>OX451736.1:999584303-1000256943 GCA_948472305.1 Vicia faba | reverse complement strand
ATTCCAGGCTTCACAACAAATTTTTGAGGGAATAAAGTTAATTGCTATCTGGTCGGATCCTGGCTTCACAATAACTTACTTGAAAAGATGAAGTTGAACTGATATCTGGTCAGATCCAGGCTTCACAATAACTTGCTTGAAACTAGTTGTTATCTGGTCGGATTCCAAGCTTCACAACGAATTTCTGAGGGAATAAAGTTAATTGCTACCTGGTCGGATCCAAGCTTCACAATAACTCGCTTGGAAAGATAAAGTTGAACTAATATCTGGTCAGATCCAGGCTTCACAATAACTTGTCGGGGTAGAGGCAAACTCTAATGGGGAAAAGAAGTTAAACCCTTGTCTGGTTGAGTCCAGGTTCTTTAATATCTCAAAGAGTTAAACTTTAATCTGGTCGGTTCCAGGCTTCATAGTGTCTTGAGAAGTTAAATATTATTTGGTCGGGTCCAGGCTTCATAGTAACTAAAAATTGTACTATTATCTGGTCGGGGCCAGGCTTTATAGTATTTGAAAAGTTAACTATTATCTGGTCGGGTCCAGGCTTCATAGTAATTTAAAATTGTACTATTATCTGGTCATAGCTAGGCTTCATAGTATTTGAGAAGTTACACTATTATCTGGTCGGGTCCAGGCTTCATAGTGACTGAAAGTTGTACTATTATCTGGTCGGGTCCAGGCTTCATAGTATTTGAAAAGTTACACTATTATCTGGTCGGGTCCAGGCTTCATAGTATTTGAAAAGTTTCACTATTATCTGGTCGGGTCCAGGCTTCATAGTATTTGAAAAGTTACACTATTATCTGGTTGGGTCCAGGCTTCATAGTATTTGAAAAGTTTCACTATTATCTGGTCGGGTCCAGGCTTCATAGTATTTTGAACGAATGAAGTTGGTTGTTATCTGGTCGGATTCAAGCTTCACAATAACTTACTAAAGTTAAAACTGTTATCTGGTCGGATTCCAGGTTTCACAACAACTTTTGGAGATGGCCATGAATTTGTTGGCGACTTCACTGGAGATTAGGGGTTGTGGCTCTCTGGTTTGTAATAGTCTGAGAGGCAAACTCAAGCTGGAGAGGATAGACTCAGTCGGGGCCGACATATTTAGCTGGGGAAATAAACCCTGATGGGGAAATAAACCATGTTGAAGAAATAAACCATGTTGAGGAATACTTGACGAACTACTGACGAGGTAAGTTCTTTTAGGAAGAGATCCACAAGGCTTCTTCTTTTAGGACCAACTTAGCTAGGGAGAGAGCTGTCAAGAGATTGAGACTCTGGCTGGGGATCAACCTATGCAAAGAGACTTTGTGGGCAACTCAGTTGGGGGTTGGTTTATTGTAGTTGTCCTTGTTGGGATAATGCTAATGAAATAACTCTGTGGGGATATTCCATATACATTAAAGAGATGCTTGTTACTGCTTAGCAGGACACATACGCCAAATAGTTTTAATCACGTTCACATGCATATGTTCTTTCAATTTTAGTCATTGGACATTTTTGTATTCAAAATAAAAACAGAAAGTTTGCACTTCAAAGTATATTTGTATTGATATTTTGCCCATGAATAGGCGTTTTTGTACAAAGAGACGGAGATCCTAGTAAGAGGAACTCGTCGAAAGGAAAACAAAATTGAAAACAAAGATAATAGTCATGTAGAAGTGATCTCATTGCATTCCGACTCTACTATTCCCCCAATGTCTTCGAATGTCCCTTGCCGTTGATAGAAGTTGATTGGATTGATCTTGGACCGTTTGAACTCGGACCTTGGTAATAAAGTCGAATGTGGTGATTCTACGGAACATAGTCATACGCCTTCAATCCTTAACTTTTGCCTGGACTGTCCTTTCGGGTTTTCAGCCCACCAGGATACCCATTTTTTTCCAAGTCGCCCTTTCGGGTTTTCAACTTGCCGGGTGTACAATCTTTTGCATATATCCCTAATTTTTGCCCAAACCTTTTGGTTTGCCGGGATGCCCTTATCTTGCCTAGGTGTGTCAGCCTAGCGGGTCTCTTATGCGCAATATTTTTTAACTATGTCCGCATTCACAGGATGTGAGAAGTCTTCACCATCCATGGTAGTTAGCATCATGGCACCACCAGAGAACACTCTCTTGACAAGAAATAGCCCTTCATAGGTGGGAGTCCATTTTCCCCTGGGGTCTCCTTGTGGAAGAATGATGTGTTTTATTACCAAGTCAACAGCTTGATATATTTGAGGCCTGATCTTTTTGTTGAAAGCCTTTATCATACATTTTTGGTACATCTGACCATGACAAACGGAAGCCAGTCGCTTTTCATCGATCAAGTTCAAATGATCCAATATTGTCTGAATCCATTCGTCTTCGCCTAGGCCTGCCTCATTCATAATCCTTAATGAGGTAATTTGAACTTCCACTGGCAGAACGACTTCCATGCCATAGACCAAAGAAAAGGTAGTTACCCTAGTTGATGTCCAAGCTGAAGTACGGTAGCCATGAAGAGAAAACGGTAACATCTCATGCCAGTCTTTGTAGGTTACTACCATCTTCTGCATAATTTTCTTAATGTTTTTGTTGGCCGCTTCCACTGCGTCATTCATTTTAGGTCTATAAGGAGAAGAATTGTGATGCTTGATTTTGAACTGAGTGTAAAGTTCTGTAATCATAGCATTGTTGAGGTTAGTCTCATTGTCGGTGATGATCCTTTTGGGGATACCATAGCAACAGATGAGGTTGTGTTTGATGAACCTGGCTACCACACTCTTTGTGACTGAGGCAAATGAGGTGGCTTCGACCCATTTGGTGAAATAATCGATAGCGACAAGAATGAAGCAATGTCCATTGGAAGAAGTGGGTTTGATCTCTCCAATCATGTTAATGCCCCACATTGCAAATGGCCACAGAGCGGTCATGACGTTCAGAGGGATATGAGGCACATGGAGCTTGTCAACATAGATTTGGCATTTGTGGCAAGTTCTTGAGTGGTGATGGCAATCAGTCTCCATTGTTGACCAATATTAACCAGCTCTCAGGATTTTCTTGGCCATAGTATATCCGCTAGAGTGAGTCCCAAAGAGACCATCGTGCATGTCTTCCATAATTTCCTCTGCCTCCTTCTTGTCCACACATCGGAGTAGAGTAGAGTCATGGTTGCGTTTGTACAAGATTCCATTACTTAGGAAGAATTTAGCTGAAAATCTTCGTGTGATACGGTGGCAGAACCGACTGTTTGATGCTGGTTTACATTTTTGTGTTTTTTTGTTCACAAAATGTCGCGATAAGCAAGAGTCGCCACCGACTTTTATTTCATCCAATCAGAAAGGAAATAAGTACAGAAAAAATTCTTTTTCGAGATATTCTGAGTACGGGGGGTAGATTATAGAAAGGGAAGGTGTTAGCACCCTTTCTATCCATGGTTTTCCATGGGCTCTTAGGTACTTGCTCATCTTTTTAAAATTGCTTGTGTGTGTGCTTTGTTTTGAAATAGTTTGACTTCGTGATAACCCTTGTATCAGTCCTCAAAGGTGTGACGAAGTTGTTTTGAAAACTTGTTTGAAAAGTGTAAGTGTGAAAAGTTTTGATTTGAGCAAGTACCTACTAGCATCTACCTACTCGAAAAAAGATCGTTTCTATTCTCGTTTCCTTTAGACAGCGCTATCCTACTATTAATAAATAGGTAGCACCGTCGTTGGAGTTGTAAGGGTCAATTCGAAAGGGACGTACGACCACTAAAGCAAGGTTAGGACATCTTAGTAATAACCCTAAAGTCTTAAGATCATATTCGAGGCAACATTTCCGAGGCAACATTCGAACGAGATATTTGATCTTTTTAGATAGGAGGGCAACCACTAAGACACCCTATACTTAATGATCGTTTACCGAAGGCAACCGAAGTGAGAGTATACCCTAAGAGTGATATGTGCGAGTGATTTGTTTCAGTTATTTGTCTTTGCACATTAGGGTTTTCTAACTGTATTAATTTGTCATGCATTCTTTCCATATAATCCTATTAGCATACATCTAAATAGTTAAATATTTGCGGGAGTTAAAATGCGAGAAAGTAAATCTACGCTATTACAAGGCTTCGGGGAGGGGGATTAATTACATAGCCAAAAACCCGGGGAAAAGCGATAAGTAAAAAGTCCTAGATTAAACTATTACAAACCATGAACAGTTACAAAAATATTGGCGAAAATAAATAACACGCGCGCGATGAATCGAGTACGAGACAACTAGGGTTTTGACCCTTGCCTAAACCTAATTGCGATGGATTTAAAAAATGTTTTTTTTGCCATGTTAAAAATATTTAAACAAATCATTAAATTAAAAAGAGAAATCCTAATTCTAATTAATTTTAAATTAAGAGAAATAAATTAATTTATTCTAAAACCTATTTTTTGTATTTTTATTTATTTGAGAAAAAGAGCAAAATTAAATTAAATCAAGAGATAACCTAATTTTATATTTGATTTTATTTTATGAAAACAAATTACAATTTTCTAAATTAAACTAAATTAAATTAATTTTGATAATATATATATATATATATATATATATATATATATATATATATATATATATATATATATATATATATATATATATATATATATATATATATATATATATATATATATATATATATATATATATATATATATATATATATATATATATATATATATATATATATATATATATATATATATATATATATATATATATATATATATATATATATATATATATATATATATATATATATATATATATATATATATATATATATATATATATATATATATATATATATATAAACTAATTCTAATTTTTTTTGTGAATTTGATTTTATGATTTTTATGAAAAAATAATTAATTTGCCAACCAAAATGATTAAAAGATAATTAAAAGAATTAAAGAAAAGAAATAAATAAAATAAAAAAGGTTAGAGGTTGGCCTGATGCTATTTAGCAATTAGGGGGTTGGAATATGAACTTTCTGGGCCCAAGGTTGATGGCCTGCTTGACTTTGCCTGATTTAATGCATACGTTGACTTGAGGCGCATGATGAACCTCTTGCTACTTGAGCGTTGGATCCGGATTGCTGATGGATCTGACGGTGGAAATTGAATAGCCTATGGTGGACGTTGGGGGCTGCAGTGTACCTCATTGCCTATTGAAAAATAACATGAACGATGTTTGGGACCTGTGGATTGAACCCAGGTCCTTATGCCCAACACCAAACACGCCCAACCATCTGTACCACACGCTTCATCTGTTCATATAATGACAATAATGCATAATATATAAAACAAGCCAGTTAATTGGAAAAAACGCGCTAAAGTTCAAACTGCCCAACCAGGGAGTGCCACGCACCATCTTCTTCCTACCAACCATCGCTTTAGGCCAAGATGTTTTTACCTACGGACATTACGTTGTAGCTACAAACCTGTATATCTCAAAAATTATCTATAAGCATGATAAATGACCATGGCTGGTACCAATCAACTCGTCTCATCCTCACGAGTATCATGGTACCAGAATCAATGTCCAATTTCACATGTATTGCAAAGCCCTAAAACTAAACAAGAAACCCTAGCTATGGCAGTTTTTCATACAATCATCAAAAATGAAATTGAATATAATGGTTAGCTTGCAAACTTAATAAGGAACAAGAATATGTAATCAAAACGTGCAAATGATGTATAAATCCATGAAAACGAAAACAATTTTTTTTGGAAAAACGTGACTTTTGTACCTTTGATTCCAGGCGTGAGAAAGCTTGCAATTGGTTGAAATCCCTTCTGGAGATGTCTAGGAATTTGTTGGTATTGTGAGAATGGTTCGAATTGTCCTCTAGGATCAAAATTGGATCACCATTTTTTCTTGAAATTTTTTGGTTTTGCTCTTGCTCTGCACGATTGTTCAACCTCCTTTCTTGCCTTGGATTGCTTCTGTATATGTAGTGCAACATATTAGGTCAACAAAAACAAATTGAATCTTGCCCATTATGAATATTTGATTTGGTCTTTCATGGCATATGATATCTTTCCAAATTTGTTTCAATCCAATCTTTTGCCACCCAAATCAGTCTTGCACGAATTGGTTCTTATTTGACAGCACATGAGATCTTCCTTCAATGCAAAAATCATCCCTAAAACACATTATATGATTTATTTGGATTTATTTGATTTTATTTGACTTTTAAATGAATAAAAATCAAAATAAATTAAATAAATAAATAAATAAAGCATGGAGGGTCATATAGGTCGTGGACTACATTATCATTAAAGTGCAAGCATAAAAAGTTGGGCCCATTTAGCAAAAAATGCAAATTTGAGTACATTTGACTTTTGGCAATTTTGCAAAAAAGGTCAACTTGGCCAATGCATAACTCTCTCAATTTTGACCCTAGAGATGTGTTCTTGGATTTTTTATAAATCTTAGGATGTCCTCTAAGCAACCCTTTTGGTCTCATCTCAATTGAGTCTTCCATGTTTATGTATGAAGCTTTGACCCAAAAGGTGTTTTTGTTGACTTTTCAAATGACCTATAATGTCTAAATCCATATCTTCTTGTGAGTGCATATTTTGAACTTGGGAGATGAATATGAATTGTAGGTAATTTCATCCTATTCAAAATGAGCTTTGAATGGGTCATTTATGATAAAGTATGAGAATGTTATGCTTGGTCAAAGTTGAGTTGATTTTTCCTGTAAAACCCTAATTTAGCAACTTTTGGGTTTTGATGAATTATGAGCAATCCTTGATGAATCATGATCAACCCTTGATCAAATGATGAATGTTACTTCAAAATGAGGATGTTGACCAAAAATCTTGATGTTTGACTGTATGTGGGCCAAAATTGACCTTTGAACTAACATAGTCGATTTTCAGGCCTTTGAGCAATTGACTGAGCAAACTTCTTCTGCAAGACTTGAAACTTGACATGGATGATCTTGAGAATATATTAGGACAATAGTGAGAATTTGGGATCCTTTGGGCTTAAGCATCTTGATGAAAAATGAAACCCTAATTTGAGGTAGACTGCCTTAGGAGAGAGTTTGTCTGGTCAACCTTTGAACTGCCTTGAGCAATTTAGGGACCTCATTTGACATTTGTTGAGAAATATGGGAGGGAAAATTTTGGGGTACAACAGCTGCCCCTGTTCAATCTTATTAAACCTGAGGATGTAGATTGGCTCGTCTGCCTTTCGTGATCTGAAGGTGGAAGATGATTGAACACTAGAGTGCCCAGAAATTTGCACTTGCATGAAGTGATACTTGACTTGAGATATCGGGAATGGGCTTATAGATGCCATTTGGAAGTTTCTAGAGACTTCCCGGAGATGGGCTTAAAGATTCCATCCGAAGAAGTGTCGATCGCATAAGATATTCCTTTGCGAGAACCCGTATACCTGTTGTTGAGGAGGACTTCGCTGGGGAATGTTGGTCTCTGTCTTAAGAGAAATAGAGTTTTAGGAGATTCAATTGTCTGTTACTCTACTGGGGAATAATTCTGGTTTGGGAAGCGGAAGTGAACTGTGTGTTTGGTCGATGTACAGGCTGTACCACGACTTACTAGAGAAAGGTGAAACTAATCGTATTTGATCGGGTCCTGGTCTTATAGTGTTGTGGACTACTGTCTGAGGATAAGAGAGGAAGAACCTGAATAGTAAGGTTATGAGAAGGAGCTTAGATATTAGGGTTACTTTGATATGAAAGCCTAGATAGTAGGGCTGTGAGAAGGAACCTGGATAGTAGGGTTACTTCGATGTGAAAGTCTGGATAGTAGGGTTGTTAGAAGGAACCTGGATAGTATGGTTACTTAGATATGAAAGCCTAGATAATAGGGTTGTGAGAAGGCACCTGGATAGTAGGGTTACTTCGATGTGAAAGCCTGGATAGTAGGGCTGTTAGAAGGAACCTGAATAGTAGGGCTGTTAGAAGGAACCTGGATAGTAGGGTTACTTCGATATGAAAGCCTGGATAGTAGGGTTGTGAGAAGGAACCTGGATAGTAGGGTTACTTCGATGTGAAAGCCTGGATAGTAGGGCTTTTAGAAGGAACCTGGATAGTAGGGTTACTTCAATACGAAAGCCTGGATAGTAGGGCTGTGAGAAGGAACCTGGATAGTAGGGTTACTTAGATATGAAAGCCTGGATAGTAGGGCTGTGAGAAGGAACCTGGATAGTAGGGTTACTTCGATGTGAAAGCCTAGATAGTATGGCCGTTAGAAGGAACCTGGATAGTAGGGTTACTTAGATATGAATTTGGGTAAAACCTGCAGAGGGAACCTGGGTAAGGTTGTTCTTGTCGCGCCGATTATTACTCTATTTATCTTCGAGTGTTGATCATGGACCTGCTGGAAGTTGCTGATAATAATTGTCTTTCCTGAAAGAAAATACAGGGTTAGTTATGTGCGATGCATGAGATGCATTGCATAATGACGTTCTCAAAATGAATGAGACTATGTTATATGTGATGTATGCACATGTCATGATGTATGAACATGAAATGTTGATGTAATAATCTGAATCTGGGAAAATAAATCCCTGATTGCTATAAAAACCATAGTTCCTCTACTCCTATTGGGGATGGTTAACAAAGATGACTGTGCCGGGGATTTGCCTCTTGGATGGTGAATATTCTGCCGGAAGAGACCCTGTCTGAGGATAACTCTGCGGGGGAATACCTTTGTTAGAGATGAGATACTCTGTTGATAGATATGCTGATCTGGAGGGATAAACTCAGTTGGGGATGAATTTCCGTTGCTGGTGATAATGAATTATATTGGAGATTGAATTTCTGCTTGTGAGAGAAATAAACTCTGCTTGGGGAAACAATTTATTAACTCATTCGCGATTGTGAACCTCAGTTGGGGAGAATTATGTCTTGTTCGGGAAAGCTAACATCACCGTCTTTGGATGCTTTTTACTCTGTGGGGAGTGTATGCACCACTACTCATGTTCTCAAGCTGGCTCTATCCCGATACTTGATGGGCAGAGTAACTGTGAGGTTTGGGCACTTCTTATTTTCCCTGTTTCTAGAATTACGAGTAATCGTCTTTTGTTTCTTATGTAAATTTTTATGAGCAGCAATTATTTTCAAATGCATATATCAAAAATGAATCATTGTAAGTTCTTGCAAAACAAAATAGAAAAAGAAAAGCGATTTGGAATTTCTTGTGAAAATGAATTGTATTGATTTTTGAAGTTGTCCTATAATAGGCGTTTTGTACAAAGAGGTTGACGTTCTAGTAAGAGAATGTCGCCGAAATATAGAAATTACAATTTGTGTAACAGAAAGAAAAAATAACTATGTGAAACAATCCCATTAGGTTCCAACTCTGCTATTGCCTTTATATCTTCAAGTGTCTCATCACTTTGCTGCTTGGTCGAAGGTGAATCAGATTGATTAGTGTCGTCCGAGCTTGATAGTCGATACCGAAGTCTGGTTGAAAGATGATCCAATGAAACATAATGTTACACTTTGATCCCTAATTTTTGCCTAGACCGCCCTTTCGGATTTTCAGTCCACCGGGATACCCTTTTTTGCCCAAGTCGCCTTCTCAGGTTTTCGACTTGCCGGGTGTACAATTTTTTTTATTTTCATCCCTTACTTTTTCCTGAACCCTTTTGGTTCGCCGGGAAACCCTTATTTTTGCCTAGGCCAGTTAACCTAGCGGGTCCTTGATTATGCGTAGTATCTTTTCACTATGTCTGCATTGATGGGGTGAGGAAAGTCGTCACCATCCATGGTGGTTAGAATCATAGCTCCTCCCGAGAAAATGTTCTTAACCACAAATGGCCCTTCATACGTGGGGGTCCATTTTCCCCTGGGATCACCCAACGGTAGTATGATGCGTTTGATCACTAGATCCCCGACTTGATATTCTTGACGTCTGACTTTCTTATTAAAAGGCTTGATCATTCATTTTTGGTACGTCTGATCATGACAGATAGCAGTAAGTCTCTTCTTGTCGATTAGGTTCAGCTGATCAAGTCGAGTTTGGATCCAGTCGTCTTCGTTCAAACTCGCATCCTTCATAATCTTGAGAGAGGGTATCTGGACTTCGATGGGTAGGACTGCCTCCATGCCATACACCAAAGAGTAGGGTGTTGCCCCTGTCGACGTCCGTGCTGAGGTATGGTACCCATGAAGAGTGAATGGTAACATCTCGTGCTAGTCTTTGTATGTCACTGTCATCTTCTGCACAATCTTTTTGATATTCTTGTTAGCTGCTTCAACAACTCCATTCATCTTCGATTGGTAGGGAGAAGAGTTATGATGTTGTATCTTGAATTGTTTGCAGAGCTCGGTGATCATCGTATTATTGATATTTGTACCATTGTCAGTAACAATTCTCTCTGGTACACCATATCAACAGATCAGATTGTGTCGGATGAACCATGCCACGACGTTCTTGGTTACTGTTGCAAAGGAAGCTGCCTCAACCCACTTCGTAAAGTAATCAATGGCTACCAGAATGAAGCGTGCCCGTTAGACGCAGTAGGTCTGATCTCGCCGATCATGTTGATTCCCCACATTGCAAAGGGCCAAGGAGCTGTCAAAACATTCAGGGGAACCGGAGGTACATGCACCTTATCAGCATAGACTTGGCACTTATGACAGGTTCGAGAGTGCTGATAACAATCGGCTTCCATAGTGGACCAGTAATATCCTTCCCGTAGGATTTTCTTCGCCATGGTATGTCCACTAGAATGAGTTCTGAAGGTACCTTCATGTAACTCTGCCATGATCCTTTCTGCCTCGCTCTTGTCTACACACCGCAGTAAGGTTGAATCATGGTTACGCTTATAGAGGATACCATTACTGATGAAGAACTTCGCAACGAACCTTCTCAGAAACTTCTTATCATTAACAGATTCCCCTCGGGGTATTCTTAAGCCTCAAGATACCTCTTGACCTCATGAAACCAGGGTTTATCTGCCACTTCTTCGGTCTCAATGTCACAATAATGTGCGAGTTCGTCCATCCTCTCAATGGTAATCTGGGGAGCTTCATTGTTCCACCTGACTTTGAACATAGAAGACATGGTAGCTAGCGCATCCGCCAACTGATTTTCTTCTCTTGGGAAGTGTTCAAAGGTTATGTCCTCAAAGTGGGGGAGCAATGTCAGTACATACTCTTTGTAAGGAATAAGATTCGGGTGTTTTGTATCCCACTTGCCCTTGATCTGACTTATCACCAGAACGAAATCTCCTAATACACTTAAGAACTTAATCCTCAGGTCAATAGCAGCTCGAAGACCCATGATACATGCTTCATACTCCGCCATGTTGTTGGTGCATTTAAAACATAATCGGGCAGTGAATGGAGTATGACAGCCCTCGGGAGATATGATTACAGCACCAATGCCATTACCCAACGCATTTGAGGCTCCATCAAAATACATGGACCATCGGGATCCCTCCTTGGGTCCTTCATCCGGTCCAGGTTCTTCGCAGTCGGTTACCAACATAATATTCTCATCCGGGAACTCGAAATTCATGGACTGGTAGTCATCCATGGCCTGATGCGCCAAATGATCCGCCAATGCGCTCCCTTTGATTTCTTTTTGGGTTGTGTATTGGATGTCGTACTTGGTTAAGATCATCTACCATCTTGCTATTCTTCCGGACAAGTCGGGCTTCTCGAAAATATACTTGATTGGATCCATCTTGGATATCAACAAGGTAGCATATACTGTCTCAGTCAACGAGCAGCCCATGCCAAAGCGCAACAAGTTTTCTCGAGCAATGAGTATCGGGTCTCACAGTCGGTAAACTTTTTGCTAAGGTAATAAATGGCATGCTCTTTTCGACCAGACTCGTCATGCTGTCCCAACACACACCCCATTGAATTGTCTAGCACTGTCAAGTATAAGATCAAAGGTCTTCCTTCAACTGGAGGCATCAGAATTGGTGGTTCTTAAAGGTATTCTTTGATTCTTTCGAAAGCGGTCTGGCATTCATCATTCCACTTTACCACTTGATCTTTCTTCAGCAGCTTGAAGATTGGCTCACAAGTAGCAGTCAGATGTGAAATGAACCTGGCGATGTAATTCAGGCGTCCCAAGAAACCTCTAACTTCTTTTTATGTGCGGGGAGCCGACATCTCTTGTATGGCTTTTACCTTTGCAGGATCTACCTGAATACCTTTACCACTGACAACAAAACCTAGAAGCTTACCAGACCTTACCCCGAAGGTACACTTGTTCGGATTCAACCTTAGCTTGTACGTCTTCAACCTGTCAAACAATTTCTGGAGATGATCAACATGCTCTTCCCCAGTCTGGGACCTGGCTATCATGTCATCAGCGTAAACCTCGATCTCATGGTGAATCATGTCATGGAACAAAGCGACCATGGCGCACTGATAAGTTGCCCCAGCATTCTTCAACCCAAAAGGCATTACCTTGTAACAGAAGGTGCCCCACTGTGTAATGAAGATTGTCTTCTCCATGTCCTCAGGAGCCATCTTGATCTGGTTGTAGCCATAAAAACCATCCATGAAGAAGAAGATCTTGTGATGCACGGTTTTGTCGACTAGAACATCAATGTGAGGAAGCGGGAAGTCATCCTTGGGGATCGCCCTGTTCAGGTCTCTGTAGTCCATATACATCTGTACCTTATCGTCCTTCTTAGGTACTGGAACAATGTTGGCAACCCACTGTGGATAAGAAGTGACAGCTAAGAATCCTGCGTCAAACTGTTTCATGATCTCTGCTTTGATTATCTCTGACATTTCAGGGCACATACGGCGGACCTTCTGCTTTACCGGAGGGCAGTCTTCTTTAGTCGGCAGGCGATGTACCACAATATCAGTGTCTAAACCAGGCATGTCTTCATAGGACCAGGCAAAGATCTCAACATAGTCGTGTAGCATCTGTATTAACTGTTGTTTGACACTAGGCTCCAGATTCGCACCTATTTAAACCTCTTTCATGTCTTCCTCTGTACCCAAATTCATTGATTCAATTGGCTCTTCATGAGGCTGTATGGACCTTTCTTCCTGCTGTAATATTCTAGCAAGTTCTCCAGGCACCTCACAATCATCCTCACCTTCGTCCTCGGCTTGGTTGATCGGATTTTTGAAGTCATAACTGGCAGTAGCAGAGTTGTTATCAATGGGATCCAGAGTGGATATGGATCTGCAGTATGATACATGAGTGTGTGTAAGAAAATAGCTGTTTTGATAAAGGGAGTGACAGAAAAGAAAAACAAGGAGCGCAAAATTTATAATGCAAGAAACGTATAATGCTTTATTAATGATATATGAAATGACAAATAATAGCCCTCACAAACAAAGCCAAGGTGCCTTGGGCAAGGCATCGGGCCGTAAAGTTTCAAACTGTTTATTACAAATCTTAAAACAAAAGTCAATTACTGCGTAATAAAAGAAACAGGTATGAAGTCCTTCGTCGTCCAGTTATTCAGTCCACCGTTGGTTGTTGGGTAGATCCAGTTGTTGATGTATGAATCCTCTTCACTGTCCTCAATTTCATTAACTCCCCAATTGTTGATGTGTAGAGGAGGTCTTCTAATCCGTGCGCGCCTAACAGCCCTTTGAGCCCCTGTAGTAAAGCCCAAACCAAATTTGTCAATTTTGTGAGTGAAATCAGGGAGTTGACCCCAATTGGTACACCCACCTTCTTCAATTACAACCCTGGCGTCTTTGAGAGAAGCCATCTTCAGTGGAGGTTTGCCGGTAGCAACTTCAGTTGATGGCGAGAACTGAGGGACCTCTTTGAAATTCTGACAAGGTGTTTCTATGAATTCCCCGTCCATTTCCACGTAACGGGAGGAATTGAGATGACTCACCATATACTCTTCCTCACCTCGCACCGTGACGATCTTCCCCTTCACCGGATACTTCAGCATTTGATGGAGCGTGGAAGTAACTGCCCCAGCCCTATGGATCCAAGGAGGACCCAGCAAGCAAGAATATGATGGTCTGATATCCATTACATAGAAGGTGGACGCAAAAGTCTGAGAACCCACTTTGACAGGGATGTTCACCTCCCCGTGCACCATTCTTTTTGATCCATCAAAAGCCCTCACCACAATGTTACTCGACTTTAAAGTCAAACCCTCACAATTCAAACGGTCTAGTGCTTTCTCTAGAAGAACATTCAACGAAGACCCGATATCTACCAGCACATGGGCCATAGTGTTGCCACTGCACTCAATCGAGACATGCAGAGCATCATTATGATTCATTCCTTTCGGTGTCAGATCCGCATCTGAGAAACCCAGCCCATTGTCAGTAGTCAAGCTGGCCACACAATCTTTGAACTGGTCCGATGAAGTTTCTTGTGGCACATGCATAGTCTTGAGAAATGCAATCAAAGCCTTCGCATGGGCTTCAGAACATAATAGCAGGGACACCATGGAGATCTTTAATGGGGTCTACCCCAGCTGCTCGACCGATTGTAGTCGCTCTTCTTGATAATCTTCAGGATTTCCTCGATTTCTTGTTTAGAGGCTTCCACGACGATTTTCTTAGGTGCCTCTGTCCGGGTAGGCTCACTTATGATTTCCTTGCCCCGAGTTCGAGATGGCTCAGCAGCATGGGTGATAATTGGAGTAAGAATAGGAATAGTTGTAGGTGCAATAATTGGAGTAGGAACAGGAGAAATGTCAGGAGTGCTGGTTGGAGCAGCAATTGGAATAACGGTAGGCTTGATGATAGTCTTCGGGGAAATCTCAGGAGAGAAGACCCTTCAACTTCGGGTAACTTTACTGGTCCCGACAATATTATTGACATCAGTATCAACTTCTTCAGTCTTCAGATCTTGCTTAACACCATGGTAATATACATCAGCACCATAATGCCATGGGACAACCTTGTCTGAGGTGTATGAAATGGGACCAGGAACAGTGATTATTAGCGGAGCAATTCTTGGAACAGATGTAATCCTAATAGGTTTTCTCGAGGAAACCTTGGAAGGATTGGCGAAAATGGTTATAATGATAACATCTTCATTGGGAACAACAGGAGTCGTAGTCTTCTCAAACAAAATTTCTTTATTATCCATCAGGCGCTGAACACCTGACTTCAACAAACAGCAACCAGCAGGTATAATCGAACACATGTGGCAACCTTCACCACAACCCGGAAATAAACCGGCCAATAGCAAATTCTTCTTAACAGTCATCAGAGGAGTAGAAATTTCTTCAACAGAGGTCACAAACAAATCGGTGTCAACAACATTAACTCCACGACCATGTTTAGGCATGGGAGCAGTTATAACATTCGGCTTTTCTGGAGCGTCAAACTCAATCTCTTTAGCTTCCAGCAAATCTTGTAGTTTATTTCTCAGGGCCCAGTAATCATTTGTATTGTGGCCTGGACTCTCAGAATGGTAAGTGCACCATGCATTGGGATTGTATCTGGGAGAAGTAGTGTTTGGATTCTTGGGAGCCTCTCTCAAGGTCGCCAAGTTGGATTTCAGCAGTTGAGGCAGAACTTCAACCAAAGTTATGCTGAGGCGGGTAAACTAACGTTGTGGTCTTTACACCCTTTTTTGATTGTTGTGTTGTGGAGCAACTGCGAGTCTTGGTATCACTACAGCATTTAGCGTTTGACGATGTTCAGATCTACTCTGGCCCCTCGGGCTATAGACTGCACTGGCTTCCTTCTTACTAGTAAAAGGCTTCTTTGTTGAATTTGACAAAGCATCCTTATGAATTTTACCACTTCGAATGCCAGCTTCCACTCTTTCTCCAATCAAAATCAACTCAGTGAAACCAGATGACGAGTTGTCGATCAAGTGATTGAAAAATGGACTAGATAGCGTCCCTAGAAACATGTCAACCAACTCCCTATCAGACAAAGGGGGCTGGACTTTTCTAGCCAAGTCTCTCCACTTCTGAGCATAGTCCTTAAAACCTTCACCTGCACCCATGGACATACCATGGAGCTGAGTACGAGTGGGGGCAAGGTCGGCGTTGTACTGATACTGCTTGTAAAAGCAGCAGCAAGATCTTCCCAATTTCGGACATTGGCTCCCTCCAACTGGTAAAACCATTCAAGCTGAGTCCCTGATAGACTATCTTGAAAGAAATGCACCCATAAATTTCTATCAGCAGTGTGGGGTTGGATTTTCCTGACATACGAACGGAGATGGAGTTTTGGACAGTATACTCCATCGTACTTGGCAAAAACCGGAGCTTTGAACTTATGAGGGATCACCACTCCCGATACCAGTCCCAATTCTCTGAAATCCAAACCAGGTATTTCCTGAATCTCCATAGTGCTCAGACGATCTTCTAGCTGTTTGTATCTATCCTCAGCAGGAGGATATTGCTCATCATCGTAATCTATATCGTTATTAGAAACTGCAGGACTAGGGTCATTTGCCCTTTGTTGATTCTCCCCATACTTCGATGAGGAGTTCAGATCAGTTGGTTGCCTCAACCTTTCTCCGAATCTTCTACCCATGTTCAGAATACCGACCTTCTTCTTCTTCTTCTCTTTCAGAATAAGGGTCTTCAGATCCTCTTGCCCTTTAGCCAGACTTATGAACATCTATTGGAATTGGGTGTTTTGTGCCTGAAGATCTTTGATGGCTTGATCGGAAGACATTTCTGCTGAAATAAACAGCGAAGAAGATGAGAAACCTGTAAGGGTACCTGTAATGATGTGCATGATAATGGAATGCGCATGTAATGATTTCAAATACTTTGGGAGATTTAAATTTGCAAACCAAAAATGAACAAAATTTTTATTAGCTTTAAATTTGAAAGGTTCAACAATGCCTTTAAGGCGTTACAAAGAAGTAAATAAAACAAAATCTAAAACTATAAAAAAGCAAAATCAAAAGTCCCATGGTCGCTTCCTCTTTGTGTTGATGTAGTCATTGATCACTCTTTCTTCCTCGAGCTGCCTGGTGAGCTTCAAAATCTTCCTTTCTTGCTCATGGTACTGCTCCCGGTAAGTATCCCGCTCATTCTTCAGCTGAATCCAAGACCTATGCAATTCCCCAGGATCAGTAGGCATGTAAGGATAGAGAACCGTGTAAGGAATGCCTTCTTCATTAGTGGGCTCCACAATCACTGGTAATACGGCCTCATAGGGCATCCCAAGCTTTTGGGCACGAGCTCGGACCCATTAGAGGTAAGGCTGCATAGGAAGGGAAATCTTTGGTCCCAACTCTTGGGGGTCAGGTCTGTTCACCATGCCCCAAGCTCGTATAAACCTCCGGCGATGCTCCTTAACATCCTCTTCATAGTCGAATACAATGTCCTCGAGAAATAACTCATGGGGACCATCTCTCCGAGCGCGACCAAATTGTTGCAAAGCTAGACAAGGATTATAAGTTATACCCCCTTTGATACCAAGTAATGGGACATTAGGGTATCCCCTACAGCGGTCAAAAACAACAGTGTCTTCCATAGCCCGGGAACACCAAAGAATATCCGTATGAGCAAGTGACATTATTATGTACGACTAACTCAAACCTTATTCGTTCTTCAGCACAGACTTATGGAGGTGAGAAATAAACCACCTTGACAATAACAGCATGCAGCACATAAAAGTTCCTCTTCTCCTCATGGTACGAGTACAGAGAGCATGCAAGATATCTCCTAGCAAGGTAGGCACAAGGTTGCGAGAAAGGAAAATCTTGACAACATTCACATCTACAAAGGAATCCGGATTAGGGAAGAGAACCAAACCATAGATAAGAAGAGCCAAGACATCTTCAAAAGCCTGAAAATCCAAATCATCCCAGAATAGCCGAGCCTGGTCTATTAGAAATTTGGCTAGAAAACCTTCGACCCCGCTTCGAGTTTCCCAATTGGATACCACATCAACCCGTTTAAAATGCAAAGCCGAGGCGATGTCTTCTGGCCTAGGAACTTCTTCCATACCTGTGAAGGGTACCTGTTCAAGAATGGATATGCCCAATAGATGAGAGAATTCTTCCAAGGTGGGTACCAGCTGGTAATCTGGAAAGGTGAAGCAGTGATGCTTGGGATCAAAGAACTGAAATAGTACGCTCATCATTTGTTCATCAAGGTTTAAAGTAACCAGGCTGAGAAGTTGATCGTGTCTCTTGATGAAAGTAGAAGTTTCAGAAACTCTTGATGCTAACTCTTTAAGCTGGGCAAGTATCTGCACAAAGTTGATTCGGATGGTATTTCTACGCACGGAAGCCATGATCTGTAAAACAAAACAAAGATAAATTCCCTTGGTCTTTGAAATGGTTAGTGTAATGAAACATGAATGCCATGTTATGATGCATGATGTCATGGTAAACCACAGGTATAGCGAACACAGATATTGCAAACACAATCAAATCACACAAACCCCTTAGGTTTAAGGCTTGCATGAGGTCAAAGGTAGTACCCTCTTAAAGTTAAGTTGGTTTCAACCAGTCATAGAAAAAGTAATCGGGTTCTAGAGGATCTCAATATCACTGACCATCCTCCATCGGTCATGGTTTCAGCTCACACAATATTTTCTTGCGGCCGAAACTATCTCGAGAGTATGGTCTCAATGAGTGTAGCATCGAGTATCAACCAGTTCTCAACTTTACTCCGAGGCCGGCTATCTCACTACTTTCTAATGGCCAAGTTGGGCGATTAAAGGTTCTAAGGTCAGTTGATGCTTAATGACACCATGCAGCGGCCCCGTATTCTCCTTGTTTCTCCATAAGGGATACTGGTACCAACCAATGTGCCACATCAACATAGTTACTGCTTCAACCGTATCGGTCTACGCTGTACAGTTCCCTCACAATCTATTGCTACTTACCTAAAAGGTATCCCCATATCCGAGTTAGGATCTATAGTAACCCCAAACAAAACCCTTAAAAGTAAAGCAAACAAAACAATCAAGAGAAGCAATTATGATGAACTAGATCCTAAGGTATATCCCACTTATTTACTCCCCAGCAGAGTCGCCAGTTTTGTGATACGGTGGCAGAACCGACTGTTTGATGCCGGTTTGCGTTTTTGTGTTTTTTGTTCGCAAAATGTCTCGGTAAGAAAGAGTCGCCACCGATTTTTATTTCATCCAATCAGAAAGGAAAAAAGTACCAAAAAAAATCATTTTTTCGAGATATTCTGAGTACGGGGGATAGATTATAGAAAGGGAAGGTGTTAGCACCCTTTCTATCCATGGTTTTCCATGGGCTCTTAGGTACTTGCTCATCTTTTTAAAATTGCTTGTGTGTGTGCTTTATTTTGAAACAGTTTGACTTCGTGATAACCCTTGTATCAGTCCTCAAAGGTGTGACGAAGTTGTTTTGAAAATTTGTTTGAAAAGTGTAAGTGTGAAAAGTTTTGATTTGAGCAAGTACCTACTAGCATCTACCTACTCGAAAAAAGATCGTTTTTAAATTCGTTTCCTTTAGACAGCGCTATCCTACTATTGAGAAATAGGTAGCACCGTCGTTGGAGTTGTAAGGGTCAATTCGAAAGGGACATACGACCACTAAAGCAATGTTAGGACATCTTAGTAATAACCCTAAAGTCTTAAGATCATATTCGAGGCAACATTTCTGAGGCAACATTCGAACGGTACATTTGATCTTTTTATACAGGAGGGCAACCACTAAGAGACCATATACTTAATGATCGTTTACCGAAGGTAACCGAAGTGAGAGTACACCCGAAGAATGATATGTGCGAGTGATTTGTTTCAGTTATTTTTCTTTTCACATTAGGGTTTTCTAACTATTAATTTGTCATGCATTCTTGCCATACAATCCTATTAGCATACATTTAAACAGTCAAATATTTGCGGGAGTTAAAATGCGAGAAAGTAAATCTACGCTATCGCAAGGCTTCGGGGAGGGGGATTAATTACATAGCCAAAAACCCGGGGAAAAGCGATAAGTAAAAAGTCCTAGATTAAACTATTACAAACCATGAACAGTTACAAAAATATTGGCGAAAATAAATAACATGCGCGCGATGAATCGAATACGAGACAACTAGGGTTTTGACCCTTGCCTATACCTAATTGCGATTTGTTGTACCCCAAAATTTGCCCTCTTTTCATACACGTATATTATTGTTTTTATGGTTATGGAATAAAGGTATATTTATCAAGCGTCTTCAGGTTACAAGTGACGTTTATTTCGTCAATGGACATTCTCAGAGTATTTTCCGCGCTGAAGATCGGTTCGCCGTTTTGCAACGATTCGGGGTTCAAAGATTCACAAGTCCAACCCGGCGCGTCATATTCAGGTGTTCTTTCGCCAAGATATCTATGATAACGTATTCTTAAATTCAGGTTCGGCTCAAGAGTCAATTCTTTAAACAAGGTCTCCGAATGTGTGAGTTTTCTCGAAGAAATATGGTGAAAAAGTGTGCTGAAAGTGCAGTTTTTACGCGCTAAAAAATTCACAGCTTGAAGATCGTGGCTCGTTTTGAACCCGTTCCAGTGGCCAAAATTCCGTATTGACGTCATCTACGTTTTCAACTCTCATGGATGGAAGACAATTTCAATCAGAAGGTCTTCAAAAATGCGGACTTATCAAGTATTTTCGTACAGAAAATTTGTGACAGAAATTTATTTGCGTCATGTTCAGAAAATCATAACTTGGTCGATTTTCATTATATCGAGCTGGTTCCGGCGCCAAAATTTCACAAATTGAGTTGGCTAAGTTTTCACAGAAGGTATTGAGTTCAAACGGTATCCAAAAGGCCTTCGTTTTTTTCTCAGAGTGCGCGTGACGCGCCGAAAATCCTGAATGCTGAATATTATTTCATTTGGGTCGAAACTTCAAAAATTCATAACTCGGTCAATTTTTATCAGATCGGGCCCATCTTTTTACACAAGGTCACTGACTCAAAAATCTACAACTTTTCTTCAAAAGTCGAGACTAGATTATGCTCCAATCAATACCAGTTTATTATTGAAGAACGTGTCAGAGTCGATAGTGGAGCCCAAAATAAGTTTATCTGAGCTGAAACTTTAAAAATTCATAACTAATTCACCGTTTATCCGATTGAGCCCATTTACGGACAAGAGTTAGTTCTCGATGTCGGCTACATTTTTTTTCACATTTCAACTTCAAAAATTTCACTTAAGCCCCTGCGATTTAGCCTGGAACGTGACAAACTCAAGTAAACATTGGAGGCCCAATTGCACATTCAAAGCCCATTTTATCTCTCTAATTTCTATTATATAATCTCATTCTTTTCATATAAACAACAGAGACGGAAAAAAACATTTGCCACAACGCTGTCAGAATATCAAATTCTTTCAAGAACCCTAAAACCTTTAAATCCCTATTACAAACCTTCATCTCACTACAAACAAGCCATCCTTATTACAAACTCACATATCACTACTTCTCCAGTAAGGGTAAGGCTGGTTTGATCTTTATGATCAAAAGGGTATAGAAGCATTCATCTCACTACTTCTCCAGTAAGGGTAAGGCTGGTTTGATCTCCATGATCAAAAGGGTATAATCATTCATACATGCCATATCAGTTTTAACATTAATTTTTTTTTCCATATATTTGCTTTATTTGTATGATATATAGTAATTTATTTAATGTGTTCATGAGATTCAACACTGCAGATTTAGACAGGATCCCATGCAGGTTCATTACAGAACGTTGAAGCCAAAACACTAATGGCCAAAATAGAACAACCACCAATGCATGACAAGGCAGACATCTTGAGAAGGTTAAGGGCGTGAGTTCAACAATCACCCTTATTGGTTTTGGTTTTCTTCCTTTCTATTTATCATTTTATCTATTTTCATTCTTTCTGTTTAAAACTTTTTTTCCATAAAACTTAACATTTTTCACAAACCTTTGATTTTTTCTCCTAAACTTGAATAATTAATTTTAAGTTTTTTTAATTTAATTTTAGGTTTTAAATTAATTTGTGGTTCATCACCCATCCCGTGACATTTGCATTATTTTTATTTTCTAACCCTATTTTTCATTGATGTTTCTTCCCCTATCTATTTTTTGGCAAACTTAATCTTTTTTATTAATCATTAGACATAAACTTTTTTTAAACCTTTTTTTATTAATTAAAATTAATTAGGTTTTAGATTTTTAATTAACCTTTTTTTTTTCAAAACTAACATTTCTTTTTAATTCAAACCAATTAGGATTTAGGTATTTTAATTAACTTTTTTTCAAAATTAATATTTTTTACTAATTAAAATTAATTAGGTTTATTTAGGTTTATTTAATTAATTATCATAAATCACTTTTTCATAAAAAAATCACCAAAAACATTAACTTAGAATTTTAAGTTTTAATTTTTCCTTAATTTCTTTTTATTTATTCTTTTACATTTTAATTTCTAGAAAAATTTTATAGGTCGCATTATCAATGTAATAGCGTAGATTTATCTTTTCTCACATTTTTTTCTAATTATGTAATTGCTTCCGGGTTGTAATAGTAATTAGGGTTTAAATTCCGCATTTTTATTTTCAGTCTAAAATAATTATGTATCTGCAAAAGCCTTGTAATAGCTAGGACTTTAAACTTTCTGCATTTTATTTTCGTAAACTATAAACTGCTTAGATGTATGTTAATAGGATTGTATGGAAAGACAAACTGAAAATTAAAACAGTAGATCACATTAATTGTGCAAAGATTAAATAACTGAAATCAAACACATGCACATGCTCACTCTTAGAGTATACCTCATTTGGTTGCCTCGGAAAACAATGGTCATGTCCCTCGAACATAGGGATACCCTTAGCAAAGACCCTCGTTTAAAATCATCATAAAGGTCATGGTCCCTCGATGTCCCTCGAAGTTTCCTATGATATATGATCTTGTCCCTCGATGTTTCCTACGAATATATGATGACAGTCCCTTTAAAATGCTAAGGTATCCTTACATGTTGCCTTCAATGACCATTCCGTCCCTTTCGAATTGACCCTTACAATTCCAACGATGGTGCTACCTACTCATTAATAGTCGGATAATGTTGTCTAAAGGAAATAAGAACATAAACATTCTTTTTTTCGAGTAGGTAGATGCTAGTAGGTACTTGCTCAAAACAACAAACTTCTTTCACACCAAAACACTTTTCAAATAAAGTTTTCAAAAACACTTCGTAACACTCTTGAGGGCTGATACAAGGGTTAAAACGAAGTAAAACAAAAACTTTTCAAAACACACAAACACGGAAGCAAATTTTTAAAATTATGAGCAAGTACCTAAGAGCCCGTGGAAAACCACTGATAGAAAGGGTGATAATACCTTCCCTTTCTATAATCTACCCCCCGTACTCAAAATATTGAAAAAAGGAATTTTTCTGTGCTTTTGTCCTTTCCAGTTGGATAAAATAAAAGTCGGCGGCGACTCTTGCTTACCGCGACATTTTGGGAACACAAACGCAAAACGCAAACCAGCATTTTTCAAAACAGTCTGATTCTACCACCGTATCACAGAATTGGCGACTCTGCTGGGGATGAAAATAAGTGGGGTATACCTTAGGATCTAGTTCATCTTAATTGCTTATCTTGATTGCTTTGTTTGCTTTACTTTTAAGGGTTTTGTTTGGGGGTTACTATAGATCCTACACCCGGATCTGGGGAATACCTTTTAGGTAAGTAGCAATAGACTGTGAGGGAACTGTACAACGTAGACCGATACAGTTGAAGTAGTAGCTACATTGATGTGGCACATTGGTTGGTACCAGTATCCCTTATGGAGAAACGAGGAGAATACGGGGCCGCTGTGTGGTATCGTTAAGCATCAAATGACCTTAGAACCTTTAATCGCCCAACTTGGCTATTAAAAAGTAGTGAGATAGTCGGCCTCAGTGTAGAGCTGAGAACTGGTTGATACTCGATGCTACACTCATTGAGACCATACTCTCGAGATAGTTTCGGCCGCAAGAAAAGATTGTGTGACATGAAACCATGACCGATGGAGGATGGTCAGTGATATTGAGATCCTCTAGAACCCAGTTACTTTTTCTAGGACAGGTTTGAAACCAACTTAAATTCAAGAGGGTACTACCTTAAAATCCATGTAAGCCTAAACCTAAGGCTGTTTGTGTGACTTGTGTGCTTTCAACTTGAACTACTTGCACAGTTTTATTATCTGACAAAATGAGTTCCTCGCAGGTTTTATTTACCGTCATGGGTGATTTAACGCAATCAGTGAAAAATAAAGCTAGAGTTTAAGGATCTATATATGCACATTACTTGCATCGGGAAATATCACATTTTTGTAGTCATTATTTCAATCACTTGATGTTAACTCCTAGAATCATACAAAATCTTGTAAATGTCAACGAGAGAAGTCAATTCACCTTATCAGTCTTCGGGTGTCCATGTCGTCCCTCTGAAAATAATGGTATGCATTGGTTGAGCCAAAAATAAATGTAATCCGCACATGTCCATGTCTTGATCAATTGCGTTGAAGTTAAACCATATCTTGAGTAAGTATACCCCAACTGTTTAATTTTCTTTACAATGTTAATATAAAACTTATTATCTTGAAACTTATAATGTGTTTCTTTTTTAGGGAATTTAACATCGCCTATTTTCATAGTGTCAGTGTACAATCAACATTCGGTGTCATTCATGCTCAATTTCCAGCATGGTTTAAGGAGAGATTGTCTAGCATTGTTGCATTGACTCCAAAAATACTCCATTTGAGAAACTTGTCTGAAGGCCCTGTTCAAAGCGCAAATGAATGGGACACATACTTCGTGAAAGAATATAAATTTCACAGAGACATGGACTGAAGGGAAAAAAACCATAAACAATGGTGTATTTGTAAAAGGAGTTACAGATGGCGGTAAAGATGACAACCATAAACAGTGGTGTATTAGTAAAAGGAGTTACAAATGGCGGTGAAGATGACTTCTATGGATTTGTTAAACACATCTACGAGTTGATATACAATTACTTGGACTCGGGAAATAAAGTTGTCTTGTTTTATTGTGAATGGTATGATCCAACTAGAGGCACAAAAATAGATAAGTCATATGGTACTGTTGAGATTCAAATGGATCAGAGATAAAAAGAGTATAACCCTTTCATAAAGTCACATATTATTAGGAAAGTTTATTATGTTCCTTATCCTTCATTTGTACCATGTAAACGAGGATGGTGTGTTGTAATAAAAACAAAACCCTCGGGTCATATTGAAACTGGCGATCTAGTGGAAGATGCTGCTTACCAAGTTGATGAAGTTGAGTAAATTAATGATGTGATTACAGATGAAAAAGTTATAAGTTTTCCTGATACAGTGGTTGAGGGACATCAAGTTGATGCGTATATACTGTTGGTTGATAATAATTTGGACAAAGAGCATGATGAAGAGTTTGAATCCGAGGACAATATCACATCAGATGATGAGAATGATATGGATGATGAGCATGAAGATTTAGAATAATGAACTATTTATTGAATGTGTTAATGAATATGTATTGATGAGTATAAAGAATCATCTATTGAATATGTTAATTAATATGTATTGAAGAGAATGTATTTTTCAAATTTAGTATTTTTGTTGATGAATATATATATATATATATATATATATATATATATATATATATATATATATATATATATATATATATATATATTAATTGTGTATTCTATATAAATAGGTAAAATGCCACCTCGAATTGATAAGAGTAAGGATAATGGTAAAAAATTCCTAACACCCGAGCTTAGTAACATGTGAGGCACCTCAGTCGGCCACGTGCCCTCCCCTGCAGAGTCAGGTCGATCCTATGTCCATGGCCAGTACTCAGCCTTTTGTGTCATTACTCTCCTCTCGGAATATGCCATTCTCATCTGAGACTTCTTCTTTTACTAGCCCATATGGGGTACCATCTTTTGTTAGGCCACCTGGTTTTCTTTTCCCGCAGACCTAGATACCCTCATCCTTCCAGCATATTGGAGGATCCAGTTTTCCATATCTCACACAGATGCCCTCATCCTTCCAGTATATTGGAGGATCTAGCACCCCACATCCTATACAGATGCCCTTATCTTTCTAGACTAGAGGATCCAACACCTCACATCCCACACAGATGCCCTTATCCTTCCAGCAGACTGGAGGATCCAGCACCCCACATCCCACACAGATTAGAGGATCCCGCACCCCACATCCCACACAGACTAGAGGATCTCGCATACCACATCCCACACATGTACCTGCACGTGAGGATAATCATGCGCAGCCAGATGATGATGATCATCATCATCATGTGGATGGGGATGATGATGTGTTGGATGGAAATGATCTTCGAGGGAATGATAATCCGAGTGAGATTCATGTCATTGACGGGAGATTTTGGATTTTGCCCGAAGGAAACTCGTAAGTTTCTTATTTATAAAATTTTATTTAAGATAATGCATTTTCATTTTTAATATAAATTTATATTTAATATAACTAATTCAAATTATTGTTGTTTAGTTTCTCGCCGAGTCGGACTGCTGCCAAGGTTATAAATTATATAATTCAGCAGATGTATAAACGATTTTGGAAGACCATCAAAGATGTCAAAAATAAATAAGTTTGGTTTAACAAATTTAAGGTATAATTAATTTATTTTTTAGTTATTGTTATTTAAATGACTATTTCATTATAATTATCTAACTATTTATTTTAATGTCATACAATATTGTAGGAAAAATGTGTGCGAGACACATTGAACGAGAAGATGATAAAAAAATTATTATGGCAGAACCTCAAGATGACTTTCTGACATAATGCGTCGTGTTAGAGAGCGTTAGAAACTTCAGAGTATCCGTCCCAATTGGATAGGAAAAGAGGTTTTTGAGGAACTTCTTAAATATTGGGAGTCACCCGAATTTCGGGCTAAATCTGAAAATTTTAAGAAGATGAGGGCATCTGAAAAAGGGGGCTGCGTTAATGCAGTTGGAAGTATAAGTACCGCAGAGCATGTTCGACGCATGGTAAATATTACCACTTTTTTAAGTTATATTTTGATTCATATTTTATTAATTAATGTTAATTTTATTATATAGACCAAGAATTTGGGGAGACCTTCATTGATGATTGAGTTGGTTAAAAAGACTCGGACAAAGAAAATCGGGGATTTTGTTGACGAACGCACTCTAAAAGCTTTCGTAAGTTATTTAATTTATGTTTTTTTTATATTTTTTTTATTTAATGACAATTTTGTGTCGTTATTTTCACGTGGCAACTGAGAAACTGTGACGTGAAAATCACATGGCAATTGAGAAGTCGTGGCGTGAAAATCACGTGGAAATTTTTTTTATATAATTTAATTTAATTTAATTTTTTTATTTTTTATTGAATGTATAGGAGGATTATCAGACATTGCTCGCAATTTTTGAGTCATAATCCTCAATATACTCCAGGAGAGGGAGAGTCGCTTCATCCAGATGTGGACTTTTATATTTGGGATCAAGTTATTGGCGGAAAAGGCCCTAACAGTTATTTTTTTGTGGTGGAAATTTGGCGGGCACCTTGAGAAATGGGGATAGAACTCTATTTCAAAGAGTTAGAGATGGGGAAGGGGGTCATGTCAACCAAATTTGACACCAGAACAACTTAAAACTGTAAGACAATTGGCGCTAAATGAGGCGAGACGCGAGTCAGCGCAACGTGAGTCGATAATGAAAACCCAAATGGAGGCCCAAATGGAGGCAATAAGGCAAGAGCAACAACGACAAATGGAGGTCATGGCGAAGAGGCAAACTGATATGGAGCAATAAATGAGATAATTTATGCAAGGGTTTGGTGGAAATCCAAACTTTCGCAGTCAAGAGCCGAAGGATGACGGAAACGAAGATAATTTTGACATTGATAATTATGACACGTAAACTTAATTTTTTTTATTTTACTTTCAAATTTGAATTTGAATGCCATACTAATTAATTCTTAAATTTATAATTTTAGTTTATTAATTTTATTATATTAAATTTAATATATTGAATTTATTATATATTGAATTTATTTTATATTGAATTTATTATTTTAACTTATTATATTGAATTTTTTTAATTGAATATATGAAAGAAAAACAAATTCAGTTATTAAATTAAAAAAAAACATTAGTGACGTGATTTTCACGTCACAAGTTGTGACGTGAAAATCACGTTGCAACTCACTTTTTATATAAAAAAATACAAAAGTTGAATGGACAAACGTTAATTGTAACTATTTAGTGACGTGTTTTTCACGTCACTAATTTGTGACGTGAAAAATACGTCGCAACTAAAATAACTCTATGCATGTTGCACCTGCTTTCCTGCAGAGTAGTGTTTTCTATAAAACTTTGTTACGACGTGATTTTCACGTCACAACTTTGTGACATGAAAATCACGTCGCAAACTGTTTGTCACCCCCTCCTCAATCACGTGAACACACATGTCGTAAATAATGTGTAGTGACGTGATTCCTCATGTTGTAACGTGAAATTCACGTCGCAAATGAGATAATCTTTGAAGTCTTAGATCTCACTTTTGCACCTACCTGTTATCAACAAATCATCTACATAGAGACATAGTATAAGCAATTCACTATTGCTTCTTCTTACATATACTCCATGTTCAGTTGTGCACTTTACAAATTCCTTCTCCCTTAGGAAACTATCAATTTTCTTATTCCAATCTCTTGGAGCTTGTTTCAATCCATATAGGGCTTTATGCAGCCTGTACACCTTTCTTTCTTCGTCATGTTTCACAAACCCAACTAGTTGTTTAACATAGACTTCTTTATCTAAGGGTCCATTTAGGAATGCACACTTCATGTCCATCTGACATATGTGCCAACTGTTTATTTCTGCTAGACCAACATCGAACCTGATTATTTCGATCCTAGCAACAAGTGCAAAAACATCATCGAAGTCTATTCCTTCTTTCTGTAGAAATCATTTCTCCACAAGCCTTGCTTTGTGTCGAGTTACTTCACCTTTTGAATTTATTTTCACTTTTTATACCCACTTGACGTCAATTGCCTTCTTGCCTTGAGGCAACTCGACAAGTGACTAAGTGTTGTTCTCTTCGATAGACTTCACTTCTTCGTTCATTGCTTTCACCCACTTCGAATCCTTTAATGCTTCAGCTGTATTAACATGTCCGACATCTGCATAGAAAGCATAACATACCATATCACCTTCATCATCTATCACATCATCTAATATAATCACACAATCTCGCAATCTTGCAGGCATGCGTCTTGTTCTTTGAGGTCTGCTTGTACTTAGTATATCTGTTAGTTCCTCTTGTCGAACTTCTCTTTCGATTTTAGTTTCCGGCTCTTCAAATAGGATTCACATTGAATCTTTCTTGACATTTTTAGTCCAATCCCATTCTTTAAGCTCATCTATGATCACGTCTCTACTGATCACAATCTGCTTTTTCACTGGATCGAATAACTTGTAGCCTCTTGTTGAATGATATCCAACTAGAATCATTTGAATTGACTTGTAATCAAGTTTTCTGCTCAACTGATTTGGCACATGTCTATGTGCAATAGATCCAAATACCTTCAGATGAGTTAAGCTAGGCTTCACACCATACCAACATTCTTCTAGAGAAATTCCTTTTAGCTTCTTTGTAGGACATCTATTCAAAATGTATGTTGTAGTCGAAACAGATTCACCCCAGAACTCTTTAGGTAAATTCTTGCCTTTCAACATACTTCTCACCATATTCATGATGGTTCGATTCTTCCTTTCTGCAATTCCATTTTGTTGTGGAGTATAGGGTGGCACCATCTCATGTACAATCCCTTCCTTTTCACATGGCCTGTCAAAGTCTTTCGACACATATTCTCCACCACCATCAGTTCTCAAAACTTTGAGTTTTCGACCACTGTCTTTCAACCATAGACTTAAACTTGGCAAATACTTTGATCACTTCACTTTTCTTCTTGATCAGGTAAGTCCACAGCTTTCGACTGAAGTCATCTATGAACGTAACAAAGTATTTGTTACCTCCCATCAAATCCACCTGGATTTGTCCACATACATCAGAGTATATGACTTCAAGAGTAGCCTTCAACCTGTTTCATGCATCCTTGCTGAAGCTATTTTTGTGTTGCTTCACCTGCACACATTCCTCACATACTTTGTTTGGAATGTCGATTTCTGGTAATCCTGAAACCATATTTCTTCTCTTCAAATCTCTGATGTCTCTGAAGTTGATATGGCCTAGTCTATAATTCCATATCCATTCATCTCTGCTAGCTGTAGTCGAAAGGCACTTGTGCTCCATCATATTTAGTTCGATCTTGAAGGTTCGATTCTTAGACATAGGAGACTTCAAGATTAATCTTCCATTTGCATTGACGACTCTCATCATCTTATCTTTGATTGACACTTTATAATTCTTTTCGATCAACTGCCTTATACTGAGCAAATTGCTCTTCATGCCTGGTGTGTACAACACATTTGAAATTACTGACCTCTTGCCATCATTCCTCATAATCATAACATCACCAATACCTTCAGCTGCTATGGTATTGTCATTTGCAAATTTTACCATATTTTTCATTGAGGGCTTTATATTGATAAACCAGACATTCCTTCCAGACATATGTGATGAGCATCCTGAATCTAAATACCATTGATCCTTGAATTTATCTTCATCTCTTGTTGTGACCATCAATATCATCTCTTCTTCTTCATGTTTTGCAAGCTTTACATCACTTTCTTGATTCTTTTGCTTTTCTGGACAATCACTCGAATATTGACCATACTTCTGACAATTGTAACATTGAATGTGACTCTTATCAGGTTTTGACCACCACCTCTTCCTTTATTTCCAACACCACCTCTTTGTTTGCCTTGGTGTGGTCTTCTTTAATTCGAAGAGTTTTCTTCATTCTGGTTTCCTCTATCATTCGATTTATTGTAGTCGCCTCTACCTCTATCGAAACATTTTCCTTTGCCTTTGGTTTCTTTTGCTGAATGTACCTGCAAGCCACATCACTCTTCGATTTGCCTGCAGCTCTTTCATTCATTCTTTGTTCATGAGATTCAAGAGTCCCTTGAACTTCTTCCTTTGTCAATTTAGACAAGTCTTTCCCTTCTTCTATCGCCACCACTATGTGGTCGAACTTAGGAGCTAAAGATCTCAAGATCTTCGAAACAACAACTCTTGTTGTTAATATTTCTCCATATACCTTGATTTGATTCACTAGTTTTGTAACTCTAGTGAAGAAATCAGATATGCTTTCACTATCTTCCATCTGAAGCAATTCGTATGTTCTCCTGTGAGTTTGTAACCTCACTTCTTTCACATTTTCTGCACCACCAAAGGACTTCTCAAGAACATCCCAAGTTTATTTTGCAGATTCTGAATCACTTACTTTTTCAAAAAAAATTGGACTCACACATTGATGAATTATAAAGAGTGCTTTTATAACTCAGCTTCTCAATTTCTGTGTGTTTCTTCTTTTCTTCTTCTGAAGAGTTTTCTCTAAGCGCTTCGAATCCATCTTTTACAAGATCCCAAAGACCTTGACACCTGAATAAAACTTTCATTTGTTTGCACCAATTCTCATAGTTGTCTACTTTCAAGATTAGTAAGGTTGCTAGATAATTTACATTCCCATAATTCACCATCGTGAATTCTTCAATCGTTCTTGATTGATACTTCCCTTGAATCGAAACTGAGCTCTGATACCAGATGTTGGAAATCCACCAAATATCTATGATGAATTTCTACTTCAATGACAATGAATTATAAGAACAAAAAGAAAAGAAAGAAGACAATTATTTACTCCCTCTATTTATAAATTTAGCTTGCACCCTAAGCCCAAAACTATAAAAGCCCAAAATACTTATTTTGGTACTAAATCAAATCTATTCTATTTTAGATCTAAATCAAATCTTATTTAAATCTAAAACAAATCTAATCTCTTTCGACACAATCGAATTACAATTTAACAAGATTGAGGTGGATCAGTCCCTCAAATTATCAATAGTTAACCAACAATCAGAATGATGATATAAGATGATATAGACCATTCTAACTCAATAATCATACCATTTGCGATAATATGCACTCATAGTCCGCTAAATTTTCCTTTAGTCATCCACACATTTGATTCACGCTCTTTTCAAAACCATATTACTTATCAGAATTATGGTCATGACTTAATTACTAATTCATATAACTCACACCATCTCTTGAGCAAGAGTATCCAATTATCTATTCCTACAACCTAGTTGATTCAGATAATATTTTAGAATCTAGTCATAACTCTGGATGTTCAAAAGTAACATATTACTCTATATAACCATATATTTGAAAAATCAAATATGAAGGTCAAGTAATCAAACAACAAACAAGATGCACATAACATAGAATGCAATCACTCACACCTCATTTCATATTTCCAACCATTTTCTTTAAACGCATTGGAATAAAATTAATCCATAATATTCAATTCTACATGATGATAATATTTTCACTTTCTTCCAAACAATTCACATTAAATTCTATAAAATAAAAATATTTTAATTATCTTAACTCTATAAACATTGTATCCTCATTTTTTTATATAAATATATATAATATCAATATCATAATAAAGAATATATAATTTCAATGCATAAATAACAACCATGAAAACCACAACACATAAAAAAATTTAATAGAATAAAGGGGATTACAAAAATGACATATATAACCAAAAAATATTACTTTTAGTGACAGACTGCAAAAAAACAAGTAGTAAAAAAATCTTTAGTGACAGACTGCAGATTATATAAAATCATATTTAGTGACAGTCAGTCATAAAACAGACTATGCAGGAAGAACCTATAATGACAAACAATAATAAAACAGATTATAAATAACAGAACCTATAATGATAGACAATAATAAAACAGATTATGAATAACTTAACTTATAGTGACAACCAATACTAAAACAAATTATGGGTGACAAAACTTATAGTGACAGAGAATAACAAAAAAGAACCACAACCTTCATAAAACAATAAAACTATTAATTATGTAAGAAATTTTACGCAATTAATTCATACCACAACATGCTTGCAAATCAAAAAAATTATATCACACATAAATTTTTTTCTTTTCATGTTTACTCATAGCATATATTCCACATTGAAATCACCAAATAATTTCTTAACTTATAATATGACTTAATGTGGTTATCTTTTCTACTAATAACATGGATATCAAATACCAAAACATGAGTTTAATTTCCAAATGATGATAGGTAAATTTGTATTTCTTTCACCACTTGAACAACACTTAAAAAATAATACTATCACTTATCAAAGATCATTGAATCAAAATTAAAAATATTATAAATCAAACTAATCTATAAAAAACGCTTTTTATATCTACGGCCATAAAACATAAACAGCATAACAAACACATAGATCACAAAATTATGATATTACGAAATCAATGCATCTTATAAACACACATAATTTCAATTAGTGATATGATAAGGATGAAAAGAAGCAACTGCATCTACCAAGAAATCAAAACATTCAGTCATGATTCAAAGCAAGCGTCGTCTAAACTTGTCCCAACCTAAATGTATTTGTTTAAGGATTATTGCTCCGATATCAATTGTAACGTCTCAGATTTTCTTCTAAGACATGATTCATAAATTATCAAAAATACTTGTTTAAACATAATTAAAACGGTTTAAAATTTAATCAATTCAACGTCAATCCAAAATCTTAAGCCGAAAATCACCGCGCTTCTAACCAATGAAAAAGATACTAAATAAATAATTTCAAAATGAAATGCGGTCAATTTATTACTATATAATATTGTTGATCGTCAAAATAGCAAGTGTACTATTTTGCCTCTTGTAATAATAGAGAAAATTTCCCGAATGTCGATCTCAAGGACTCCAGAGAAATACCGAGTTCAATTTGTGGTTCTATTAAACAAAAAATTAATTTGGGGTTTTATTTGGTTATTGTTATTGTAAAATAAACAGAAATATGGATTATTTTTTCTCAGATATGAGGAACATGCTAGGGTAAAAAGTATAATTTTCCTTGTAACAACCTTGAATCTTGACTTCTTCAACAAGTTCATAACATTCAATTACCGCTCTTTAGGTTATTTTCCCCCTGAGTATTTAGTGGAAAAACCTTTGAACATTCATCCTAAATCCTAAGTTCTTAGAGAATTATGATGAAATCAAGCCTTTTGTTTTATCAAGAGTTTAACTGGCAACTATATGGTATCCCTAGTCCTACGTGATATCTACTACAGTTTAATCATACAAAAATTTTAACAACTGCAGTCTAGCTAACTGTTAACCGTAAATCAATCCTTGTTGGTGCGACAAAGAAAAATATTATACAATTGAATTCAATATGAAAAACACATAGATTAAATAAATTCAAAAACAAAGTTGTTTACAGAATCAAGTCAGAGACACCCCATAGCATTGGGGAGTTTAGCTACTCATATTGTTCAAAATAACTACAAGATAAAAATTAGACATTACAAGTATTGGGATAGCTTCGATCTTCAATTGCTTCCGCTCATGAGAATCTTCTGCCTTCTAATCACCTTTGTCTCTCCGATCTTCAATCGTGTAAAAATTCTTTGCTCTGGCAAAAGAGTCCCCTAATTCATCATGGAAACTTGGCTAAATAGTGAACAATCCATTTGTCTCGGTCGGAAATACCAAAAACACCCCTCTGTGTCACAAATAGTGAAAAATAAGGAAAATATCAAAAATCAGTGTAATTGGCCAACACGGCCCATGTCAGGTGACACGGTCGGCCATGTAGATCCTCAGAAATTTATTTTCGTTTTTTCAACTCCAGACATACTGACACAGCCTGTGTCAGATGACACGACCACCCGTGTCATCCCACCACAACGACTCATACATACTTCTATTCAAGACCTCCTTATACTATATTACACTATCTTTAATTTGACTTTAGAATTTCTTTATCTATACATACACTTCAACAACAACTAATTAGTCACGGTAAATTTTCATAAATATTCTTAAACTTACAATTTTATTCATTTAAATCTCTAAACATTAAATCTCTAAACATTAAATCTTAAACTTACTATCTTTAAATGAAGTTGATTTTCCTAACATAGTTGATCCATGTAATCACTTTTCCTCTCGTATGTCTTTTTTTTGTCCTATATAATCATAGATATAATAATAATAATAATAATAATAATAATAATAATAATAATAATAATAATAATAATAATAATAATAATAATAATAATAATAATAATAAAAAAATATTTCTTTTAAATTTTATTACATATTTACTTATTATATTTACTCACAAATAATATACATTAAAATACTATATTTAAAATACAAGTTACCATAAAACATATTTGTTTATTTATTATAAATTTAAAAAATATAATTAAAAAATCATAAGAAAGCAAGTTACTGATTTATTCATAAAAAAATATAATAATAAATTGAAGTAAAAATTAAGATTATACAGAAATAGCAGGCAATCAGGCATCACATAATGTCACTGTCCCCTTTTAGATGACAAAAACTATTTCTCTTAATTACTACATTCATTATCTTAGGTGACACAATATTGTTATACATGAACCTTTGCATTTTCTATAAAAGATTCACCGCTTCTGATGCAAGAAAACTAAAAATATCAAAGACAAATGGTATAAAAGCATGTTAATTGTCATAATATATTTCTCATGCTTGGCCACTTTACTTGAAGCGACTTTGAGAGCTGTTTGTCCCACATTAAAACCTTCAATCCTTAGGTCCGTCGGTGAGGAAACCCCGATTAAATCTACACATGCATGTTTCCCTCATATACTTAAACTTACAATTTTATTCATTTAGATCTCTAAACATTAAAATATGTATATAAAATTTAACCAATTTCCAACTCAAATCTAGTTTAAATTGCATGGAGAAAAGCCTTTACTTTAGTGTATTTTCCTTTGAATTGAAAATACTTAAGCTCTACTATTTGATTACACGAACCACAACTTTCAAGAGTATCCCAGAGAATAAAATCAGAATGGAGTAGAAGAATTACCGATGTTAAAAAATGACCGTTGGAGATAAATTATTTTATAAGAGATTTTTATTTTAGTGTTGTAAAGAGTTTATACGAGAACAAAGTTCATAATGGAAGTTGAAAGAAAAGTGAAGGCTGGTGCAATCTAAAAATTAGGAGAATATTGAATTAATCTAAGACTTATTTTATGGAACAAAAATAGCTAATAATGAGAGAAGAATTTGACCACTAACAATTTTGACACCACAATTTAATTTAATTAAAACAAAATGATATAGAAAATATAAATAAATATATTATACTGTAGGTATATGAAATAACTCCATGTAATCACTTTTTCTCCCATGTGTTTTTTTTTTTTGGTCCTATATAATGACCATAGATATAATATTATAATAATAATAATAATAATAATAATAATAATAATAATAATAATAATAATAATAATAATAATAATAATAATAATAATAATAATAATAATAATAATAATAATAATAATAATAATAATAATAATAATAATAATAATAATAATAATAATAATAATAATAATAATAATAATAATAATAATAATAATAATAATAATAATAATAATAATAAGAATAATAATAATAATAATAAGAATAATAAGAATAATAATAATAATAAGGTATGTTCCTATCTTGCTTTATTTTCAACATCGCTGAAGCTAACTCAAGGTATGTTCCTCACGATTTTCCATTCATTTTAGTTTTTATGTTGTTTTGGTTTTCATGTTTTGATATCTTTGATTTTAACTATTTACATGTTTATCAACTATTCATCAACTGCGAGCTTCATTCACAGGGAAACACTTGAGAAAGGTACATTGAATCCATTTCGGATAATCATGCGTTTCTGCATTTCGTGTAACCCATTTTTGTTTTTGCTGAATTATTGTTTTCGTTGACCGTTGATTTTACGTTTTTCCTTTTTGTTGTCCAACAAAGATTAGCTTAAAAATCATTGATATTTGGACAATTCAACCATCAAAACTCATTTCTCTCTCTCTCTCTTGTCATGTTCAAAAAAATTCTTTCCTACGGGACACCAAGAGGTAATGAAAATTTCTTTGCCATCCTTCTCATGAACAAAATATTTGCTCAATACTCCTCTTCTTTTAACTCTATTTTTATTTTCTAATTTGCAATTTCTTTGTTCTAAACAGATTTTCACACTTTGAGTTCTATAAAAGTATGTTCATGTTTCGATTAACATTGAGTTCAATGACTTTTTGTTTTTGATTTTTCGTTTTTATAGTTGATTTGAGTTGTACACTACTTATCTAAGGTTTTGTCACAACTCCTCTCTCAGAACAAGCTCATGAGATTGTGTCATTCTTTAAATGCTATGTAAAAAGTAAACAGATGTTGGTGAACTTTTTTTGCATCTATGTTGTTTATTTTCTTTTATTGAATTCTTTTTTTATATAGCTATTTATTTCTAATATTTTAAACATTCCAGAGTCTCAAGTGGTGGATCTTTCTAAGGAAAAAACATACACCAATTCGTCGATTCAATTTCTTGTGTAGATCAATTTTATCGTGCATAGCTAAATGTGGAGTAAAGGTGAAAGCTGAAAACAATAAACAAGTAGGATGACACAATATGGAATCCGTGTCAATATGCTTTGCCCTGAGGTAAGAGTTGTTTTTGGACATCAAAGAATGATTGTGTTTTAAATGTGTTTCTAAGGAGAACTGAGCCCCTTATCATTTCAGCCAACATGGATTCATTTTAAATGTGTTTCTATTTTCAAAATAAATTATACGCTACATTACAATTTATTATAATTCCCCAAATATTACTCCCCCGTTTCAAAATTACTGTCGTTTTAACAAATAAATTTTGTTTCAAAATGACTATCATTTTCACTTTTCAATGTAGTAATGATTACTATTTTTCCAATTATGTCATTTACTTTTTACTCTCTACACTACTTCCATTACATTAATAGAGTTAATTTTGTAAAAATGTAATGTCTTATGACAACATCATTGCATTCCTTAATTTGTGTACAAAAACCTTAAACGACAGTCATTTTGAAACAAAACTATTAGTTGAACAAAACTACACAGGCCTTTTCTGTTTTAAGAAAATCAATGCTTCTTTTTTCCACACAGGATTCCACCAAATGATAAACCACATCGCGGGATTTTCCACTGGGTTCAGTTTCAGAATCACACCATGATAATGTTTTATGCGTAGAATGACCAAACCAAATTGAAAATTGTAAGAGATTTTGCTGTAGTCCTCTAATGTTTCAATCTTTTAATGAAACAATGATTATACAAATGCTATGCTACATTGATCATCATTATATTGCATTGTAATCTCTTGTTTAATATTAACTATTTGCAAGTTTGTTTATAAAATGATAACAACAATATCATACAAATTTACCCGTGCTGGAGTACCAGTATGTTACTAGTACATGATAGAATATTCAATAGTAAAATGTGTATTATCATATTCTGTAGTTATAGAATCTCATGAATGAATGAATGAATAAAATCTTTTGATACATAATCTCATATTTTTTCTGTCCTATTTTCTAGAATGATTACTTATGCATAACTTTGCTCTCCTTATTAAATGAAGGCTAAATTACAGTTTTTATTTCTCTGTTATGTCCTACTTATGAAATTAATCTTTCTATTTTATTTTTAAATAATTTTGACTCCCATCTTCAGTTTTGATTCAAAAAATGTTTTGTGAAAAAAATTCACACGTGGCACTTTTTAATTTTTTAATATCTGCATCATTTTGTAAATTTATTATTAATTAATATTCTTTTATCCACGTCATTTTGTAAAATTATTATTAATTAATATTCTTTTATAAAATACATATTTAATAATTATTAATTATTTTTTTAGAAATATTTATTTGAAAATTTATTTATGCATATTTTAAAATACTCTATTTGTTTCAAAATGATTATCTTAAACAAAGGGACACTAAATGAAAATATAACAAAACCGATGTGAGACTCAAGATCAGAAATATGCACTCATCAGCGGAATGCTTCAATACGTAAAATATATTTACATTGATTCATCAATAGTAGTAATATTGATTCATCAATAGTAGTAATATGTCCCGCTGAAATAAGAGGTCTCTCTTCAGCAAGTCCCCTTCACATTCTTGAACTTTTATGTGCTCCATATTACCGATATTTTCATGACAAAGTAGTGGCTATATCATTAAAAACTCCTTTTTGTTGTGTGCTAGTAGCCAAAGTTGAAGTATAAAATGATGTTCTAACTTATTACCTACGTTGTTGATTGAATTAGTAAAAAAGAGAACATGTTTTCAAAGAGGTATCTAAAACATTTCAAAAGTGAAACATAATGTGTAATGAAGCCACACAAAGTGTATTTTCTGTATCAATTCCCAATCGGTAATAATATCACCATCTTCTGATTAGAACACTCAAAAGATGTAGAATATGGCTATACACTAATACTATTGCAACAAAAATCCACATAGAGTGAAGTTATAGTTAACATAAGAAACAAACCTGATAGTCTACGGCATACACGATTGACTAGTTTGTGCATGAATGAAAATAATTACCACCTGCTGCTTTGTTCTCATACACCAAAACTTGTGCCAATGTTGCTACATCTTTGAAGTCTTCGTATGTTTCAAATTGCACTGCATCATTCAGGGAACAAAAATGCTTATAAAAATACTTTATCATAATCAAATATATAACAAGTATTAAGAGAAGCAAAGTATTGTAGCTTAACCTATATAGTTGTTAATGCAACAAGCATTTATCGCCATATAATACAAAAGTGTATGACAATTAGTCAAGGTAATCTAGTTTTTCATCAGAACCAAATTTAAATATTTTAGATGTGTTTTCAATTCATTAAAAATATAAAATAATTGCAATAAATTCTTGAACTTTCTTGTGCCCCCTGTTACCAATAATCACCTGGAGGTAATGAATCTTTGTTTGGATGATGGAATGGAATGCAAGTTTTGGTATTATATATCTGAGAGAATGAAGAGTGTGTTGGAGTGGTCGTGAGAAATGCATCCCACATCAATTTTTTTTATAATTACATTGAATCTTTATATAATGAACACAAACTTTTTTATATAATATTAATTAATAATAAATTTTTGAAATGATATGAAATTTTATTATACATCGGAGCATTTTTTGAATCAAAACTGGAGATGGAACCAAAACTCATTTTTTGAATTAAAACTAGAGATGGAATCAAAATTGTTTAAAAATAAAATAGGGGGACTAATTTCGTGAGTAAGACATAATAGAGAGACTAAAACTATAATTTAACCTTAAATTAATTGAGATCAAATCTTATATCTTTCATATCAATTTTTATTTTGTTTCAACATAAGAGTTTTTAACCTTGAAATGTAGTGGAGGAGAAAAACGGGAGATTTGAAATTAATAAGCAACTTTGACAAAGTTTTGATTCTAATTGTTTGTAAATGACTCAACGGCCTAAGAAAATTGAGATCAAATGGTCAGTACTAGTTGATACATAATCAATGGGAACTGCAATGAGTACTAGTTGAGCTTTAAACAATGGAAGAAAGATCCAATGATCTAGCTTGATGCCGACTCATTTTTATAAATTGTGTTGAGTCGGCATCAAACTCAATGCAAGAAAGATCCAATGATTGTGCTATATTTAAGTACCACCACTTTTGAGCATAAATGATTTAATTAATAGTTTACTTTATCCCCTTCATTCACAAACCGACTTAGGCAATGGAGTGTTAACCCTTGTAGGTTCATTTTGCGCAACGGAACCAAAATAACTTGCACCACCGCATCAAAGATCTGCACCAATAAATTTGATTCTCGAACGAAACAATAGTGTCGTCTGTGTGAATTAACTTTTGATTCCTATGAATTTTCACAATCAGATCTATTATTCGATTAGATCTCTCATGATTCAGTCATATTTCCTCCAATTCAAACCCAAATTGCTTTGACGGATACACTAAGATGGAAGCAACTTTAAATCTCTTCCAGAAGATTCTTCAAAATTTTCCAAATTAAGATCTTCGTCAACCTTCGCCATAAACATGATCGGTGAAGATTCGTTCAGACAAGTAAAGTCTCCACTACAAAAATATATTAAATCAACCTCCCTAAGCAAGAAGTAAAATGATGATAGACAAATCCTATGTTTTCAAAAATCATGAGAAGGTGGAGGAAATTTTTGTTATTGTTATTCATCATTGTTGTCATTACTAATCATTTTGTCGCATGGATCCTTGTAGATGATGGAAGTTTATGCACTCTGGTCTACTTTAGAATTTTCACCGAGCTTGGCCCGAGGGAAGAAGATTTGAGGCCATACAAAGGCTAGAGCCTTTTGGAGTTTAATGATTCTTCTACTTGTCTATGTAAACAGATGTACTTATCCCTCTTATTGGGAGAAAAAAATAATAAGAGGAGGGTGGACACTCGTTTCTTCGTGGTTCCATGTGAAAGTGTATGTAATGAAATCCTCGTTCCATCATTCTTAGCTATATACATCGTGACTTCCCCCGTCCATTAAAGATAAAGTATAACAGTGATTTTGGAAAACCTGTTGTAGATAAAGCCGACCATCTTGGAACACGTAAGATACAAGAAGAAATATTGAAGAATCCCTTAACAACAATTGTCATCCTTGAAGGAAGAGTTGTGGAAGCTGATAGAGTGACGAATATAATTGACCTCAACGTTAGTGAAGAAGAAACTTCGTTGAGATACGAGCTAGGTCCCTCAATCTCGATCAAAGTAAAGGTCTTAATACTGATTTTGGATGTAGCTTCGAGATCGTCCAATTAGACGATGATCCGATGAGGTCAGTAAGTATAGAAGTCGACATATATACTTGCAAAAGTAAAGGATATATAAGTTAGATGTTTGATGCCTAACATTGATCTCTTCGCCACATCTCCCCACAGGATGCCTGGAATAGATCCTAGTGAACATGACGCTAACAACTTTGAACAAATTTATTTTTAAGTCAGTGCAAGACGCTTTTCCCTTTTACTAGTTGTTGGAGAAGGAATAACTTTTAGATTGGACTCATAAATGCTAAAAAGCATTCACATCCTTGAAGATGTCTTTGTCAACTCCACACATGCTATCTCAACCTATTTGAGGAAGACATTAGTGTCATATAAAACTATAAAAATATGCTCAATAACATATTCATAAAGAATCAACATTCAGAATCCTACAACATTCATAAACCTATTTTCCTAAATTAAGTGATATCTTTATTGGAGTAGGCATCTTTGATTAAGATGAACATAGTCTTGTAGTAAGTCCAACCATATTCTTTGTAACATTTAATCTGGTAGTAGGATATGCGGATACAACACTTGTTGATTTCCTCCTAACATTCAATTCCTTTGTCTTTGCACGACTTCTATGAATTGGTTGACTAGTTTGAGTTGCTTGATTGTCCTGAGTTTGATGAGTTGCTTGATTGATTTAAATTGGCTGATTGACTTGAGTTGCTTGAGTTTGTTTACTGGAAAATGATTTCCTTTAACATGTTTTTGGGATACTTCTTCCTAAAGTTGTTGTACAAGTGTCTCAAACAAAAACTTTGCTCGACACCTGATAGAATGTCACCCATAGTAGGTAATAAACTCTGCAATACAACATAAATACAAGATAAATACAAGATAAATACACGATTAAAGTGAAATTAACACAAATAAAATATAACTACCTTTTTTTGATCAGATATGGAAGTTTGGATACAACACTGAGAACTACCTCCAAATCATCAATCCTAATTTCCAAAAATTGTGTCAAACTTGTAAGAATAATATTCAGTTTTGCATCTGGCCTTGAGTTTTGATGATAACATTACATAGGTGATTAAATAACAATTTAGTATCCCTAATGGTCTGTTTAGTCTGTAGCTTTTGCTAACATGTTCTGACTCTAAAGAATTGATGTGTGACGTCATCAAATTCTAAACTCAACACGCTAAGTGATAAAAGTGCGTGTGTCATTGCTTAGAATGCTTCTTAAAAAAACGGTTCTGATGAATGTTGGTTTTATTGCTTCTAACTGTGACTCTTATAGTAAAGCTTATGAATGGTTCTCAAGCTCTGATGATTATAAGCTCTCTTGCTTCGAGGTTCTGAAGATTCTAAAGACGAGGTTCTTTTGAATGAGTTATAAAGACTCTGAAGACCAAGGTCTAAAGATTCTAAAGACAAGGTTATGTTGAACGAGTTTTGAAGACATAGCTCTAAAGACTAACATGTTGAAGACTCTAAAGACAAGGTTCTATTGAACAAAGTTCTAAAGACTGGTTTTGACCCTTCTAAGCACGCTTCAACTCTTACATACTTTGAAGATTAAAAGATAAGATCAAATGTCCCACGTGAAGAGATAGTACAACATCACATCCTTCCACTACCCTGATTTTATGGCTCAAGGATTGTACTTTTTGTACTATGTTGTCTACCACTCCCACTGACCATTTCAAGGAGACAACTGAAATCTTGGTATTCATATTCTACCCTCCAACAGATTTCTTTTCAGCTATAAAAGGAAGACTTGGAAGAATTTGAATTGTTGAACAACTTTGAAGAAACTCATGCTGATTCAAATTGCTGAAATGATACCAAAATAACTCTGTACTTTTTATAAAGCAAGGAACTTTGGTTTATTAACTTGCTAGCAAGTAATTGTTGTTCACTAACTTGCTTAATACTGCTGTGTTATTATTTTTTATTTATTTATGTGTAATCTACTTTCAAGAAGCATTATTGTAAACACAAAAGCTTGTATTCAATAGTGGGTTAATTATTCCTTGAGTGACTAAGTATTAGTCAGTATACTTAATAAGTCATTGACAATTTATCTTAGAGTTGTTGTTCCTTGAGAGACTAGGATTTAGTCAGGCTGAGTTTGAGATGAGCTTAATGGGAGAACTCAAGTTCTTTATGGAAATCCAAATCAATCAAGGACCAAAAGAGACATTCATCCATCAAAACAAGTACACCAAAAAACTTCTGAAGAAGTTTGACTTGTCTGAATGCAAGACATAAAAGAATCCTATACATCCTAACTATTTTTTTCCATTTATGATATAAATGTTTGACTTTATTCAAAATTTTAAAATGCTTTGAAGTTGAATAAAGTCACTTGAATACAATTACTATATTGATAGATAGATATATGAAGCTCTGCTGTCAATTTATTTTGAGTTTAGTGCTGTTATACTTTAGCCAAGTTGGAACAAGCAGTTTTGACTCAAGAAACATTTTGACCAATTGGTTAAAGAAACAACACTAATAACACAGTAGTATCTTAGATATGTAATGGATATCTTCTCATGCAAAAGTTCAATAACATATAGGATCAAACCTTCAATAACAAATATACTACTTAGATTTATAATTCAATTAAGTCTTATATTAAGTAGTTTTACTTTTTATATATGTAGTACTGCAATTTAGAGAGCCTATATTGATCAGCTCATTATGTTAATATTGATGAATCTTTGAAATTGCACCGTTTGTTTCGTAGGTACCGTCGCAGTGAATTCACTATTAATTTCCATTTGTAACATATAGCATGTTGATTGCTCACAAAACAACATTCATCAAAGACTTCTAAGTCATTGGCAGCATAATATTCACACCTACCTAGGTATACTATTTGATACATATTTGTTATGGAAACACTACATAATTTGTTATAGCATGCACAAATTCTATAGTGAATAATTTTCAACTTAGAGCATTTGGCTGCTAATTACAAGCTTGTATGGAAACACTGCATTAAGTCGATTTGCAAATACATTCAAATATGTCCATCAAGATATGCAGTATACCTCTAACCAAGTTTTTACGTAATTGCCGTCCACCAAAAATATTAGTTGAACATAACTACACTGGCCTTTTCTGTTTTAAGAAAATCAATGCTTATTTTTTAATATTCACGTTATTTTGTAAATTTATTATTAATTAATATTCTTTTATTCACGTTATTTTGTAAATTTATTATTAATTAATATTCTTTTATCCACGTTATTTTGTAAATTTATTATTAATTAATATTCTTTTATTGAATATATATTTAATAATTATTAATTATTTTTTTTAGAAATATTTATTTGAAAATTTATTCATGCAAATTTTAAAATACTCCATGTGTTTCGAAATAATTATCTTAAACAAAAGGAGTAATTTAAATTTGTGTTTGTTATATAAACACTCTATGTAAATATAACAAAACCGATGTAAGACTCAAGACCAGAAACATGCACTCATCAGCAGAATGCTTCAACATGCAAAATATATTTACATTGACTCATCAATAATGTCTCAACACTATTAGTAGCAATCTGTCCTGGTGGAATAAGAGGTCTTAGTTCAACAAACCCTCTCACATTTTTGAACTTTTTTGTGCCCCTATTACTGATATTTTCATGGCAAAGTAGTGGCTATATCATTAAAAATTCCTTTTTGTTGTGTGCTAGTAGCCAAAGTTGAAGTATAAAATGATGTTCTAACTTATTACCTACGTTGTTGATTGAATTAGTAAAAAAGAGAACATGTTTTCAAAGAGGTATCTAAAACATTTCAAAAGTGAAACATAATGTGAAATGAAGCCACACAAAGTGTATTTTCTGTATCAATTCCTAATCGGTAATAATATCACCATCTTCTAATTAGAACACTCAAAAGATGTAGAATATGGCTATACACTAATACTATTGCAACAAGAATCCACATAGAGTGAAGTTATAGTTAACATAAGAAACAAACCTGATAGTCTACGGCATACACGATTGACTAGTTTGTGCATGAATGAAAATAATTACCACCTGCTGCTTTGTTCTCATACACCAAAACTTGTGTCAATGATGCTACATCTTTGAAGTCTTCGAAGTCTTCGCATGTTTCAACTTGCACTGCATCATTCAAGGAACAAAAATGCTTATGAAAATACTTTATCATAATCAAATATATAACAAGTATTAAGATAAGCAAAGTATTGTAGCTTAACCTATATAGTTGTTAATGCAACAAGCATTTATCACCATATAATGCAAAAGTGTATGACAATTAGTCAAGGTAATCTAGCTTTTCATCAGAACCAAATTTAAAGATTTTAGATGTGTTTTCAATTCATTAAAAATACAAAATAATTGCAATAAATTCTTGAACTTTCATGTGCCCCTATTACCGATAATCACGACATTGTGCTTCCTATCTTATACAAGTCCATTAGGACACACTTGAACATTGTTTTGGTTGTTATTATTGTTTGGTGCAAAGGAAGTACATGCTAAACCAGTTCCTAACGGGATAGCGATAACACCATTGCCAGTTGGAATGGCACCATTGGCATTAGGGATGAGAGTCTCACACGTCTGAGTGTTGAATCCAATTGGATTTGCAAATGGTATTTGACCACTATATATGTTGTCGAGCAAACTGGTAACCGGTCGAACTGTTGGGTTGCTTCCACCAAGAATGTCATGCATGTATAACTCAATGATTGGTTCTTTCCCTGTGATTGCAATAGGGTTAACTGTTGAGGACTGATACAAGAGTCGAACTAGAATTTTCAAAGAAACTTTTTAAAACCCACAGTTGAAAAGCAAACAAACCATTTTTGAAAACACAAATGAGCAAGTATCTAAGAGCCCATGGATAACCATGGATAGAAAGGGTGCTAACACCTTCCCTTTCTATAACCTACCTCCCGAACCGAGAGCAATCTCTATAAGGAATTTTTCTGTGCTTTTGTCCTTTCCAATTGGAGAAAATAAAAGACGGTGGCGACTCTTGCTTCCGCGATATTTCGCGAACCAGCGTTAAACAGTCAGTTCCAGATCCACCGATCACACATGGGCTCAACAACTTGGTCTCTCTCTTCTTAGACAACCCCTCGATAAAGCATTCATCTCGACTAACAGCTCTTTCAAGCAACTTTATCCCTAACATTGGCCTCCTAATGTCTAAAGAAAATAACTCCCCCTCCCCCGAAGTTTGCTATCACCACACGAAGGCCAACAAATCTCAATTTTATGAATATTCAATATGAACCCTAATCCTAGACTGATCTCTTGAATGATGTCAATGGTTTTATCCACCTCCTTAGAATCTTATACGGTCAATTTATCCACCGCGCTTCTAACCAATGAAAAAGATATTAAATAAATAATTTCAAAATGAAATACGGTCAATTTATTACTATATAATATTGTTGATCTTCAAAATAGTAAGTGTACTATTTTGCCTCTTGTAATAATAGGGAAAATTCCCCGAATATCGATCTCAAGGACTCCACAAAAATACCGAGTTCAATTCGTGGTTCTATTAAACAAAAAAACTAATTTGGTGTTTTATTTGGTTGTTGTTATTGTAAAATAAACAGAAATATGGATTATTTTTTCTCAGATATGAGGAACATGCTAGGGTAAAAAGTATAATTTTCCTTGTAACAACCTTGAATCCTGACTTCTTCAACAAGTTCATAACATTCAATTACCGCTCTTTAGGTTATTTTCCCCCTGAGTACTTAGTGGGAAAATCTTTGAACATTCATCCTAAATCCTAAGTCCTTAGAGAATTATGATGAAATCAAGCCTTTTGTTTTATCAAGAGTTTAACTGGTAACTATAAGGTATCCCTAGTCCTACATGATATCTACTACAGTTTAATCATACAAATTTTTTAACAATTGCAGTCTAGCTAACTGTTAACCGTAAATCAATCCTTATTGGTGCGACAAAGAAAGCATAAAAATATTGTACAGTTGAATTCAATATGAAAAACACATAGATTAAAGAAATTCAAAAATAAAGTTGTTTACAAAATCAAATCAGGGACACCCCCTAACATTGGGGAGTTTAGCTACTCATATTGTTCAAAATAACTACAAGATAAAAATTAGACATTACAAGTATTGGGATGACTTCGATCTTCAATTGCTTCCGCTCATGAGAATCTTTTGCCTTTCAATCACCTTTGTCTCTCCAATCTTCAATCGTGTAAAAATTCTTTGCTCTGGCAAAAGAGTCCCCTAATTCATCATAGAAACTTGGCTAAATAGTGAACAATCCATTTATCTCGGTCGGAAATGCCAAAAACACCCCTCTGGGTCACAAATAGTGAAAAATAAGGAAAATATAAAAAATCAGTGTCACTGACCAACACGGTCCATGTCAGGTGACACGGCCGCCCGTGTTGGTCCTCAAGAATTTATTTTCTTTTTTCCAGCTCCAGACATACTAACACAGCCCGTGTCAGATGACACGACCACCGGTGTCATCCCACCACAACAACTCATACATACTTCTATTCAAGACCTCCTTACACTATATTACAGTATCTTTAATTTGACTTTAGAATTTCTTTATCTATACATACACTTCAACAACAACTAATTAGCCACGGTAAATTTTCATAACTATTCTTAAACTTACAATATATATATATATAATTTAACCAATTCCCAACTCAAATCTAGTTTAAATTGCATGAAGAAAATCTCTTACCTTAATGTGTTTTTCTTTGAATTGAAAATACTCTTAGAAGACCTACTATTTAATTACACGAACCACGACAATCAAGAGTATCTTAGAGAATAAAACTGGAATGAAGTAGAAGAGTGACTGATGTTGAAAAATGAACGGTGGAGAGAAATTATTTCATGAGAGATTTTTATTTTAGTTTTGTAAAGAGTTTATACGAGAACAAAGTTCATAGTGAAAGTTGAAAGAAAAGTGAAAGATGGTGTATTTCTAAAAATTAGGAGAATATTGAATTAATCTAAGGCTTGTTTTATAAAACAAAAATAGCTAATAATGAGAAAAGAATTTAACTACTAACAATTTTGACACCACAATTTAATTTAATTAAATGAAGTTGATTTTCCTAACATAGTTGATCCATATAATCACTTTTCCTCCCGTATGTCTCTTTTTTTGTCCTATATAATAACCATAGATATAATAATAATAATAATAATAATAATAATAATAATAATAATAATAATAATAATAATAATAATAATAATAATAATAATAATAATAATAATAATAAAACATTTCTTTTAAATTCTATTACATATTTACTTATTATATTTACTCACAAATAATATACATTAAAATACTCTATTTAAAATACAAGTTACCATAAAACATATTTGTTTATTTATTATAAACTTAAAAAATCATAAGAAAACAAGTTACTGATTTATTCATAAAAAATATAAATTGAAGTAAAAATTAAGATTATACAAAAATAGCAGGCAATCAGGCATCACATAATGCCACTGTCCCCTTTTAGATGACAAAAACCATTTCTCTTAATTACTATATTCATTATCTTAGGTGACACAATATTGCTATACATGAACTTTTGTATTTTCTATAAAAGATTCACCGCTTCTGATGCAAGAAAACTAAAAATGTCAAAGACAAATGGTATAAAAGCATGTTGATTGTCATAATATGTTTCTCATGCTTGGCCACTTCACTTGAAGCGACTTTGAGAGCTGTCTGTCCCACAGTAAAACCTTCAATCCTTAGGTCCGCCGGTGAGGAAACCCCGATTAAATCTACACATGCATGTTTCTCTCATACTCATCAATACACAAAAATATTTGATGGCCTAAGAGTCGATCTCCCCTCTTGTGGGTCAGTCAAGAAATAAATAGGCACCTCTTTTTTTACAGATACCCATGCATGCCTAAATATATCAAATAGGACATCCCTAACAAATTCATGTCGATATTTGAATCCTGGAAGCTCTTTGTAATGAATAATGTGTTCCCCAAATATATCCAATCACGCCCTGCAGAAAATAGGGCAAACCTCCTCAATGGTAAATAAGGAAATCATAAACCGATATTTAAGGATAATACGGTACTCTACCAGGGGCATATGTTGGTCTAGACCGTCAATAGGGATAACAAGGAGAAAATCTTGAGCATGTTGCGAACAACGAAAAACAGCTTTATGTCTTGTGGTCATGTTAAAATTTACTTCCATATCTTGAACACTCATACTAAAAAGGGAACTCGCCAAAACATGTTGTGCTTTAGGAGGGACAATGTCCTTTCTAGTAATACCGCTAAGGTCAAAATCAAGAATCATAACACTAAGATCATCCAAAGCTCTATCAAAATCAAGATTCATATCATATACCCTACTGTCTCTCAATATATGATCTTGTGACACCCAAGGCTAAGCCCTAGAAGCCACAAACGCGTATTAGGTTTTCTCTACTGGCGAGTACAAACCTAATCCGTCAACTCTAATAGATAAATAAGCCACCCACCATTAAAGGTCTCCAAAAAAAGGACATCCACCAACCACAATGTCTTTAACCTCCTGTCATAACTCTTTATCAAACCAAATAGATGTTTTCTCGATCTAATTAGCTTGGCAATACCCATGAAAGAATAAAGTAGAAGAAGATCACTCTAAGGAACCCTAAGTTGTGGCAGGAGATGCATGGGCTCAATAACCTGGTCTCTCTCTTCTTAGACAACCCCTTGATAAAGCATTCATCTCGACTAACAACTCTTCCAAGCAACTTTATCCCTAACATTGGCCTCCTAATGTCTAAAGAAAATAACTCCCCCTCCCCCGAAGTTTACTATCATCACACGAAGGCCAACAAATCTCAATTTTATGAATATTCAACATGAGCCCTTATCCTGGATTGATCTCCTGAATGATGTCAATGGCTTTATCCACCTCCTTTGAATCTCCTATGATGGTGCCATCATCGAGGTACCTGACATGAAGAAGAAGCTTACAATTGTCACTTATCTTATGAATAAGTGGGTGTAACCCAAGGGCATAAAGTAGTGGCCCTAATAAATTACCGTGTTGCTTTCCAGTGGCTGACATGATATGTCCATGCCTGAGGAATAACTTTGCTTCCCGACCATAGAGAAACTCAACCTACAAGAAAATAGATAGGCATCTCACCTCACCTCTCGCAAAATGGTTGATCGATCTATCAGATTAAAAATATTCGTGAAATCTACAAGTGAGCATTGTCAAAGAGCCATCTACAAGTAAGCATTGTCACAGGGCTAACGAACACACTATCAACTAACTTAACAAGACCATCTACATCCCTCCAAGTAGTTAAGCACTCCAGAATGTGATGTTGTTGCAAGGTTTTCCTATTTCCAAATCTACAATCCTGCCTATTCTGAGGCTGGACCACTTGTAAAGTGCAACGAGGAAGAAGTAGCAATCGAACCCAAGCACCTACAGATCCCGACTTATAAACCACATTGAGGAGTGCATCTTTCGAAGCCTCAAAGAAAGCTAGAAGACATTTGGGAGATATGCTCTTAACAATTTGTGAAGACTCGCTCTGACAACCTTGCGTCCAAAACAATCCCCTCATTTGCATCAAGGTTATCAAAGTCTATTGCAGATGGTTTTACAATGCCTACAATGTGATTGTTGACCTACCATGTCCCAAGAGTAACTTGAACAAGAACATTGAGATGATGACATGCCTGACTCATGGCATGGATGCTCATACACCTTCCACATATCCATTGTCCAGCTCCCCTTATAGTCTCCTCGAATACCGTAAAGACATTCAAATCATTTTCAATAGTTTCTCAAATTATGTTTTTGCGTTCGTTACTACATAAGTGTAGCGTCTTAAAATGAGACACCATACGAGATATACCCTTACTCCCATCCTTTCCATCAAGGCAACAAAATGGAGAATGCAAACCTTTTATCTTAGTAGAAATAACCATAGGACAATGCGAAATTGTGTTAATCCCCTACTCAATGCAAAATAAAGGGTGGTTGAGAAATTTTATCAAACACCTTGTAGGGCAGCAGTAAAAGAGCATTTCGCCATAGTTGGAATGCGGCCTAAATCAGCTCATTTGCAGCAGTAAAAGAGTACCCTGAAAGACTCTTGATGTTCTAACCAAAAGTATAGAAAAATGATTCAATATAGAGGTATGATTAATAATGAATCCTTGAAGATGGTTTGTTGGTGAAGAATGTTGTGTAATAATAGTAGGGATTATTTTGTATTTAGTTTGAAAAGAATGAAAACGAACTAGTGATTTATGAGCAGTTAGTGGGTACAAATCATTGATCACCTGAAGCTATCTATTGGGAGTGAATAGTTGATTTAGAGAATGAAAACGAACTAGTGATCTATGAGCATGTTGCGAACAACGAAAAACAACTTTATATCTTGTGGTCATGTTAAACTTTACTTCCATATCCTGAACACTTTTACTAAAAAGGGAACTCGCCAAAACATGTTGTGCTTTAGGAGGGACGATGTCCTTTCTAGTAATACCACTAAGGTCAAAATTAGGAATCACAACACTAAGACCATCCAAAGCTCTATCGAAATCAAGATCCATATCATATACCCTACTGTCTCTCAATATATGATCTTGTGACACCCAAGACTGGGCCCTAGAAGCCACAAACGCGTATGAGGTTTTCTCTACTGGCGAGTACAAACCTAATCCATCAACTCTAATAGATAAAGAAGCCACCCACCATTAAAGGTCTCCGTAAAAAGGACATCCACCAACCACAATGTCTTTAACCTCTTGTCATAACTCTTTGTCAAACCAAATATATGCTTTCTCCATCTAATTAGCTTGACATGTTCTACGGCCAAAAAAGAGTTTGGCGATACCCATGAAAGAATAAAGTAGAAGAAGATCACTCTAAGGAACCCTAAGTTGTGGCAGGATATGCATGGGCTCAACAACCTGGTCTCTCTCTTCTTAGACAACCCCTCGATAAAGCATTCATCTCGACTAACAACTCTTCCAAGCAACTTTATCCCTAACATTGGCATCCTAATGTCTAAAGAAAATAACTCCCTCTCCCCTAAAGTTTACTATCACCACACGAAGGCCAACAAATCTCAATTTTATGAATATTCAATATGAACCTTAATCCTAGACTGATCTCCTGAATGATGTCAATGGTTTTATCCACCTCCTTAGAATCTTCTACGATGGTGCCATCATCGAGGTACCTGACATGAAGAAGAAGCTTACAGTTGTCACTTATCTTATGAGTAAGTGGGTGTAACCCAAGGGCATAAAGGAGTGGCCCTAATTAATTACCTTGTTGCTTTCCAGTGGCTGGCATGATATGTCCATGCCTGAGGAATAATTTTGCTTCCTGGCCATAGAGAAACTCAACCCACAAGAAAATAGGTAGGCATCTCAACTCACCTCTCGCAAAATGGTTGATCGATCTACCAGATTAAAAAAATTCGTGAAATCTACAAGTGAGCATTGTCAAAGAGCCATCTCCATGTTGCTTGCTAAACACCCTGTTGGCACTATGCAAAATGGCATCAACATCACTCGATACGCCGATCCCAAACTGGAAGTCATTGAGATATCGTGCCACACCCTTACCGGCCCCTTTCATCGCAACTTTGGATACCAACCGCCTCCAAATAAAACTCATAATAGTTGGACGTATCCCACTATAATGCTTCAACAACTCTGTCTAACTCATCGGCCATCTCCATCTCAACCATAAGTTAACAACTTGAGTTATTACACATAAGAGATCTCTAGACACAACAAAACATTCTCCAAACATGGCGTCCAATAAATGTTGATCTCGTAAAGCATCTCTACCACAAGAAGTCCCTTTGGAGAATGACTTAATGCACCTAAAAACTATATCAACTTCAACCACTAGAGAAGCTTTAGAGAACAACGTGGTCGGCAAGGAGAGAGGTGGCTTGTATAGGCGTTTAGCCTCCAAAGCCTTCATAGTATGTGTGCATTATAAGGGGCAACAACAGATGAACCCAACACGTTCACAAATGCTGTGAAATGACTATCTGCAACCTTACGAAGGCATTGCTTGACATTAGAGCTCACCTTTGCATATCTCTTGTCAATATGAACTCCCTCATGGCCCAACTTCTCTTGCTCAGGGCTACCAAACACACTATCAACTAGCTTAACAAGACCATCTGCATCCCTCCAAGTAGTTAAGCACTCCAGAATGTGATGTTGTTGCAAGGTTTTCCTATTTCCAAATCTACAATCCTGCATATTATGAGGTTGGACCACCTGGAAAGTGCAACGAGGAAGAAGTAACAAACGAACCCAAACACCTACAGATCCCGGTTCGTCAACCACATTGAGGAGTGCATCTTTCAAAGCCTCAAAGAAAGCTAGAAGACATTTGAGAGATATGCTGTTAACAATTTGTGAAGACTCGCTCTGACAACCTTGCGTCCAAAACAATCCCCTCATTTGCATCAAGGTTATCAAAGTCTATTGCAGATGGTTTTACAATACCTACTTAAAAAAGTTCATTTATTAATTTACTTAAAAAAATGAAATTTAATAAAATGTAATAAATAAGTAAAAAAAGTGAAAGAAAAAGAAATTACAAAGAATAAATTTTGTCAATAAATCCATCATGAACATAACGGACAAAACGGGTGACAATTCGCATATTTAGTTGCGTTTGCGTGGCAACAAGTGGAGGAACTAGTAAAATAAAACACTTAACCAAACCAACAATGAGACGGAAAAGAGTTTGTGCATGAATCTCTCTATTACTCTTATACTTTGAAGAAGGAAACCGAACAAGCTCTCTCTTTTACTGTTCCTATTTGCAAAGCTTCGTAGACCGCATCAACACCAACGAGAAGCTTCCATGTTCTCTCTTTGCAAATGGTGAGGGTTTTAAAGACTGTTAGCTCAATACTGTTGCAAATGGTGAGGGTTTTAAAGATTGTTAGCTCTCCTCTGTTGCAAGGTGAGTTTTTATTCATGTAGATTGGGATACTTTAGTTGTTAAAGGTGACTGACTGGGTATCAGACTCAAGTCCCACATCATCTACTTAGTAAAATAACCTATGCTCCTTACATATAAATCAAAAGGACCTCTGAAGGCTTCTACTTACGGAGCCGTGTGATGATGACATAGCGAACTATTCTTTCGCCTTTTACTAAAGAATACCGTGTCAGCGTCACAATTTGCGGCGTCCTCTTCATTGAGGGCTCTGCAAATTTAGTTTAAGTTTATCAATTTTCATTCATGATGATTCTTCAACTCTTAAATTCAACAATTTGTTATTACCAACTATTGCTGATTTTTGTCTGTGCTTTGTTTTCAGGAGACTAGTTTGAGTATTTCCCATGAAACCAGATGTCATATTGGTGTAAGTTATTTTACTAAATAAAATTGAAATTTCCTATTCTGTAAACTTTTTTACTTCTTGTTACTGTTGAGGTTGGTACTTTTGAATCTTGTCACTTTACAAGTGAGAAAACAAGATTAAGAATTTGTTATGCTGGCCTTTAGACAAATCACTTAGCAGTTGCTTCAACTTTAGACAAATGGAATAATAGAAGAGACTCTTAAAACCCCTTCGATACCGGTGAATTGATGATTGACTAATTTTTAAACACTATTAGTTGTCTCCTTCCCACTGAAGTTGTTACTTTTTATACTTAAGTGAAATACAGTGATTGGATAAAACGTTTGAAATCTTGACATGTTCGGCAGTGGTTTGGTTTGTACAGTCTGTATGCGTAATCATTCTGTTTGAAAAAGTTAAATTAATCACCTTGTTGTGCAAAAAAGACTACTGTTTGTTTCATCTTTCTTTGGAATTTGTTTTTAGTGCATGAATGGTCTGCTGACCTGCGTCTGTACACTGAGGTAAAGCCTCTTTGTCTTCAACAGGATTCTTTTGTAAGCTATAGCCATGGTAGATTTTGATCAAGAAATTGGCGAGGTCTGCAAAGACTTAAGATAAAAGATGGAATAAAACGTTTAGCTCAATATGGCTCCTCTTTTGTTGAGAAGTGAGTTTTTAATCATGCTCAATATGGCTCCTCTTTTGTTGAGAAGTGAGTTTTTAATCATGCTATATATGCGTTGAAATCCAATTGTCGCTGGATTCTTTTGTTCGGCAGATTTTGATCATGCCATGGTAGATTTTGATCAAGAAATTGGCAGGGTCTGCAAAGACTTGAGATAAAAGATGGAATAAAACGTTTAGGCTCCTCTTTTGTTGAGAAGTGAGTTTTTAATCATGCTATATATGCGTTGAAATCCAATTGTCGCTGGATTGGGATACTTGAGTTATACATTTTAGTTCATCATAACAAGGATGTAAGTAATTATAGGATGAGAAAATTCCAGTTAATCAATATTAAAAAAATTAGGCTAAAATTGTAGGACTTTACCCATAAGGGAGTCCTTCCAGAAATTCTCAAAGGCTCGAGTTGAACCCAAGCCTAAGAGGGGGTTTGGAAATAGTTTTCAACCAGCAATAGACGCGCCTCGGTTAGAACCTCACTAGCTGCGTCATTGCCCCAAGCGCAAAGATGATATACAACATAGGCTAAACTTCTTTTTATATAACTTCAAACTCATATAATTCCTCTCATTAGCAATACGGGACTAGCAATATCTGATGCCTAACGCTCTGTTCAGCTGTTGCATGCTCTTTGGGTATGTTTGCCTTCAGTTTCTTGGTTTTGATCTTTTGTCCATGGATGCTACATACCTGTATATTCTAGCTAGCTCGGCCATCCACCATGCTCATATAACAAAGTGTATGAACATAATATCGGTTTTTGCATTTTGATGGTTTTGCTATATATACTTTCTTTTAGAAAATTTGGTATCCGTCTTAAGGATCGACTAATCCGAAATGCTATATGTATGGGAGGCTAGAACTCCACATACTTAGGATATGTGCCAAAGCTGGAAAAATGCACATACAATCATAGTATCCTAGTAGTTCTGCTGTACAATAAGGGTACACAATTTTTTGAAGCAAATCGGAGATGTGGTGCAGTCCTATTAGTTCTGATTGGATTATTAATTTTCCCGAGTTGAATATATATTTTCATATACTAATTGTGTCTTGGTTTTGGATTTCATCTTGATTTTCTGGTGGTGGAGACAAGTTTTTGATTATATAGGACATGAATTTGTTGCTTCTATTTGATTATATACAAATTGACTGTGCAAAATTGTTTCTAGTGTTGGCAATCAGCAAACCACATTAGTCATCAATTATTTGTCTCCTCTGCTGCCACATTACATTCATCATTTGTTTGAGGTTCATGATGAGTATAAAACTTGGTGATGTCTCTGCTGCCACATTACATTCATCATTTGTTTGAGGTTCATGATGAGTATAAAATTTGGTGATGTTTAATGCTTCTTAGATTACATGGCACTCTTGCATACACAACCAATTTGTCCATTACTTTGTTCTAGTAAATGTAAATTGCTATCTTAGATTACATGGCACTCTTGCATACACAACCAATTTGTCCATTACTTTGTTCTAGTAAATGTAAATTGCTATTAAATAAAAATTATATATAATTGCTATTGTTGTCCTGTGTAATAAAGCAAGCATGTCTGGCACAGATGTGACAATACAACCAAAAATTTAAGGAAAGCTCGTGTAGTTTACCACATGCTCAATTTGCAAATAACGTAGCTGAATACATTTTCTTCTCAAAGAAGTAAGTAAGTTGATCAAATTATTGAAGATGGATGGAGAATTTAGAGTGAGTGAGCATCCCAAACAAAGGTCATTAGAAGAAGTTTGACACTAGAGTGGGAGGGGGCCGCGCGAACGCAGGCCCCCACGTCAAGAAATTATGATGTAGGCTCCACCACTTGGGTAGACCTTAGACTAGCACCCCTCCGATGTGCAATGGAGGCCACTTGCCTAGGCCATGAACCTTCTTGATCATCCATTGACCCCATCCAGGTAAGTATGTTGCAATGTACCACACACATCTCTTTTATACCTCATGTTCCATACTATTCACTCTAGCAATTCCGATGTGGGACTTATCATCGCATACTGCGCACTATTATACCTGTATTGCATCGTACTTTTGCAAGCTGTGCATATCTATCTATATGCTTACATGCGAGGAATTTTACACTAATTGCCACCTCCATTAGAATCCAAATAGACAAAGTTTATATAATCATATTACAAATGTTGAGTCCAGATAATTTTTGCACAATTGTTGATATGTGTTTCAGGTTATGACAAAAATAGTTAAAATTGGAATTTGTGAATTCTTGCGGAATGTGAATATACTAGTTGTGCAGAAATCTTCTATTGTCTAATTCAAAAAGTTGTTGCGGAAACAGTTAATAAATTTTTTTGCTTCTAGATCTCATTTTTCTTTCTGTTTTTCGAAATTTAGAGTCCAACTCCTTGAATGCCTAGAGGATCAATTTTATTAGATATGTAAATATAGAAAGATTATTATTAGTATTGATTACCAATGATTATTAGAATCATAACCACATATTTGTACTGTGTATATAAATGACTATCTCATGAATGAAAAGGCACAGCCTAAATTATCTTACATGGTATCAGTCTTGGTTTGTTCCAAACCCTAAAATCAGCCCTAAACCTTCTTCCTTTCTATCCCTCATTCTTTTTCTCTTCAACTACCGCGAAACAGCCATGACTACCACTTCTGATTCCTCTAACAACAACTCTTCCCCGAAATCATCCGGTCATACCGACCCTCCTCCACCACCTACCACTCCTACACCGATTCACCCTGCTCTCACTGTCCCAAATATTACTAATTTCATCAAGATTACTCTGAGCATTGAAAAGGGCACGTATAACACGTGGTCAGAACTTTTCAAAATTCATGCTCGAGTTTTTCAAGTAATTGACCATATCAATCTCTCTGAACCAGCCGCAGATCCCTCTCTCAAAATTACCGATCCACAGTTATGGCTTCGTCTCGACGCCGTCGTTTTGCAGTGGATATATGGAACAATCTCCGATGATCTTCTCAACACTATCATCGAACATAATTCCACCGCTGAAATCGTGTGGAATCGCTTATTCGACATCTTTTATGATAACAAGAATTCTAGGGCTCTCTACCTAGAGCAAGAATTTTCGCAAACTCATATGGAGCAATTCTCTGATGCTTCCTCCTACTGTCAGCATCTCAAATCTCTCTCTGATCAACTCGCTAATGTTGGTGCCCCTGTATCGAATGAACGTTTAGTTCTTCAACTCATTTCGGGACTAACCGATGCATATGCTACTGTGGGATCTCAAATTCGTCATGCTGATTCCCTTCCTCAGTTCTATAAAGCTCGTTCCATGATCATTTTAGAAGAAACAGCACTGCAGAAAAAGGTGTCAAGCTCAGTCGAAAATTCATCTTTCATGGCGTCTCACAATGACGCATCAGTTAATTCATCGGCATCCCGTCCTAACCACGGTAACAACAGTAACCACAACCGTGGTGGCCGAAACAATGGCAGAGGACAGCGTGGACGAGGCCGAGGGCGAAACAATGGACGTGGCGGAGGTTGTGCTCCGCAACAGCAATGGCCTTCACCATATTACCCGCATCAGCACTAGGCTTATCCGCCATACCCAAATCAATATCAACAATGGAGCTCCCCGCCATGGCAACCATGGGCTACACCACCTTGTCCGTATCCAACAACAAGAAATCTAAAGGAACAACCCGGCATCCTTGGTCCCAAGCCATCTCATCAAGCTTATGTCGCCAACACAGCGCCAACCTCCTCATATGCTCCAAATCAAGCTTATGTCGCCAACACAGCGCCAACCTCCTCATATGCTCCAACAGATATTCAAGCTGCCATGCATACTCTCTCACTTTCTACTCCTGATGATCAGTGGTACATGGACACCGGAGCAACCTCGCATATGACGGCCAACGGAGGTAATCTCTCGTCCTATTTCAATATGAGTAATAATATTACTGTCGGTAGTGGTCAAAATATTCCTGTAATTGGTTGTGGACATGCATCATTACCAAATTCCCTTCATTTACTAAAATTACCTAATGTTTTACATGCACCAAAACTCATAAAAAATCTTATCTCTGTTCGTAAATTTACCATAGATAATGATGTGTCAGTTGAATTTGATCCTTTTGGTTTTTCTGTGAAGGATTTTCAGACAGGAATACTGTTAATGAGATGTAACAGTTCTGGTGACCTCTATCCCATTGCCACAAGACCACCTAATAAAACCTTACCACCATCCACCTTTGCCGTAATATCCACAGAATTATGGCACAACCGTTTAGGACATCCAGGAGCTACTATCTTAAGTTCTCTACACAGAGACAACTTTCTCCAATGTAATAAGTCTCGGAACAATTACTTTTGTAATTCATGCCCTCTTGGAAAACAAATAAAATTTCCCTTTTATAGCTCTGTGTCTCGTACTTTTATGCCTTTTGATATTGTGCACAGCGACATCTGGACTTCACCAATTCTTAGTTCAGAAGGTCATCGTTACTATGTGTTATTTCTTGACGATTACACAAATTTTTTATGGACTTTTCCAATTCATACAAAATCTCAGGTTCATTCCATTTTTCTTCAATTTAGAACTCACATTGAAACACAATTTGAAAGAAAAATTAAATGTTTCCAATGTGACAATGGTAAAGAATATGATAACACTATGTTTCATAATTTTTGTAAAAAAAATGGAATGTCTTTTAGATTTTCGTGTCCTCACACCTCCTCACAAAATGGAAAAGCCGAAAGAAAAATTCGTACCATAAACAACATCATCCGTACCCTTCTCGCCCATGCCTTTTTACCTCCATCAATGTGGCATCATGCACTACACATGGCCACTTACCTACATAATATCCTTCCAAATAAAAAGCTTTCCCTTCAATCACCCACTAAAATACTCTACCAAAAAGATCCGGCCTATACTCACCTTCGTGTCTTTGGATGTCTTTGCTATCCTCTCATCCTTTCATCATATAGAAATAAGTTACAAGCTCGGTCTACACCTTGTGTCTTCTTAGGATATCCCTCAAATTATAGAGGATATAAATGCTATGATTTATCTAGCCGTAAAATATTTATTTCCCGGCATGTCATTTTTGATGAAACTAAGCTTCCGTTTTCTAATCCAAATGTTCCTACAACGGTTGGTTATAATTTTTTGGATGACGACACACCCTTCCTTCCATCCTATTCCTATAGTGCTCCCTCCTCTAACCATCAAAATCGCACTTCACCCCTAACTACACCAGTTCAAACAAACATTTACCAACCATCACCATCTTCTTTGAATTCGCCTTCGTCACCCTCCCACAATCCCACCTCACCAACCATAACATCAGCCCCATCCACAACATCACCTATAAACCCATCATTACCAAATATCGTCTCATCCCCATCCACTACATCACTTCCGACTCCTCCACCTTCACAACAAAATCAACCCCTCTCCCCTCAAATGACAACCAGAGCCCAACACGGTATCGTCAAACCTCGCAAACTCTTCAATCTCCATACATCAACCTCAACCTCCATATCCCCTCTACCTACAAATCCCATTGATGCATTAAATGATCAAAATTGGAAAATGGCCATGAAAGACGAATATGATGCTCTTATTGAAAATAAGACGTGGGACTTAGTTCCTCGTCCGTCTAATGCTAATGTTATTCGAAGTTTGTGTATTTTCAGGCATAAAAAGAAATCTGACGGATCTTTTGAGAGATACAAAGCTCGCCTTCATATGGAGCAATTCTCTGATGCTTCCTCCTACTGTCAGCATCTCAAATCTCTCTCTGATCAACTCGCTAATGTTGGTGCCCCTGTATCGAATGAACGTTTAGTTCTTCAACTCATTTCGGGACTAACCGATGCATATGCTACTGTGGGATCTCAAATTCGTCATGCTGATTCCCTTCCTCAGTTCTATAAAGCTCGTTCCATGATCATTTTAGAAGAAACAGCACTGCAGAAAAAGGTGTCAAGCTCAGTCGAAAATTCATCTTTCATGGCGTCTCACAATGACGCATCAGTTAATTCATCGGCATCCCGTCCTAACCACGGTAACAACAGTAACCACAACCGTGGTGGCCGAAACAATGGCAGAGGACAGCGTGGACGAGGCCGAGGGCGAAACAATGGACGTGGCGGAGGTTGTGCTCCGCAACAGCAATGGCCTTCACCATATTACCCGCATCAGCACTAGGCTTATCCGCCATACCCAAATCAATATCAACAATGGAGCTCCCCGCCATGGCAACCATGGGCTACACCACCTTGTCCGTATCCAACAACAAGAAATCTAAAGGAACAACCCGGCATCCTTGGTCCCAAGCCATCTCATCAAGCTTATGTCGCCAACACAGCGCCAACCTCCTCATATGCTCCAAATCAAGCTTATGTCGCCAACACAGCGCCAACCTCCTCATATGCTCCAACAGATATTCAAGCTGCCATGCATACTCTCTCACTTTCTACTCCTGATGATCAGTGGTACATGGACACCGGAGCAACCTCGCATATGACGGCCAACGGAGGTAATCTCTCGTCCTATTTCAATATGAGTAATAATATTACTGTCGGTAGTGGTCAAAATATTCCTGTAATTGGTTGTGGACATGCATCATTACCAAATTCCCTTCATTTACTAAAATTACCTAATGTTTTACATGCACCAAAACTCATAAAAAATCTTATCTCTGTTCGTAAATTTACCATAGATAATGATGTGTCAGTTGAATTTGATCCTTTTGGTTTTTCTGTGAAGGATTTTCAGACAGGAATACTGTTAATGAGATGTAACAGTTCTGGTGACCTCTATCCCATTGCCACAAGACCACCTAATAAAACCTTACCACCATCCACCTTTGCCGTAATATCCACAGAATTATGGCACAACCGTTTAGGACATCCAGGAGCTACTATCTTAAGTTCTCTACACAGAGACAACTTTCTCCAATGTAATAAGTCTCGGAACAATTACTTTTGTAATTCATGCCCTCTTGGAAAACAAATAAAATTTCCCTTTTATAGCTCTGTGTCTCGTACTTTTATGCCTTTTGATATTGTGCACAGCGACATCTGGACTTCACCAATTCTTAGTTCAGAAGGTCATCGTTACTATGTGTTATTTCTTGACGATTACACAAATTTTTTATGGACTTTTCCAATTCATACAAAATCTCAGGTTCATTCCATTTTTCTTCAATTTAGAACTCACATTGAAACACAATTTGAAAGAAAAATTAAATGTTTCCAATGTGACAATGGTAAAGAATATGATAACACTATGTTTCATAATTTTTGTAAAAAAAATGGAATGTCTTTTAGATTTTCGTGTCCTCACACCTCCTCACAAAATGGAAAAGCCGAAAGAAAAATTCGTACCATAAACAACATCATCCGTACCCTTCTCGCCCATGCCTTTTTACCTCCATCAATGTGGCATCATGCACTACACATGGCCACTTACCTACATAATATCCTTCCAAATAAAAAGCTTTCCCTTCAATCACCCACTAAAATACTCTACCAAAAAGATCCGGCCTATACTCACCTTCGTGTCTTTGGATGTCTTTGCTATCCTCTCATCCTTTCATCATATAGAAATAAGTTACAAGCTCGGTCTACACCTTGTGTCTTCTTAGGATATCCCTCAAATTATAGAGGATATAAATGCTATGATTTATCTAGCCGTAAAATATTTATTTCCCGGCATGTCATTTTTGATGAAACTAAGCTTCCGTTTTCTAATCCAAATGTTCCTACAACGGTTGGTTATAATTTTTTGGATGACGACACACCCTTCCTTCCATCCTATTCCTATAGTGCTCCCTCCTCTAACCATCAAAATCGCACTTCACCCCTAACTACACCAGTTCAAACAAACATTTACCAACCATCACCATCTTCTTTGAATTCGCCTTCGTCACCCTCCCACAATCCCACCTCACCAACCATAACATCAGCCCCATCCACAACATCACCTATAAACCCATCATTACCAAATATCGTCTCATCCCCATCCACTACATCACTTCCGACTCCTCCACCTTCACAACAAAATCAACCCCTCTCCCCTCAAATGACAACCAGAGCCCAACACGGTATCGTCAAACCTCGCAAACTCTTCAATCTCCATACATCAACCTCAACCTCCATATCCCCTCTACCTACAAATCCCATTGATGCATTAAATGATCAAAATTGGAAAATGGCCATGAAAGACGAATATGATGCTCTTATTGAAAATAAGACGTGGGACTTAGTTCCTCGTCCGTCTAATGCTAATGTTATTCGAAGTTTGTGTATTTTCAGGCATAAAAAGAAATCTGACGGATCTTTTGAGAGATACAAAGCTCGCCTTGTAGGTAATGGTGCAAATCAACAAACAGGTATTGATTGTGGTGACACATTCAGCCCGGTGGTCAAACCGGCTACCATTCGAACGGTTCTAAGTGTTGCTTTATCTAAATCATGGTGTCTTCATCAATTAGATGTTAAAAATGCTTTCTTGCATGGGAACCTTCATGAAACCGTATACATGCATCAACCTGCTGGATTTCGTCATTCTCAATTTCCTGATCATGTCTGTTTATTGAAGAAATCTCTATATGGTCTCAAACAAGCACCTCGCGCCTGGTACCAGCGCTTTACTGATTATGTAGCTACAATGGGCTTCTCTCACAGTATTTCTGACCACTCTCTTTTTATATATCATCATGGCAATGATATAGCTTATATTCTTTTGTATGTGGATGACATTATTCTTACTGCATCATCTGACACTCTTAGAGAATCTATCATGGCACAATTGAGTTCCGAATTCTCCATGAAGGATCTGGGGCCTTTAAGTTATTTTCTGGGTATTTCTGTCACCAAACATCCCGAAGGCCTTTTTCTTTCTCAAAAGAAATATGCAGAAGAAATTATCGAACGAGCTGGTATGTCCTCCTGCAAACCATCCCCCACACCAGTAGACACAAAGGCGAAACTCAGTGGTTCATCCGGTAACCCTTACCATGATCCAACCGAATATCGTAGCCTTGCCGGAGCATTGCAATACTTAACATTCACTCGACCAGACATCTCATATGCAGTTCAGCAGGTATGTTTATTTATGCATGATCCAAAAACTCAACACATGTCTGCCTTGAAACGCATTATTCGTTACATTAATGGTACCGTAGATCTCGGCCTTCATCTGTACCCTTCATCTGTCGACAAGCTCATTTCTTACACAGACGCAGATTGGGCCGGTTGTCCTGACACAAGAAGATCTACCTCCGGCTACTGTGTTTATCTCGGTGACAACTTGATCTCATGGTCCGCAAAACGCCAACATACCTTGTCTCGTTCAAGTGCCGAAGCCGAATATAGAGGCGTAGCTAATGTTGTGTCTGAATCATGTCGGTTACGCAACTTACTCTTGGAACTATGTTGTCCTGTCACAAAAGCTACTATGGTATATTGTGACAACATCAGCGCGATTTATCTTTCCGACAATCCTATTCAACATCAACGCACCAAACATATTGAAATGGATATACATTTCATGCGTGAGAAAGTTGCTTGCGGTCAAGTACGCGTTCTTCACATTCCCTCGCGTTTTCAGATTGCTGACATCTTCACAAAGGGACTTCCGTTGCAACTCTTTGATGACTTTCGTGATAGTCTCAACATTCGTTCACCTCCAGTTTCGACTACGGGGGTGTATTAGATATGTAAATATAGAAAGATTATTATTAGTATTGATTACCAATGATTATTAGAATCATAACCACATATTTGTACTGTGTATATAAATGACTATCTCATGAATGAAAAGGCACGACCTAAATTATCTTACAAATTTAACTCTTGCATTTGAACTACCTCGAAGGCTTACATGAGTTGAAGAGTGCAATGGTGTTGAATGTTATTCATGTGTTGATTATTGAGGTTTTGTAATTTTATTTATTTTTTGCTTTAGTTGGTCTAATTGTGCCTTTTGAGCCCACTATGATAAGTTTCTTTCAATGAAAGATGTCAGAAATACATCTTAACAGTAGCACACAACATTTAATTATATAATTTTAGAATTTTCATTAACTCTTCTTATTTGATCACTAATATCCTTCAGCATACTTATTTATGCACAATTTGCCTAATCATTATGCTCATAACTCGATACTAACTTCCAATCTACTCTACTATCAAGCCACTAAAATCAAAGGCCAACGCACTTTCAATATTGCCCTTTCCTTTCAAATAATTTACACTTCAAAAAGGTTAATTTTGTCTTTTCATAATCAAAGACAATTATTCCTACTTCAAACAAATCTTTTACCTACACGTGGCACCCATTTCAACTTTTTCATTTCCCGGTTCCTCATTCAAACCTTTTCTTTCTCTAACCTTAGACGACACAACATTTTCCTTTACTCCATCTCTACCATTTTCTCTCTTCTCTCTCTGCCTCCAAACCTAGCGCCGCCGAAACTCTGAAACATAAGACGAAGCGAACTCACAACCACGAAGATCTTCGTCTCTGATTCTATGGTATGGTAGAAACTCATCTTCATCCCTTCCAAATCTCTTACTTTACCATTATTTTTGTTGCATCATCAACTCAATGAAAACACTACAACTGTTATCTCCTATCTTGCTTTATTTTCAACATCGCTGAAGCTAACTCAAGGTATGTTCCTCACGATTTTCCATTCATTTTAGTTTTTATGTTGTTTTGGTTTTCATGTTTTGATATCTTTGATTTTAACTATTTACATGTTTATCAACTATTCATCAACTGCGAGCTTCATTCACAGGGAAACACTTGAGAAAGGTACGTTGAATCCATTTCGGGTAATCATGCGTTTCTGCATTTCGTGTAACCCATTTTTGTTTTTGTTGAATTATTGTTTTCGTTGACCGTTGATTTTACGTTTTTCGTTTTTGTTGTCCAACAAAGATTAGCTTAAGAATCATTGATATTTGGACAATTCAACCATCAAAACTCATTTCTCTCTCTCTCTCTCTCCCCCTCGTCATGTTCAAAAAATTTCTTTCCTACGGGACACCAAGAGGTAATGAAAATTTCTTTTCCATCCTTCTCATGAACAAAATATTTGCTCAATACTCCTCTTCTTTTAACTCTATTTTTATTTTCTAATTTGCAATTTCTTTGTTCTAAACAGATTTTCACACTTTGAGTTATATAAAAGTATGTTCATGTTTCGATTAACATTGAGTTCAATGACTTTTTGTTTTTGATTTTTCGTTTTTATAGTTGATTTGAGTTGTACACTACTTATCTAAGGTTTTGTCACAACTCCTCTCTCTGAACAAGCTCATGAGATTGTGTCATTCTTTAAATGCTATGTAAAAAGTAAACAGATGTTGGTGAACTTTTTTTGCATCTATGTTGTTTATTTTCTTTTATTGAATTCCTTTTTTATATAGCTATTTATTTCTAATATTTTAAACATTCCAGAGTCTCAAGTGGTGGATCTTTCTAAGGAAAAAACATACACCAATTCGTCGATTCAATTTCTTGTGTAGATCAATTTTATCGTGCATAGCTAAATGTGGAGTAAAGGTGAAAGCTGAAAACAATAAACAAGTAGGATGACACAATGGAATCCGTGTCAATATGCTTTGCCCTGAGGTAAGAGTTGTTTTTGGACATCAACGAATGATTGTGTTTTAAATGTGTTTCTAAGGAGAACTGAGCCCCTTATCATTTCAGCCAACATGGATTCATTTTAAATGTGTTGCTATTTTCAAAATAAATTATACGCTACATTACAATTTATTATAATTCCCCAAATATTACTCCATCCGTTTCAAAATTACTGTCGTTTTAACAAATAAATTTTGTTTCAAAATGACTGTCATTTTCACTTTTCAATGTAGTAATGATTACTATTTTTCCAATTATGTCCTTTACTTTTTACTCTCTACACTACTTCCATTACATTAATAGAGTTAATTTTGTAAAAATGTAATGTCTTATGACAACATCATTGCATTCCTTAATTTGTGTACAAAAACCTTAAACGACAGTCATTTTAAAACAAAGAGAGTAATGTTTAGTGCAGTTTGTTAAAATTGAGACGGGCTTGAAGGTGGATCCCAATTTCCTTATTATAATGGGGGGCTTTATACCTATGGAAACGGTGGTGAAAGGTAAGTCTACATATCTTCTTGTTATTTGGTGTGCCTTTGCTAAAAGAGTGTGAGTGTTTGTACTTTGTAGACTCTTAATTCACAATAAAGATGAGTAATGTGTTTGATATAAGAACAACTTAGAAATAATTTATATTTTGTATCATAATACACACATTGGAATGCCATTTAAAGCAGAAATGAGAATTAGTACAAAGCCCGTTTCTTAAATAAATCAAACTTCACTCACCTTCGGCTGAGCTTCAAATTAGTAGGCGTATTTCCTGAGGTTTAAGATAAAAAAAATACGCATCATGAGAACATTTACGAAGTTAAAAATACACATGATGATTATAATGTCACTTAGTTTTTTTTGACAGATGAATGTCCTTGTGTTAATAATTTAGTGATTGTCTATATGTTTCCTATCATGTATATATAAATTTTGATGTGAAAATGTGTTAACCTCTCAAGGTACTTTTGAGATCATCATGGATGAGAGTCAAGTCGATGGTTTCCTAAGGATTACTAATCGCCGAGGTCTGGAGTATTAGCCAACCTCATCAGAAGAAGAAGCAAAGTACACGATACGTTCTACACTTCTTAGGAGAAGAACTGAATACAAAGCTCCATCAATTAAATTAGGCGAGAGTTTTGAGAAAATATGTGTATTTCAACTCTACAGGAAAGTAAGGCAAATGATGATTCTCATATTTTTTTTCATGACAATCTAAGGCCTTTTATGATATAAATATTGTCTTCCTAACTATTTTTTTCCATTTATGATATAAATGTTTGACTTTATTCAAAATTTTAAAATGCTTTGAAGTTGAATAAAGTCACTCGAATACAATTACTATATTGATTGATAGATAGATATATGAAGCTCTGCTGTCAATTTATTTTGAGTTTGGTGCTGTTATACTTTAGCCAAGTTGGAACAAGCAGTTTTGACTCAAGAACCATTTTGACCAATTGGTTAAAAAGAAACAACACTAATAAAACAGTAGTATCTTAGATATGTAATGGATATCTTCTCATGCAAAAGTTCAATAACATATAGGATCAAACCTTCAATAACAAATATACTACTTAGATTTATAATTCAATTAAGTCTTATATTAAGTAGTTTTACTTTTTATATATGTAGTACTGCAATTTAGAGAGCCTATATTGATCAGCTCATTATGTTAATATTGATGAAATTGCACTGTTTGTTTTGTAGGTACCGTCGCCGCGAATTCACTATTAATTTCCATTTGTAACATATAGCATGTTGATTGCTCACAAAACAACATTCATCAAAGACTTCTCAGTCATTGGCAACATAATATTCACACCTACCTAGGTATACTACTTGATACATATTTGTTATGGAAACACTACATAATTTGTTATAGCATGCACAAAATCTATAGTGAATAATTTTCAACTTAAAGTATTTGGGCTGCTAATTACAAGCTTGTATGGAAACACTACATTAAGTCGATTTGCAAATACATTCAAATATGTCCATCAAGATATGCAGTATACCTCTAACGAAGTTTTACGTAGTTGCCGTCCACTAAAAATATTAGTTGAACAAAACTACACTGGCCTTTGCTGTTTTAAGAAAATCAATGCTTCTTTTTTCTACACAGTTTCAGATTCACACCATGATAATGTTTTATGCGTAGAATGACCAAACCAAATTGAAAATTGTAAGAGATTTTGCTGTAGTCCTCTAATGTTTCAATCTTTTAATGAAACAATGATTATACTGTTGGAAATCCACCAATTCTTTATGATGAATTTCGACCACCACTGATGATTAGTTATGACAAACAAATAAAAGAACAATGAAGATATTTCTGCAGAATTTCTATTCTGCCCACAAACTGTGGAATCTTTATTAATTCACTTTGCAACTGCAAAATACTGTGAATGACTTAATTACAAAATAAGGGTTACTCCCTCTATTTATAGATTTAGGTTAGCTTGCTACCTAAGCTAAACCCAAGCCCAAAATATCTTTTTACTAAATCAAATCTAATCAAATCTATTCTAGATTTAAATTCAAATCTATTTAAATCTAAACAAATCAAATCTTCTTTTGACACATATGAATTACAATTTAACACACCACCTAATTCATTGTGTCTAAACTGTCTATGTTCATCATGGCCCTTAGCTTTCTGAATACTTTGACTTGCACTCCTTTCGTCATGATGTCTCATGTACACCTTTCTTTCTTCGTCATGTTTCACAAACCCAACTGGTTGTTTAACATAGACTTCTTCATCTAAGGGTCCATTTAAGAATGCGCACTTCACGTCCATCTGACATATGTGCCAACTGTTGATTTCTGCTAGACCAACAACCAGCCTGATTGTTTCGATCCTAGCAACAGGTGCAAAAACTTCGTCGAAGTCTATTCCTTCTTTCTGTAGAAATACTTTCGCCACAAGTCTTGCTTTGTGTCGAGTTACTTCACCTTTCGAATTCGTCTTCACTTTGTATACCCACTTGACATCAATTGCCTTCTTTCCTTGAGGCAATTCGACAAGTGACCAAGTGTTGTTGTCTTCGATAGACTTTACTTCTTCGTTCATTGCTTTCACCCACTTCGAATCCTTTAATGCTTCAGCTGCATTAACAGGTTCGACATCTGCATAGAAAGCATAATGTACCAGCTCACCTTCATCATCTATCACATCATCTGATGTAATCACACAATCTTGCAATCTTGCAGGCATGCGTCTTGTTCTTTGAGGTCTGCTTGTACTGGGTATATTTACTGGTTCCTCTTGTCGAACTTCTCTTTCGACTTGAGTTTCTGGCTCTTCGAATAAGATTCCCACTGAATCTTTCTTGACATTTGTAGTCCAATCCCATTCTTTGAACTCATCTATGATCACGTCCCTGCTGATCACAATCTTCTTGTTCTCTGGATCGAACAACTTGTAGCCTCCTGTCGAATGATATCCAACTAGGATCATTTGACTTGACTTGTCATCAAGTTTCTTTCTCAACTGATCTGGAACATGTCTATGTGCAATAGATCCAAATACTTTCAGATGACTTAAGCTAGGCTTCACACCAGACCAACATTCTTCTGGAGTAATTCCTTCTAGCTTCTTTGTAGGACTTCTGTTCAAAATGTATGTTGCAGTCGAAACAGCTTCACCCCAGAACTCTTTGGGTAAATTCTTGCCTTTCAACATACTTCTCACCATATTCATGATGGTTCGATTTTTCCTTTATGCAATTCCATTTTGTTGTGGAGTATAGGGTGGCACCACCTCATGCACAATCCCTTCTTTTTCACATAATTTGTCGAAGTCTTTCGACACATATTCTCCTCCACCATCAGTTCTCAAAACTTTGAGTTTTCGTCCACTTTGTCTTTCGACCATAGACTTAAATTTGGTGAATACTTCGAACACTTCACTTTTCTGCTTGATCAGGTAAGTCCATAGCTTTCGACTGAAATCATCTATGAATGTAACAAAGTATTTGTTACCTCCCATCGAATCCACCTGAATTGGTCCACATACATCAGAGTATATGACTTCGAGATTAGCCTTCGATCTGCTTCTTGCATCCTTGCTGAAGTTGTTCTTGTGTTGCTTCGCCTGCACACATTCTTCACATACTTCGTTTGGAATGTCAATTTCAGGCAATCCTGAAACCATATTTCTTCTCTTCAAATCTCTGATGTCTCTGAAGTTGAGATGACCAAGTCTATAATGCCATATCCATTCATCTCTGCTAGCTGCAGTCGAAAGGCACTTGTGCTCCATCACATTTAGTTCAATCTTGAAGGTTCGATTCTGAGACATAGGAGCCTTCAAGATTAATCTCCCATTTGCATCAACGACTCTCATCAACTTATCTTCGATTGACACTTTATAATTCTTTTCGAACAACTGCCCTATACTGAGCAAATTGCTCTTCATGCCTGGTATGTACAATACATTCGAAATTACTGACTTCTTGCCATCTTTCCTCATGATCATAACATCACCAATACCTTCAGCTGCTAGTGTGTTGTCATTTGCAAATTTTACCATATTCTTTGTTGAGGGTTTTATATTGACGAACCAGTCTTTCCTTCCAGACATATGTGATGAACATCCTGAATCCAAGTACCATTGGTCCTTGAATATGTCTTCATCTCTTGTTGTGACCATCAACATCATCTCTTCTTCTTCTTCATGTTTTGCAAGCTTTGCATCAGTTTCTTGATTCTTTCGTTTTTCTGGACAATCACTCGAATAGTGACCGTACTTCTGACAATTGTAACATTGAATGTGACTCTTATCAGGTTTTCGACCACCACCTCTTCCTCTGTTTGCAGCACCACCTCTTTGGTTGCCGTGGTGTGGTCTTCTTTGATTCGACACGTCTCCTTCAATTTGGTTTCCTCTACCATTCGATTTGTTGTAGCCACCTCTACTTCTGTCGAAATACTTTCCTTTGCCTTTGGTTTTTTTTGCTGAATGTGCCTGCAAGGCCACATCACTCTTCGATTTTCCTGCAGCTCTTTCGTTCATTCTTTGTTCATGAGATTCGAGCGTCCCTTGAAGCTCTTCCTTTGTCAATTTCGACAAGTCTTTCCCTTCTTCGATCGCCACCACTATGTGGTCGAACTTAGGAGCTAAGGATCTCAAGATCTTCGAAACAACAGCTCTTGTTGTTAATGTTTCTCCACATGTCTTGATTTGATTCACTAGTTTTGTAACTCTAGTGAAGAAATCAGATATGTTTTCACTGTCTTCCATCTGAAGCAGTTCATAGGTTCTTTTGTGAGTTTGTAACCTCACTTATTTCACCTTCTCAGCGCCTCCAAAAGATTTCTCCAGGATCTCCCAAGCTTCTTTTGCAGATTCTGAATCACTAATCTTTTCGAAATTGTCTGGGCTGACACATTGATGAATTATAAATAATGCTTTATAACTCTGTTTCTCAGATTCTGTATATTTCTTCTTTTCTTCTTCTGAAGCGTTTTCGCCAAGCGCTTCGACTCCATCTTTTACAAGGTCCCAAAGGCCTTGACACCTTAATAGGACTTTCATCTGCTTGCACCAATTCTCATAGTTGTCAACTTTCAGAATTGGCAGCGTTGCTGGATAGTTTGCATTCCCATAACTTGTCATCGTAAATTCTTCAATCGTTCTTGATTGATACTTCCCTTGAATCGAAACACAAGCTCTTGATACCAGATGTTGGAAATCCACCAATTCTTTATGATGAATTTCGACCACCACTGATGATTAGTTATGACAAACAAATAAAAGAACAATGAAGATATTTCTGCAGAATTTCTATTCTGCCCACAAACTGTGGAATCTTTATTAATTCACTTTGCAACTGCAAAATACTGTGAATGACTTAATTACAAAATAGGGGTTACTCCCTCTATTTATAGATTTAGGTTAGCTTGTTACCTAAGCTAAACTCAAGCCCAAAATATCTTTTTACTAAATCAAATCTAATCAAATCTATTCTAGATTTAAATTCAAATCTATTTAAATCTAAACAAATCAAATCTTCTTTTGACACATATGAATTACAATTTAACATATACAAATGCTATGCTACATTGACCATCATCATATTGCATTGTAATCTCTTGTTTAATATTAACTATTTGCAAGTTTGTTTATAAAATGATAACAACAATGTCATACAAATTTACCCGTGCTGGAGTACCAGAATGTTACTAGTACATGATAGAATATTCAATAGTAAAATGTGTATTATCATATTCTGTAGTTATAGAATCTCATAAATGAATGAATGAATAAAATCTTTTGATACATAATCTCATATTTTTTCTGTCCTATTTTCTAGAATGATTACTTATGCATAACTTTTCTCTCCTTATTAAATTAAGGTTAAATTACAATTTTTATTTCTCTGTTATGTCCTACTTATGAAATTAATCTTTCTATTTTATTTTTAAATAATTTTGATTCAAAAAATGTTGATTTGTGAAAAAAATTCACACGTGGCACTTTTTAATTTTTTAATATCCGCATCATTTTGTAAATTTATTATTAATTAATATTCTTTTATCCACGTCATTTTGTAAATTTATTATTAATTAATATTCTTTTATAAAATACATATTTAATAATTATTAATTATTTTTTTAGAAATATTTATTTGAAAATTTATTTATGCATATTTTAAAATACTCCATTTGTTTCAAAATGATTATCTTAAACAAAGTGAGTAACTTAAGTTTGTGTTTGTTACATAAACACTAAATGAAAATATAACAAAACCGATGTGAGACTCAAGATCAGAAATATGCACTCATCAGCAGAATGCTTCAATACGTAAAATATATTTACATTGACTCATCAATAATGTCTCAGCATTATCAGTAGTAATATGTTCCGGTGAAATAAGAGGTCTCTCTTCAGCAAGTCCCCTTCACATTCTTGAACTTTTATGTGCCCCATATTACCGATATTTTCATGACAAAGTAGTGGTTATATCATTAAGAACTTCTTTTTGTTGTGTGCTAGCAGCCAAAGTTGAAGTATATAATGATGTTATAACTTATTACCTATGTAGTTGATTGAATTAGTAAGAGAACATGTTTTCAAAGAGATATCTAAAACATTTCAAAAGTGAAACATAATGTGAAATGAAGCCACACAAAGTGCATTTTCTGTATCAAATCCCAATCGGTAACAATATCACCATCACCTGATTAGAACACTCAAAAGATGTAGAATATGGCTATGCACTAATACTATTGCAACAAGAATCCACATAGAGTGAAGTTATAGTTAACATAAGAAACAAACCTGATAGTCTATGGCATACACGATTGACTAGTTGGTTCATGAACGAAAACAATTACCACCTGCTGCTTTGTTCTCATACACCAAAACTTGTGCCAATGCTGTTACATCTTTGAAGTCTTCGTATGTTTCAAATTGCACTGCATCATTCAGGAAACAAAAATGCTTATGAAAATACTCTATCATAATCAAATATATAAGAAGTATTAAGAGAAGCAAAGTATTGTAGCTTAACCTATATAGTTGTTAATGCAACAAGCATTTATCACCATATAATGCAAAAGTGTATGACAATTAGTCAAGGTAATCTAGTTTTTCATCGGAACCAAATTTAAAGAATTTAGATGTGTTTTCAATTCATTAAAAATACAAAATAATTGCAATAAATTCTTGAACTTTCTTGTGCCCCCTATTACCGATAATCACTTGGAGGTAATGAATCTTTGTTTGGATGATGGAATGGAATGCAAGTTTTGGTATTATATATAGGAGAGAATGAATAGTGTGTTGGAGTGGTCGTGAGAAATACATCTCACATCTGTTTTTTTTTTATAATTACATTAAATCTTTATATAATGAACACAAACTTTTTTATATAATATTAATTAATAATAAATTTTTGAAATGATATGAAATTTTATTATACATCGGAGTATTTTTTGAATCAAAACTGGAGATGGAACCAAAACTCATTTTTTGAATTAAAACTGGAGATGAAATCAAAACTGTTTAAAAATAAAATAGGGGGACTAATTTCGTGAGTAAGACATAATAGAGAGACCAAAACTATAATTTAACCTTAAATTAATTGAGATCAAATCTTATATCTTTCATATCAATTTTTATTTTGTTTCAACATAAGAGTTTTTAACCTTGAAATGTAGTGGAGGAGAAAAACGGGAGATTTGAAATTAATAAGCAACTTTGACAAAGTTTTGATTCTAATTGTTTGTAAACGACTCAACGGCCTAAAAAAATTGAGATCAAATGGTCAGTACTAGTTGATATATAATCAATGGAAACTGCAATGAGTATTAATTGAGCTTTAAACAATGGAAGAAAGATCCAATGATCTAGCTTGATGCAGACTCATTTTTATAAATTGTGTTGAGTCGGCATCAAGCTCAATGCAAGAAAGATCCAATGATTGTGCTATATTTAAGTACCACCACTTTTGAGCATAAATGATTTAATTAATAGTTTACTTTATCCCCTTCATTCACAAACCGACTTAGGCAATGGAGTGTTAACCCTTGTAGGTTCATTTTGCGCAACCGCACCAAAATAACTTGCACCACCACATCAAAGATCTGCACCAATAAATTTGATTCTCGAACGAAACAATAGTGTCGTATGTGTAAATTAACTTTTGATTTCTATGAATTTTCACAATCAGATCTGTTATTCAATTAGATCTCTCGTGATTCAGTCATATTTCCTCCAATTCAAACCCCAATTGCTTTGACTGATACGCTAAGATGGAAGCAACTTTAAATCTCTTCCAGAAGATTCTTCAAAAATTTCCAAATTAAGCTCTTCGTCAACCTTCGCCATAAACATGATCGATGAAGATTCGTTCGGACAAGTAGAGTCTCCACTACAAAAATATATTAAATCAACCTCCTTAAGCAAGAAGTAAAATGATGATAGACAAATCCTATGTTTTCAAAAATCATGAGAAGGTGGAGGAAATTTTTGTTATTGTTATTCATCATTGTTGTCACTGCTAATCATTTTGTCGCATGGATCCTTGTAGATGATGGAAGTTTCTGCACTCTGGTCTACTTTAGAATTTTCACCGAGCTTGGCCCGAGGGAAGAAGATTTGAGGCCATACAAAGGCTAGAGCCTTTTGGAGTTTAATGATTCTTCTACTTGTCTATGTAAACAGATGTACTTATCGCTCTTATTGAGAGAAAAAATAATAAGAGGAGGGTGGACACTCGTTTCTTCGTGGTTCCATGTGAAAGTGTATGTAATGAAATCCTCGTTCCATCATTCTTAGCTATATACATTGTGACTTCCCTCGTCCATTAAAGATAAAGTATAACAGTGATTTTGGAAAACCTGTTGTAGATAAAGCCGACCATCTTGGAACATGTAAGATACAGGAAGAAATATTGAAGAATCCCTTAACAACAATTGTCATCCTTGAAGGAAGAGTTGTGGAAGCTGATAGAGCGACGAATATAATTGACCTCAACGCTAGTGAAGAAGAAACTTCGTTGAGATACGAGCTAGGTCCCTCAATCTCGATCAAAGTAAAGGTCTTAATACTGATTTTGGATGTAGCTTCGAGATCGTCCAATTAGACAATAATCCGATGAGGTCAGTAAGTATAGAAGTCGACATATATACCTGCAAAAGTAAAGGATATATAAGTTAGATGCTTGATGCCTAACATTGATCTCTTCGCCACATCTCCCCATAGGATGCCTGGAATAGATCCTAGTGAACATGATGCTAACAACTTTGAACAAATTTATTTTTAAGTCAGTGCAAGACGCTTTCCCCTTTTACTAGTTGTTGGAGAAGGAATAGCTTTTAGATTGGACTCATGAATGCTAAAAAGCGTTCACATCCTTGAAGATGGCCTTGTCAACTCCACACATGCTATCTCAACCTATTTGAGGAAGACATTAGCGTCATAAAAAACTATAAAATATGCTCAATAACATATTCATAAAGAATCAACATTCAGAATCCTACAACATCCATAAACCTATTTTCCTAAATTAAGTGATATCTTTATTGGAGTAGGCATCTTTGTTTAAGATGAACATAGTCTTGTAGTAAGTCCAACAACTTTCTCTGTAACATTTAATCTAGTAGTAGGATATGCGGATACAACACTTGTTGATTTCCTCCCAACATTCAATTCCTTTGTCTTTGTATGACTTCTATGAATTGGTTGACTAGTTTGAGTTGCTTGATTGTCCTGAGTTTGATGAGTTGCTTGATTGATTTAAATTGGATGATTGGCTTGAGTTGCTTGAGTTTGTTTATTGGAAAATGATTTCCTTTAACATGTTTTTGGGATACTTCTTCCTAAAGTTGTTGTACAAGTGTCTCAAACAAAAACTTTGCTCGACACCTGATAGAATGTCACCCATAGTAGGTAATAAACTCTGCAATACAACATAAATACAAGATAAATACACGATTAAAGTGAAATTAACACAAATAAAATATAACTACCTTTTTTTATCAGATATGGAAGTTTAGATACAACACTGAGAACTACCTCCAAATCATCAATCCTAATTTCCAAAAATTGTGTCAAACTTGTAAGAATAATATTCAGTTTTGCATCTGGCCTTGAGTTTTGATGATAACATTACATAGGTGATTAAATAACAATTTAGTATCCCTAATGGTCTGTTTAGTGTGTAGCTTTTGCTAACAGGTTCTGACTCTGAAGAATTGATGTGTGACGTCATCAAATTCTAAACTCAACACGCTAAGTGATAAAAGTACGTGTGTCATTGCTTAGAATGCTTCTTAAAAAACGGTTCTGATGAATGTTGGTTTTATTGCTTCTAACCGTGACTCTTATAGTAAAGCTTATGAATGGTTCTCAAGCTCTGATGATTCTAAGCTCTCTTGCTCCGAGGTTCTGAAGATTCTAAAGACGAGGTTCTGTTGAATGAGTTATAAAGACTCTGAAGACCAAGGTTCTAAAGATTCTAAAGACAAGGTTATGTTGAACGAGTTTTGAAGACATAGCTCTAAATACTAACATGTTGAAGACTCTAAAGACAAGGTTCTATTGAACAAAGTTCTGAAGACTGGTTTTGACCCTTCTAAGCAAGCTTCAACTCTTACATACTTTGAAGCCTCTGAAGATTAAAAGATAAGATCAAAGGTCCCACGTTAAGAGATAGTAAAACATCATATCCTTCCACTACCCTGGTTTTGTGGCACAAGGATTGTACTTTTTGTACTATGTTGTCTACCACTCTCACTGGTCATTTCAATGAGACAATTGGAATTTTGGTATTCATATTCTACCCTCCAACAGATTTCTTTTCAGCTCTAAAAGGAAGACTTGGAAGAATTGGAATTGTTGAACAACTTTGAAGAAACTCATGCTGATTCAAATTGCTGAAATGCTGCCAAAATAACTTTATACTTTTTATAAAGCAAGAAACTTTGGTTTATTAACTTGCTAGCAAGGAATTGTTGTTCACTAACTTGCTTAATACTGTTGTGTTATTATTTTTTCTTTATTTATGTGTAATCTACTTTCAAGAAGCATTATTGTAAACACAAAAACTTGTATTCAATAGTGAGTTTATTATTCCTTGAGTGACTAAGTATTAGTCAGTATACTCAATAAGTCATTGACAATTTGTCTTAGAGTTGTTGTTCTTTGAGAGACTAGGGTTTAGTCAGGCTGAGTTCGAGATGAGCTTAATGGGAGAACTCAAGTTCTTTATGGAAATCCAAGTTAATCAAGGACCAGAAGAGACGTCCATCCATCAAAGCAAGTACACCAAAGAACTTCTGAAGAAGTTTGACATGTCTGAATGCAAGACATAAAAGAATCCTATACATCCTACTTGTGTTATGGAGAAGGATAAGCTAAGTTTTAAGGTTGATCAGAAGTTGTACAGAGGTATGGTAGGTTCTCTATTATATTTGACTGCTTCTAGACCTGATATTTTATTCAATGCATGCTTGTGTGCTCCCTTCCAATCAAATCTTAGAAAATCACACTTAATTACTGTTAAAAGGATTTTTAGGTATTTGAAAGGTAATACTAACATTGGTTTTTGTTATAGAAAATCAAGTGAACGCAATTTAGTAGGTTATTGTGATGTTGAATATGCTGGAGACAAACTAAAGAGGAATAACACTTCTGGAAGCTATCAGTTTCTAGGAGGCAACTTAATCTCGTGGTCCAATAAAAGGCAATCAACAATAGCACTCTCAACTGCAGAAGCTGAATATATTTCTGCTTTTGGATGCAACACCTAGATCCTCTGGATGAAAATTCAACTAGAAGACTACCAAATCTTTGAGAGTAACATTCCTATCTTTTGTGACAATACTTATGCAATTTTTTGGTCCAAGAATCCAATTTTACATTATAGAGCTAAACATATTAAGATTAAGCATCATTTCATTAGAGACTATGTTCAGAAGGGAGTTTTGTCTTTAAAATTCGTAGATACAGACCATCAATGATCCGATATCTTTACAAAACCCCTTTGTTGAAGATATGCTTATTTTCATTATGAAACATTTAAAAATGATTTCGTGTCCAGAATGAAAAAGATGAAATCTTAGAATGTTAGCTTTCCAAAATGGAAAATTAGACTCCGAGGTTTTATTGTTGTTTTTTGTTGCTTCTGAGATATGAGGCTTCTGATGAGTGAAGTTCTCATGTATTATAAGTGTCCAAGGTTGGAATCTTCTCTCTAGAATGCTTTTGTTTGTTGGAAATTGAAGAGTTTACTTCATTAATGAGATATCAGTATAGTGAAAGGTTGGTGATTTAAAATAAGACAATTGTATTTTTTGAAACAAACCTAACACTTGATGTGACTCATTGGGAGAAGAGATCGTATTGGGATTATGTAAAAATCTTCACGCTTTTCCCCTTGTCAGGATTTCTACTCTTTTCAATATTTTTTAATCATTATGAAAACTATATTTAAAACCCATTCACTCCACTTTAAACACTTTCGTTACCACTATCCTGCACCTTCACTCTTTTAAGCCAAGTTATTTAAAACCCTGAACCCTTTTTGGTTCTTGTCCGTGATTCAACAATGGTTTCTCAACAATAATCAACTGATCAATAAGAAGTTAAATGTTCTTCCTCATATCTTCTACAACAATAACAGCTAGTGAAGAATGGACTTCCTAATCTTCAATGTTACATTCTTGTGTCTCAATTAACAGTTCTTGTTGAGTTGATAGTGGACTTTGATAATCTCAAAGTTAATGGGTTTGATCTTACAGAAACTATGGATTTTCAAGGATAGGGAACTTTCTTCAATCTTCTCAATGGACCAGTTCTTCCTAAATTGGTGAAGCAATTTTGGATTATGGCTAAGGAATCCATAAAAGAAATTTTAGCAAATGTCATTGGTATGGGTGTGTGTATTATTAAAATATCCATTGTACAGTTACAAAATCATTATGGATTTGGTAAAAAATGTTGCAATCTTAGTGATAATCAAATCATCAGGAAAAGATTGAGACCAGTTGCTTCAAAGATTTTTCTGGACAAGAAAAGTTCCAAGTATGTCAAAGATCTTCAACCCTGTCTGAAAGTATGGGCTAATATCATTTTGGGATGCATCTGTCAGAAGTCGTCTACCAACGCTTTGGAAACTATTAATGTTGATGAGTGTAATACGGTGGGAGAACTGACTTGGGTGTTTTTGCGTTTGATCGCAATTATTGCGGATAACAAGAGTCGCCACCGACTTTTCTTTTATCCAATAAAGAAAAGGGTGAAAAGAACAAGAAAGACCTTTGAGATTTATTTTCTTGAGTTCAAGGGGTAGATTATGAAAAGATAAGGTATTAGCACCCCTTTTCATCCATAGTTATCTATGGGCTCTTAGTTGCTTGCTAGATCACTTGCTTTTTGTTTGAAAATTGTGCTTGTGATGTGGGTTTTGAAAGTATTTTGAAAAGAATGTCTTTGTAATGGTTCTCGTCTCTATAAGAACGCGTACAAAGTGTTTTGTCTTTTGAGAAATGTTTCAAAGTGGGTGTTGGTGTATAAAATGTTTTTGTTGTGAGCAAGCGAGCAACTAAGGGCAACCTACCTACTCAAAAGGTCTTAAACGTTCTTTTCCTCCTCCTTTAGACGTTGTTATCTTACCATTGTCTTGGTAAGAAACCCCATCGTTGGATGTGAAGGGACGAGCACGGGACATTTTTATAGTCATAGAAGGCAACTTATGGGACATTTTAGCAATGTCGTTTTAGGTACTTGATCTTTTACTGAAGGAAACATTGAGGGTCATCGAGGGACTACGATCTTTTATCGAGGGTTTTTGCTAAAACACCCATATTCGAGGGACGTGACTATTTTTTGATAGGCAACAAAATGGGATTACCCTAAGGATGCAAGTGTGAAAGTGTGTTTGATTTACATGCATTTAGTCTTGATTAGGGTTATCTATTTGTTGATTTCATGTCTTGCCATATACACCCTAATTACTAACAATATATGAAAGCAATAAAAGTGCGGAAAAGTAAAGTCCTACACTATTACATCATTAGGGGATGGGGTGTACAAGTTTACAAATGGGGATTGCAAGGAATTAAAGTCCTAATTATCTATTACAACCATATTGAAATAATGTACAAGAAATGTAAAATGGACTTATTTTGTTTTTGTTAAGAAAAGAAGTAAGTTTGCTTAAGAAAATATTTTGATCTTTTGGTTTTAAAAGAGATAAAACAAAGTATGTGATTATAAAAATATTTTTGGTGTTTTGATTATTAAAGATAAAATAAAATAATAAGAGGAAAAGGGGTCCAAATCAGTGCGTGGCTGAAAGGGACAGAAATAAAAGGCAGAAACTCTGACTCTGATGCGCTGCAAAAATAAAAGTTAACATGTTAGCAGAAATGGGGAAGGTCAAAACTTCTGAGTCTGGGTACACCGAAGTTCTGAGGTTGCTGGGAATTAAGGAAAGCCTAGAAGTTCTGATTGCTGAAGGAGTTTGGAAGCTCTAGTACAGCTGGGAACCTAGAAGTTCTAATATCACTGGCAAGTCAGAAGTTCTGGTTGTTTGAGAGAGTGAGGTGATAATGTTGTTGGGTGAGGATATCTAGAAGTTCTGATCTAGGAATATTGTCTGACTGATAAATGGGTAAAAATGTCAATAAATGAACCTAAAAAAGATGCTTCTGGGGATAGAACCCAAGACCCTTAGTACTAATGTCTTATGCGCACGCTTTCTACCACTGGGGTTGTTGTGCATCCGGTATTAGAAGCAAAATCATAAACATGTATCATAAAGTAAACTCTGATGATGAACTTCATCTCTTTCTCCATGCTAATCAGAATAATCTGCAGCTTAGTCGCTTCTCAACAAAATAAAAAACACAAACATAGCAATTATGGCAGGCTTCCAACATGGTTTCAGAAACATAAAAAATATCAAGACTGTAAATTAGAAGCAAGCATGTTATCTGCTAATCCTAATTTCCTTAAAAAGTTCTGAACTGATATTCTCCATATTTAGGCAGAAAATACATGAAACCTCAAAATATGCACAACACCAGAATCAGGATCTCCACATTGTATTTTGGACATGCAAAGTTAACAATGCCTGAGTGATATGATGAGAGCCAGCAGAAACTTACTTGCAGCTGGAAAATGTCCTGTGAGCTAAAACTTGATTCTGACTGTTGCGTTATTCTGATCATCTTCCTCACATGCTCATCTGCTTGGGACAACCTTTAACTTGAGCTATGAATGGTTGGAAAATTCTGGAACAGCCAAGAAGAAAAGTTTTGATTTTGAAATGGAAATTGGTGGAGATGGAAGTGCAGTGTGAAAACAGAAGTTGGGATGACTTCTAAATGTGTATCAGAAGCTATATAGATGACTTGGTCAAGAAACACTTTAGGAAAAATGGAGTTTGAATGCAAAAATTAAGAACTAGCAGGTTTTGTTTTTGTGTTTGTAGCTTTAAGTTCTTGGGAGATTTTAACAAGGTTTCAAGGCTCTTCTTTTCAATTTTTTTGACCTCTTTACAGTTGCCAATGAAGTTCCATTTATAGGCAAGAATTTTGTAGCTTGGAGAAGTCAAGAGTACAACCATCATGCTAGAGCGCTGACTTATTCGTGAATCAAGTTAAACAAGTATGGTGGTTAGCATCTTTTAGCCGCGCCTAAGCTGGATTTGTAAGAATTAATTAAGGAAAAGTACCCTCAGAGGCAAAAGCAAAGCATGGGCCTAACATAAACTTGTACAAAAGTTTGCTTTTCAAGGACAACAATGGTACTTCTATCTCACACGTGGGGAAATCCTTTGGATAAAAACTCAAAAGTGGTTGTGAGCATTAAATGATGATGAGATTTATCAAACCATAAATCCTGCAATATGAGATTATGCATCATAGCTTAATTCTGGATCAGAAGTTCAGCATCAACGCAACTTAGAACAAACTCTAACTTGTGATCTTTGAATCTCTTTGCTCCAACATATTCTGAGGGAGTTCTCAGACTTTCCAGGAAGCTTATAACACGCTTTGTAAACCCTCTTTGAATTAATCTTGCAAATTCTGACTGGATCTACATGAAAATTGGCCCAGAAGTTCTAACTAAATCTTGTTTTGGAAAGGTCCAGAATTTACTGAATGTTTAAGTTTCAGGGACGTGTTTTTGAAGATGTATAACTTGAAATCCCAACATTTATAGAAGAAGTTTTGTTCTACAATGTTTTAGATCTCATTGAGATCTATAACTCTTGTGTTATAAGTTCTTCCAGAATCAACTTGCATCATGGTAAAAATCTGGCCAGAAGTTCTGAATTTATCATATTTCTTAAACACTTAGAAAAATTTCTAAGTATTTAGAAATTTGACTTTTTCAACATAATCTTGTCTTTTGATTTTCTTGATGAAACAAACTTCATACTCTGACACACCTTGATGAAATATGATTCTTGAAAATTGATTTTGATCTAAAAGTCAAAGTTTGACTTTTCAATGTGCAATTGACCATTTTGCCCTTGTGAATGACTTTTCTTGGAAATTTGTCATCCAAGACTTGAAACTTGATAGAAGAAAACTCGAGGGTCCAGGATGATCCTTTGAGAAATGAGAGGGCAAATTTTGGGGTACAACAATGAGAAGTCTATGTTATTCAATCTAGCTTATGATAAGAAGATTAATCTTCCTTTTATACTTTTTAAGTATTTAAGGTATAAGATTATAAGTTCTAAATCTAATTCCTCTGATGCTTTAAGTGGATACCCTCTGGGGAGACTCATTACAATCTTTCTGATGAATTATCACTTGGTGAAGTTTCTTTTCGATCAAAGTTTTCAAGATCTTCTGGTTATGTGCTTTGGAAGACTTCTTGATAGACGTTGTTTGAAGTCTCTCAGACTTATATCTTATGTTATCAACCCTCCATAAATTCATGTTACAAATTCTACATCATATTTTGTACCTGGTAATAAAGATGGATACATGTTTGCTACTGTTAAACCTCCAGAGGCTACTCTATGATATTTGGAAGACTGTCTGTTGAAGAAAGAACCACCCAACATTTCTCCAAAAGCTGTTGAGGAGCTTGTTCTTAACCCTCCAAGAGTTGTTCCTTTTCGAGTTCTCAGTTGCATATATGATTATGCTAAGATTGGCAGTTATACTGATAATCTTCCTGAGATGTCTGAAGTGCCTCTTATCATTAAAAGGAAAAGAGCATCTTTCCTTCAGGAATCTGATAAGAGTTCTTCAAGCACCAAAAAGTGCCAGTGTATCGTGTCAAGACAATATATATTAATCTACTTCCTCACATTTTGTTTCTCCTTCCAAAATTACTCCTCTTTAAACAATCACTCCCTCTAATTCCCAATCCATTCTTTCCTTCTTAAACTAAACTGTTAAGTTTATAAAACAACTTGAAACTGAAACCTCTTCTAGTTCAGATGAAGATATTATGATCTTATTTGATTCTGAAGAAGGCAAAGTCTCAACCTTTCATTATGAGTTATATGACTCAGATGTTTCCTTTCAAGAATTGAAAGATTCTAATTTTGATACCCCCATACACTCTCCATGTATCTTTCATATTCAAAATTCCTCCACTTCATCTGAATTTTTCACCATACCAAATAAACACTCAAAATATACTCTACACATTTTAACATTTTCCTTCATATAATACACTTTAATCTAAACTCGCTTGATGAATTCTTATATCGTTTTGAGTACATTTCTATGGACACTCTTCAATATTCTCTGGAGAGTTCTTCTGACAGTATGGGTCCTGACTGGGTAAACTTCATCTGGACAAACTTCAGGAAGTGGATGAATGATAACTCCATCATCATTAAAGCCTTATGTCATATAGAATATGTGAATAAGTACACAACTTGTCTTGGTTCTAAAGCACCTACTCCCATTATCATCTACATGCCCGCTCCAGAAGTAGAGATTCCAGAAGAAGCTGTTGTTTCTGCTATGGAATTGCAGCCTTTAGATGATGCTGCTTCTGCCTTGGTTGAGTCGGGGAAGTATGTTGTTGAAGACGATTCAACTTTTGGGTTGTTGAAGACTACTGCTGCTGAAGATAATCCTTTTGAGATAAAGAAAACTCTGGATGAGCTAAAGAAGACCAATGCTTTAATCTAAGCTTGTTTAGACAAGCAAGATGAAAGAGTTGATCGTCATGATGCTTCTATCACTTTGCTTGCCAACATGATGAAGGATTTCATGGCCATGATTTTGCATCCTCCTCCACCGAAGCCTTAGACCCTTGTTTTTGACCTTGTTTTTAGAACTCTAGATTTTTGTGTTTCTAAAACTTTTGTACAATTGATCCTTGGTTAAATGAAAAGTTTCTTTTGTATTTTCTAAATCTTTTTTATTTCTGACAAGGGGGGGGGGGGGGGGGGAGTGATATGATTTTGATATGTTTATTCTCGGAATCTGGTTCCCAAACATGTTCTGATGTATTTGCCACTAACAATGCTTGACTCAGGAACCTTGAGAAAGTTCACTGATTTTTTTTAACAAGCAATCTTGGAAGCTTTAAAGGAATTTCAGAATTTAGAGAATCAAAAGTATTTGGTTATTTATTCTTTGGCAAAAGGAATTTCAACCAGACTCTGAAGGTTTGACAAGTTCAACCAAATTTTGGTACATCATCGTCTTCTGATTGCAAGCCAGAATATGAGATGAAGATTTATGTATCGCTAGTCACACTTTTGATAGTTCTTCAATCAGGGAAGTAATCCTTCGTTTTGATTGATTCATTTTATTTTATCAAAACTTCTTTAAGTCTTAAACTCAGGAGAATGTTTAGCTAACTCTAAATTATTTTTATGTGATTAAACCAATATAAATTGTTTATTAAAATACATAGTTTTGTCATGATAAAAAAGGGGAGATTGTAAGAACAAGATTTGGTTCTGCATATGGCCTTAAGTTTTGATGATAACATTACATGGGTGATTAGATAACAATTTAGTACTCTAATTATTTGTTTAGTGTTTAACTTTTTCTAACAGGTTCTGACTCTGAAGAATTGAGATGCGACATCATCAGATTTTGGAATCAACACATTAAGTGATGCAAGTGCATGTGTCGTTGCTTAGAATGCTTCTTAAAACAACACTTCTGGTGAGCATTAGTTTTATTGTTTCTAACTGTGACTCTTATAGTAGAACTTCTGAAGGGTTCTCAAGCTCTAAATATTACAAGCTCTCTTACTCCAAGGTTTGGAAGATTTTAATGACGAGGTTCTACTGAACGAGTTCTGAAGACTTTGGAAACCAAGGTTCTCAAGATTCTAAAGACAAGGTTCTGTTGAACAATTTCTGAAGATTCTCAAGACATAGCTCTGAAGACCAACGTGCTGAAGATTATAAATACAAGGTTCTATTAAACGGTGTTCTGAAGACTCTAAAGATGAAGGTTCTGAAGACTGGTTTTGATCATTCTAAGCATGCTTCAAATTTTACATACTCTGAAGCCTCTAAAGATTAGAAGTGAAGATCAAAGGTCTCACGTGAAGAGATAGTGTTGCAACCTAAATTTAGCCCCTAAATTTTTTAGTCACATTATTATGTCATATTTTGTTATTTGGCCACAATCATCAATAAACATCTTCACTCATCTCATTTTGCATTGTTAGTCGTATTTAAGTTGTCCAAAAGTATGTTTAAATCGGTGTTTGCATTGTTTTATAGTTGAAAAATATATGTTATTTCACTTCACACATTTTTATCTCTTTAATCACTTCTTGCATTTCTCTAAGTTGTTTATATGTTGATAATATTGATATTTCGGTTTTACGGACAGGTCGTTAAAAGCAATTTGATATTGTGCGGAAAATTAGCGAGAAAATATTTCAAGTTTTCACCTTTAACTGACTTTTTATGAATCCACGTTTCGCATAGATCATGTCGGTGTGCTCGCTTTATTGTTCGGTACAGTTTGAAGTCTCGTTCATAACCGTCAGTGTTTTACAGCTGGATATTTTTATTCTCATTTTATTTCTATTTTTGACCATTTGAGTAATTTTTTATTAATCTTTATGATTTGTAGTTTATTTTAATGTGTTCATTTCATTTTTTCCATTTAATTTAGTGTCCATTTTTTATCGTTTTTGATAATTTTAGATGTCTCATTTTTATTTCGAAAAATAAAAACAAAAGTATTTTCAAATGCGTTTTATTTTATCCTTTCAGTTGTTATGTCATTTTTATCATTAAATGGTGTTTTGGACATTTAATAAATTAGCTAAACGTAATTGATTTGGTTATAAAAAGGTAATGTTGTTGTGATAACAAGGGGGGATACAATCAGAAAAGAAAAAACGCAAACATAGCTGGATTTGAGAAAGAAAGAGAAGGCAATAATTCTCTCTTCTTCTTCATCGCAACATTCTCCACCTTACTCCCCAATTGTCCGTGTGCTACACACAATCGGAAACCCCGCCAATTCAACACCACTGGTCCCTGCTACCTCACTATTCCACTCGTCAATCCACCTTCAAACCCCAGTCGGACTCCCCCCGTTCGTTGATTATGCATGTGCTATGCACTTCTCCATACTCAGTAGCTACCAAGTATCACTCAACAACACAATTGTTCAACCTCGATTTCCGTTAGCTCTTCGTATTCTCGAAGTTTCATCTCTCGTTCAACAACCTTCCTCTTCGATACGTTTCGGTAAATGTATTTTTGCCATTTTCATCAATCTTTGGTTTGTTTTGTTTAAGTGCAAATTCTGAGTGTTGTTGTTTATGAATGGGATGATATACTTGTTTCACTTAATCCTGCAAATTGAAGCTCGTGTTAGTACTTGTTGACAATTTATTACTTTCTCGGGTGATAACAAATAGGAAGTTTATTGCGCTTGTTTGTCTTAATGAGTTTAAGGGTTCCAATGTAGAATTTATTGTGTTGGCATCTTGTTTTTGAAACCGGATATTGAAGTTCTTGTTGATATTGTTTTGTGTGTAATAAACTTACAAGGTTCTCGATTATAATTTGTAATCACAATTTTATTCTTGGTTTTAATATGGAGCGAAGTTTATTGTCGTGTCATGTTTTTGTTGGATTTCAATATGAAGAAGTTTTAGCCATAACCTGGTTGTATTTGAGTTTGAAATTCATATGAGAAAATTCAATTGTGATACCATTGTTTGGTTGAGTTGTTTGAACACGTTTGTGTTAAATTTTATCGAATAATAATAGATTACATGGTTGCTTCCCGAATTTGGTTTGATTGCTTTTAGTTCTCTTTGAGCTTAACTTTCCATGTTTTGAATATTGGATAGAATAATAGCATGAGTTTATTTGGTTTTAGTTCTTTGGTAATTGAAATACTTGAATAATCGATTGTTTGGATCTTGAATTGTTCATGTTCATCATGCAAATTTCATTTCGATTATATATCTCGTGATTACTAAAACATGTTCTAAATTGTTGCAACTTAATTTGATTTCATTTATCCCTCTTATGCTACTAACGATTTTGTTATTGTGAAGGCATTCAAGGATGGTCCAAGCATACATTTTCTCTTAGCGCATCTATACTTTTTCTTCATTTACATTTTTATTGTACTTATTTTTACTATTTCAATTTAACATTTAATAATGTAAATATATAATTATACATAGTACTTTTAATTTAACTTTTTTTTCTAATTCACTTGTAAATAAATTCAAGTTATGTTGATATTCTTTTCATTGTGTTGCAATTTTAAACTTTAATTCAAGTTAACTTTTGAAAATTGTATTGTAATACGGTGGCAGAACCGACTGTTATACTGGTTTTGCATTTGCAAATGTTATGGTAAGCAAGAGTCGCCATCTACTTTTCTTTTATCCAACAAAGGAAAGGGTGAAAAGAACAAAAAAAAGACCTTTTCGAGAATTTTCTGAGTAAGGGGGGTAGATTATGGAAACAAAAGTTTTTAACACCCTTTCCATCTGTAGTTTTCTACGGGCTCTTAGACGTTTAGCTCATTTTTAAAAATACCTTGTGCTTTATGTGTTTTGAAAAGATTTCTTTGAAAATGCCTTAGAGCGGCAATTCGCTTTATGATAACTCTTGTATCAGTCCTCAAGAGTGTTGACAAAGCGAATGTTTTTGAAACCTGTTTGTGTAAGTGTAAAAGTTTGTTTTGAGTAAGCATCTAACAACTATCTACTTGTACTCGAAAAAGTTCTTTATTTTCCTCCTATCCTTTAGACAGTGCTATCCTACTATTAGTGAGTAGGTAGCCCTATCATTGGATGTTTGAGGGAGATTCGAAGGGACGATTTATAGTCACAAAGACAACTGGGCAAGAAGCTTTAGTAACCACCCTAGGGTTCTAAGATCATATTTTTACCGAGGCAACATCGAGAGGGTCATCGAGGGACTCATGATCTTTTTGAACCAGAGGGTAGCCACTAAAACCTCTCACGTTTTGAGAGTTGTGACTATTTTCCGAAGGCAACCGAAGTAGGATACCCTAGAGGTGTATATGTGTAATGTTATGTTCAGTTATTTTAATCTTTAAATTTAAATTTGCTAACTTTTGATTTTAGTCTTATCATACAATCCTATTAGTCATACATCTAGCAGTTAATATGAAAGCAATACAAAATGCGGGAATTGTAAATCCTACGCTATTATAATGCTTCAGGGAAGGGGTATTTACATATCCAAAAAGTTGGGAGGAAAATAAAGAAAGCGATAAAGTCCTAGTTTAATCTATTAGATACTGTCAGCAGGTACATTATTATAAAAAATACGAGAGTAAGATAATGCGCGCGAAATAGAGACGTACATCTAAAACCCTAAGAAATTGCTAAGTAAACATAAAAACTTTTTTTGGTTTTGTTTATTTATTAAGAAAATACTTAAAATTAAAATGAGGAAGACCAAACTTAATCCTAATTAATTAAATAAATACAAGAAAAATAATTCTAATATTTTTTTTTTGTATTTTTGTTAAGAAAATTTGAATGAAATAAATCTAAGTCTAATTGATTTTAAATTAATTAAATAAAGGTCAAATTTAATCAATTTATGAAAATTAAATTAATTTAGGAAAACCTAAGTCTATTATTTTTTGTGGTTTTATATTATTATGAAAAAAATGATTAAATAAACAAAATGATAGAACAAATAAAAGAGAAAATGCAAATGGGCCTGGTGTGCAAAATTAAAATGGGAGGTGTGAGATTTGAATTCACTGGGCCTAAATGAAAGGAGCTCAATGTCCGCCAGATCCTGTGTGGCTTGCCCCTTGAGGGTTCATCATGTACAACGCGCTTTGAATGTTAGATCTCTATATGATGGCATTTGATGGCCCAAACATGAAGGCACGTGATGGGCGCTTGATTATGCAACGCATGGAATCTGCAAAGCAATGTTAGAAAAATAAAACTTCAGACCCGGGTATCGAACCCAGGTCCTTTCCCTTTACATGCGCCTGCCTTTCCAATTGAGCTGCTGTTTCAATCGAAACAAATGAAAACAACACCGAATCATGCAAATTTTATTAGTTTCAAAACTAAACGAAGGCCTATCTCAATCGAAATCACCCCCTGAATCCCAATCTTGGGTTGTTTCGATCTATGACGGTCTGTGCCTTGGGTTTCTAAGGTAATCTATTTCGAAAACCTCTAGCCATGGTGTGATACGGTGGGAGAACTGGCTTGAGGTTTTGCGTTTGTGTTTGCAAATGTCGTGGTTAGCAAGAGTCGCCACCGACTTTTCTTTTATCCAAAAGGAAAGGTAAAAAAGCACAGGAAAGACCTTTGAGATGTTTTCTTGAGTTCGGGGGGTAGATTATGAAAAGGGAAGGTATTAGCACCCTTTTCATCCATGGTTTTCCATGGGCTCTTAGTTACTTGTTTAGATCACTTGCTTTGCTTTTGAAATTGTTTGAAATGGTGCTTTGTGTGGTTTTGAAAGTATTTTGAAAAGAGGCCATCTTTTAGGCAATCTTTGTAATGATTCTCGTTCGTAATAATGTATACAAAGATGTTTGTCTTTTGAAAAATGTTTCAATGTTTTGAAAGTTGTTTGGAAATGTTTTGAAGTGCGTGTGTGATTGTTTTTGAAAATAGCAAGGATTGTTTTGAAAGAGAGCAAGTAACTAGGAACTATCTACCCTACTCAAATGTCTTTCCTATACATTTTTATTCCTTTGACATTGTTGATTTACCATTGCTTTGGTAAAAAAACTTATCTTTGGATGTTAAACGGGACGGGCGTGGGTCATCGTATGACCATGATAACAATGTTGCTAAGTATCTTAGCAAGTTTTGAGGGACTAAGATCATCTTTGTTTAGGCAACCTTTTGATAGCGTCATCGAGGGACTATGATCTTATTTGTTTGTATTGTTTGCCAAGATACTTTGCATGCATACCATGGCCATTTTATTAGGCAACCAAGTGGGTGAAACCCTAAAGGTGCTTGTGTGCAATGTGTTGTCATTTTACATGCTTTTGTCTTGTATTAGGTCTTTGCTATTTGTTTGATTTTTGGTCTTATCATGCAAAACCCTAGTTTACTAACATGGTATATGAAAGCAATAAATTGCGTAAAGTAAACTAAACTATTACAACAATTATTATGGGAGGGGGGATACAAGTTTTTGAATGGGGATATTTGCACAAAATAAAACCCTAAAATACTATTACAACCCAATTGAATTATTGTACAAGATAAATAAATATACAAATATTTAAATATGCAAATAAAATGTATTTATGCAAAAATGTCTTGTATTAATTTTATGTATGAAAAAATAAAATTATTTAAGTCCTAAAAATAAGAAAAATAATATTGTTATTTTTGAAAGGGTGAAACCCTAGTTTTTTTTATTAAAAGAAAAATATGTTCTATATTATTTATTTTATCCATTTATGTACAAGAAAAATAATAATAATACTATGTATAAATATTAAAAATTAAAATGTATGGGAAAATGGATATTTTATGTATATAAATAATAAAATAAAAATGTATAGTATTTATTAAATATATTTACAATTTATTTAAGAAAATAAAGCATATTATTCTAATAAACTATTATTTTATGCAAAAAATAAAATAAAAAAATGCGAAAAATAAAGAAAATATTTTTCATGATTTTTTATGGTTCAGAAAAATAAATAAAATCAATAAATATAAAAATGAAAAGAAAATATGAAAAATATACAAAATAAGCAAATGGGGTGCAAATAGTGGATCAGGGGGTGTGGAAAGTAGAAATAACAAGGCCCAGGCGTGCCAGGCCGAGACACTTCATCCCTGTCCTCCAGCTTTCTTTTGCGTGCGTTCATGCCTTCAAATCTGTAACTTGCTATTCTTTGCATAAAATAAAAAACTTGTAACATGAAAAATGTAGCATTTCATCTCACGATTCCAATGATATAAAATTTATAAACTAACTCTCAAAGATTAGAGAAAATTTAATCGCTCCTAATTTCTGACCTAGTTTTTTCAGCATGTTCAACAATAAAATTCTCTTAGCTCAGTTAATATAAATGACAACTATGCATATGTACAACTTCACCATGCTAGAGACTACATTTTTGCTTCACAAATCGTGGCTTGAAGATGCTTAAATAGAGAGATAGAGTTTTGAAAAATACCTCCTTCAGCTGGATTTGGATATAGCAATGTGGGGACTTTGAGTGAGGCCTGAGGATCGTATGAGCTTCCTTGAAGTTCCCTCAAGCTATTCCAATGCTTAGCTTACCGTGAGGATGCTTGAAACTCCCTGTAGATGTCAAGCTGCAACCTTCCAAAATGAAAATGGTGATGTCTGAAACAGGGCTCACAGTTGCAGGATGAATGCTTGGATAGTTTGGATATGATGTGGATGAAGTGTTTCAAAGGTTAAAAGGCAAAACGCACGAGCAAAAACGAAGTTGGCAAGTGTTTTGTAGAAACTGCCCTGTTTGGGCAGAAATTTGTGTTTTTTGAGTTTGAGAGTGTTTGGGATGTTATGCCTTCGTGTGCTAGCTTGCAACAAGTTTGTGAATCTGTTAAGAATGATGCCAAGTCCACCCTTTATCAGATGTACAAGTTCCCTACCTTTTGGCCACTTTTCTTGTTTTTGAAGAAAGGTTGAAGTGACCATGCTAACAGGCCTGTACTTGGCTATCTTGTGAGCTGCAAGGGTTGGTATACTTTGCTTGTGATCTATGGAAAATTCCTGTACTCAAGGAACAAGTCCAAGGCTCAAGGCTGATAAAGTTGGAAAAGCTTGCTTTATCAAAATGGCATTGTGCCCTTTATGCCATTTATGGATTTATTCCTTGTATAATGCTTCAAAAGCCAAAACAATGCTATTATCCATTGAGTTAGCATTTAATTATGGAGTGTAGAAGGAGTTTAGGACCTATAATGCAAGGTACAAGCATGCTTGGTCAGATTTGCAACTTGGTGCATTGTGAAAATGGCTTGAACAAAAGTGACAAAATGCCATTTTCTCTTCTTCGATTCTCCCTAACCACAAATGATCTTGGAGAGTTCTTAGACATTTTGGAAATCTTTCAACATGCTCTACAATCCATATTTGAAATGCATTTTGAGATAACTCTTGGAACTAGGTGAAAAATGTCCATGAAGTTGGGTTAAAAACCTGCCTAAATTAGGGCAAATTTTCACTAAGTTATTTAGTTCATGGACCCTTATTCACAAATTCATAACTTGAGACCCAAGCATCTTTTGGGAAAAATTTGTGAATCAAAGTTTTATATTTCACGGAGGACTACAACTTTCATGTTGGAAATTTTCTTTGAATCCAATTGCATCATAGTGAAAAAGTTGTGGAAAATTGGGGGAAAAAAAGAAATTATCCATACTTAGAAAAAATTCTAAGTTATGAAAAATTTCAAATTAAAACCCTAATTTGAAATTTTAGGTTTCTTGGTCAACAAGTTTCACATTTTGACATATCTTGATGAATTATGACCCTTGGCACTTGTAATACGGTGGGAGAGCTGACTTGAGGTTTTACGTTTGTGTTCGCAAATGTTTCGATTTAGCAAGAGTCGCCGCCGACTTTTTATTTTATCCAAAGGAAAGGTCAAAAAGCACAGGAAAGACCTTTGAGATGTTTTCTTGGGTTCGGGGGGTAGATTATGAAAAGGGAAGGTGCTAGCACCCTTTTCACCCATGGTTTTCCATGGGCTCTTAGTTACTTGTTTAGATCACTTGCTTTTGCTTTTCAATTGTTTGAAATGGTGCTTTGGTGTGTGGTTTTGAAAATATTTTGAAAAGAGGCCTTTGTCTAGGCAACCTTTGTAATGATTCTTGTTTGAATACATACAAATGTGTTTGTCTTTTGAAAAAATGTTTCAATGTTTGAAAGTTTGTTGGGGAATGTTTTGAAATTGTGTGATAGTTTGAAAATAACAAGGATGATTTTGCAAGTTAGATCAAGTAACTAGGAGCATCTACCCTACCTACTCAAAAGTCTTTCCTACACATTTTTAACCCTTTGACATTGTTGTTTTACTATTGTATTTGGTAAACAACCTTGTGTTTGGATGTTAAACGGGACATGCGCAGGTCATCGTATGACTATGATAGTAATTGTGCTAAGTATCTTTAGCAATTTTTTGAGTGACTAGATCATTTTTGTATAGGCAACCAAGATAACATCATCGAGTGACTATGATCTTTTTGTTTTTGTTTTGATTAGCCAAGATACCTAGAATGCATACCATGACCATTTTTAAGGCAACAAGTGGATGAAACCCTAGGGGTGCTTGTGTGCATTGTGTTGTCATTTTTCATGCTTTTTGTCTTGTTTTAGTCAAGCTATTTGTTTGATTTTGGTCATTTGCATACAAACCCTAATCTTTCTATCATGGCATATTTGAAAGCAATAAAGTGCGTAAAAGTAAATCTACAACTATTACAACATTGATATGGGGAGGGGGATACAAGTTTGAATAGGGGAATATTTGCAAGAAAATAAAACCCTAATTCAACTATTACAACCAAATTGAATTCTTTGTACAAATAAATAAATGGACAAATATTTAAATGGACAATTAAATATAAGTATGCAAAAAAAATGTTTTTGTATTTATTTTTATGTATGTAAAAATAAATTATTTAATGTCTTAAAAAATAATAAAATAAAAAGATTATTTTTGAAAAAGGTAAAACCCTAATTTTTTGGTTTAAGAAAATATATATATTATAATTATTTATTTATGTACAAGAAAAATAAAATAAAATATATACAAAATGTTAAAAAATTAAATGTGTGAGAAAAATATTATTTAGGTATATAAATAATAAAAATAAAAATATATAATATTTTTGCTTTATTTATGAATTTATTTTAAGAAAATAAAAGTATATCATTATTAATAAATTATTTCTATGTCCAAAAAATAATAAAAATAATAAAATAAAATGTGAAAATTTAAGAAAATGTTTTTTGAGGATTTTTAATATTTAGAAAAAATAATAAAAGTCAGAAATGTAAAAGAAAATAGAAAAATATGCAAAAATATCAAATGGGCCAAGGGAGTGCAGAAAGCAGGATTGGGGGTGTCAAAAACAAGGCCAAGTCAGGCCCAACCCATTTCCACTTCATCTCTAACCTCTGAACAAACAAAAAACGCGCGCCCTGTTCAAACCTGGAAATCCTGCATACGTGCTCAAAAACAAAAACTTGCAACATGAAAGTTATAGCTCTTGATCACACGATTCTAACCATGTAAAAAACTTAATCTAACTCTCAAAGACCAGAGAGAATTTCTCTGGCCCTAATTTGTAACCTAGTTTTTTCAGAAAGTTCATCATTCAAATTCTCCCAGCTCAGGTAACTTAAATGAATTCTATGCATATGTACAACTCAAGGGCAATGATGACTACATTTTTTATTCACAAACCAAAGCCTAATGATTCCTAAATAGAGAGATAGAAGTTTGAAATTTACCTGTTTCAGTCAAGCTCGAATATGGCTATGTAGGGGTTGTGACTGAGGCCTAAGATACTTGTGAGCTTTCTTGAAGTTCCTTTGAGCTTTCCCAATACTTAGCCTGCTTTGAAATAGCTTGAATATGCTTGTAGAACTCAACCTGCAAAGTCATAATTTGAAAATGGTGAAGTGTGTAAATGGAGTTACAGTGACTTGGGAATGGATTGGATAGCTTAGGTATGTTGTATAGAGTGTGTTGGAACTGGTTGCAAGCAAAACGCACGAGTGGATTGTGATTTGGCTTATAATTTGCAGATCCTGCCCTGTTTTGGCAGAAAATGGGGTTTTTGGTGTACAAGAGTTTTTGAGAGGTTGCTAGCTCGTGTTTCTGGCTTAGTATAATGTGTTCAAGTTGGTTCAAATGTTCACAAGCTTTGGTTTTATCAGATTGCAAAGATATGGACTTTTGGCACAATGACTTGGTTTTGAAGCAAAAGGTGATTTTAACAATGCAAAGGCTTGTACAATCTAGCTTAGGGTCTGCACATAGTTGGTATACTTTTCCCTATCTTTGTGGATGTGGTTTGCTGCAAAAGATTAAGTCCAATGCTCAAGACAAACAAAAATGCAAAAGTTGTGCTTTATGTAAATGGTATTGTTGCCCTTTTGCCAAAAATGGATTAATTCAATGTGTAATCTTCTAAAGCTCAGAACAAAGCCTTAATCCATTGTGTTTGCATTCAATTTTTGAGTGTGGAAGGGTTTAAGGACCTGTATGTAAGTTCAGATGCGCCTAAAGGGGGGGTGAATTAGGTTCTTTAAAACTTTTTCTGAATTGTATGAATATTTTTGCGCGAGTTTCTTTTCTTTCTTTTTATGATAAGTGATGAAAGCAGTAAATGCGGAAAGTAAAGAACACAGTGATGTATCCTGGTTCCCCTCATAGTCCGAGAGTACTCCAGTCCCCTTTCAACATGAAAGATATTTTCTTATAGTTGGTAATTTGTACAAAGACTACCTAACAACCAAGAACAATCCTCTTGGACCAAGAACAATCCTCTTGGATTTTCACTAAGACCATAAAGAGAACAATTCTCCCTAAGTGTCTTTCTTGTTTCCAACAATCCTGAAAACAAGTATACAATAGTTTGTTTGATTTGTATAAGAGTTTGAATGATGAAAGAGCAATGTCAATCACTTGATTAATCTTTTCTTATTCAATATGAAATTTAATATGGAATACTCTTCTAAGTGCTCAAGAACAATTTTCAGAATGCATATGAAAATGATGAACAAAAATATTGAGTATAAAGAGTATAATCAAAAGAATAGAAAGTTGTTAGTGATTGTTGTTGAAAATTTCTGGCTACAGATACTCAATGTCACGTCCAATGTTATGACACCGTATCTGACTTACTATATGACAGTAAATACAAAAGCAGTAAATAACACAGTCAATTGTTTACCCAGTTCAGTGTGCAACAACACCTACTCTGGGGGCTACCAAGCCAGGGAGAGAATCCACTATAAGAGATGTTAATTCAGGAATAAACCAACCAGTTTATCTCCTTCACTTAAGACCTACCCAATGCAATTCTAATCTAAGTACAACTTAAACCTGAGTTCCTACTCACTCCCCCTCAATCACAGCAGTGATACATAAACAAATTTGACTTGAGAATTATTGAAGACACTCTTCAAAACACACACTTGATTAAGCTTCACAGCTTTTTAATCAAGTAACACAATCACTCGTGCTTCACAGCTTTGAGTGATGTATACAACTAACTTGACTCTGCTTCACAGCTTTAGTCAAGTAACATTCAAACACTCTTGCTTCAAAGCTTTGAGTGCTACACAACCCTTACAATTGAAACCTATTCCAAGACACTTATCACAATGATAATTGCTTGGAGTACAATTAACAAATCTATACAGATTACAAACTTGATCTTCTAATCAATCAGCAGGGATACCTTCAAAAACCGCAGCTCTGTTGAATATATAGCAGCTGCAACTTCAGTTAGGGTTTCCAAAAACCTAGGGTTGATTCCTTTTGACCTAATGACCAGGTCACAGTACTTTGTTGATCAGGTTAGGATTGAGCGAGGTTACTCCTCAGAAAACGCAGGATTCTGTTTAAGAAGGACTGAGTTATTTCCTGAAAAAACTCAGACTTATCCAATCCTGTAATCCTGCTAGTTCAGAACAGGATGTCATAACATCTGTTATGACATCTGAGAAAACCTGTCTACTGATTAGCTAAATGTGATCATTTTGCAAACATGCTCAGATACACACTTATAAACATCAGTATTTGAGTTACAATATTTTTCTGCATATGTACCTAAAGAGTTAGTACAACCTGAACTAGAATGTTATGACATCAGTCATGACATTCACACATACACTTGAAATTTACCAAAAATGCAAGCCAATACCTAAACACCTACAAACTCCCCCTTTGGCAGATTTTTGGCTAAAGTCCCTAAACAATCAGAGATAGATAGATAGCAGCAGAAATAACTGACGACAGCAGAAAAATATAGTGTTAAGTACTAATTAAGCAGTACCAAATATTCTCCCCCACTTTAGCCACAAATGGGCCAAAGATTACATGTTTATAAAGTAATACAGTTATCCAAGACAAAATAATGAGATCAGCAGCAGACAACAGCAGAACATACTTCCAAACTCCACCAGCAACACCACCAAGCAGCAATCATCCTTCAAGTACTGTCATCAGACTCAGAGGATTCAGGCTTCTTTCTTTTCTTGTGAGTAATGTCAGCATTTCTCTCTTTGTTTGATGTCTCAACATTCTTAGAGACATTTGGATTTGTTTCAGCATTTGAGTTTTCTTGGTTCAGAGGAACAGAAATGCCAGGAACTGAGTGGTTCTCGTTCAGAATTCGGGAAACAATTTTTGCTATTGCTTGATTAACATAGGCTGTCCCTTCCCTATTTGCAATTTCAGGGGGTATTGAAGAGGAAGGATGAGATGGATTACCTGTATGTCTTGTTCTCACCTCTTTGGCCTTGGTGGAGTTAATTCTATGAGAACAGATCTCCAGAACATCAGAGTCCAGACAGGAAGAGATTGGCCCAGAATCTTGATCAGATGAAGAGGTTGATATGGTCGTATTGGATGATGATGGCGTTTGAGACATTTTGTCAGTTTTGAAGGACAAACAGCAAATGAGAAGAAATTCCTGATTGATGAGAAGACGAGAGAGGAACAAAGCAAAGGAGTGCCTATTCAACTTCTTAAAACAGTTGTAGGAAATGAGAAAATACAATTTTAAACCAATCAGAACAGGCATAAGTCCTTTGGTCTTTGTTTTAAGCAAAATTAATTGCTACAATTCCTCATGTTGGCAAATACCCAGCTTACCCCTTAAGTTTTCAAATTGATTTGCATCCAAAGCCTTGGTAAAAATGTCAGCCAGCTGTAGCTCAGTGGCAACATGTTCCAATTTGATGGTCTTTTCTTCTACAAGGTCTCTAATAAAGTGATGTCGTATGTCAATATGTTTGGTCCTGCTATGCTGAATGGGATTCTTGGATATGTTGATTGTACTCAGATTGTCACAGTATAATGTCATAACATCTTGTGTGACGTTATACTCAGTGAGCATCTGTTTCATCCATAACATTTGAGAGCAGCTACTGCCAGCTGCAATATATTCAGCTTCAGCGGTGGAAAGAGACACACAATTCTGTTTCTTGCTGAACCAGGAAACCAGATTACTTCCCAAAAAGAAACATCCTCCAGAGGTGCTTTTTCTATCATCAGCACTACCAGCCCAATCAGCATCACAGTACCCAGTCAGAGTTGGTTCACAGCCATGAGTATACAACAATCCATAGTTGTAAGTACCACTTACATACTTCAAAATTCTCTTCACTTGATTGATATGACTGACTTTGGGATCAGCTTGGTATCTAGCACAAACTCCAACTGCAAAGGCAATATCAGGTCTGCTGGCAGTTAAGTACAACAGGCTTCCTATCATGCTTCTGTACAGACTTTGATCCACCTTAACCCCACTTGAATCTTTGGAGAGCTTTAGATGAGTAGGAGCAGGAGTCCTTTTGTGACTTGCATTTTCCATACCAAACTTCTTTACAATATTCTTAGCATACTTGCTTTGAGATAAGAAGATTGAGTCCTCCATCTGTGAGACTTGTAGTCCAAGAAAATAAGTTAGTTCTCCCATGAGACTCATTTCAAATTCAGCCTGCATCTGGTCAGCAAAGTGTTTAACCATATGTTCTGACATTCCGCCAAACACTATATCATCAACATATATTTGGGCAACCATCAACTTCCCTCCTTCAGTTTTGACAAATAGAGTTTTGTCCAAGCCTCCTTTTCTGTAGCCTTTGTCTGAGAGAAACTTTGTTAACCTGTCATACCATGCTCTAGGAGCTTGTTTCAGCCCATATAGAGCTTTTCTCAATTTGTAGACATGATCAGGATGGGTTGGATCCACAAAACCTTTAGGTTGTTCCACATAAGCTTCCTCATTTAAGTACCCATTTAGAAAGGCACTTTTCACATCCATCTGAAATAACTTGAACTTCAGAAGACAAGCAATTGACAACAAGAGTCTGATTGATTCCAACCTGGCTACAGGTGCAAAGGTTTCATCAAAGTCAACCCCTTCAACTTGGGTGTATCCTTGAGCAACAAGTCTCGCTTTATTTCTGGTGACAACTCCTTCAGCATCTGACTTGTTCTTGAATATCCATTTTGTCCCAATGATGTTAGTTCCTTCAGGTCTAGGAACCAGTTCCCAAACTTCATGCTGCTTGAATTGGTTCAGTTCATCTTGCATTGCACCAATCCAATATTCATCAGTCAAGGCTTCCTTGACATTTCTTGGTTCTATTTTGGACACAAAACAAGAATTTGAGATGATTTCTCTTGATCTTGTGATGACTCCACTATTAGGATCTCCTATGATGAGCTCTTTTGGATGATCCTTCTGAATTCTGATGGAAGGAGTCTTGCTAGCTTCCTTTGATTCTGATTCTGTTGTGGTGGAGTTGGGTAGATCATCCTGTTGGGTTGAAGTCTCAAAGAATGTCTCAACAGTACAAGGAACATCTGTTTCTTCATGATAGTCATCAATTATGACATTTATTGATTCCATCATGGTTTTGGTTCTGGAGTTGAATACTCTATAAGCTCTGCTGTTTGAGGAGTATCCTAGAAATATGCCTTCATCACTTTTGGAGTCCAGTTTTCTTCTCTGTTCCCGATCAGACAGGATATAGCATTTGCTGCCAAACACATGGAAGTACTTCACAGTTGGTTTTCTTCCTTTCCAGAGTTCATATATGGTGGATGAGGTTCCCTTTCTCAAGGTGACCCTGTTATGAACATAACAAGCTGTATTCATAGCTTCAGCCCAGAAATACATAGGAAGTTTTTTGGCATGTAACATTGCTCTGGCAGATTCTTGTATGGTCCTGTTTTTTCTTTCCACAACTCCATTTTGCTGAGGTGTTATGGGAGAAGAAAACTCATGACTGATTCCTTCTGAAGCACAGAAGTCATCAAACCTGCTGTTTTCAAATTCCTTGCCATGATCACTTCTGATTCTGACAATACATACTTCCTTCTCTCTCTGAATTCTTTTGCACAGTTCTCTAAAGACTTCAAATGCATCTGATTTTTCTCTAATGAAATTAATCCAGGTGAATCTGGAAAAATCATCCACAACCACATAGGCATATCTTTTACCACCAAGGCTTTCTACTTGCATTGGTCCCATCAGATCCATATGGAGGAGTTCTAGAACCTTAGTGGTGGTCAGATGTCTTGACTTTGGATGTGACATCCTTGTCTGCTTGCCCACCTGACATTCATCGCAAACTCTTCCTTCATCAATTAGCAGTTTTGGAATCCCTCTGACTGCCTCCAAGGAGATGATCCTCTTCATTCCTCTTAGGTGAAGATGGCCAAGTTTTTGGTGCCACAGTTTCACCTCTTTTTCTTCTTTTGCAATGCAACACACAGATGAGAAATTAGTGTTCTCAGCCTCCCATAAGTAACAGTTGTCTTTGGATCTGACTCCTTTCATTACTATCTCTTGTTTGTCATTGATTACAAGGCATTCAGATCTTGAGAAATTGACCTTGAATCCTAGATCACACAGTTGACTGATACTAATGAGATTAGCGGTCAGTCCTTTCACCAGCAGTACTTCATTTAGACTTGGAACTCCAGGGCAGTTCAAATCACCAACTCCTTTGATTTCACCTTTAGCCCCATCTCCAAAGGTCACAAAACTGGTGGTGTGAGGCTTAACATTATTGAGGAGGTTCTTGATTCCAGTCATATGTCTGGAACATCCACTGTCAAAATACCAGTCTTCTTTTGCAGAGACCCTCAGGGAAGTGTGAGCTATCAGTGCAGTAGCCTTTTTCTTCCATTGAGGAGCATGTGGTACCTTTTTAGACTTAGGTTTGACACCTGAATTCTGATTAGGGTATCCATGTAATCTGAAGCAGAAACGCTTTATGTGGCCATATCTACCACAATGATAACATTTCCATCTTTGGTACCTTTTCCTCATATGTTTCTGTTCCTGATGTCGAGAGTTGTGTTGAGACATCTGTTTTGACATTTGCCTACCAGAACCAGATTTCGTTGCTTTCATAAATCCTAGACCAGATTTATTTCCCACATTTTGTCCAATCTGTAGGATCTCTTCCAATTTGTCAGTTCCATTTGTCAACATCTTGACAGATTTTGTCATTTGATCCAGTTGTGAGTTCAGCAGTTGAACTTCTCCTTCTAGAAGACTTATAGTTTCAAGGTTTTCTCGTTTTTCAGCCTCCATCTTTATGATGAGTTTTGATTGTTTCTTATTCTGCACACAGACTTCAGTACTTCTGATACACAATTCCTTGTATGTTTCAGCCAGTTCTTCAAAAGTCACCTCTTCATCACTTTCAGAGGTACAAACACCAGTTAAAGCAGTAACTCGTTTGGCAGTCTCTTCTTCAGAATTACTTTCTGAATCACAGTCGGACCAAGTAACTGTCATTCCTTTTTGTTTCTTAAGAAAGGTAGGACATTCAGCTCGAATATGCCCATATCCTTCACAACCATGGCATTGAATTCCTCTGCCTTGAACTCCCTTCCCATCTGACCTTGGTCTTTTGCTGGAACTGTCAATGTCAGAGGAAATGTTATGAACATTAGACCTTGACTTTGGATCTATTCTTTTGATGAGTTTGTTGAACTGTCTTCCTAGCATGGCTATAGCTTCTGAAATGTTTTCTTCAACATCAGTGTTGGACATAAGTGCTATGCTCTTGTTCTTTTTGACATCATCATTAGTGATTCCCATCTCAAAAGTCTGAAGAGACCCAATAAGTTCATCTACTTTCAACTTGCTAATGTCCTGGGCTTCCTCTATGGCAGTCACCTTCATTGCAAATCTTTTAGGCAAGGATCTGAGAATCTTCCTCACCAGTTTTTCTTCTGACATTTTTTCTCCCAGTGCTCCTGAGGTGTTGGCAATCTCCAAGATGTTCATGTGAAACTCATGAATGGTTTCATCTTCCATCATTTTTAGATTCTCAAACTTAGTGGTCAACATCTGAAGCCTTGACATTTTTACTTTGGAAGTTCCCTCATGAGTAGTTTTGAGAGTGTCCCAAACTTCCTTGGCCAGTTCATATTGATGAACTAATCTGAAAATATTTCTGTCAATTCCATTGAACAAGGCATTTAGAGCTTTGGAATTTCCCAGGGCTAGCTCATCTTCTTCTTTACTCCAATCTTCCTCAGGCTTCAGACTGATTGTCCCATCTTCCTCAGATATGGTGGGATGAATCCATCCTTTGTCAGCAGCTCTCCAAGCCTTTTTGTCCAGAGATTTTAGGAAGGCAATCATACGAGGTTTCCAGTAGTCATAATTAGTTCCATCCAGAATGGGTGGTCTGTTTCCAAAAACTCCTTCTTTGTCCATAGTGCCAGAAAGTGATATCCCTAGATCTCACCCAGTAATACAGGCAGGGTGCCTGCTCTGATGCCAATTGAAAATTTCTGGCTACAGATACTCAATGTCACGTCCAATGTTATGACACCGTATCTGACTTACTATATGACAGTAAATACAAAAGCAGTAAATAACACAGTCAATTGTTTACCCAGTTCAGTGTGCAACAACACCTACTCTGGGGGCTACCAAGCCAGGGAGAGAATCCACTATAAGAGATGTTAATTCAGGAATAAACCAACCAGTTTATCTCCTTCACTTAAGACCTACCCAATGCAATTCTAATCTAAGTACAACTTAAACCTGAGTTCCTACTCACTCCCCCTCAATCACAGCAGTGATACATAAACAAATTTGACTTGAGAATTATTGAAGACACTCTTCAAAACACACACTTGATTAAGCTTCACAGCTTTTTAATCAAGTAACACAATCACTCGTGCTTCACAGCTTTGAGTGATGTATACAACTAACTTGACTCTGCTTCACAGCTTTAGTCAAGTAACATTCAAACACTCTTGCTTCAAAGCTTTGAGTGCTACACAACCCTTACAATTGAAACCTATTCCAAGACACTTATCACAATGATAATTGCTTGGAGTACAATTAACAAATCTATACAGATTACAAACTTGATCTTCTAATCAATCAGCAGGGATACCTTCAAAAACCGCAGCTCTGTTGAATATATAGCAGCTGCAACTTCAGTTAGGGTTTCCAAAAACCTAGGGTTGATTCCTTTTGACCTAATGACCAGGTCACAGTACTTTGTTGATCAGGTTAGGATTGAGCGAGGTTACTCCTCAGAAAACGCAGGATTCTGTTTAAGAAGGACTGAGTTATTTCCTGAAAAAACTCAGACTTATCCAATCCTGTAATCCTGCTAGTTCAGAACAGGATGTCATAACATCTGTTATGACATCTGAGAAAACCTGTCTACTGATTAGCTAAATGTGATCATTTTGCAAACATGCTCAGATACACACTTATAAACATCAGTATTTGAGTTACAATATTTTTCTGCATATGTACCTAAAGAGTTAGTACAACCTGAACTAGAATGTTATGACATCAGTCATGCCATTCACACATACACTTGGAATTTACCAAAAATGCAAGCCAATACCTAAACACCTACAGTTGTTGTTTAATTTTTTGATTGATTTTCAAAATTCTAAATGAAAATAATTTATAGTGTAGTAATACCTCTTCAATGAAACATAGCAATGTTTAAACCATTTTTACTAAACAATGTATATGAAAAGATACAAAGATTGCCATGAAAAGGTGTTACAAAAGGTTGCTGGAAAAATAATTTTTTTCAAAATTTAAGGCACAACAACCGATTGCACCAAAGCAATAATCGATTGCAGCACAACAACGTTTAAAATTTTTGGAAAATATAACTATGACAATCGATTGTCATTGAGGAGCAATCGGTTGCTCTAAAGCCAATGTTCAAAAAATTTGAAAATAAAACACATGACAATCGATTGCTGCTAGACGACAACCGATTGTATGTCAAACAGAATCAAAAGTTTTTTGGATGCAACCGATTGTCGTTGCATGACAATCGATTGCTTGTGTACAAAAATTGAAAAATCATTATTTTCAAAGATTTGAAGCAATTTAAAACATCCTTCTTCAATCATACATAGTATATACTCAAAATATTATTTTAATAAAGTAAATGCATGATTAAAAAATAGTTTTGAGCACTAAGAGCATAAGATCAAAAATTTCATATACCTTAAGCCATAAGTCTTGAAAAGTTGATCTTGATCAATGAATCTTTGCTTGAGATAAATCTTCTATCTTGATCCATTCATTTTTGCATGCTAGCTTGTCTTCATCAAAATATTTGGAAAGCTTGATTTCACACTGTAAACAAGTACAAGCAAGGTTGGACAGAATTTGCAACTTGTATCAACATGAAAAATGCCATGGACAAAAGTGAGAAATGGCCATTTTCTTTTCTTCGATTCTCCCTAAACATAAATGATTTTGGAGAGTTATTTGACATTTTGGAAATCTTGTAACATTCTCTACAATCCATATTTGAAATTCATTTTGAAATTACAATTGGAACTAGGTGAAAAATTGCCATGAAGATAGGTCAAAATCCTGCCTAAACTAGGGCAAAATTTCACTAAGTTAGAAAGTTTTTGGACCCTTATTCACAAAATCATAACTTGAGATCCAAGCATCTTTTTGGAAAACTTTGTGAATAAAAGTTTTAGATTTTGTGGAGGACTACAACTTTCATGTTGGAAGTTTTCTTTGAATCCAATTGTATCATGGTGAAAATGTTGGGCAAAGTTGGGAAAAAATAAGAAAATTTCATAACTTAGAAAATTTCTAAGTTATGAAATTTTTTCAATCTTAAACCCTAATTTCCAAATTAGGTTTCTTGGTGAACAAGTTTCATGTTTTGACACATCTTGATGAAAAATGACCCTTGGCACTTGATTTTGACCAAAAAGTCAAAGTTTGACTTTTTAGTGTATAATTGATTTTTAGGTCAATTGTCCAATTGACTGGGCAAAAATTTGATTCAAAGCTTGAAACTTGGTATGGGAAATCTTATAAGTCCAACATGAAGTATGAAATTCACATGAGGCATTGGAAGTCCAATGTGCCAACTTAAACCCTAATTTCAGGTCAATAGTGCAAGGAGATGTCTTGAACAGAGCAAACCCTAATCCTGTTTGGAGTCCAAGAGTCTTGTGAGGGGAAATCTTGATAAAATGAGAGGGAAAATTTTAGGGTACAACAACTTCCCCTGTTCAATCTTCTTGAACCCGAAGAGTTAGATTGGCGAGTTTGCCGTTCGTGACTCGAAGGTAAAAAAGGATTGGACACTAGAGTGCCCGTAAATTTGCACTTGTCAAAATGTAGTGGAGGGAATGGGCTTAAAGATGCCATTTGGAGATGATTGAATCTTGTTGGAGATGGGATTAAGGATGCCATCCAAGAAGGTTTGTTGAAAATCAGGAGAATGAACGTCAGAATGGTATCCGTATCTGGAACGTATCTGAGTTGTATCTGGAGATTGAATCTGTATGAGCAAGGGAATGGCGTCCGTGTCTGGAGCGTATCTGAGCTGTAACTGTATTTGATTTTTGAATGAATAGCAGAATGACTTCAGTGTCTGGAGTGTATATGTATTGTATCTGAATCTGAAATCTGAATAAGCGACAAAATGGCGTCTGTGTCTGGAGCATCTCTGGGCTAGGGAAACATTTGAATGAGTGACAGAATGGCAACCGTGTCTGGTGCGTATCTGGACTATATCTGAAGTTGAGATCTGGCGAGTAGCAGAATGACTTCCGTGTCTGGAGTGTATCTGAACTTGAAATTGACAGTTGAATCTGAATGAGAAATAGAATGGCTTTCGTGTTTGGAGCATATCTAATCTGTATCTGATTGTTGAAGTCTGAATGAGTGACAAAATGGCATCTATTTCTGGAGCGTATCTGAACTGTATCTTGACTTGAAATTCTGAATGAGTAATAGAATGACCTCCGTGTCTAGGGTGTATCCATACTGTATCTGAATAAGAGATTTGAATGAGTAACAAAATGACATCCATGTCTTGGAGTGTATCCGTACTGTATATGAAATCTTTGAATATTTGTTAAAGATAGCTTTTAATCTTATCCTGAAAAGGGTAAAATGTTAGCTAAAACACAAAGTTATGTTGCATGAAATGTATGATGCAATAAATGTGTTCTATCAATGTTTATGATATATGAATGTAATGTATGCACATGTAAGCTGACTAGCTGTCTTGCTGAGGAAAGTAAATCCTTGATATATGGAGATAATAAAATCTTGACTGCTGCCGGGGAAAATAAATCCTGGACCACTGTTGGAGATTCAGAATCTTTGATTTCTGAGAATGAGAAATCCTTGGACCACTATTGGGGATAGAAAATCCTTGGTAACTTGCGGGGATTATCAAAAACTTTGACAACTTCTGTGGGGAAGTGAGAATCCTTTATGACTTCCCTGGAGATAGGGATCCTTCAAGTCTGCTTGAGAAAACTGCTTGGGGAATCTAGGGATCTTTGATGACTATGGCTGGAGATTACACAATGGGAATCCTTACTCGGCTGGGGAATAAGGAAACTCTGATGATCTCTACTGGGAATTAGACAAAGAAAAACCTTGATCTGCTGGAGAATAAGGAAGACTCTGATGGCTTCTGTGGAGAATTAAGAATGAGTAACTTCGATCTCCTGGGGAAAATGAACCCTTGGGGGCTTCATTGAAGAAGTAAGTAAGAGAATCTTCGATCTGCAGGAGATTAAAAATTCTGACAAATTCATGTTGAGAAGTAACGAAGACTCTGGAAACTTCACTAGGGAATCAGGAATGAGAATCTTCAATCTGCTAGGGGAAAATAAATCCCTGGGGACTTCAAACTGGGGAGTTAAGAATGAGAATCTTCATTCTGTTGGGGAGTAAAAACTCTGTGGGGAATAGCTATACTGCTGAGAAGTAGCTATCCTGCTGGAAAGTAAGTTCAACACTCTCTGGGAAAAAGGTTTATTCCTGTTTGGAAAAAGGTCCAGGAGTTTGGGTTGTATGCCAATCTACTAGGGAATCATCTGGAGGTTGGGGATAAAAGTTAACTGTTATCTGGTTGATTCTCAGATTTTAAGACAACTTGTTGGGGAATCTTGGGAAAATTGAACGGTTTCCGCTGTGAATTGGTAGTTTGACTTGACTCCGTTGGGGAAGAAGGTTTCATTTTTGCTGGGGATTTATGACCCAAAGTTTTTGCTCCGCTGGGGATTGGGAGTTTGAAAACTTAACTCTGATGGGAATTAAAGGTTTGAAATATAACTCCATCGGGGATCGGGAGTTTGTAGTTTAACTCTGGCGAGGATTTTGAGATTATTCCGCTGGGGATATGTTTTTCAAGGTTTTAGCTCCGCTGGGGGTCCAGATGATGTACTGCAAGGGATTTCTTTTGGAATAGCCTAAAGACATTTTCCTATCCTTTCAACCTGTCAGTAATTATTCTTTCATATTTTGTTTATTTGTAAATAGTGATTATATTCAAATGCATATGCTCATTTAATAAACCATTGGACGTTTTCAAATAAAACATAAGTGTAAAAGAAAAAGAAAAGGCAAATAGTTTTCTGCACTTTGAAGTATCTTTGTATTAACTTTGTGTAATTATTTTGTACAAAGGAAACAAACATCCTAGTAAGAGAATGTTGTTATAAAAATGAGAAAAATTTATTCAAAGAAAGATGGCTATGTGTAAAAATTCCATGGGGTTCCCATTCTGCTATAGCCTTCGTAACTCTGGATATCTTGTCCATTCGTTGCTTCGTCCGATGATGATTTGACTGATCAGAAGCCCGAAGATTGTCTGTGAAGAGATTGTTCTTAAAGTGATCCGACGAGACATGGTCATACGCTTTAATTCCCTAACTTTTGCCTGGACCGCCCTTTCTGGTTTTCGATCCACCGGGAAACCCTTTTTTGCCCAAGTCGCCCTTTCGGGTTTTCAACTTGCCGGGTGTACAGATTTTTTTATTTATCCCTAATTTTTGCCTGAACCGCCCTTTCGGGTTTTCGATTCACCGGGATGCCCTTTTTTCCCAAGTCGCCCTTTCGGGTTTTCAACTTGCCGGGTCGTTTATGCGTAGTATCTTTTGACTATGTCTGCGTTCGCAGGGTGCGGTAGGTCGTCGCCATCCATGGTGGTCAGGATCATTGCCCTGTCGGAAAAGATGTTTTTGATCACAAATGGTCCTTCGTAAGTAGGAGTCCATTTGCCCCTGGGGTCACTTTGCGGCAAGATGATCCGCTTGATTACAAGATCCCCGACTTGATATACCTGGCGTCTGACTTTCTTGTTGAATGCCTTGATCATCCGCTTTTGATATGTCTGACCATGACAAACAACAGTAAGTCGCTTTTCATCAATCAAGTTAAGCTGATCAAGCCGAGTCTAAATCTAATCGTCTCCACTCAAACTAGCATCCTTCATGATTCTCAAGGAGGGAATCTGAACCTCGATAGGTAAAACAGCTTCCATGCCGTATACCAAAGAATAGGGTGTTGCCCCAGTTGAAGTTCGTGCCGTGGTACGGTACCCGTGCAGAGAAAACGGTAACATCTCATGCCAGTCCTTGTAGGTGACTGTCATCTTTTGTATGATCTTCTTGATATTTTTGTTCGCATCTTCGACAACATCGTTCATCTTTGGCCGATAGGGAGATGAATTATGATGTTGAATCTGGAACTGCTTGCACAAGGCGGTAATCATAATGTTGTTCAAGTTTGTACCATTGTCAGTGATGATCCTGTCGGGGATACCATACCGGCAAATGAGATTCTGCTTGATGAAGCGGGCAACCACATTCTTTGTAACGGAGGCAAAGGAAGCTGCTTCGACCCACTTGGTGAAATAGTCAATGGCCACCAGAATGAAGTGGTGTCCGTTGGATGCTGTAGGCTTGATCTCTCCAATCATGTCGATTCCCTACATAGCGAATGACCAAGGAGCTGTTAAGACATTGAGAGGAACTGGAGGTATATGTACCTTGTCAGCGTAGATTTGACATTTGTGACAAGTACGGGAATGTTGATGACAGTCAGCTTCCATGGTAGACCTGTAATAGCCTGCCCGTAGAATCTTCTTAGCCATCGTATATCCGCTAGAGTGGGTGCCAAAGGTACCATTGTGAAGTTCAACCATGATCTGCTCAGCTTCAACCTTGTCCACACAACAGAGCAGAATGCAATCATGATTGCGCTTGTATAGGATACCATTGCTCAAGAAGAACTTCGCCGTTAATCTCCTTAGGAACTTTTTTTCGTTGACTGAAGCTCCTTCAAGATATTCTTGTGCTTCGAGATACCTTTTGACTTCGTGAAACCAAGGTCGGTCCACTACTTCTTCGGTATTAATCTCGTGACAATGTGAAAGTTCGTCCATCCGCTCAATGGTGATTCGGGGAGCCTCATTATCCCAGTTAAGTTTAAACATGGATGACATTGTAGCTAGAGCATCTGCTAGCTGATTTTCTTCTCGCGGGAAGTGCTCGAAGGTAATCTGCTCAAAATGAGGTAACAATGTCAGGACATGTTCTTTATAAGGGATGAGGTTTGGATGTTTAATATCCCACTCTCCTTTGATCTGACTGATGACCAAAGCTGAGTCCCCAAATACAATCAAAGATTTGATTCCCAAGTCAATGGCAGCCTTGAGACCAAAGATACAATCTTCATACTCGGCCATGTTGTTGGTGTAGCTGAAGTAGAGTCTGGCTGTGAAAGGTGTATGGCAACCTTCTGGTGAAATGATTACCGTGCCGATACCGTTGCCAAGTGCATTAGAGGCACCATCAAAGTACAGGGTCCATCGGGATCCTTGTTCAGGTCTGTCATACAGTCTGAAATCTTTAATGTTGTCCACTGTCATGATATCCTCGTCGGGGAAGTCAAACCTCATGGATTTGTAATCTTTGACAGCTTGATGGGCCAGATGATCGGCTAACAGACTCCCCTTTATAGCTTTTTGGGTAGTGTACTGTATATCATACTCAATGAGGATCATTTTCCATCTAGCTATTCTTCCAGATAAAGCAGGCTTCTCGAAGATGTACTTGATCGGATCCATCTTAGAGATCAACAAAGTGGTATGCGTCAACATATACTGCCTTAGCCGGCGAGCAGCCCATACCAAAGCGCAACAAGTTTTCTCGAGCAGTGAGTAGCGAGTCTCACAGTCGGTAAATTTTTTGCTAAGGTAATAAATGACACGCTCTTTTTGGCCAGACTCGTCATGTTGGCCCAATACGCACCCCATCGAATTTTCTAAGACAGTCAGATACATGATTAGCGGTCTTCCTTCGACGGGAGGCATCAAGATAGTAGGTTCTAGCAAATACTCCTTGATCTTATCTAAAGCAACTTGACAGTCATCATTCCATTTAACCACATGATCTTTCTTCAACAACTTAAAGATTGGTTCACAAGTAGATGTTAGGTGAGAAATGAATCTTGCAATGAAGTTTAGGCGTCCCAAGAAACCTCTGACCTCCTTCTCAGTGCGAGGGGCATGCATTTCTTGTATAGCTTTGACTTTGGCAGGACCAACCTCGATGCCTTTGTTGCTGACTATGAAACCCAAGAGTTTACCGGACCTGACTTCGAAAGTGCACTTGTTAGGGTTCAGTCTGAGCTTGTACTCTTTCAACCAAACAAACAGCTTTTGCAGATGGTCGAGGTGTTCTTTTTCCGTTTGTGAACGGGCTATCATGTCGTCTACGTAGACCTCTATCTCATGATGTATCATATCATGAAACAAAGCCACCATGGTGCGTTGATAGGTTGCCCCGACATTCTTTAGTCCGAATGGCATCACCTTATAGCAGAACATACCCCACTATGTAATAAAAGTAGTTTTCTCCATGTCTTCAGGGGCCATTTTGATCTGGTTGTAACCTGAAAATCCATCCATGAAAGAAAATACCTTGTGCTGAGTTGTGTTGTCAACCAAGATATCAATGTGCGGTAGTGGAAAGTCATCTTTAGGGCTAGCCCTATTTAAGTCTCTGTAATCCACGCACATTCTGACTTTGCCGTCCTTCTTAGGCACGGGCACTATGTTGGCAACCCATTATGGATAGGAAGTAACTGCAAGAAAGCCAACATTGAACTGCTTCATCACTTCAGCCTTGATCTTTTCAGATATATCGGGCCTCATGCGGCAAACTTTCTGTTTAATTGGTGGACAGTCTTCTCTTGTAGGGAGACGGTGAACCACAATATCTGTATCAAGTCCCGGCATGTCTTCGTATGACCAGGCGAAGATCTCAACATATTCATTCAACAGTTGAACTAAGCGCTCCTTGACACTTGGCTCTAGGTTGGCACCCACTCTAACTTCTTTTCTGTCTTCCTCTGTTCCCAAGTTGATTGTCTCTAACAACTCCTCATGAGGTAGAATATCCCTTTCTTCCTGTTGTAACAGTCTAGCCAATTCTCCAGGCACTTCACAGTCTTCATCACCTTCGTATTCGGCATGGTAGACCGGATCTTCAGAGTCACTGAAAGCCATAGCAGAATTGTTACCCATGGAATCCGGAATGGATGGGTACCTGCATTGGTGAGTGTGGGTGTGTGTAAGGGATAGCCACCTTTAAACAAATAAAATGTAAAAAGAAAGAAAATGAACACAAAAGTTTATATGTGAAAACTTCCATGATTCATTAAAATGGCATATGAAGATGAAAAATCAAACCCTTACAAATGGACCTATGTACCTCAGGTAAGGCACAAGGCTAAAAGTGTACGAATTGTTTAGGAGTTGTTACAAACCAACAGAAATGTTTGAAAGATAAATTACTGATTGATGAAAGTAATGGGAACAAAATCCTTTTCCTCCCAATTGCATAGTCCTCCTTCAATAGTAGGGAAAATCCAGTCTTCCAGATTGCTCTCTGTTGTATCCCAAAATTTTCCCTCTCATTTCATCAATATTTTCTCATCACAAGACCCTTGGAGCTCAAGATCAAGGTATGGTTTACTCTACTCAAGGCCCCTCCTTGCACTGTTGACCCAAATTAGGGTTTGAGTTTGCCCAAAGATGTTTTGACATAAAAGACCCAACATGACTTTCATGCTTCATATTGGACTCACAAGCTTATCCATACCAAGTTTCAAGCCTTGATTCAAATCTTTGCCCAGTCAATTGGACAGTTGACCTAGAAATCAGCTGTATTGGGGAAAAAGTCAACTGTGGTCAATTGACAGTCAAACCTCATAATTATTGACCCACATCAACATTATGAACTCATATGAACCATTTGGTCAAGTTTGGATCACAATTCCACAAGAAATTTGATCAGATCACCAAAAGGGCAAAATGGTCATTTTTAGGGTTTTGACTGCACAAAGGCAATTTTTGACTGTTTGACCTAGCCAATGGCAAACCAAGCTCACTTATGGCCTCAAGGACTCAATGGCATTGTCTTGACATATTCAACAAGTTCAAAAGATTCCAAATGCACAAGATTGACAGATGAATTTTCCAGTCAACTGATCAAAATTTGACTGTATATTGAAAAGTCAAACTTTGACTTTTTGGTCAAAATCAAGCACCAAGATTCATTTTTCATCAAGACATGTCAATTTATGAAACTTGTTCATCAAGAAACCAAAAAATTACAAATTAGGGTTTAAAATGAAGAAATTTCATAACTTAGAAATTTTCTAAGTTATGAAATTTCCTTATTTTTTCCTAACTTTGTCCCATTTTTTCATCAAGATATATTTGGATTCAAACAAAACTCAAAACATGAAAGTTATAGTCCATTGCAAAATCTATAACTTTGGTCCACAAAGTTTCCTCAAAAGAAGCTTGTAGCTCAAGTTATGATTTTTGGAATAGGGTTGCAAAACATTCTTAACTTAGAAATTTTTTGACCTATTTTAGGCAGGATTTTTGCCCAACTTCATGGCCACTTTTCACATGCTTCCACTTGGAATTTCAACTTGCATTACAAAGATGGATTGTAGTACACATTCCAAGCTTTCCAAATTGTCCAAGAACTTCTCAAACACCCTTGTGGTTAGGGAGAATCGAATTTGTGAAGATGGGCAAAAGTCACTTTGTTCATAAGCCAATTACATGTTCATAACATTGCCATTTTCAAGTCAGCATGTTCCAAGCTAGATTACAGGCCTTTAATCTCATTCACACTCAATAATTTAATGCCAATCCTTTGTGTTCAAGCCTTATTTTGTGTGTTTAACCATTACTTGCAAGATTAAGCCATATTTGGAAAAAGCATTTTAGCCATTTTTGAAAAGATCAACTTTATGTCAAAGTCCATATCTTTGAAGTACAAGAAAATCTTTGAGGCACAAGTTCATGAACAAATTCCACTGATCAAGGAGAGAAAGTGCAGCATGCTTGAGGGGCCTGTATGAGCCTAAAACTCAACTTGACAACTTTTGCTTAAGGGGGAAGAAACATTGCAAAAAAAGATCCAACATGGAGTTCCTGTCAAGACAAGCCTAAACAAACTTCATGAGCACTTCCCAAACATCAAACCAAGTTTGAAACACGATCAAACCATCTCCCAAACCTCCATATACAGAAAATCACCATTTTTTTGCAAGAAACAGGGCATTTTGCATTTTGACTTGGCCAACATCATTCCATCGTGCGTTTTCATCCAAACCAGTTCAAATACATTCCCTACCATCCATTGAAGCTGTCCCAAGCCTTAGATACAAGCTGTAACAGCCATAGCCAGGTGTGCCATTTTCACTTTTCTCTCTTGCAGGTTGACTTCCATAGCTTGATACAGTAAGATTCAAGGCACACCAAGCATAGGGGAAGGTTCCTAGGATCTCAAGCAAGCTGTACAAATCCTCAAACTTTCTTGAAAGTACCTCCATTGTTGAACACGACTCAAGCTGAACAGGTAAAATTTTGAACTTCTATCTCTCTATCCAAGCATATCTAGGCTTAGGTTTGTGAAGAAAGTATGTCCTATTCATAGCCCTGAAGCTACCCATATCCTCACTTTTCATTTATGTGGTGTGTGCTGAAAGAATTTTGAACCTGAACATTGAAAAAAAGCTAGGTCAGGAATTGGGGTTGGAGAAATTCTCTCTCATTTCTGAGAGTTAGAACAACTTCTTTATATGTTTAGAATCGTGACAAGATGCTCTACACTTTTGATGTTGTAAGTTTTTGTTAAAAATCAAGGAATCAGAAGTTAGCAGGTTGAGAAGGAAACGCGCGTTTTCTTTGTTTGAATGTTGCTGGAGGTTGAAGACAACTCCCTTTGGGCTGGGCCTGGGTTATTTTTCTGTTTGCACCACTATTTTCCACTTACACCCCCTTGGCCCATTGTGTGATTTTTTAATCATTTTTGACTTTTTATTTTTTCCTCTGACTTATTATTTTTTGTCAAAATATAAAAAATATTAAAAACATTTTTCCACCCATTTTTGCATTTTTATTTGGATTTTATTTGTTTTATTTTAACTTGTACATATAAATAAACATAATCCTTTTTATTTAAAATACTAAAAATAATACAAAATATATTTATTTTCAGTTATTATTTTACTTTATCCTTTGAAAACATTTTCTTAAAATACATTTTTTTTGATAAATAATAAATATTTTATTTTTATATATATTTAGTATATTTAATACATAATATAAATACTTATATATTTATTAGAATATTTAGGGTAGAAATATAAAAATAATACATTTTTCATTTTTATTAATATTTGACCTCAAAAATTACTTTTTTCAATATACTTCTCTTTTATTTATTTTTTGTATATAATTAATAAATATTGTATATGATATAAATAATAAATACTATTTATTTAGAAAAATAGGGTTTTGCCCTAAACCATGAAAATATCCAAAAATTAACCTTTTTATTTTTTTATTTTTTGTTACATGAAAAATACTTAATAATACATTTTTACCACTTGTAAATAATTACATACACAAATACAATACACATTTGCTTATCTTTTATTCTTGAACATTAGATGCATTTTACATTTGAGATCGCAATTCGATTTAGTTGTAAATATTTGGACACTACTCTCCTATTAAGTCTCATCCCCATTTGTAAATATTTGTACCCCCACTCCCGATACTTATTTGTAATAGCGTAGACTTTAAATTCCCGCAATTTATCACTTTCAAATATACCATGGTTAGACCTAGGGTTTGTATGTAAATAAAATCAAACGCTAGATAACCTAATACAAGACAAATGCATGAAATTAATACACCATTCAAACTTGCACCCCTAGGGTAATCCCGCTTGTTGCCTTCCAAAATGGGCCATGCTTGCACGTTGAGTATCTTTGGCAAAACAAAAACAAATCAAAATGATCATAGTCCCTCGATGACGCTTTCGAAAGTTGCCTAATCAAAATGATCAAGTCCCTTCAAGCAAATTGCCAAAGATACTTGGCACCATTGCATTCATGGTCCATACGATGACCCGCGCCCGTCCCGTTAACATCCTAACACAAGATTGTCCACCAAATACAATGGTGGAACAAAATTGTTAAAAGGGTTAAAACATGAGAAAAACCTTTGAGTAAATTTAGGGGTAGACAACTCTTAGTTACTTGATCAACTTGCAAAACACACTTGCCTACTTTTCAAAACTCACTCCACAAGCACTTTCAAAATAAACTTTCAAAAACATTTGAAACATCTTTTCGAAAAGATACACACCTTTGTAAAACATTCGAGTAAAGAATTGTTACAACGGTTGCCTAGACAAGGCGTCTTTTTCAAAACATTTTCAAACACACATACACACACACACACACACACCATTTCAAGCAATTGAAAATCAAGGCAAGTGATCTAAACAAAGTAACTAAGAGCCCATGGATAACCATGGATGAAAAGGGTGCTAATACCTTCCCTTTTCATAATCTACCCCCCGAACCCACGAAACATCTCAAAAGGTTTTTCCTGTGCTTTTTAACCTTTCCTTTAGGATAAAATAAAAAGTCGGTGGCGAATCTTGCTAAACCGAACAAGTGCGAATACAAACGCAAAACCTTAAGTCAGTTCTCCCACCGTATCACAGAACTGGCGACTCTGCTGGGGAGAAATTCAAAAGTGGGGTTACCTTAGGGTTTAGATCACCTTTACATACTTGCTTTGATTGCTTTACTCTTTGGGTCCTTGTTTGGGTTTGTTGTAAATCCTACACCCGGATTTGGGGCACCTTCTTAGGTAAATAGCAATAAAACTGCAAGGGAACTGTGCGGGGTATACCGACACGGTTGAAGCAGTAAGCTATGTTAGTGTAGCATATTTTTGAGTACCGGTAACCCTTGAGTTCAATCAAGGAGAGTACAGGGCCGCTGAGTGATGTCGTGAAGCACTAACGAACTCTTAGAACCTTAATTGACCATCTTAGCCTTTTTAGGGGTAGTGAGATGACCGACTTTGGTGCAGTCCGAAGTTGGTAGATACTCGATACTACACTCATTGAGGGTTGTTTTCTTGGAATATTTTGGTCGCCAGTTAAGTGGCTAAACCAAAACAATGAACACAGAAAACAATCCAATGATATTGAGCTCCTTAGAACCCGGTTTCTATTTTAGGACAGGATGAGCCAACTAACTTCAAGAGGGTACTTACCTACAAACCCCATGCAAGCCTGAACCTAAGGACTTGTTTGCTTTGTGTGAATATGATTGTCTATATATACACTCACTTGCTTTTGCATGCATGTACATAACATCATGACATCATACCATAGCATTTTCAATAACCATTTCAAGGATCTCGAGGGTTCTTTTGATGCAGGGTTACGTTGAACCAGACGTCTACCAAAGGGCAAGAGGTTTCTCCTCTAAGCAAATGCCATCAAAGATCAAGTGCAACAACTTGAATCAGGGGCTATGACCCACTTGACATGGTGAGCTTGATTCTCGTGGAAAGATATCCACCGGTGCAAAGTTCTCCAATCAAAGATCAAGTGCGACAACTTGAATCAGGGGCTATGACCCACTTGACATGGTGAGCTTGATTCTCGTGGAAAGACATCCACCGGTGCAAAGTTCTCCAATCAAAGATCAAATTTCAACCTCTAACATTCTCTTATGTTTACCCCAAGAGATCCTTGAAAACATTGCATATATATCACACATATCATTGCATAACAGGTTTCTCCCATACAGGTCTCCTTATCTTCCTACTGTTTATTTCAGTAAGATGGATATGGAACAAACGGTGAAAGATCTCCAAGCCCAAAATGCTCAATTCTAACAAATGCTGTTGGCTATGGGTAAAGGGCAAGAAGATCTGAAGGCTCTCCTTCTCAAAGACAAGGGGGTCAGTCTTGAAGAAGACCGCAATATGGGGATTGATGAAGCTGACTACTCCGAGGAACAATATCCTCCCGCTGATGACAAGTACAAACAGTTGGAGGATCGCCTCAATGCTATGGAGGTTCAACAAGTACCTGGCTTGGACTTAGGAGACTTGGGTTTAGTTCCTGGATTGGTCATTCCACCAAAGTTCAAAGTCCCTACCTTTGCTCTGTACGATGGAGTTTCTTGCTCTAAGATGCATCTAATGTCTTATGTCCGCAAGATTCAACCATACGCAACTGATCCAAAGCTTTGGATCCATTTCTTCCAAGAAAGCCTGGTAGGGACTCAACTCGAGTGGTTCTATCAATTGGAGAGTTCTCGCATCTACACCTGGGAGGACCTAGCCCGGGCCTTTTACAAACAATATCAGTACAATGCTGATCTTGCACCAACTTGTGTGCAATTGCAGAATATGACCATGGGTTCTGACGAGAGCTTCAAAGGATATGCTCAAAGGTGGAGATATTTGGCTGGTAGGGTGCAACCTCCTTTAACTGATAGGGAGCTGATTGACATCTTCATGGGAACTTTGACAGGGCCTTTCTTCAATCACTTAATTGGAAGCTCCTCAGCTGGGTTCACCGAGCTAATACTGACCGGTGAAAGGGTCGAAGCTGGCATCAAAAGTGGAAAGATCCAAGGAACTACATCCTCGGATACTCAGATAGTTCCCTACAATGGGAAGAAAGAGTCCAATGCAGTGACTGGTCAAAAGAGTCGTCTTGATCAACATGCTGGGGCAATCCTGATCTCTGATCCCACGACTATTCAACAAAAACGGGGCAAGAAGTGTAAGGAGGTCGCGCCTAAGAGACAGTTCACCAAGATCAACATGCCGCTGTCTCAAGCACTGCAACACTTGTTGAAGAGGGATCTGATTACATTGAGGGCTCCCCTCCGGAACCCAAATACTTCTGCTCCTACCTATCATCCCAATGAAAGGTGTGCATATCACTCTGACAGTCCGGGGCATGACACCAACAACTGTTGGCCTCTGAAGAACAAGATCCAAGACATGATTGATGCCAAGGAGATCGAGTTTGACCCTCCAGAGACTCTAGCATGATCACTCCTCCTATGCCAAATCATTGAGATTGTTTTTGTTTCATTTGAATTTTCAAGTTGTAATTTCTTGTGTTATTCAAACAATTATCTTTTAATGTCAAACTTTGTTTCATTAATGCATTGCATATGTTTGTCTTGAATTCATCCATTCGTTTTCACTACTCTTATGCTTTCTTTATGATATTTGACTCTTGATAAAAAGCTGCAAGCCTTTAGAGGGAGGATGACGAAACAATACCATAATCTCATACAGTATGCTTTTGAACAGACCTTGCTGGTGATGTACATGCATTTCTTTCAATTCCCAAACACTGGAGTTATAAGGAAGATAATCCCTAGTCAACCCCTTCGAGCCAAAGAAGTAGGAGTTTTCTGTTCTAAACAAATCAAAACCTTTGATATAAACCTGGGGTAGGGTAGTCTCTCAGTTAATTAAAAAAAAGGTGCGCATTGAAGTCGCAAACTCTCAGTTCATAACACAACGAACGACGTCAACAAAAAAAAAGCATTCCTCTGGAATCAAAAGACAGTGATGGTTCCCTATCACATAGGCAGTCAATCTCTCAAAAGAGAAAAGCCCACTGAGCCAAAACCTACAAAGGAGGCTTAAGAAAGCTGGGGCATCCCGCTGACTGTGATCTCGAAAATAGAGACAGTCAGGCAAAAGTTAGGGATAACAAATCAAGAACGAGGTCGTTACAAATCCTCAACAACATGAAAAATGTTGCAAAGAAAAAGGAGATGATGACTGTCTCCCAAAATTCAACTGGTGAACCATCACCCAAAAGGTCGTTCCAAACTCGAATAGAGTGCGACGCACAATTAACTGAGCTTAGGGTCGAAGAACATCACGAAGAGCGGGTGGGTACAAATATACTTTGAGCCTTTATCCTTTGTTTCTTAAACCGTGAACCAGGCTACGTTACAACCCTTCAAAAGTCCTAATTGAAGCATGGGTTAGTTCGAAAGCATACTGTTACAAAAGGTATCCTGACTCCTGTAAGGCTTTGCTCTAAATCTTGTGTTGATTTGTCTTATAAAAAAGTTTTCTGCTAAAAAACACATTTTTCAAAAACTTTGAGACAGACATAAACTTTGCATTGCTTGAATATCACTGTTTTCATTTGACTATTTGTTTGACAGCGAAGAAATTCATACAGCGAATGTTCGGAGGAACGAAAACATTATAATCGCTTTTCTTGATTATTTTCAAAATCTCTTCCATTTCTTTCTGAGTGGTTTCAGGGATGATCAACGGCTGAGCCCTCGTTCTGACGGGCTCTTCTTGGATCCCTTTTCCTCTATCATCATCAGCAGCAGAGGGTACAACCACAGGAGTAACAACTTCTTCAATGACTGGAGTTCTTGCAGATATGTTGACCGACACAGGGGTGACCTTAGAAGCGGCTGAGGGTCCGAAGGTTGCTTTTGGAGGAGCAATCTCCGGAGAGAAAATTCTTCCACTGCGAGTGATTTTACTTGGTCCGGCAATGTTTCCAATGTCGGAAGTCTCTTCATCAGAACTCTCTTCAGTTAATTCAATTTGTTTAATACCGTGGTAAAAGATCTCTCCCCCATAGTTCCACGGTATTGATTTGTTGGACTTGTACGGGATAGGCCCCGACATGGTTATCTTCAAAGGTACAATATTTGGATCGGATGTAATCTTAACAGGTCTTTTGGAGACCTTGGAAAGATTGGCGGATATGGTAATTATCGAAACATCATTGACAGGAGTCGGTGTAACAAGAGTTTTCTCAAAAAGGATATCTTGATTATCCATTAGGCGCTGGATGCCTAACTTCAACAACGGACAGTCGGTTGGTAAGGATGAACAAAGGTAGCAATCTTTTTCACAACCTGGGAAAATCCCAGCCTTCAACAAGTTCAGCTTGATTATCGGTAGTGGAGTCATCAAATCATCAACAATAGCAACAAAAAGATCCTCTTCAACAGCATGGGCATTGTGACCATGTTTTGACATTGGAGCAGAGATCACGTTTGGTTTTTTAGGGGCGTCGAATTCCACTTCTTTAACATCTATTAAATCCTGAATCTTATTCCTGAGGGCCCAATAATTGTTGGTGTCGTTCCCCAGGCTGTCCGAATGATAAGCACACTTGGCATTGGGGTGGTAGTGTGGTGACAAAGTGTTAGGGTTTTTAGGAGCCTCCCTCAAACTGGAAAGGTTTAACTTTAAGAGATGGGGTAAAACCTGAGCAGGTGTCATGTTTATCCGGGTGTATTGCCATGCAGGCCTTTCCACCCTTGCTTGGTTGGTTCTGGGTTGATCAGCTGCAGACTTCTGAATCGTTACGGCCCCCACCACTGGCCGACGCTCAACTCTTCCTTGTCCTCTTTGGGAGTAGACAGCTGAGACTTCTTTCTTTGCTGGAAAGGTCTTCTTGATGGCAGCGGAAGCAGATGCATCCTTTTGAATTTTCCCGCTCTTGATTCTGGCTTCAACTCTTTCACTGGTCAGAATTAACTCGGTGAACCCCACAGACGAACTTCCGATCAAGTGATTAAAGAATGGACCTGACAGGGTCCCCAAAAACATATCCACAAGCTCCCTCTCAGACAATGGTGGCTTCACCCTTCCAGCCAAGTCTCTCCATTTTTGGGCATACTCCTTAAAACCTTCATTTGAGACCATGCCCATACTCTGTAATTGAGTACGGGTTGGTGCTAAATCCGCATTATATTGATATTGTCTGTAGAAGGCAGCAGCCAAATCCTCCCAATTATGCACATCAGACCTCTCTAGCTGGTAAAACCAATCTAACTGCGTCCCCGAAAGACTGTCCTGGAAGAAATGGACCCATAGATCTTTATCAGAAGAATGCGGTTGGATTCTTCTGACGTAAGACCGCAAATGCATCTTTGGACAAGACAAACCATCGTATTTAGAAAAAAGGGGCACCTTGAACTTAGGGGGAATAACAATTCCAGATACCAAACCTATCTCTTCAAAGTCCAGCCCAGGCACTCTTTGTACCTCCATAGCTGCCAGACGCTCTTCCAGATTTTTAGACTTGTCATCTGCAGGTGAATACTACTGTTCAGAATAGTCTTCATCTTCCTCCTCTTCTTCTTCCTCAGATTCAGATTGCACTGCAGTTCCTTTACCTTTTCCTTCCCCTTCATCAGATGTCAAGGGGAAATCCAGGGCCCTTCTAGCTTGACCTTCAAATCTTCGACCCAAAGTAGCCACACCAACCCTCTTCTTTTTCTTTTTCTCCTTTTCCTTTTCCAGCAAAGTTTTGAGGTCCTCCTGACCCTTAGCCAAGGCCATGAGTAGTTGCTGGAACTGTGAATTCTGCACTTGTAAGTCTTTGACCGTCTGCTCTATATCCATCTTCCTGAAATAAACAACAGAGAGATAAGGAAACCTGGTGTGAAGACCTGCTTATGCATATGATGAATGAGATGTATTCATGTAATGCATTCAAGGATTCAGAAATTCAAATTTGATGTAAACAAAAAGAACACACCTCATATTAATAAGATAGAATTTTTTAGTACATAAATGCCCCATGGGAAAAAATAAAACAAAATTCTAATGTAAAAAGACGTTGCGTATCCTCTTTGGTGCAATGTAGGTGTTGAGAGTCTGCTCTTCATGGAGTTGACGAGTAAGTTCTAAAACCTTCTTCTCACTGGCGTAGAATTGGGCTTCAAAAGTATCGTGTTCTCCCTTGAGCTATATCCAACTCCTTTGCAAATCTTCTAGTGATGTTGGCATGTCAGGATGTAGGAGGGTGTATGAAACCTCTCCTTCCATAACAGGCTATTTGATTACAGGAAGTATGTAGGGGTAGGGCATCATAAGACTTTGGGCACGGGTTCGTACCCACTTGAGGTAAGGCTCAAGGGGAATGGAATTCTTGTGTCCCAAGGTCTTACTGTCCACTTTGTTGGGCATCCTCCAAGCTCAGATAAATCTTTGTCGAAGGCCTTGATCGTCGTTGACGAAGTCAAAAACCAAGTATGGAATCAGCATGTCATGTGGGCCATCCCTTCGGGCATACCCAACTGTATCAGAGCCAAGCAAGGGTTGTAGGTAATGCCCCCCTAATGCCAAGTAGAGGGACATTAGGGAATTCCCCACAACGGTCAATGATGATAACATTTTCTCTGGACCAAGAACACCAATGAACATCTGAATGGGTAAGAGTCATCAATCATTGTGACCACCTCAAACCTTGCTCATTCTTCAAAACTGATTGGGGAAGGTGAGAAATAAACCACCTTGCTAGAAGAGGAGTACAACACATGAGAACACCTCTTTTCCTCATTGTTCGTGTGTGAAATGAGTGGAGGATATCCCCAAGCAATGTAGGCACCAGATTGCGAGCCATGAAGATTTTGACAGCATTGACATCTATAAGCTGGTCAGGGTTTGGGAACAAGACCAACCCATATATGAGAAGAGCTACAATCTCCTCAAAAGCTTGTAAATCTAGAGAATTCCAGCATTCTTGAGCATTCTCAAACAGAAACTTTGCCAAGAAACCCTTGACACCACTTCTGGTTTCCCAATGACCTATGACATCAGATGGTTGCAAGTGTAGGGCTTGAGCAACATCTTCAGGCTTTGGATCTCTTTTCGAACCTTTGTAGGGTAGTTGATGGAGAATAGGATTCCTCAGAAGTTGAGAAAATTCCTCCAAAGTAGGCACAAGCTGGTAATCAGGAAATGTGAAGCAGTGGTGTAGGGGGTCAAAGAACTGGAAGAGAACTTTCACCATATCTTCCTCAGTGTTGGTGTTGACTAAGTTGAGAAGACGACCATGCCTCTCAGTGAATGGAGAATTCTCAGGAATCCTTGAAGTAAGCTCCTTGAGTTGAGGAGGAATTCTCACAAGGTTGAATTGGATTGTTTTCCTGCGAAGTGATTCCATTACCTACAAAATAGGAACAAAGATGAAGATCCAAACCCTTGAAATGGTTAGTGGATGCATATGATGCTTCATGATGTTATGATGTTATGCACAAGTATATATGTACAAACAAATCACACAAGTTCCTAGTTTCAGGCTTGCATGGGGTTTCATAGGTAAGTACCCTCTTGAAGTTTAGTTGGCTCAACCTATCCTATAAATAGTAACCGGGTTCTAAGGAGCTCAATATCATTGGATTATTTTCTGTGTTCATTGTTTCATTTTAGCCACTTTACTGGCGACCGAAATATTCCAAGAAAACAATCCTCAATGAGTGTAGTATCGAGTATCTACCAACTTCGGACTGCACCAAAGCCGGTCATCTCATTACCCCTAAAAAGGCCAAGATGGTCAAGAAAGGTTCTAAAAGTCCATTAGTGCTTCATGACATCACTCAGCGGCCCTGTATTCTCTTTGATTAACTCAAAGGCTACCGGTATCCACAAATATGTCGCACTAATATAGCTATTGCTTCAACCATGTCGGTATACCCCGCACAGTTTCCACAACATATTGCTATTTACCTATGAATGTTTCCCAAATCCGGGTAGAGGATTTCAAACCCAAACAATAGAACCAAATGTAAAGCAATCAAAGCAAACAAGATAATCATGTAAAGGTGATCTAAACCCTAATGTAACCCCACTTTTAGATTGATCCCCAACAGAGTCGCCAGTTCTGGCGATACGATGGGAGAACTGACTTGAGGTTTTGCGTTTGTGTTCGCAAATGTTTCGGTTTAGCAAGAGTCGCCACCGAATTTTTATTTTATCCAAAGGAAAGGTCAAAAAGCACAGGAAAGACCTTTGAGATGTTTTCTTGGGTTCGGGGGGTAGATTATGAAAAGGGAAGCTGCTAGCACCCTTTTCATCTATGGTTTTCCATGGGCTCTTAGTTACTTGTTTAGATCACTTGCTTTTGCTTTTCAATTGTTTGAAATAGTGCTTTGGTGTGTGGTTTTGAAAATGTTTTGAAAAGAGGCCTTTGTCTAGGCAACCTTTGTAATGATTCTTGTTTGAATATATACAAATGTGTTTGTCTTTTGAAAAAATGTTTCAATGTTTGAAAGTTTGTTGGGGAATGTTTTGAAATTGTGTGATAGTTTGAAAATATCAAGAATGGTTTTTGCAAGTTTGATCAAGTAACTAAGAGCATCTACCCTACCTACTCAAAAGTATTTCCTACACATTTTTAACCCTTTGACATTATTGTTTTACCATTGTATTTGGTAAGCAACCTTGTGTTTGGATGTTAAACGGGACAGGCGCGGGTCATCGTATGACCATGATAGCAATTGTGCTAAGTATCTTTAGCAATTTTTTGAGGGACTAGATCATTTTTGTATAGGCAACCAAGATAGCGTCATCGAGGGACTATGATCTTTTTGTTTTTGTTTTGATTATCCAAGGTACCTAGCATGCATACCATGGCCATTTTTAAGGCAACAAGTGGATGAAACCCTAGGGGTGCTTGTGTGCATTGTGTTGTCATTTTTCATGCTTTTTGTCTTGTTTTAGTCAAGCTATTTGTTTGATTTTGGTCATTTGCATACAAACCCTAATCTTTCTATCATGGCATATTTGAAAGCAATAAAGTGCGTAAAAGTAAATCTACAACTATTACAACATTGATATGGGGAGGGGGATACAAGTTTGAATAGGGGGATATTTGCAAGAAAATAAAACCCTAATTCAACTATTACAACCAAATTGAATTCTTTGTACAAATAAATAAATGGACAAATATTTAAATGGACAATTAAATATAAATATGCAAAAAAAATGTTTTTGTATTTATTTTTATGTATGTAAAAATAATTATTTAATGTCTTAAAAAATAAGAAAATAAAAAGATTATTTTTGAAAAGGGTAAAACCCTAATTTTTTGGTTTAAGAAAATATATATATTATAATTATTTATTTATGTATAAGAAAAATAAAATAAAATATATACAAAATGTTAAAAAATTAAATGTGTGAGAAAAATATTATTTAAGTATATAAATAATAAAAATAAAAATATATAATATTTTTGCATTATTTATGAATTTATTTTAAGAAAATAAAAGTATATCATTATTAATAAATTATTTCTATGTCCAAAAAATAATAAAATGAAATGTGAAAATTTAAGAAAATGTTTTTTGAGGATTTTTAATATTTAGAAAAAATAATAAAAGTCAGAAATGTAAAAGAAAATAGAAAAATATGCAAAAATAATCAAATGGGCCAAGGGGGTGCAGAAAGTAGGATGAGGGGTGTCAAAAACAAGGCCAAGTCAGGCCCATCCCATTTCCACTTCATCTCTAACCTCTGAACAAACAAAAAACGTGCGCCCTGTTCAAACCTGGAAATCCTGCATACGTGCTCAAAAACAAAAACTTGCAACATGAAAGTTATAGCTCTTGATCACACGATTCTAACCATGTAAAAAACTTAATCTAACTCTCAAAGACCAGAGAGAATTTCTCTGGCCCTAATTTCTAACCTAGTTTTTTCAGAAAGTTCATCATTCAAATTCTCCCAGCTCAGTTAACTTAAATGAATTCTATGCATATGTACAACTCAAGGGAAATGAGGACTATATTTTTTATTCATAAACCTAAGCCTAATGATTCCTAAATAGAGAGATAGAAGTTTGAACTTTACCTGTTTCAGTCAAGCTCGAATATGGCTATGTAGGGGTTGTGAGTGAGGCCTGAGATACTTGTGAGCTTGCTTGAAGTTCCTTTGAGCTTTCCCAATACTTAGCCTGCTTTGAAATAGCTTGAATATGCTTGTAGAACTCAACCTGCAAAGTCAGAATTTGAAAATGGTGAAGTGTATAAATGGAGTTACAGTGACTTGGGAATGGTTGGGATAACTTAGGTATGTTGTATGGAGTGTGTTGGAACTGGTTGTAAGCAAAACGCACGAGTGGATTGTGATTTGGCTTATGATTTGCAGATCCTGCCCTATTTTGGCAGAAAAATGGGGTTTTTGGTGTACAAGGGTGTTTGAGAGGTTTCTAGCTCGTGTTTCTGGCTTAGTATAATGTGTTCAAGTTGGTTCAAATGTTCACAAGCTTTGGTTTTATCAGATTGCAAAGATATGGACTTTTGGTACAATGACTTGGTTTTGAAGCAAAAGGTGATTTTGACAATGCAAAGGCTTGTACAATCTAGCTTAGGGTCTTCACATAGTTGGTATACTTTTCTCTATCTTTGTGGATATGGTTTGTTGCAAAATATTAAGTCCAATGCTCAAGACAAACAAAAATGCAAAAGTTGTGCTTTATGTAAATGGCATTGTTGCCTTTTTACCAAAAATGGATTAATTCAATGTGTAATCTTCTAAAGCTCAGAACAAAGCCTTAATCCATTGTACTTGCATTCAATTTTTGAGTGTGGAAGGGTTTAAGGACCTTTAAATAAGTACAAGCAAGGTTGGACAGAATTTGCAACTTGTATCAACATGAAAAATGCCATGGACAAAAGTGAGAAATTGCCATTTTCTTTTCTTCGATTCTCCATAACCATAGATGATTTTGGAGAGTTCTATGACATTTTGGAAAGCTTGTAACATGCTCTACAATTCATATTTAAAATGAATTTTGAAATTCCAATTGGAACTAGGTGAAAAATTGCCATGAAGATAGGTCAAAATCCTGCCTAAATTAGGGCAAAATTTCACTAAGTTAGAAAGTTTTTGGACCCTTATTCACAAAATCATAACTTGAGATCCAAGCATCTTTTGGGAAAACTTTGTGAATAAAAGTTGTATATTTTGTGGAGGACTACAAGTTTCATGTTGGAAGTTTTCTTTGAATCCAATTGCATCATGGTGAAAATGTTGGGCAAAGTTGGGGAAAAAAAAGAAAATTTCATAACTTAGAAAATTTCTAAGTTGAATTTTTTTCAATCTTAAACCCTAATTTCCAAATTAGGTTTATTGGTGAACAAGTTTCATGTTTTGACACATCTTGATGAAAAATGACCCTTGGCACTTGATTTTGACCAAAAAGTCAAAGTTTGACTTTTCAGTGTACATTTAATTTTTAGGTCAACTGTCCAATTGACTAGGCAAAAATTTGATTCAAAGCTTGAAACATGGTATGGGCAATCTTATAAGTCCAACATGAAGTATGAAAGTCACATGAGGCATTGGAAGTCCAAAAATACTTGTGCCAACTCAAACCCTAATTTCAGATCAACAGTGCAAGGAGATGTCTTGAACATAGCAAACCCTAATCCTGTCTGGAGTCCAAGAGTCTTGTGAAGGGAAATCTTGATAAAATGAGAGGGCAAATTTTGGGGTACAATAGCACTTGATTTTGACTAAAAAGTCAAAGTTTGACTTTTCAGTGCACAATTGACTTTTGATCAGTTGACTGCAAAATTCATCTGTCAATCATATGCATTTGAGATCTTTTGAACTATGTGATTAGGTCAATATGATGCTATTGAGTCCTTGAAATCATGCTTGAACCCAATTGGTCATTGGCTAGGTTAAAAATCAGAAATTGCCCTTTCCCAGTCAAAACCCTAATTTTGACCATTTTGCCCTTTTGATGATTTGATCAAATTTCTTGAGGAGTTGTGATCCAAACTTGATTAAATGGTTCACATGAGTCTAAAATGTTGTTGTGGATCAAAATTATGAAGTTTGACTGTAAATTGGCCATGGTTGACTTTTTCCCCAATACAGCTAATTTTTAGGTCAACTATCCAATTGACTGGGCAAAAATGTGATTCATAGCTTGAAACTTATCATGAGCAATCTTAGGGGTCCAAGGTGTTGTATGAAAGTCACATGAAGAATTGATGGTCCAAAATTCCTTGTGCAAACTCAAACCCTAATTTCAGATTATCAGTGTAAGGTGATGTCTTAAGCTGACCAAACCCTAATCTTGTCTTGAGTCCAAGGAGTTTTGTGAGGAAAAGTCTTGATAAATGAGAGGGAAAATTTTGGGGTACAACAGCTTCCCCTGTTCAATCTTCTTGAACCTTAAGAGTTAGATTGGCGAATTAGCCGTTCGTGCCTCAAAGGTAAAAGATGATTGAACACTAGAGTGCCCGTAAATTTGCACTCGTCAAAGTGTAGTTGAGGAAATGGGCTTAAAGATGCCATTTGGAGACGTGATAGAATATTGTTGGAGATGGGCTTAAAGATGCCATCCAAGAATATTTGTTGAGTTGTAAGTTGTAAGTCAAAAGAAAGAGTATCAGAATGGTGTCGTATCTGGAACGTATCTGAGCTGTATCTTGAACTTTGACTCCGAATAAGTGACAAAATGGCAACCGTGTCTGGAGCATATCTGAATTGTGAGGATAAGTAATCTGAATGAGTGACAAAATGGCTTCCGTGTCTGGAACGTATCTAAGTTGGGGAAAATCAGAATAAGTGACATAATAGCAACCGTGTCTGGAGCGTATCTGGACTGTATCTGAAGTTTGAATCTGAATGAGTAATATAATAGCATCCGCGTCTGGAGCGTATCTAAACTGTATCTGAGATTTGAGTCTGAATGAGTAACATAATGACTTCTGTGTCTGGAGTGTATCCGTACTGTATCTGAATCGGAAAACTGGATAAGGGCCAGAATGGCATCCGTGTCTGGAGCGTATATAAACTGGAACCTAAATAAGTGACAGAATGACTTCCGTGTCTGGAGTGTATCTGAACTATGTCTGATAGTTGAAATCTGAATAAGTATCAAGATGGCATCCGTATCTGGAGCGTATCTAAACGATATCTGAAATCTGAATAAGTATCAAGATGGCATCCGTATCTAGAGCGTATCTGAACGATATTTAAAATCTGAATCTGAATGAGCAACAAAATGACTTCCGTGTCTGGAGTGTATCTGTACTGTATCATGATTGTATACTGTTAATGGTAGCTTGTTAATCTTGTCCTGAAAAGGTCAAAATGTTAGCTGAAACACAAAGTTATGTTGCATGAAATGTATGATGCAATATATATGCTTTATGATATATGGATGTAATGTATGTGCATGTAAGCAGATATGCTGTATTGCTGAGGAAAATAAATCCTTGGCAGCTGGGGATAATAAAACCCTTGACTGCTGCTGGGGAAAATAAATCCTTGACTGCGGAGGATAAGAAATCCTGAGCGACTGTTGGGGATTAAAAAATCCTTGAAAACTTCTGTGGGGATATAAGGATCCTTCATGTCTTGAAGTTGGAGTATTGACAAAAATTATGTTGTGAGAGTAATGCCAAACTGCTTGAGAAATTTGCTTGGGAAATCCAGAGAATTTTGATGACTTCTACTGGGGGTTACACAATGGGAATCCTTGTCCCGCTGGGAAATAGAGAAAAACTCTGATGAATTCTGTGGGAGTTAAGAATGAGAATCTTCATTCTGTTGAGGAGCAATGAAAACTTTGGCGACTTCACTGGGGAATTGAGGATGAGAATCTTCATTCTGCTGAAAAATAAAAACTCTGTAGGGAAGAAGGCTTACTGCTGGGGAGTAAGCCCAGGAGTCTGGGTTGTCTACCATTCTACTGGGGAATTATCCTAGGTTGGGGAGAGACAAAATTTAACTGTTATCTGATTAATTTCCAGGTTTCAAGATAACTTGCTGGGGAAATTAGATTGACTGAAAGGTTTCCACTGGGGATTGATAGTTAGAAGTTTTGGCTCCGATGTGGATTGGGAGTTTGATGTTTTAACTCTTATGGAGATTAAGGGTTTGAAATTTTAGCTCCGCTGGGGATCTAGATGATGTACTGTAGGGATTGCTCATGGAATATCCTAAAGACGTTTTCCTATCCTTTCAACTTGTCAGTAATCATTCTTTTCCACTTTGTTTATTTGTAAATAATAATTATGTTCAAATGCATATGTTCAAATGCATATGTTCATTAATGAATCATTGGACATTTTTGCAAATAAAAACACAAGTGTAAAGAAAAAGGGCAAATAGTTTTATTTACTTTGAAATAGATATCTTAGTATTTACTTTAAATAAGTATTTTGTACAAAGGAGACAGACATCCTAGTAAGAGGATGGTGTCATAAAAAATGAGAAAAATTTATACAAAGATAGCTATGTGTTAAAAAATCCCATGGGGTTCCCATTCTGCTATAGCCTTCGTAACTCCGAATATCTTGTCTGTCCATTGCTTCGTCCGAGGATGATTGAATTGATCAGAAGCTCAGAGTTTGTCTATGAAGAGATTGTCCTTAAAGTGATCCGACGAGACATAGTCATACGCTTTAATTCCCTAACTTTTTCCTGGACCGCCCTTTCGGGTTTTCAGTCCACCGGGAAACCCTTTTTTGCCCAAGTCGCCCTTTCGGGTTTTCAACTTTCCGGGTGTACATATTTTTTTATTTATCCCTAATTTTTTCCCGAACCTTTTGGTTCGCCGGGATGCCCTTGTTTTTCCTAGGTGTGTCAACCTAGCGGGTCTTTTATGCGTAGTATCTTTTGACTATGTCTGTGTTCGCAGGGTGCGGCAGGTCGTCGCCGTCCATGGTGGTTAAGATCATTGCCCCACCAGAAAATACGTTCTTGATCATAAATGGTCCTTCGTAGGTAGGAGTCCATTTGCCCCTAGGATCACTTTGTGGCAAGATGATGCGCTTGATCACCAGATCTCCAACTTGATATACCTGGCGTCTGACTTTCTTGTTGAAAGCCTTGATCATCCGCTTTTGATACGTCTAACCATGGAAAACAACAATAAGTCTCTTCTCGGCAATTAAGTTCAATTGATTAAGCCGGGTTTGGATCCAATCGTATTTACTCAAACCAGCATCTTTCATGATTCTCAAAGAGGGAATCTGAACCTCGATAGGTAAAATAACCTCCATGCCATATACCAAAGAATAGGGTGTTGCCCCAGTTGACGTGCGTGCCGTGGTACGATACCCGTGAAGAGCAAACGGTAGCATTTCATGCCAGTCCTTGTAGGTGACTGTCATCTTTTGTATGATCTTCTTGATATTTTTGTTTGCAACTTCGACTGCACCATTCATCTTTGGCCGATAGGGAGATGAATTGTGATGTTGAATCTTGAACTGTTCGCACAAGGCGGTGATCATAGTATTGTTAAGGTTTGTACCGTTGTCAGTAATGATCCTTTCGGGGATACCGTACCGGCAAATAAGATTCTGCTTTATGAAGCGGGCAACAACATTCTTAGTAACGGATGCGAAGGAAGCTGCTTCGACCCACTTGGTGAAATGATCAATGGCCACCAGAATGAACCGGTGACCATTAGATGCTGTAGGCTTGATCTCTCCAATCATGTTGATTCCCCACATAGCGAAGGGCCAAGGAGCTGTTAAGACATTTAGAGGAACATGAGGCACGTGCACCTTATTCGCATAGATTTGACATTTGTGACAAGTTCGGGAGTGTTGATAACAGTCAGCTTCCATGGTAGACCAGTAGTAGCCTGCCCGTAGAATCTTCTTTGCCATCGTATGCCCGCTAGAGTGAGTGCCAAAGTTACCTTCATGCAATTCAGCCATGATTTTTTCAGCTTCAATCTTATCCACACAACGGAGCAGAATAGAATCATGATTGCGTTTGTACAAGATGCCATTGCTTAGGAAGAACTTTGCCGAGAACCCCCTTAAGAACTTTTTGTCATTGACTGAAGCTCCTTCTGGGTATTCCTGAGCCTCGAGATACCTTTTGACTTCATGAAACCACGGCTGGTCCACTACTTCTTTTGTATTAATCTCGTGACAATGTGCCGGTTCATCCATCCGTTCAATGGTGTTGGGGAGCCTCATTATCCCAGTTAAGTTTAAACATGGATGACATTGTAGCTAGAGCATCTGCTAGCTGATTTTCTTCTCACGGGAAGTGCTCGAAGGTAATCTGCTCGAAATGTGGTAACAATGTCAAGACATGTTCTTTGTAAGGGATGAGGTTTGGATGCTTAGTGTCCCACTCTCCTTTGATCTGACTGATGACCAAAGCTGAGTCCCCAAACACATCTAAGGATTTGATTCCCAAGTCTATGGCAGCCTTGAGTCCAAAGATGCATGCCTCGTACTCTGCCATGTTGTTGGTACAGTTGAAGCAAAGTCTAGCAGTGAAAAGAGTATGGCATCCTTCTGGAGATATAAGCACAACACCGATACCGTTACCAAGTGCATTGGAGGCCCCATCAAAGTACATGGTCCATTGGGATCCTTGTTCAGGTCCGTTATATTGTCTGAAATCTTTAAATTGTCCAATGTCATGATGTCTTCATCAGGGAAGTCAAACTTCATGGATTGGTAATCTTCGACAGCTTGATGGGCTAGATGATCAGCTAGCACACTGCCCTTTATAGCTTTTTGGGTCGTGTACTGTATATCGTATTCCGTTAGGATCATCTGCCATCTAGCTATTCTTCCAGACAAATCAAGCTTCTCAAAGATGTACTTGATCAGATCCATCTTAGATATCAGCAAAGTGGTATGAGTCATCATATACTGCCTTAGCCAGCGAGCAGCCCATACCAAAGCGCAACAATTTTTCTCGAGCAGTGAATATCTGGTTTTACAGTCGGTAAGATTTTTGCTAAGGTAATAAATGGCATGCTCTTTTCGGCCAGACTTGTCATGCTGCCCCAGTACGCACCCCACTGAATTCTCTAGGACGGTCGTATACATGATTAGCGGTCTTCCCTTGACGAGTGGCATCAAGATAGGAGGTTCTAGCAAATACTCCTTGATTTTATCGAAAGCAATTTGACAGTCATCATTCCATCGAACTACCTGATCTTTCTTCAACAACTTGAAGATTGGCTCCCAAGTAGATGTTAGGTGAGAAATGAACCTAGCAATGTAGTTTAGGCGTCCCAAGAAACCTCTGACCTCCTTCTCAGTGCAAGGAACAGGTATTTCTTATATAGCTTTGACTTTGGCAGGATCAACCTTGATGGCTTTGTTGCTGACAATGAAACCCAAGAGTTTACCAGACCGGACCCCGAATGTACACTTGTTTGGGTTCAGTCTGAGCTTGTACTCCTTCAACCTGACAAACAGCTTTTGCAAGTGATCCAGGTGTTCTTCTTCAGTTTGTGATCGGGCTATCATGTCATCTACATAGACCTCTATCTCATGATGTATCATATCATGAAACAAAGCTACAATGGCGCGTTGATAGGTTGCCCTGGCATTCTTCAGTCTGAATGGCATCACTTTGTAGCAGAACATACCCCACTGTGTGACAAATGTAGTTTTCTCCATGTCCTCAGGTGCCATTTTGATCTGGTTATAGCCTGAGAATCCATCCATGAAAGAAAATACTTTGTTCTGAGCTGTGTTGTCAACCAAGATGTCGATGTGCGGAAGTGGAAAGTCATCTTTAGGGCTGGCCCTGTTTAAGCCTCTATAATCCACACACATTCTCACTTTGCCATCCTTCTTAGGCACGGGCACAATGTTAGCAACCCATTGTGGATAGGAAGTAACAACCAGAAATCCAGCATTGAACTGCTTCATAACTTCTGCTTTGATCTTCTCTGACATGTCAGGTCTCATGCGGCGGACCTTTTGTTTCACTGGTGGACAATCTTCTCTTGTTGGTAGACGGTGTACCACAATGTCTGTATCGAGTCCCGGCATGTCTTCGTATGACCAGGCAAAGATCTCAAAATAATCATGCAATAGCTGAATTATGCGGTCCTTGACACTCGACTCTAGATTGGCACCTATTTTGATTTCCTTTTTATCATCCTTAGTACCCAAGTTGATTGTATCCAACTGCTCCTCATGAGGCTGAATTGCTCTTTCCTCTTGCTGTAGAAGTCTGGCCAATTCCCCTAGCACCTCACAATCTTCCTCACCTTCGTATTCGGCTTGGTAGATTAGATCTTCAGAGTCACTGAAGGCTATAGCAGTATCGTAACCCATGGGTTTCGGAATGGAAGGGTACCTGCATTTGTAAGTGTGGGTGTGTGTAAGGGATAGCCATCTTAAAACAACAAAATGTAAAAGAAAGACAATGAGCATAAAAGGTTTAAATATGAAAAGCGTCCATGATTCATTAAATGACATATGAAAATGAAATAAGAACCCTTACAAATGGACCTATGTGCCTCGGGTAAGACACAAGGTTGAAAAAGTACGAATTGTTTATGAATTATTACAGATCCAACAAAAATGGAAAAGATAAATTACTGCGGTATGAAAGTAATCGAAACGAATTCTTTTGCTTCCCAGTTGCACAGTCCTCCGTCAACAGTAGGAAAATCTAGTCTTCCAGGCTGCCCTCTTCTTCACTGTCCTCTAGTGTATTAACCCCTTGGTGGATGATCTTCACAGGTGGCCCTCTGGCACGGGAGCGACGCACAACCTTCTAAGCAGTCGAAGTAAACCCTAGGCTAAACTTGTCTTATTTGAAAGGAAAGTCTGGAAGCTTCCCCCATATGGTGGATCCGCCTTCTTCCACTACTGCCCTAGCATATTTTAGAGAAGACATCTGAGGAGGTGGTCTTGTGATCACAGGAGTTGAGGACACTGCCTTGGTTGCTGCTATTTCTTCGGAGACTTCTTCAAAATGTTGGAAAGGGGTCTCTATGAATTCCCCATCTAACTCCACATAACGGAAGGAATTCAAATGACTAATCATATATTCCTTTTCCCCATGGACAGTTATAATCTTCCCTTGGACGGGGTACTTGAGCATTTGATGCAAGGTGGAAGTGACAGCTCCGACATTATGGATCCAGGGGCGTTCCAACAGGAAAGAGTAGGAAGGACGGATGTCCATCACGTAGAATGTTGAATTGAACGTCTGGGTATCCACCTTGATCGGGATGTCCACCTCCCCATGGACCATCCTTTTAGAGCCGTCAAATGCTCTCACAATTATATTACTGGGTTTTAATATCATCCCCTCACAATCCAACATATCAAGGGCTTTCTTCGGCAAGACATTTAAAGACGACCCAATATCAACCAAAACATGAGCTAGGGTTATTCCTCTGCACTCCACTGAGACATGTAGTGCATCGTTGTGTTTTCTCCCTCAGGGTGTCAAGTCAGCATCGGAGAAACCCAGACCATTGTCAACTGTTAAACTGGCCACACACTCTTGGAATTGATCAGCCGAAGTCTCTTGCGGCACGTGTGCTGTTTTCAGAAACTTGACCAAAGCTTTAGTATGTGCCTCAGAGCACAACAGTAATGCTAACATAGAGATTTTGGAGGGGGTATGCCCCAGTTGTTCTACCACATCATAATCACTTTTCTTAATGATCCTCAGGATTTCTTCCATCTCCCTCTTGGATGTCTCAGGAATAACAAGTGATTGAGCCCTCGTCAAGACAGGCTCCTATTGAACATTCTTTCCTTTATTCTTAGCAGCAGAAACAAGGATGGGAATTGTATTGTTTTTGTCAGCTGGTACACTTGTAGGTACAATTACCGGTGTAAGAGTAACCTTCGGAATGGCCACGGGTCCAAAGACTGCTGTTGGAGGAGCAATCTTTGGAGAAAAGATTCTTCCACTACGGGTAACCTTGCTTGTTCCGGAAATGTTACTGATGTCGGGATTATCCTCTTCAGAGCTTTCGTCTTCGGCAGTCTGTTCAATCTGTTTGACACCATGGTAGTAGATTTCTCCACCATAGTTCCATGGTACCATTTTATCGGATTTGTATGGGGCTGGCCCGAGCATTGTTATCTTCAACGGAGTAGTCATTGGAGAGGATGTAATCCTAATGGGTTTTTTAGGAACCCTGGAAGGATTGGCATATATGGTTATTATTGAAACTTCTGGAACTGGAATGGGTGAAATAGGAGTTTTCTCAAACAAAACTTCCTTGTTATCAATCAATTGTTGGATTCCTTTCTTCAACAGAGGACAGTCAAATGATGAGGACATGCAAGTATGGCAATCTTGGTCACAACCTGGGAACACCCCAACTTTCAACAAATTCAACTTGATGGTTAGGAGAGGAGTTAACAGTTCATCCACAATAGAAACAAACAGATCTTCTTCCACAACACTGGCATTGTGTCCATGCCTAGGAATTGGAGTGGAGATAACATTCGGCTTTTCAGGAGCTTCAAATTCAACTTCCTTTGCGTCGATCAGATCTTGAATCTTGTTCTTCAGGGCCCAACAGTTGTTGGTGTCGTGCCCTGGACTTTCTGAATGGTAAGCGCACCTGGCATTCAGATGGTAATGTGGAGATGCAGTATTAGGATTTTTAGGGGCCTCTTTTAGCATGGCCAGATTCAACTTCAAGAGATGTGGTAGGACTTGAGCAGGAGTCATATTTATCTTGGTGAATTGCCTTACAGGCCTTTCCACCCTTTGTTGATTATTTCTCGGCTGATCATTTCTCGACTGGTTGTTTCTTGGCTGGTCTGATGCAGACTTTTGAATCATAACGGCCCCCACTATTGGTCGTCTTTCAATTCTTCCCTGATTCCCATGGGCATAGACAACAGACACTTTATTCTTTCCAGTGAAGGGCTTTTTTGCAACGGCAGATGTAGACGCGTCTTTCTGAATCTTCCCGCTCCTAATACCGGCTTCCACTCTTTCGCCAGTTAAAATCAATTCAGTGAAACCTGCAGAGGAGCTTCCAATCAGGTGATTAAAGAAAGGTCCTGACAGAGTTCCCAGGAACATGTCCACTAGCTCCCTTTCAGATAAAGGTGGTTGCACCCTTCCGGCTAAATCCCTCCACTTCTGGGCGTAGTCTTTGAAGCCCTCATTGGTAGCCATAGCCATACTCTGTAGCTGAGTACGGGTTTGCGCCAAGTCAGTGTTGTATTGATATTGTTTATAGAAGGTGGCTGCCAAGTCTTCCCAATTATGAACATCTTCTCTCTCCAACTGGTAGAACCAATCAAGTTGCCTTCCTGATAGACTTTCCAGGAAAAAGTGGACCCAGAAGTCTTTGTCAGAAGAATGTGGTTGAATTTTCCTGACATAGGATCTGAGGTGCATTTTAGGGCAAGACACCCCATCACACTTAGAAAACAATGGCACTTTAAACTTAGGAGGGATTACAATTCCAGAAACCAACCCTAACTCCTCAAAATCAAACCCCGGTACTCTCTGTATCTCCATAGCAGCTAGACGTTCTTCCAAGTTTTTGTATTTGTCATCGGCCGAAGGGTACTGTTGTTCGGAGTAGTCCTTTTCATCTTCTTCTTCTGCTTTAGAATCTGATGGCACCGCCGTTCCTTTACCTTTTCCTTCCCCCTCTTCAGATGTTGATGGGAATTCCAAGGTTCGTCTGGCTTGTCCTTCAAACCTTCTACCCATGATAACCACACCGGCTCGCTTATTCTTCTTTTTCTCTTTCTCCTTCTCTAGAAGAGTCTTGAGCTCCTCCTGCCCCTTGGCTAAGGTCAAGAGTAGCTGTTGAAATTGTGAATTCTGAGCTTACAAATCTTTGACCGTTTGTTCAATATCCATCTTGCTGAAATAAACAGCAGAGAGATGAGGAAACTTGGTGTGAAGACCTGTTTATGCATATGATGAATGATATGTATTCATGCAATGTTTTCAAGGATTCAGAAATTCAAATTTGTTTTAAACAAAAAAGAAACACACGTCATATTAATAAGATAGAATTGTTAGTACATCAATGCCCCTTGGGCAAAATAATACAAAAAATATTTAAGGTAAAAAGACGTTGCGCATCCTCTTTGGTGCAATGTAGGTGTTGAGAGTCTGCTCTTCATGAAGTAGCCGAGTAAGTTCCAAAACCTTCTTCTCGCTTGCGTAGAATTGGGCTTCAAAAGTATCGCACTCTCCCTTGAGCTGTATCCAACTCCTTTGTAAATATTCGAGTGATGTTGGCATGTCAGGATGTAGGAGGGTGTATGGAACCTCTCCTTCCATAACAGGCTCTATAATCACTGGGAGAATGGAGGGGTAAGGCATCATAAGACTTTGGGCTCGGGTTCGTACCCACTTGAGGTAAGGCTCAAGAGGGATGGAATTCTTGTGTCCCAATGTCTTACTGTCTACCTTGTTTGGCATCCTCCAAGCTCGGATGAACCTTTGTCAGAGTCCTTGATTGTCGTTGTCGAAGTCGAAAACCAAGCCTTGAATCAGCATATCATGTGGGCCATCCCTTCGGGCATAACCAAACTGTCTCAGAGCCAAGCAGGGGTTGTAGGTGATGCCTCCCCTAATTCCAAGTAGAGGGACATTAGGAAATTCCCCACAACGGTCAATGATAATAACATTCTCTTTTGATCGAGAACACCAATGGATATCTGAATGGGTAAGAGTCATCAATCATTGTGAACACCTCAAACCTTGCTCATTCTTCAAGACTGATTGGGGAAGATGAGAAATAAACCATCTTTCCAGGAGAGGAGTGCAACACATGAGAACACCTCTTTTCCTCAATGTACGAGTGTGAAAAGAGTGGAGGATATCCCCAAGCAATATAGGCACCGGGTTGCGAGCCATGAAGATTTTGACAGCACTCACATCTATGAGTTGGTCAGGATTAGGGAACAAGACCATCCCATAGATGAGAAGAGCTACAATCTCCTCAAAAGCTTGTAAGTCCAAGGAATTCCAGCAGCTTTGGGCCTTCTCAAACAAGAACTTTGCCAAGAAGCCTTTGACACCACTTCTAGTTTCCCAATGTGTTGTGACATCAGATGAGTGAAAGTGCAGGGCTTGAGCAATATCTTCTGGCTTTGGATCTCTTTACATACCGTTGAAAGGTAGTTGATTGATAATAGGAATCCTCAGGAGTTGAGAAAATTCTTCCAAAGTGGGCACAAGCTGGTAGTCAGGAAATGTGAAGCAGTGGTGCAAGGGGTCAAAGAACTGGAAGAGAACTTTCATCATGTCTTCCTCTGTGTTGGAAGTGACTAAGTTGAGAAGACGACCATGCCTCTCGGTGAATGGAGAGTTCTCAGGAATCCTTGAAGCTAGCTCCTTGAGTTGTGGAGGAATTCTTACAAGGTTTATTTGGATAGTTTTCCTGCGAAGTGAATCCATAACCTACAAAACAGGAACAAAGATGAATCTCCAAAATCCTTGAAATGGTTAGTGGATGCAAATGATGCTTCATGATGTCCATGATGTTATGCACAAGTATATATGTACAAGAAAATCACACAAGTTCCTAGTTTAGGCTTGCATGTGGTTTCATAGGTAAGTACCCTCTTGAAGTTTAGTTGGCTCAACATGTCCTAGAAATAGTAACCGGGTTCTAAGGAGCTCAATATCACTGGATTGTTTCCTTGTTCATTGTTTCAATTCAGCCTCTTTACTGGCGACCAAAATATTCCAAGGAACCAAACCTCAATGAGTGTAGTATCGAGTATCTACCAACTTCGGACTGGACCAAAGCCGGTCATCTCACTACATCCTAAAAGGCCAAGTTGGTCAAGTAAAGGTTCTAAAAGTTTGTTAGTGCTTCATGACATCACTCAGCTGCCCCGTATTCTCTTTGATTGACTCAAAGGCTACCGGTACCCACAAATATGTCGCACTAATATAGCTATTGCTTAGACCATGTTGGTATACCCCGCATAATTTCCACAACGTATTGCTATTTACCTATGAATGTTTCCCAAATCCGGGTAGAGGGTTCAAACCCAAACAATAGAACCAAAGTGTAAAGACAACAAGGCAAACAAATGTAAGCAAATAAAGGTGATCTAAACCCTAAGGTAACCCCACTTCTATAATTTTCCCCAGCAGAGTCGCCAGTTCTGTGATACGGTGGGAGAACTGACTTGAGGTTTTACGTTTGTGTTTGCAAATGTCGCGGTTAGCAAGAGTCGCCACCGACTTTTCTTTTATCCAAAAGGAAAGGTAAAAAAGCACAGGAAAGACCTTTGAGATATTTTCTTGAGTTCTGGGGGTAGATTATGAAAAAGGAAGGTATTAGCACCCTTTTCATCCATGGTTTTCCATGGGCTCTTAGTTACTTGTTTAGATCACTTGCTTTGCTTTTGAAATTGTTTGAAATGGTGCTTTGTTATGTTTTGAAAGTATTTTGAAAAGAGGCCGTCTTTTAGGCAATCTTTGTAATGATTCTCGTTCGTAAGAATGTATACAAAGATGTTTGTCTTTTGAAAAACGTTTCAATGTTTTGAAAGTTGTTTGGAAATGTTTTAAAGTGTGTGTGTGATTGTTTTTGAAAATATCAAGGATTGTTTTGAAAGAGAGCAAGTAACTAGGAACTATCTACCCTACTCAAATGTCTTTCCTATACATTTTTATTCCTTCGACATTGTTGATTTACCATTGCTTTGGTAAACAACCCTATCTTTGGATGTTAAACGGGACGGGCGTGGGTCATTGTATGACCATGATAGCAATGTTGCTAAGTATCTTAGCAATTTTTGAGGGACTGAGATCATCTTTGTTTAGGCAACCTTTTGATAGCGTCATCGAGGGACTGTGATCTTATTTGTTTGTATTGTTTTGCCAAGATACTTTGCATGCATACCATGGCCATTTTATTAGGCAACCAAGTGGATAAAACCCTAGGGGTGCTTGTGTGTAATATGTTGTCATTTTACATGCTTTTGTCTTGTATTAGGTCTTTGCTATTTGTTTGATTTTTGGTCTTATCATGCAAAACCCTAGTTTACTAACATGGTATATGAAAGCAATAAATTGCATAAAGTAAACTAAACTATTACAACAATTATTATGGGAGGGGGGATACAAGTTTTTGAATGGGGATTGTGATACAGTGGGAGAACTGACTTGTGTTTTGCGTTTGTATTCGCACTTGTTCGGTTGAGCAAGAGTCGCCACCGACTTTTTATTTTATCCTAAAGGAAAGGTTAAAAAAGCACAGCAAAAACCTTTTGAGATATTACGTGGGTTCGGGGGGTAGATTATGAAAAGGGAAGGTATTAGCACCCTTTTCATCCATGGTTATCCATGGGCTCTTAGTTACTTGGTTTTTTAGATCACTTGCCTTGATTTTCGATTGCTTTGAAATTGTGGTGTGTGTGTGTGTGTTTTGAAAATGTTTTTGAAGAGATGCCTTGTCTTAGGCAACCAATGTAATGACTCGTGTTTGAGTATATACGAAGGTGTGTATCTTTTCGAAAAGATGTTTCAAAATGTTTTTGGAAGTTTGTTTGAAAGTGTGTATGAAGTGTGGTTTTTGAAAAGAAGGTAAGTGTTTTTGCAAGTTGATCTCAAGTAACTAAGAGTTTTGTCTACCCCTATTGTACTCAAAGGTTTTCTCTATGTTTTCAACCCTTTTTAACAATTTTGTTCCACCATTGAATTTGGTGGACAATCTTGCATTTAGGAAGTTTAACGGGACGGGCGCGGGTCATCGTATGGACCATGAATGCAATGGTGCCAAGTGTCTTTGGCAATTTGCTTTGAAGGGACTATGATCATTTTGATAGGCGACTTTCGAAAGCGTCATCGAGGGACTTATGATCATTTGAATGTTTTGCCAAAGAAACTCGACGTGCAAGCATTGCCCATTTTGGAAGGCAACATGTAGGATTACCCTAGGGGGTGCAAGTGTGATTGTGTATTGATTTCATGTATTTGTCTTTGTATTAGGTTATCTAGCGTTTGATTTTATGTACATACAAACCCTAGGTCTAACCATGGTATAATTTGAAAGCGGTAAATTGCAAGAATTTAAAGTCTACGCTATTACAAATAGTATCCGGGAGTGGGGGTACAAATTCACAAATGGGGATGAGACTTTAGGAATGTAGTGTCCAATAATTTACAACCAAATCGAATTGCGACCAAAATGTAATAAGTATTAAATGTATAGCAATGTATAGCAAATGTATATTGTCAAATGTAAAGTGTATTGTGTAGGTGTACGTGTACGTATATGAGAATTATTTACAAGTTAAGAAAATGTGAATTTAATGTGAAGATTAAGTATATGTTCTTATTTTGTATTTTGGTTAAGTATGTACAAAAGAAAGTATTTTGTAGAAAAGAAAATGTATTTATTTTTAAAGAAAACTCATGTATTAATGTAATTATGTACAAATATTTCTAAGAAAAGAAATTGTATCAACTTAAAGAGAAATTATGTATGAATCAAAATAAGTTTTAATAAAATAAAAAAAGTGTTTTAAACAATGTATTTTTATGTATTTTATGCATTAATGTACAAAATGTTTTAGTTAAAAAAGAATATTCAAACTAAAAAATCTATTTCTTTATGTATTTTTTATAAATGTTTTAAGCAAGATTTATATTAAAAATAAAAAAGGTTTTAATAAAAGAAGGGAAAAGAAAGAAAAAAAAGGTTTTAAGTTTTATGTATTAATGTAATTTAATATTAATGAAAAGTGTTAGTAATGTTGTTATTAAGAAAGAAAAAACAAAGAAATTAAGTTACGTATATAAAAAAAGAGAATGGGCTTAAGGGTGGATTATGGGCCCAACCAGAATTAAATGAGAAACAACAAAAGGGAGGTGTGTTCCAAAATTGAGGGGTGAGGCGTGCACACGTAATGGGCTTTAGGATGGAAAGGGCAAGGCCCACGCGTTGTGACAACATTTTTCAAAGGGTTTGATTGTTTTGTGTCATTTGGATTAGATTAGGGTTTGTGAGTTTGTGGAACACAGAGGCGCCGCTTGTGGTTACTTCGTCTTCTCCGTCTCATCTCTGAACCATGCTTCTGACCCCTCTCCCCGTTGCCAAGCTCCATCACCAATCCTTCTCCCTCCATGGAATGCTCGATTCGTGACAAGCAAAGGTAGTCTTGATTTTTTTTTTAGGTTTTTATACTTGCATGATTAGTTCTTTCCTCATTCTGGCCCTTAGATTAATACTTGATGTTGTTTGTTTCTGTGAGATGCGCGTGAAGGGAAAAAGGGAGAGATACTACCTTAACCCTTGGAGACGGAGGAGGAGGCGGCCTTGGAGGTGCTGTGGCGGCCAGAGGCGAGGGGAAAGCGTTGGTGAGCTAGCTTTGCAGGGAGATCTGGTACTCTGTATTTCTTTGCCCTCTTTAGCCTTTTGCTGGGTTTAATGATGATTTTGGCTGAGAACCTCTTCTATCTGCCTTGTTCTGTATGATTTCGCTCTTTTTTCTCTTCTTCTGTTAGCCTTGGTATGCTTATGTCGCCTTTGATTCTGAGATGATGATTACTGACATGCTTCTTTTTCTCTTCGCTCTTTGCTTTGCTTCTGTTTACTTCTTGCCTTTGAGTTGCCTTTTGGAATGCTGGTTGTATGCTGAGATTGAGAATTCTCTGAGCCCCTTTTTGTTGCTTCTGAACATGCTTTAGCTTGATGCCTTGTGTTTGAGTATTGTTGGGTCTGATCTATTGCCTTGAATGAATGCCCTGTGATGAGAATACTCTGAGGGCCTCTTTATGTTGCTTCTGAATGCTTTGATGCCTTGAAACGCTTCCTTTTCTTCTTTCTGCCTTGCTTCTGTTGCCTCTTGGAATTATTTCACTTTCTTCGGGTTGCCTTGATGCTTTACTTCTGTTTACTTCTTCTTGTTGGCTTGTCTAGCTTGATTTTGGTTATTGGTACGCTGGGGTATGTTTGTGATGCTTTGGATGTTTTCTTGCCCAGTGATGAACTTACAGTTCTGAGTGCTTAAGTGTGTTTGGAAACTGGTTCAGGCTTTGGTTTTATGGTTGGATGCTTGCTTCAGGTTGTGATTGAGGCTTAACAGGTTTTGAATGGTGAGGTTTGAAAACTCAGGCAGGGTTTAGACTGGACAGTTTTGCTTTGGTTCAAGGTTTGAATGTTTTGGCTTAAGCTTTATGCAGGTTATGTGTTTGGATAATTTTCTGGTTAGGCTTGATGCTGTTTGGACATGGCTTTCAGCAGGTTTTACAGGGTATACTGGTTTTGGGCCTGATGAAGCTATGCTTCAGCTTGGCATGGTTTTAGTTTCAGCAGGTTTGGCCTTTTTTCAGCAGGTTTAGCCTTTTGGTTCTTATGCTTGTAAAACAGGTTAAAGGTCTTTGGCTTTAGCTTGCTGTTGCAGTTTTTTTGAATGGTTAAGCTTGAGGCTTTGGCTTTGGTGTTTCTGTCTTGCTTTTTGCAGGGTGGAGGCAGTTTTGAGTTATATCTTTTTCTTATGATTTCTCTTGTCCACTGTGTTATTTGCAGTTTTGTTTTCTATACTTTCTTGCCTAAAGCCAAACCTGTAAGCCTAAACTCTTTTCTCTCTCTCTTTCTCTCTCTAGTACAAATTTAAAGCATTTTTTATTGCTTATGATTTGTCTTATGCTGAAAAGGTGACTGGTGGAACATGATGACATTGAAACTTGCTTGCTTGCAACATGTTTTCTCTGCATACTTTATCTTCTTGATATCTTTCCATATCTTCTTTTGACAGCATTTTGTACTTGTATCTGAATAGCCTTTTGGACTTGGACCGCTTTGGACAGTTGTTAGTTCAGTTTGAACCTAGTTTGAAATTGTGACTTGCATTGTTCTCTTGGCATATTCAGTAACTACTCAGTTTGCCTTTTTGGTTGCCCACTTGGATTTTGTTTGTCATTTTATGCAGTATGTTTTGACAAACTTGAATTTGTGCAATTAAAACTTTTGTGCATTTCATACCTTTTGCAAGCATTTTTCATCCCTCTCTGTGAACCGGGAGAAATCTCGTGATTTGCAGAGAGGGCAAACTGATTCCAGTCAGTTGCCTTTAATGATGACCTTTATTTTTATCTGTCTCTTTAATTGTTTATCCGCTTCAACTGACTTTTTCCTTCTTTTCTTTGCAGATAAATAATTAAATGGAGAGGAATAGCAAAAGATGAAGAATTGAAGATTTAGAAAAAATTAGGATAGTCTTTTTTAGGTTTAAATTACTGTAAAATCATTGTTGTAAACAATTTGTAAACAAAACAATTGTACAAATAATTTAAAAATAAATAAAAAGTTTTTTATCCAATTAATTATTTTCCTCTCTTTTTCAATTATTTATTTTATTATTTATAATTCTAAAATTATAATAATGGAAAATAAATTCCAATCATTTAAATTCAGAATAGTAAATAATTAAATAAACATTGTTTCGGCATTGATCAATTAAACTTGGCGCTTCCAACATTCAGAGCAAAGCAACAGTCAATCACAACAATTGCCCAGACGTATTTTCCTTTTATTGACTTTAATCAAACACTGCGAATTCAATCCAAATGCATCTTTTCACTGATTTAGTCACACAATGCGAATTCAAATCCAAATGCCTCAATCCACATCTCAGAATAACTTGACAAGCACTGTAGAGTTAGTCTTTCTAAAATCTGCGCACAAAAACCTAATTCCTGATTAAATGCCAAAGAAGCGTTCGCCTGATCGAAGTTGAACCAAAATCAACCAAAAAACTAAACAAACTGTTTGAATTATTCTAGAGCCAGGAAAACCAATGAAAACCCTAATTTTGTCTGACTGACGAGAAAAGTCTGTTTGACCGATTCTTGAGCCAGTTTGAAAAATCAGGAAACGCCTGAAGTTGTGATTTCTTGTGGAAAAATACGAGGGCAAATTTTGGGGTACAACAGTTGCCCCTGTTCAATCTTCTTGAACCTGAAGAGTTAGATTGGCAAGTTTGCCTTTCGCGACTCGAAGGTAAAAGAAGATTGGACACTAGAGTGCCCTAAAATTTGCACTCGGTGATGTGATGGTGGAGGGAATGGGCTTACAGATGCCATATGAGAATGTGCTTAAAGATGCCATTTAGTGACTGCTGGTAGGAGGATGGGCTTTTAGATGCCATCTGAAAGTGTAATGGATAGTTGTGGAGATGGGCTTACAGATGCCATCTGGAGGTGTGACGGAACTTTGTCGAGAATGGGCTTATAGATGCCATTTGGAATCATGTGTCGATCGCATAAGAGATTCTTTAGCGAGAACTTGCGTACTTGAGAAAGAAAGATAATTTCCTGGTCTGTTACATGGGTTGATCTTCAGTCTCTTCATGCAGACATGCCCTGGCTGGATACAGGTATTGAATCTAAAATCAAACGTTCGCAGATATGCCCTGGCTGGATACAGGTATCAAATATGAAAATAGTCGTCAACAGATATGCCCTGGCTGGATACGGGAATCGAATCTTCAAACTCTTCAGATGTGCCCTGGCTGGATACAGGAATCGAATCTGGAAATAGTCGTCAACAGATATGCCCTGGTTGGATACAGGAATCGAATCTTCAAACTCTTCAGATGTGCCCTGGCTGGATACAGGAATCGAGTCTGGAAATAGTCGTCAACAGATATGCCCTGGCTGGATACAGGAATCGAATCTTCAAACTCTTCAGATGTGCCCTGGCTGGATACAAGAATCGAATCTGGAAATAGTCGTCAACAGATATGCCCTGGCTGGATACAGGAATCGAATCTTCAAACTCTTCAGACGTGCCCTGGCTGGATACATGAATCGAATTTGGAAATAGTCGTCAACAGATATGCCCTGGCTGGATACAGGAATCGAATCTGGAAATAGTCGTCAACAGATATGCCCTGGCTGGATACAGGAATCGAATCTTCAAACTCTTCAGATGTGCCCTGGCTGGATACAGGAATCGAGTCTGGAAATAGTCGTCAACAAATATGCCCTGGCTGGATACAGGAATCGAATCTTCAAACTCTTCAGACGTGCCCTAACTGGATACAGGAATCGAATCTGGAAATAGTCGTCAACAAATATGCCCTGGCTGGATACAGGAATCGAATCTTCAAACTCTTCAGATGTGCCCTGGCTGGATACAGGAATCGAGTATGGAAATAGTCGTCAACAGATATGCCCTGGCTGGATACAGGAATCAAATCTTCAAACTCTTCAGATGTGCCCTGGATGGATACAGGAATCGAATCTGGAAATAGTCGTCAACAGATATGCCCTGGCTGGATACAGGAATCGAATCTTCAAACTCTTCAGACGTGCCCTGGCTGGATACAGGAATCAAATATGGGATTGTGATAGTTGATAGTAATCATCTTTGGGATTGACCTTTTCCTGAAAAGGCAAAACACCAGTTGTATGCGATGTCATGATGTATGACATGCGTGATGTCATGATGCTCAAAATGAGATAGTGTTGTATGCACTTTATCATGTATGTAAGCAGGATGTATGAAATGTGAAATGTCTATGAATGTATTTTCGTCTAGGAAAGTAAATCCTTGACGACTGGCCGGGGAATTAAATCCCGGGCTAATGTTGAAGAGTAAAGTTCTTCGTTTCCGCTAGGGATGATGGTTGCAAGAATACACCGGTAGGAGAAGATGACTCCGTTGGGGTTCGATGAGAACTCCGCTGGGGATCCCACTGATATGTTATGTTGGGGAATTTGATGAACTCCGCTGGGGATAGGAGGAACCTGACTGTTGTTGGGGGAAGGCAAGAATCTTTTGATTGTGAGAAGGAACCGGTGTAGGGTTGCTTCATGATGAGTCCGTGTAAAACTGCATATTCCAACAGGTGATGAAGGAATTGTTGAACACTTTTGACATTCGAATGCCCCAAGTGGTGATGTAGATAATTTCCTGGCTTGTTACAGGTGTTAATCCACAATCGGTCGTTCATAGATATTTCCTGGCTTGTTACAGGAATTGATCTGGAACTTAAGAAAGGTTGGTCAAGGAGATATTACCCTGGCTTGTTACAGGTGTTGATCTCTGACCTGAGAAAGAAAGATGGTTCCCTGGCTTGTTACAGGTGTTGATCTTCAATCTCTTCATGTAGATGATTTCCTGGCTTGTTACAGGTGTTAATCCATAATCAGTCGTTCACAGATATTTTCCTGGCTTGTTACAGGTGTTGATCTGGAACTTAAGAAAGGTAACAGAATGGCAACCGTGTCTGGAGCACATATGGACCGTATCTTCCAACAGATAATGAAGGAATTGTTGAACACTTTTGACATTCGAATGCCCCAAGTGGTGATGTAGATAATTTCCTGGCTTGTTATAGGTGTTAATCCACAATCGGTCGTTCACAGATATTTTCCTGGCTTGTTACAGGTGTTGATCTGGAACTTAAGAAAGGTAACAGAATGGCAACCGTGTCTGGAGCACATCTGGACCGTATCTTCCAACAGATAATGAAGGAATTGTTGAACACTTTTGACATTCGAATGCCCCAAGTGGTGATGTAGATAATTTCCTGGCTTGTTACAGGTGTTAATCCATAATCGGTCGTTCACAGATATTTTTCTGGCTTGTTACAGGTGTTGATCTGGAACTTAAGAAAAGTTGATCTGTTGGTGGTTGTAATTTCCAGCAGGTGGTGAAGGAATTATTGAACACTTTTGACATTCGAATGCCCCAAGTGATGATGAAAGAATCTTGAATCAGATTATTCTGCGGATTGAGAGATTTCTTGAAATCTTGACTGGACTGCCCCAGGTTAACTGAACTTTGAAAGATCTGTTGAAACCTTGACTGGACTGCCCCAGGTTAATAGGATGGTTCCATGTCATGCCCCTTGTTGATAGGAGATTTGTCGTTGGAAGTGACATCCTTTTGAAGTGATTTTGTTCACTGAGAGAGTTTTCGTTCCTCTGAACATTCGCTGTATGAATTTCTTTGCTGTCAATCAAAAAGCCAAATGCAGACAGTGATATTCAAGCAATGCACAGTTTATGTTTGTCTCGAAGTTTTGAAAAATGTGTTTTTTAGCAGAAAACTTTTTATAAGACAAGTCAACACAAGATTTTAGAGCAAAGCCTTACAGGAGTCAGGATACCCTTTGTAACAGTATGCTTTCGAACTAACCCATGCTTCAATTAGGACTTTTGCAGGGTTGTAACGTGGCCTGGTTCACGGTTTTAAGAAACAAAGGATAAAGGCTCAAAGTATATTTGTACCCACCCGCTCTTCGTGATATTCTTCATACCTAAGCTCAGTTAATTGTGCGTCACGCTCTGTTTTGAGTTTGGAACGACTTTTGGGCGGTGGTTCACCAATTGAATTTTGGGAGACAGTCATCATCTCCTTTTTCTTTTTCAACATTTTTCATGTTGTTGAGGATTTGTAATGACCTCACTATTTTGATTTTGATTTGTTATCCCTAACTTTTGCCTGACTGCTACCATTTTCGAGATTACAGTCAGCGGGATGCCCCATCTTTCTTAAGCCTCCTTTACAGGTTTTGGCTTGGTGGGCTTTTCTCTTTTGAGAGATTGACTGCCTATGTGATAGGGAACCACCCTGTCTTTTGATTCCAAGGGAAGGCTTTTCTTTTGCTTTGACGTCGTTCGTTGTGTTACGAACTGAGAGTTTGCGACTTCAATGCGCGTTTTTCTTTTGAATTAACTGAGATACTACCCTGCCCCAGGTTTATATCAAAGGTTTTGATTATTTAGAAACAGAAAACTCCTACTTCTTTGGCTCGAAGGGGTTGACTAGGGATTATCTTCCTTATAACTCTAGTGTTTGGGAACTGAAAGAAATGCTTGTACATCAAGCAAGGTCTGTTCGAAAGCATACTGTATGAGATTATGGTATTGTTTCGTCATCCTCCCTCTAAAGGCTTGCAGCTTTTTATCAAGAGTTAAATATCATAAAGAAAGCATAAGAGTAGTGAAACGAATGGATGAATTCAAGACAAACATATGCAATGCATTAATGAAAACAAAGTTTAACATCAACAGATAATTGTTTGACAATAAAAGAAATTACAACTTTGAAAATTCAAAATGAAGCAAAAGTCTTTCAGCTTGAGCTTCGTCACTTCAGGTGGAGAACCCCTTAACGGAAGATTTTCATCTCACCGTCTGGCATGAATTCCAACACTCCAATGTCGATCAGATCTTGAATCTTGTTCTTCAAGGCCCAACAGTCGTTGGTGTCGTGTCCCGGGCTGTAGGAGTGGTAAACACAAAATGTGTCGGGACGATAGTTAGGAGAGGAGGTATTGAGCTTCTGAGGAGGATCCCTTAAAGTAAGAAGGTTGACCTCCAATAGGCGCTTCAGTATGAAGAATGATGGTATCTCAGTCTCCGTGAACTGTCTTCCCGACGTTTCTTGCTTACGCCGATTACCCCGTTGACGCTGGCGAGATTGTTGATGGGCTTGTGACCCTGAAGCAAGCGAAGGAGCCTTCCCCTTGTCTTCTTGAGTGGATGGAGGCTGAGCGGTGACTTGCTCTTCAACCTCAGATGTTTGCCCCAATTGGTTGTTTTGAAGCAGTTGGCGGACGAGAACTCTGAGTTCCTCTTGTCTTTGAGATAGGTATTGGATGAGAGCCATCTGGCCCACTAACTGCCCCATCACTTGGATCCTCAAGGTTGTCAAATCAAACTGTAGCTCTGCAAGCTGATCACTCCTGGCATTGTTTGAATTCTCCAAGCCCTTTGTGAGGAGAGCTTTCATTTCTTCTTGCCCCAGAGACAAGTTCAGGAACATTTCCTGCAGCTGAGCAGTCTGGTCTTGGATGTCTTTGACAGACCTTTCTAGAGCCATCTCTTACTGAAATAAACAGCAGGAGAGTAAGGAAACCTGAAAAAGGAAAGATCGTCAAGATGCAATGCATGATATGTGGATGCATGCTTTCAAGGATCTCTTGGGGTAAACACAAGAAAACGTTAGAGGTTGAACTTTGCTCTTTGATTGGAGAACTTTTGCGACGGTGGATGTCTTTCCACGAGAATCGAGCTCACCATGTCAAGTGGGTCATAGCCACTGATTCAAGTTGTTGCACTTGAACTTTGATCGGATAACTTTGTATCGGTGGATGTCTTTCCACGAGAATCAAGCTCACCATGTCCAGTGGGTCATAGCCACTGATTCAAGTTGTTGTACTTGATCTTTGATTGGAATTGGTTAGCGGAGAAACCTCTTGCCTCTTGGTAGACGTCTGGTTCAACGTAACCCTACATCAAAAGAACCCTCGAGATCCTTGAAAAGGTTATTGAAAATGCTATGGTATGATGTCATGATGTTATGTACATGTATGCAAAAGCAAATGAGTGTATATACAGGTAATCATATTCACACAAATCAAACAAGTCCTTAGGTTTAGGCTCGCATGAGGTTCAGGTACTACCCTCTTTCAGTTTCGTTGGTTAAAACCTGTCCTATTAAAATTAACCGGGTTCTAGAGGATCTCAATATCATTGACTACCCTCAATCGGTCATAACTCCAGCATCGCTATCTTTTCTTGCGGCCGGAACCATCGCGAGAGTTTAGCCTCAATGAGTGTAGCATACTGCTACTATTCTAATGGCCAAGTTGGGTCAATTTAGGGTTCTAAGGTCGGTTGGTGCTTAATGACTCCTTGGAAGACCCATATTCTCCCCGTTTCAACACAAGGGATATCGGTACAGACCAAGGTGCCACACCAACGTAGCCACTGCTTCACCCATGTCGGTATACCCCGGACAGGTCCCTCGCAGATTATGCTACCTAAAAAAGGTATTCCCCAGATCCGGGTTAGGATCTATGAAACTCCGATGCAAAGCCCACAAATGTAAAAGCAAACAAAGCAATCAATTGAAAACAAAGGTGATCTAAACCCTAAGGTAACCCCACTTTTAAGTACTCCCCAGCAGAGTCGCCAGTTCTGTGATACGGTGGAAGAACTGACTTGTGTTTTGCGTTTGTATTCGCACTTGTTCGGTTGAGCAAGAGTCGCCACCGACTTTTTATTTTATCCTAAAGGAAAGGTTAAAAAAGCACAGCAAAAACCTTTTGAGATATTTCGTGGGTTCGGGGGGTAGATTATGAAAAGGGAAGGTATTAGCACCCTTTTCATCCATGGTTATCCATGGGCTCTTAGTTACTTGGTTTTTTAGATCACTTGCCTTGATTTTCGATTGCTTTGAAATTGTGGTGTGTGTGTGTGTTTTGAAAATGTTTTTGAAGAGATGCCTTGTCTTAGGCAACCAATGTAATGACTCGTGTTTGAGTATATACGAAGGTGTGTATCTTTTCGAAAAGATGTTTCAAAATGTTTTTGGAAGTTTGTTTGAAAGTGTGTATGAAGTGTGGTTTTTGAAAAGAAGGCAAGTGTTTTTGCAAGTTGATCTCAAGTAACTAAGAGTTTTGTCTACCCCTATTGTACTCAAAGGTTTTCTCTATGTTTTCAACCCTTTTTAACAATTTTGTTCCACCATTGAATTTGGTGGACAATCTTGCGTTTAGGAAGTTTAACGGGACGGGCGCGGGTCATCGTATGGACCATGAATGCAATGGTGCCAAGTGTCTTTGGCAATTTGCTTTGAAGGGACTATGATCATTTTGATAGGCGACTTTCGAAAGCGTCATCGAGGGACTTATGATCATTTGAATGTTTTGCCAAAGAAAATCGACGTGCAAGCATGGCCCATTTTGGAAGGCAACATGTGGGATTACCCTAGGGGGTGAAAGTGTGATTGTGTATTGATTTCATGTATTTGTCTTTGTATTAGGTTATCTAGCGTTTGATTTTATGTACATACAAACCCTAGGTCTAACCATGGTATAATTTGAAAGCGGTAAATTGAAAGAATTTAAAGTCTACGCTATTACAAATAGTATCCGGGAGTGGGGGTACAAATTCACAAATGGGGATGAGACTTTAGGAATGTAGTGTCCAATAATTTACAACCAAATCGAATTGCGACCAAAATGTAATAAGTATTAAATGTATAGCAATGTATAGAAAATGTATATTGTCAAATGTAAAGTGTATTGTGTAGGTGTACGTGTACGTATATGAGAATTATTTACAAGTTAAGAAAATGTGAATTTAATGTGAAGATTAAGTATATGTTCTTGTTTTGTATTTTGGTTAAGTATGTACAAAAGAAAGTATTTTGTAGAAAAGAAAATGTATTTATTTTTAAAGAAAAGTCATGTATTAATGTAATTATGTACAAATATTTCTAAGAAAAGAAATTGTATTAACTTAAAGAGAAATTATGTATGAATCAAAATAAGTTTTAATAAAATAAAAAAAGTGTTTTAAACAATGTATTTTTATGTATTTTATGCATTAATGTACAAAATGTTTTAGTTAAAAAAGAATATTCAAACTAAAAAATCTATTTCTTTATGTATTTTTTATAAATGTTTTAAGCAAGATTTATATTAAAAATAAAAAAGGTTTTAATAAAAGAAGGGAAAAGAAAGAAAAAAAAAGGTTTTAAGTTTTATGTATTAATGTAATTTAATATTAATGAAAAGTGTTAGTAATGTTGTTATTAAGAAATAAAAAACAAAGAAATTAAGTTACGTATATAAAAAAAGAGAATGGGCTTAAGGGTGGATTATGGGCCCAACCAGAATTAAATGAGAAACAGCAAAAGGGAGGTGTGTTCCAAAATTGAGGGGTGAGGCGTGCACACGTAATGGGCTTTAGGATGGAAAGGGAAAGGCCCACGCGTTGTGACAACATTTTTCAAAGGGTTTGATTGTTTTGTGTCATTTGGATTAGATTAGGGTTTGTGAGTTTGTGGAACACAGAGGCGCCGCTTGTGGTTACTTCGTCTTATCCGTCTCATCTCTGAACCATGCTTCTGACCCCTCTCCCCGTTGCCAAGCGCCATCACCAATCCTTCTCCCTCCATGGAATGCTCGATTCGTGACAAGCAAAGGTAGTCTTGATTTTTTTTAAGGTTTTTATACTTGCATGATTAGTTCTTTCCTCATTCTGGCCCTTAGATTAATACTTGATGTTGTTTGTTTTTGTGAGATGTGCGTGAAGGGAAAAAGAGGAGAGATACTACCTTAACCCTTGGAGACGGAGGAGGAGGCGACCTTGGAGGTGCTGTGGCGGCCAGAGGCGAGGGGAAAGCGTTGGTGAGCTAGCTTTGCAGGGAGATCTGGTACTCTGTATTTCTTTGCCCTCTTTAGCCTTTTGTTGGGTTTAATGATGATTTTGGCTGAGAACCTCTTATATCTGCCTTGTTCTGTATGATTTCGCTCCTTTTTCTCTTCTTCTGTTAGCCTTGGTATGCTTATGTCGCCTTTGATTCTGAGATGATGATTACTGATATGCTTCTTTTTCTCTTCGCTCTTTGCTTTGCTTCTGTTTACTTCTTGCCTTTGAGTTGCCTTTTGGAATGCTGGTTGTATGCTGAGATTGAGAATTCTCTGAGCCCCTTTTTGTTGCTTCTGAACATGCTTTAGCTTGATGCCTTGTGTTTGAGTATTGTTGGGTCTGATCTGTTACCTTGAACGAATGCCCTGTGATAAGAATACTCTGAGGGCCTCTTTATGTTGCTTCTGAATGCTTTGATGCCTTGAAACGCTTCCTTTTCTTCTTTCTGCCTCGCTTCTGTTGCCTCTTGGAATTATTTCACTTTCTTCGGGTTGCCTTGATGCTTTACTTCTGTTTACTTCTTCTTGTTGGCTTGTCTAGCTTGGTTTTGGTTATTGGTACGCTGGGGTATGTTTGTGATGCTTTGGATGTTTTCTTGCCCAGTGATGAACTTACAGTTCTGAGGGCTTAAGTGGGTTTGGAAACTGGTTCAGGCTTTGGTTTTATGGTTGGATGCTTGCTTCAGGTTCTGATTAAGGCTTAACAGGTTTTGAATGGTGAGGTTTGAAAACTCAGGCAGGGTTTAGACTGGACAATTTTGCTTTGGTTCAAGGTTTGAATGTTTTGGCTTAAGCTTTATGCAGGTTATGTGTTTGGATAATTTTCTGGTTAGGCTTGATGCTGTTTGGACATGGCTTTCAGCAGGTTTTACAGGGTATACTGGTTTTGGGCCTGATGAAGCTATGCTTCAGCTTGGCATGGTTTTAGTTTCAGCAGGTTTGGCCTTTTTTTCAGCAGGTTTGGCCTTTTGGTTCTTATGCTTGTAAAACAGGTTAAAGGTCTTTGGCTTTAGCTTGCTGTTGCAGTTTTTTTGAATGGTTAAGCTTGAGGCTTTGGCTTTGGTGTTTCTGTCTTGCTTTTTGCAGGGTGGAGGCAGTTTTGAGTTATATCTTTTTCTTATGATTTCTCTTGTCCACTGTGTTATTTGCAGTTTTGTTTTCTATACTTTCTTGCCTAAAGCCAAACCTGTAAGCCTAAACTCTTTTCTCTCTCTCTCTCTCTCTCTCTCTCTCTTTCTCTCTCTAGTACAAATTTAAAGCATTTTTTATTGCTTATGATTTGTCTTATGCTGAAAAGGTGACTGGTGGAACATGATGACATTGAAACTTGCTTGCTTGCAACATGTTTTCTCTGCATACTTTATCTTCTTGATATCTTTCCATATCTTCTTTTGACAGCATTTTGTACTTGTATCTGAATAGCCTTTTGGACTTGGACCGCTTTGGACAGTTGTTAGTTCAGTTTGAACCTAGTTTGAAATTGTGACTTGCATTGTTCTCTTGGCATATTCAGTAACTACTCAGTTTGCCTTTTTGGTTGCCCACTTGGATTTTGTTTGTCATTTTATGCAGTATGTTTTGACAAACTTGAATTTGTGCAATTAAAACTTTTGTGCATTTCATACCTTTTGCAAGCATTTTTCATCCCTCTCTGTGAACCGGGAGAAATCTCGTGATTTGCAGAGAGGGCAAACTGATTCCAGTCAGTTTCCTTTAATGATGACCTTTATTTTTATCTGTCTCTTTAATTGTTTATCCGCTTCAACTGACTCTTTCCTTCTTTTCTTTGCAGATAAATAATTAAATGGAGAGGAATAGCAAAAGATGAAGAATTGAAGATTTAGAAAAAATTAGGATAGTCTTTTTTAGGTTTAAATTACTGTAAAATCATTGTTGTAAACAATTTGTAAACAAAACAATTGTACAAATATTTTAAAAATAAATAAAAAGTTTTTTATCCAATTAATTCTTTTCCTCTCTTTTTCAATTATTTATTTTATTATTTATAATTCTAAAATTATAATAATGGAAAATAAATTCCAATCATTTAAATTCAGAATAGTAAATAATTAAATAAACATTGTTTCGGCATTGATTAATTAAACTTGGCGCTTCCAACATTCAGAGCAAAGCAACAGTCAATCACAACAATTGCCCAGACGTATTTCCCTTTTATTGACTTTAATCAAACACTGCGAATTCAATCCAAATGCATATTTTCACTGATTTAGTCACACAATGCGAATTCAAATCCAAATGCCTAAATCCACATCTCAGAATAACTTGACAAGCACTGTAGAGTTAGTCTTTCTAAAATCTGCGCACAAAAACCTAATTCCTGATTAAATGCCAAAGAAGCGTTCGCCTGATCGAAGTTGAACCAAAATCAACCAAAAAACTAAACAAACTGTTTGAATTATTCTAGAGCCAGGAAAACCAATGAAAACCCTAATTTTGTCTGATTGACGAGAAAAGTCTGTTTGACCGATTCTTGAGCCAGTTTGAAAAATCAGGAAACGCCTGAAGTTGTGATTTCTTGTGGAAAAATACGAGGGCAAATTTTAGGGTACAACAGGGATATTTGCACAAAATAAAACCCTAAAATACTATTACAACCCAATTGAATTATTGTACAAGATAAATAAATATACAAATACTTAAATATGCAAATAAAATGTATTTATGCAAAAATGTCTTGTATTAATTTTATGTATGAAAAAATAAAATTATTTAAGTCCTAAAAATAAGAAAAATAATATTGTTATTTTTGAAAGGGTGAAACCCTAGTTTTTTTTTATTAAAAGAAAAATATGTTCTATATTATTTATTTTATCCATTTATGTACAAGAATAATAATAATAATACTATGTATAAATATTAAAAATTAAAATGTATGGGAAAATGAATATTTTATGTATATAAATAATAAAATAAAAATGTATAGTATTTATTAAATATATTTACAATTTATTTAAGAAAATAAAGCATATTATTCTAATAAACTATTGTTTTATGCAAAAAATAAAATAAAATAAATAAAATAAAATGCGAAAAATAAAGAAAATATTTTTCATGATTTTTTATGGTTCAGAAAAATAAATAAAATAAATAAATATAAAAATGAAAAGAAAATATGAAAAATATACAAAATAAGCAAAGGGGTGCAAATAGTGGATCAGGGGGTGTGGAAAGTAGAAATAACAAGGCCCAGGCACGCCAGGCCCAGACACTTCATCCCTGTCCTCCAGCTTCTATTTGCGCGCGTTCTTGCCTTCAAATCTGTAACTTGCTATTCTTTGCATAAAATCAAAAACTTGTAACATGAAAAATATAGCATTTCATCTCACGATTCCAATGATATAAAATTTATAAACTAACTCTCAAAGATCAGAGAGAATTTAATCACCCCTAATTTCTGACCTAGTTTTTTCAGCATGTTCAACAATCAAATTCTCTTAGCTCAGTTAATATAAATGACAACTATGCATATGTACAGCTTCACCATGCTAGAGACTATATTTTTGATTCACAAACCGTGGCTTGAAGATGCTTAAATAGAGAGATAGAGTTTTGAAAAATACCTCCTTCAACTAGATTTAGATATGGCAATATGGGGACTTTGGGTGAGGCCTGAGGATCGTGTGAGCTTCCTTGAAGTTCCCTCAAGCTATTCCAATGCTTAGCTTGCCTTGAGGATGCTTGAAACTCCCTGTAGAAGTCAAGATGCAACCTTCCAAAATGAAAATGGTGATGTCTGAAACAGGGCTCACAGTTGCAGGTTGAATTCTTGGATAATTTGGATATGATGTGGATGAAGTGTTTCAAAGGTTAAAAGGCAAAACGCACGAGCCAAAATGAAGTTGGCAAGTGTTTTGCAGAAACTGCCCTGTTTGGGAAGAATTTTTTTTTAGAGTTTGAGAGTGTTTGGGATGTTATGCCTTCGTGTGCTAGCTTGCAACAAGTTTGTGAATATGTTAAGAATGATGCCAAGTCCACCCTTTATCAGATGTACAAGTTCCCTACCTTTTGGCCACTTTTCTTATTTTTGAAGAAAGGTGGAAGTGACCATGCTAACAGGCATGTACTTGGCTATCTTGTGAGCTGCAAGGTTTGGTATACTTTGCTTGTGATCTATGGAAAATGCCTGTACTCAAGGAACAAGTCCAAGGCTCAAGGCTGATAAAGTTGGAAAAACTTGCTTTATCAAAATGACATTGTGCCCTTTATGCCATTTATGGATTTATTCCTTGTACAATGCTTCAAAAGCCAAAACAATGCCATTATCCATTGATTTAGCATTTAATTATGGAGTGTAGAAGGAGTTTAGGGCCTGTAATGCAAGGTACAAGTATGCTTGGTCAGATTTGCAACTTGGAGCATTGTGAAAATGGCTTGAACAAAAGTGACAAAATGCCATTTTCTCTTCTTCGATTCTCCCTAACCACAAATGATCTTGGAGAGTTCTTAGACATTTTTGAAATCTTGCAACATGCTCTACAATCCATATTTGAAATGCATTTTGAGATACCTCTTGGAACTAGGTGAAAAATGTCCATGAAGTTGAGTCAAAAACCTGCCTAAATTAGGGCAAATTTTCACTAAGTTATTTAGTTCATGGACCCTTATTCACAAATTCATAACTTGAGATCCAAGCATATTTTGGGAAAACTTTGTGAATCAAAGTTGTATATTTAATGGAGGACTACAACTTTCATGTTGGAAGTTTGCTTTGAATCCAATTGCATCATAGTGAAAAAGTTGTGGAAAGTTAGGAAAAAATAAGAAATTTTCCATACTTAGAAAAAATTCTAAGTTATGAAACATTTCAAATTAAAACCCTAATTTGCAATTTAAGGTTTCTTGGTCAACAAGTTTCACATTTTGACATATCTGGATGAATTATGACCCTTGGCACTTGATTTTGACTAAAAAGTCAAAGTTTGACTTTTCAGTGCACAATTGACTTTTGATCAGTTGACTGCAAAATTCATTTGTCAATCCTATGCATTTGAGATCTTTTGAACTATGTGATTAGGTTAAGATGATTCTATTGAGTCATTGAATTCATGATTGAACCTAATTGGTCATTGGCTAGGTTAAAAATCAGAAATTGCCCTTTCCCAGTCAACACCTTAATTTTGACCATTTTGCCCTTTTGATGATTTGATCAAATTTCTTGAGGAGTTGTGATCCAAACTTGATCAAATGGTTCATATGAGTCTAAAATGTTGTTGTGGATAAAAATTATGAAGTTTGACTGTAAATTGGCCATGGTTGACTTTTTCCCCAATACAGCTGATTTTTAGGTCAACTGTCCAATTGACTGGGCAAAAATGTGATTCAAAGCTTGAAACTTATCATGAGCAATCTTAGGGGTCCAAGGTGGTGTATGAAAGTCACACGAAGCATTGATGGTCCAAAATTCCTTGTGCAAACTCAAACCCTAATTTCAGGTTATTAGTGCAAGGTGATGTCTTGAGCTGACCAAACCCTAATCTTGTCTTGAGTCCAAGGAGTTTTGTGAGGAAAAGTCTTGATAAATGAGAGGGAAAATTTTGGGGTACAACACATGGTAACCTGCAATTTCAGCACTTAGGTTCTCATGTAAAACGTCAAACCTTTTCTAATCATTATCACAAACATATATGCATGCATTAAATGGATCAACAATACATATTTCAACAAGTTTGAATCAAAGAAATATACCAAACCGATTATTATCGTGGGGGTGTTTTTGGGATGTGGTGGGCTTGTGTGATGATTGGGGATGGCTTCTGGGACCTTTAGGAGGAATATAGGATGCTGGTTTTGGATCGAAGGTGCCTGCAAAAGGCGTTTTGGTTTTGACAATTTTGCTGATTTTTTTGAGAATTTTCGTGGCTCTTTGAGGTAGCTTTCGATAGGCAATTTGTCAGTGTTTTTCTTGAAGATATGCTGGGTGTTATACGGTGGCAGAACCGACTGTTATATATTGGTTTTGCATTTGTGTTTGTAAATGTTACGGTAAGCAAGAGTCGCCATCGACTTTTCTTTTATCCAAATTAAGGAAGGGGTGAAAAGAATAGAAAAAGACCTTTTCAAGAGTTTTCTGAGTAAGGGGATAGATTATGGAAAGGGAAGGTGTTAACACCCTTTCCATCCGTGGTTTTCCACGGGCTCTTAGAGGTTTGCTCATTTTAAAAATACCTTTGTGCTATGTGTTTGAAAATGTTTTGAAAATGCCTTAGTGCGGCAATTTGTTTTGCGTTTAACTCTTGTATCAGTCCTCAAGAGTGTTAACAAAGTAAATGTTTTTGAAAATTGTTTTTGAAAAGTAGTATTTTATGTAAGTGCAAAAAATGTTTTTAAGCAAACTTCTAACAGCTATCTACTTTTATACTCGAAAAGGGTCGTTCTTTTCCTCCTATCCTTTAGACAATGCTATCCTACTATTAGTGAGTAGGTAGCCCTATCGTTGGATGTTTGAGGGACATCGAAGGGACATTTACAGTCACGAAGGCAATTTATGGAGACACTTTAGCAATTTTGTTTAGGGACTAGATCATTTACCGAGAAGGAAACTGTAGGATCATCGAGGGACTATGATCTTTTGATTTATGGGTCTCTGCTAAAGCGTTCCTGCCTCATGACTGTTTTATTTCTGAAGGCAACCAAAGTGGGGTACCCTAGAGGTGCATATGTGTAAGTGTGTTATGTTCAGTTATTTTTGTCTTTTTGTTAAGTTTTCTAACGTTTGATTTCAGTCTTTTCATACACGCCTAGTTACTAGCAGTTAATATATACAGAAATGTAAAGTGCGAAGATAAAACCCTATGTTATTACATGGCTTTAGGGAGGGGGTTTACAATGTACAAAAATTGGGGGAAGAAAAATAAATAAAGAAAGCGGTAAAAATCCTAATTAGTTTATTACATCTAGTATACATGTACAATAATAAATAGAAATTGCAAAAATAAATAATGCGCGCGGAATTTAAAAATACGTCTAACAACCTAGTAAGAAAATCTTTTTTGTGTTGTTTTTAATTTAAGAAAATAACTAAATTAATTATTCTAAAGTCTATTTAAAAAATTAACTTAAGAAAAATAAACTAAACTCTTTTTGTGATTTTTTATATTTATGAAAAGAAATATTAAATCTAAATTAAGTCCTAAATTCTAGTTCATTTTAAATTAGGAAAATAGTTAAAACTTAATTAATTAAAGAAATTAATTATTTAATTAAAAAAATCTACGCCTAATTTTTTTTGTGAGTTTTTTATTATTATTATTATTAAAAAAGATTAAGAAATGAAATAAATAAATAAAACAAAAAGAAAAGAGATTGGGCTTGATGGCTGAAGTATAATGGGGGTTGCAATTGAAATTTCGCTAAGCCCAGATTGTGAAGCCCAGGTCTATCCTTGGATCCAGTGTGGGAAGTACTTGATGGTACATGGTATCTCATGTTCTAGACGTCATGCATTCCATGTAATTCCCCTAACCTGCTCTAAGGATATCCAGGAACTCATGTACACACATTAGGACATTCAACAATTAATAAAAATAGAGATTCAAATTTTAGATTATACCAAAACGGTGATAGCTTGGACCCGATGATCTGGGACCTTGCAAGCTTTGAGGATGGTTGGAACAAGTCCCTGGGAACCTCAAGAGCAATGTATGATTACTAGTTCGGACCAAAAGTACCTGCAAAGTGGGTTTCGAATTTTTACCACTTTTGATAATTTTGCAAAAATGGTAGAGCTCTCTCTAGGCTGTGTAGGCCTCTTGAAATTCTTTCTAGATGCTTGTTTATATAGAGAGGAATCAGGAGACAAGAAAACAAAGGTTTAAACAACCTTAAAGCAAACGTTTCAAAGCCATGAATGAAATTTGTAACTTTGGCCAAAAACAAGGAAACTTGTCATTTTTTGAATTTGGATGAATATGGACATTGCTTGCACGAAATTTTATGGGCCTAGTCTGTCCAAAACATAAACCCAAAGCTCAAAGCCCATTTCCAATTATTTTATACATTTTATTTTATATTTATTTGAAATAAATTAAAATAAATATGAATAAAATAGTTAGAAAATGCAAGGCATGACAAGAATAATTTTAGAGGTCCTCTATATACTTAAGAAGATGTTTGAAGTCCAATAAATTAAGCCATTGACCTAAAACTTCAAGTTTTCTCAATGCATAATTCTTGAAAATTCCCAAATTTCACCAACTTGGGCAAGCCATAACTTGCTCAATTTTTATCTCATGATGATGATCTTGGACTTTTTGGAAAGCCATAGATGTCTACTTCAATACCTCTTTTGATAAATTTTGTATTTGAAGATTTTATCTTGATGTAAATGGTTTTGACAAAAAGTGCCTTTTGTTGACTTTCTGAAAATGACCTGTAATGTATAAGCTTGTATCTTTCAACTGGTGCATTTCTTGGACTTGAGGGATGAATAGAAGTTGTAGGGAATTGGATTCTATTCAAAATGATCTTTTAATGGGAAACAATAGATGAAGTATGAGAAAGTTATGTCTGATCAAAGTTTGGTTGACTTTTCCTATAGAAACCCTAATTAGCAATTCTTGACTTTTGATGAATTAGGAGCATTTATTGCGGGATCATGATCAACCCTTGATCAAATGATGGATATCACTTCAAAATGATGATGTTGACCAAAAATCTTGAAGTTTGACTGTATATAGACCATAGTTGACTTTTGACCTAGTGCAGTTGATTTTCAAGCATTTGAGCAATTAATTGAGCAAACTTGTAGTGCAAGGCATGCAATTTGTCATGGATAATATTAAAGACATATTAGGACCATGGAAGAAATTTGAGACCTTTTGAGCTCACACATCTTGGTGAAAAATGAAACCCTAGTTGGAAGGCCAATGCTTAGGAGGAGAATTTGTCTGATCAATTATTGGTCAACCTTGAGCAATTAAGGACCTCTAAGAGTATGCCTTGTATGAAAATGGGAGGGAAAATTTTGGGGTACAACAACTGCCCCTGTTCAATCTTCTTAAACCTGAGGATTTAGATTGGCTTATCTGCCTTTCGTGATCTGAAGGTGGAAGATGATTGAACACTAGAGTGCCCAAAAATTTGCACTCGCGTGAAGTAATACTGATGGTTGATGACGTCAAGAATGGGCTTACAGATGTTATTTGGATAAGATGACTGAAATTTGTCGGAGATGGGCTTAAAGATGCCACCCATAGTAGATGCTGACTTCATAAGAAGTCTCTTTATGTGGATTCTTGTTCCTGTTGTCTGAGGAGGAGTCCATTGGGGGATGTTGATTTCTATTGTTTTCCTGTTTAAGGAAAACTCTATGGGGAATAGAGTCTAGGAACTTCAGCTGTCCATGGCTCTACTGAGGGGTTATCTCTGGATTGGAGAGATGAAAGTTTGTTGTTTTCTGGTTGAAATCCAGGCTTCACAGTGATTTTCTGGGGAGAATGAAATTAACTGCTATCTAGAAATGTATCAGAAGAAACCTGTGTATGGCTGTTTCAGGATGAGTCCGGGTAAGACTTCATCTGGAAGTGTATGATAAGGAACCTGGGTAGGGCTGTTTTAGGAGATATATGAGAGGGAGCTTGGGTATGGCAGCTTCAGGATGAGTCCGGGTAAAACTGTATCTAGAAATTATAAGAAGGAACCTGGATAGGGTTGCCTCAGGATGAGTCCGTGTAAAACTGCATCTAGAGATTGTGAGAAGGAACCTAGGTAGGGTTGCTTCAGGATGAGTATGTGTAAAACTGCATCTGTAAATTCAAGAGAAGGAACCTGGGTAGGGTTGCCTCAGGATGAGTCCGTGTAAAACTGCATCTGGAAATTCAAGAGAAGGAACCTGGGTAGGGTTGCCTCAGGATGAGTCCATATAAAAATGCATTTGGAAATTCAAGAGAAGGAACTTGGGTAGGGTTTCCTCAGGATGAGTCCGGGTAAAACTGAACCTGGAGATTATGAGAAGGAACCTGGGTAGGGTTGCTTCAGGATGAGTCCGTATAAAATTACATCTGGAAATTCAAGAGAAGGAACCTGGGTAGGGTTGCCTCAGGATGAGTCCGTGTAAAACTGCATTTGGATATTGTGAGAAGGAACCTGGGTAGGATTGCTTCAGGATGAGTCTGTGTAAAACTTCAAAAGGAGGGAGAAGGAATTCGTTTAAGATTGCTTCATGAAGAGCCTGTATAAAGCTGTATTTGGAAGTCAGAAGAAACCCGTGTAAGATTACTTCATGAAGAGCCCGTATAAAGCTGTATTTGGAAGTCCGAAGAAACCCGTGTAAGATTGCTTCATGTTGAGCCCGTGTAAAGCTGTATTTGGGATTCATAAGAAACCCGTGTAAGATTGCCTCATGATGAGCCCAAATAAATTTGTATTTGGAAGTCCGAAGAAACCCGTGTAAGATTGCTTCATGATGAGCCCGTGTAAAGCTGTATTTGGTTGCACAAATGATTACTCTATTTTGTTTCAGGAGCTAATCCTTGACCTGTTGAAAATTATTGATGATAAATATCTGTTGATTGATATTTCCTGAAAAGGTAAAGCGTTAGCTGTATGCAATGTCATGATGTATGAAATGCATTGTGTAATGGTGTTCTCAAAATAAATGAGATTGGGATGTATGCATTTGTACTGCAGATGCTATGACATTTGTAGAATGATGTATGAACGTAATATGTGAATGTATCAGTTGTTCTATTGCAGCGCTATTGAATTAGGGAAAATAAATCCCTGATTGCAGCTGGCGATGAAGAATGTAGGTCTTCAGATTTTGTTGAAGTTGAACTGCTGGGAGATGATCTTCCGTTATTAGAGAAATAAACTTTGTTGGGGAAGGAAAGCTCTGTGCACTGCCTGAGGATTTTGTGAAATCCTATTGGGGAATCCTGAGAAGTTTGACGACTTTACTGGGGAAAACCTGATGTTAGAGACATAGTTAGAAATTATTGTTCTGTCAGGATACAAGAACACCTGCCATCACTAGGTTGTAAGCTGAGGATATGGCGACGACATTTTAGTAAGATGCCCCTACCTCTGTACCTGTTGGAGAAAGTACTTGCGGAGACTTTATGGATGGTTTAAGTGTCATCCCACCTCCCGGGGTGCTTGGTAAATGCTGATCAGGATGATAAGTCTTCTACTAATAAACAAATGACAAGATGACGGGACATAGCTGTACGTTTTTAATTCCTAACTTTTGCTTGGACCTCCCTTTCTGGTTTTCAGTCCACCGGGATACCCTTTTTTGCTCAAACCGCCTTTTCAGGTTTTCGACTTACCAGGTGTACAATTTTTTTGTAGTTATCCCTAATTTTTGTTCGAACTCTTTTGGTTCGTCGGGATGCCCTTAATTTTTCCTAGGCCTGTCAACCTAGCAGGTCTTTTTCATGTGTAGTATTTTCCGACTATGTTCGCGCTCATAGGATGTGGAAAGTTGTCACCGTCTATGACAACAAGTGTTGTAGAAATGCCAGAAAATGTTTATGTGATCGCATGTACCTTTTCATACGTGGGATCCTGTGTGGGGCTGCTTCAGGATGAATCTGGTGCACCTGATGTTTGATCAAGTTTCTGATAGTCTTGAATTTCCTAGGTATCTTTTCTAAGAACTGTCATGAAAGGATTCGAAGACATGATACTGATACCATCTGATACTACTGACACAAACAAGAAATTTGTTGGTAACAAAGATTCAAATTTCACAGTGATTTTTTGCTGGAATCCCCGATCAATGTAACAGCCTCCAAGTGATTCAGATGGAGATATGCCCCAGGCTATTCAGCATTTTTGGAGAGATTCTTTGCATATTGGCTTAACTGCCCCAAATTAATTAGACACCATGTCATGCCACTTGATTATGAAAAGTTTGTTGTCGGGAATGTTATTTCCGTCTGAGGTGATTCTGTCCATTGAGGGGGTCTTCGTTCACTGAATATTCATTGTGTGAATTTCTCTGCCATTTGAACAATTAACCATATGCAAATAATGTCATTTAAAGAATGCAAAGCTTATGTCTGTCTTGAAATTTTTTGAAAATTCATTTTTTGTAGTAAAACAAAATTTACAAGAATGTGATATCAACTCATGATTTATGGCAAACCTTACAGGAGTCAGGATACCTTTGTAACAGTATGCTCTCGAACTAACCCATGCTTCATCTAGGACTTTTAAGGGCTGTAACGTGGCCTGGTTCACGGTTTAAGAAACAAAGGATAAAGGCTCAAAATTTATTTGTACCCACCCGTTCTTCGTGATGTTCTTCAGTCCTATGCTCAGTTAATTGTGCATTTCGAATCCCAGTTGAGTTCTGGAATGTTGGCCCCGATATTCTGGTGATGGCTTAGAAATTAAACGTTTGTTTGAGAAGGCAGTCGTTTTTGTGACCTTTTCTTTTTGTTGAGGATTTGTATGACCTATTTCTTTTTTAATTTTTCTATCCATGTCTTTTGCCTGAACTATTTCTTTTGTGATTACAGCCAGCGGGATGCCCTAGTTTTTTTTCTTAAGTCTCCTTCATAGGTTTTGACTTATGGGCTTTTATTTTGAGAGATAATGGCTGCTTGTTCTTAATGATTATGTGGAACCATCGCCATCTTTTAGAGAGCATCTTCTACATTATTTGTCGTGTATGAAGGGAAAGCTTGCGACTGAATGCATATCTGAATTAACTGAGAAAACTACCTTGCCCAGGTTATGATTAAGGGTTTTAATTTGTGTGAAAAGAAAACTCCTGCTTCTTAGGCTCAAAGGGGTTGACTAGGGATTATCTTCCTTATAACTCCACTGTTTAGGATTTGAAACAACGCATGTACATCGTCAGCGGGGTCTGTTCAAAAGTATATTGTAGAGATTGTGGTATCATTCTCATCATCCTCCCTCTAAAGGCTTACAAATTTTAATCAAGAGTCGAATATCACAAAAAGGAAGTAAGAATGCAATTTTGAAATAGTGAATACGAATGAATTGATTCAAGACAGATATATGCGATACATTGATGAAATAACAAAGTTTGACATGAATAAGTGTTCAAACAAAAAGAAAATTATAATTTGAAAAATTCAAATGAACAAAAAGCCCCTTTATCTAAACTTGTCACTTCAGATGGTGTGCCTTTGAGGGATGGCAGAAGACTTCAGTCTGATCACCTTGTGTGAACTCCAACACTCCTTTATTGATCAGGTCTTGAATCTTATTTTTCAATGCCCAACAATCATTCGTATCATGTCCAGGACTATTGGAATGGTAGGCGCATATTGCATCAGGATTGTAGTTATGGGAAGAAGTTTTGGGGTTTGGATGAGGATCCCTTAATGTAATCAACTCCATCTTCAACATGTGTTGAAATACTTGAGCCAAGGACATGTTGATTTTGGTGAATTTCCTTTTGGGCTTGTCTTGCCTTTGCTGATTACCCCGTTATGATTGCATCGGTGCGGGAATAGAAGTCTGCATTACCCCTACAGATTAGTTGAGATTACTCTTATTGCGGCCCTTCTAGTCTTACACGACATTGGCTTCCCTCTTACCAGCAAATGGATTCTTCTCAGCATTAGAAGATGCAGCCATCAGGATCTTCCCACTCTTGATACCACTTTCGATCCTTTCTCCAGTTAGAACCATCTCTGTGAACCCGGATGAGGAACTCCCGATCAGCAGATTAAAGAAAGGGTCTGTAAGAGTGCCCATGAACATGTATACCATTTCCTTATCATTCAGAGGAGGTTGTACCCTGCCAGCTAGATCCCTCCATTTCTGCGCATATTCCTTGAACCCTTCTCTTAAGCTCATGGACATATTCTACAGTTGCACTCGAGTTGGTGCCAAGTCAGTGTTGTATTGGTACTGCTTATAGAAAGCATCAACCAAGTCTTCCCAGGTATGGATTTCAGTTTGTTTTAGCTGATAGAACCAATCCAGTTGAGTGCCAGCCAAACTTTCTTGGAAGAAATAGACCCATAGCTTCCAGTCAGTAATGTAAGGCTGGATCTTTCTGACATATGACCTCAAGTGAATCTTGGGACAGGAAACACCGTCATATTTTGCAAAGATGGGGACCTTGAACTTAGGTGGGATGACCACCCCTGGAACCAAACCTAATTCTTCAAAATCCAGACTGGACACCCTTTGGATATCCATGGCATTGAGCCAATCCTCTAGCCGTTTGTATTTATCGTCAGCAGGGGGATATTGCTCCTTAGAAAAGTCAGGTTCATCTTCTTCAGACACTGGATTGTTGTCTCCTTCCTCTGATTCCTCGTCATCTTCCTCATGATTATCCCCTCTTTTAGATGGGGTTGCAAAATCTAGAGCTCGGTTAGCCAGTCTTCTTCTTCCCACACTCAAAACACAAACTGGTTTCTTTGCCTTCTTAGTTTTCTTTTTAACGATCAGAGCTTTCAGGTCTTCTTGCCCATGGGTCAGAGTCAGTAACATTTGTTAGAACTGAGCGTTTTGAGCCTGAAGGTCTTTGATTGTTTGTTTAAGATCCATTTCTTCTTGATGAAATAAACAGCGAATGGATAAGAAGCTTATACCTGGAATACCTGTTATGCAATGACATGTATGATACGCAAATGTTTTCAAGGATCTCGCGGGGTAAACACAAGAAGATGTTAGGAGTTGAACTGCGACTTTGACTGAAGAACTTTCATATCGTTTGAAGGTCCTTCCACGAGAGTCAAGCTCACCATATCGAGTGGGTCATAGCCCTAACTCAAGTTGTCGTGTTTTGGTCTTTTGAAGGCATTGGTTAGAGGAAAATAAATCCCCTTCCCCCTTGCCAGACGTCTGCTTTATCATAACCTGCATCACAGGCTCTTGAGATCCTTGAAATGATTAAGGAAATGCTATGGTATGATGCTATGATGTGTATGCTATGTGTGATACGGTGGGAGAACTGACTTGAAGGTTTTGCGTTTGTGTTTGCAAATGTTGCGGTTAGCAAGAGTCGCCACCGACTTTTATTTTATCCAAAAGGGAAAGGTGAAAAAGCACATGAAAGACCTTTCAAGATTATTTCTTAAGTTCGGGGGGTAGATTATGAAAAGGGAAGGTGTTAACACCATTTTCATCCATGGTTTTCCATGGGATCTTAGTTACTTGCTAGATCACTTGCTTTTGTTGTTTGAAATTGTGTTTGGTGTGGTTTTGAAAGTATTTTGTAAAAGAGGCCATTGTTTAGGCAACCTTTGTAATGATTCTCGTTCGTAAGAATGTATACAAAGATGTTTTTCTTTTTTAAAATGTTTCAATGTTTGTAAAATGTTTGGAAATGTGTGTGTTTGTTTTTTAAAATAGCAAGGATAGTTGTTTGGAAATAGAGCAAGTAACTAGGAGTAATCTACCTACTCAAATATATTTCTTGTGCATTTTCTATTCCTTTGACATTGTTATCTTACCATTTATTTGGTAAGCAACCCTATCTTTGGATGTAAATGGGACGGGCGTGGGTCATCGTATAACCATGATTAGCAATATTGCAAAGTATCTTAGCATTTTGAGGGACCAAGATCATTTTGTAAGGCAACTTAGGATAGCGTCATCGAAGGACTATGATCTTATATTTGTTTTTTTACCAAGATACTTCGCATGCGTAATATGGCTATTATTGTATAAGGCAACCAAGTGGAGAAACCCTAAAGATGCTTGTGTGCAAGTGTGTTATTTTCATGCTTTGATTTTGTCTTGAATTTAGGGTTTTCTATTTGTTTTGTTTTGATCTTGCCATTCAAACCCTAATTACTAACATGGCATATAAAGAAGTAAATTGCGTAATGTAAAGATTACTAAACTATTACAACGATTTATGGGAGGGGGGAATAAAAATTTAAATGGGGATTTGCAAGAATGTAAATCTAAATAAGCTATTACAACCAAATTGAATTTGTACAAATATTGGAATAAACAAATACAATATTTAAATATGCAATATTATGTATATGCAAGAAAATATTTTGTTTTATTATTTATTTTTGTGTGAAAAGGGATTTTAACCTAATCCTAAAAATATGAGGAAAATAAATTAATACTTAAAAAGGGTTTAACCCTAATTTCCAGTTTGAAAGAAAATAAGGTTCTTATGTATTATTTTTAGGTATTTTTTGTATTAAACATAGTAATTAATATTTTATGAAAATATTTAGTTTTTATATATGCCAAAAATAAATATTTACAAGTATGGAATGAAAAAGAAAATAAAACAAATTAAACTAAACCTATTTTATTTATGTTTACATGTTTATTTAAGAAATATAATTAATATATAGTTTAATAAAAATATTTTTTAATGTGAAAATAAAATAAAATAAACAAAAATGCAAAATTATCATATTTATATTTTTAAGGATTTTTTATGTATTAAAGAAATATTTAATAAACAAAAATGAAAATAAAGTAAATAAATAAAAAATATGAAAATAGTTGGGCCAGGGGGGTATCCTGAGAAATCAAATGGTGAATGTTAGAAAAAAAACACAAGGCCCGGCGTGGAGGCCCAAACCTGCAAAACAAGCCAAAAACTGAAAATGGAAAAATGTGAAAAAAACAAAAGGTAGCGCCAAGGTTCGAACCCAGGACCTGGGCCTCACCAGCGCGCTACATTGCCATTGGGGTGGCTATACATCCGTTGATTAATGTGAAACAAAAATAACATAACACAAACAAAGCCCTTGCCCTGTACTTCATCTTCTTCCTCAAGCCAGCCAGAAGCTCTATAACTTTCTCATCTCTCAATAAAAATGGAAACTGATAACATGAATGTTGTAGCATTTTGTCTCACGATTCTAACCATGTAAATCATGTAAGCTAAAAATTAAATATCAAAATGAATTTTAAAAGCCCTAAATTTAAACCTAATTTTTCCAGGAACTTCAAGTTCAAAATTCTCTCAACTCAGGCCAAATAAATGCAAGATATATATATATATATATATATATATATATATATATATATATATATATATATATATATATATATATATATATATATATGTACAGCTTCGTAGCAATGAGGTCTATATTGTTTATTTACAAATCGTGGCCAATGGATGCCTGTATGAAGAGATAAAAGTTGAGATTTTTACCTCTTTCAGTTGAAATCGTGAATGGAGTTTGAGTGAGTTTTATGAAGGCCTGATGATTGCTTGAGCCTGCTTGAACCTCCCTGAGTGTGTTCCAATCCTTGCCTTGCCTTGGAAGTGCCTGGAACTCTCTATCCAAGTCAACCTACAAGCTTTGAAAACAACAATGGCAGATGATGGAGAAGGAGTTACAGTACAAAGATGATGGTCTGGATCACTTAGATATCAAGTAGGTAAAGTGTTTTGATGGTTAAAACTTGAAACGCACGAGCCAAATGATGGATTGCTATGCTTATGCAAAAACTGCAAGTTTTGATAGTTTTTTGGTGATATGGAGTGTTTGAATGTTTCAGGCCTCTAGAAATCGTGTTTCTGGTTGTAATGTGTTTTTATATTAGTATGGATAGGTTTCAAGTCAACTCTCCAACAAATTTGTGAGTTCTAGCCTTTTGGCACACTTTCTTGCTTTTGAAGCAAAGTGAAGAGATAAGTCTTCACATGCTTGTACTGGCTTGCTTAGGGTTGGTATATTCTTTGTAAAATTTTCTTTAGGCCTGTAAAACTTGTGTGTGCAGAGAAGACAAGTCCAATGCTCAAGAATTGGGAAGTTGCAAAAGTGAAGCTTTTTCAAAATGGCAATGACCACTTTATGCCATTTAAGGAATTACAACTTGGACAAAGGCTCTTGAGCTTGAATTAAATCTTTGTCAACCCAGTAAGCATTAAATTATGGAGTAAGAAACAAGTTTGGGACCTGTAAAGCATGAATTAGGCAGCATAGGTTCAAATTTGAATTTTGTTCTTCATGAAATGACTTAAATTCAAAGTGAAAAATTACCAACTTCATATCTTCGGTTCTCCCTACTCAAAAATGATCTTGGGGATTTATTGTACATTTTGGAAAGCTTGCAATGTGCTATATAACTCATATTTGAAATTAATTTTAAGACTCCTCTTGGAACTAGGTGAAAAATTGCCATGAAGTTGGGTCCAAAACCTGCCTAAATTAGGGCAAAATTTCACTAAGTTATCTAGTTCATGGGCATGTGTTCATAAAATTATATCTTGAGATCCAAGCATCTTTAGGGAAAAGTGTCTGAAGTAAATTTGTAGATTTCATGGAGGTTTGCAACTTTCATGTTGGGAACTTTCTTTGAATCATCTTGTATCATGGTGAAAAAATGGCTTAAAGTTGAGAAAAAATAAGAAATTTTCTATACTTAGAAAAATTTCTAAGTTAAGAAAATTTCCAATTTTAAAACCTAATCTTCAATCCTTGATTTCTTGATTAACAAGTTTCTCATTTTGACATGTTTTAATGAATTGTGACCCTTGGCACTTGATTTTGACCAAAAAGTCAAAGTTTGACTTTTCAGTATACAATTGACTTTTGATCAGTTGACTGCAAATTTTATCTGCCTATCCAATGGATTTGCAATGTTTTGAACCATATAATTAGGTCAAGATGATGCAATTGAATCCTTGGAATCATGCTTTAACTCAATTGGTCATTTGCTAGGTCAAAAACCAGAAATTGCCCTTCCTTAGTCAAAAACCCTAATTTTGACCATTTTGCCCTTTTGATGATTTGATCAAATTTCTTGAGGAATTCTGATCCACACTTGATAAAATGATACATACGAGTCTAAAATGTCGACGTGGATAAAAAATTATGAAGTTTGAGTGTAAATTGGCCATGGTTGACTTTTCCCCCCAATACAACTGATTTTTAGGTCAATTATCCAATTGACTGATAAAAAATATGGTTCAAGGCCTGAAACTTGTCATGAGTAATCTTAGGGGTTCATAATGATGTTTGAAAGTCATATGAAGCATTGATAGTCCAAGAATCCTTGTGCAAACTCAAACCCTAATTTTGGGTCAATTGTGTAAGATGAGATGTTTTGAGCTGACCAAACCCTAATCCAGTCTTGAGTCAAAGAGATCTTGTGAGAAAAGTCTTGATAAATGAGAGGGAGAATTTTGGGGTACAACAACTGCCCCTATTCAATCTTCTTAAACCTGAAGAGTTAGATTGGCGAGTTTTGCCATTTGTGGCTCGAAGGTGAAAGATGATTGGACACTAGAGTGCCCATAAATTTGCACTCGACGATGTGTAGTTGAGGGAATGGGCTTAAAGATGCCATTTAGAGAAGTGATATAATCTTGTTGGAGACGGGATTGTTAGATGCCATCCAAGAATGTTTGTTGAATTGCAGGTTGTAAGCTGAAAGAATGAGTATCAGAATGGTGTTCGTGTTTGGGACGTATCTGAACTGTATTTGAAAGGTGAATCTGGACGAGTATCAGAATGGCATCCGTGTATGGAGCGTATTTGTACTGTATTTGAATGAGTATCAGAATGGCAGCCGTGTTTGGAGTGTATCTGAACTATATATGAACTTGAAATCTGAATGAGTATCAAAATGGCATCTGTATTTGGAGCGTATCTGAACTGTATCTGAACTTGAGATCTGAATGAGTATCAGAATGGAATCTGTATCTGGAGCATATCTGATCTGTATCTGAACTTGAGATCTGAATGAGTATCAGAATGGAATCCGAGTCTGGAGCGTATCTGAACTGTATCCTGATTGCATATTGTTAATGGTAGTTGTTTAATCTTATCCTGAAAAGGGTAAAATGTTAGCTGAAACAAAGTTATATTGCATGAAATGTATGATGCAATGTATTTGCTTTTATCAATGTTTATGATATAAGGATGCAATGTATGCATATGTAAGCTGATTTGTTGTATTGCTGTTTGATGGAGGAAAATAAATCCTTGAATGCTACCGAGGATATGTTGAATTTTCGTGTCTTGAAGTTGAAGTATTGACAAGCTCTTGTTGAGAGAAGTAAATTCTATTGCAAGGGCAACGCCATGAACTGCTTATAATATTTGCTCGGGGGAATCTTGAGAAATTTGACGATTTCTACTGGGGATTAACAGTTTGAAATTTGTTCCGCTGGGGATTTGAATGACGTACTGTGGGGATTTCCTATGGAATAGCCTAGGGATGTTTTCCTGTCCTTCCAACCTATCAGTAATTGTCTTTCTCATTTTGTTTATTTGTAAACAGTAATTATATTCAAATGCATATGTTCATCAATGAATCATTAGACGTTTTTGCAAACAAAACACAAAAGAAAAGACAAATAGTTTTTGCACTTTCAAAGAGATATCTTTGTATTGACTTTGAATAAGTATTTTGTACAAAGGAGACAAACATTCTAGTAAGAGAATGGCGCCATAAAACAAGAAAAATTTATACAAATAAAGATAGCTATGTGTAATAATCCCATGGGGATCCCATTCTGCTATAGCCTTCATATCTCCGAATATCTTGTCTATTTGTTGCTTCGTCCGAAGGTGATTGAATTGATCAGAAACTCCGAATTTGTCAGTGGAAGCCAAATTTTGTCCATAAAGTGATCCAACGGGACATAGTCATACGCTTTAATTCCCTAACTTTTGCCTGGAACGCCCTTTCGGGTTTCCAGTCCACCGGGAAACCCTTTTTTGCCCAAGTCACCCTTTCGGGTTTTCAACTTGCCGGGTGTACAAATTTTTTTGTTTTATCCCTAATTTTTGCCCGAAACATTTTGGTTCGCCGGGATGCCCTTGTTTTGCCTAGGTATGTCAACCTAGCGGGTCTCTTATGCATAATATCTTTTGACTATATTCGCGTTTGCAGGGTGTGGCAGGTCGTCGCCGTCCATGGTGGTCAAGATCATTGCCCCACCAGAGAATATGTTCTTGATTACAAATGGTCCTTCATAGGTAGGAGTCCATTTGCCCTTGGGATCACTTTGTGGCAAGATGATACATTTGATCACTAGATCCCTAACTTGATATACTTGGCATATGAATTTCTTGTTGAAGGCCTTGATCATCCATTTTTGATACATTTGACCATGGCAAACAACAGTAAGTCTCTTTTCATCAATTAAGTTCAGTTGATCAAGTCGAGTCTGGATCCAATCGTCTTCACTCAAACCCGCGTCCTTCATAATCCTTAGGGAGGGGATCTAAACCTCAATAGGTAGAATAACCTCCATGTTGTAAACCAAAGAATAAGGTGTTGCCCCAGTTGATGTGCGAGCCGTGGTACGATACCCGTGGAGAGCGAATGGTAGCATCTCATGCCAGTCTTTGTACGTAACTGTCATCTTTTGTATGATCTTTTTAATGTTTTTATTTGCAGCTTCCACAACACCATTCATCTTTGGCCGATAGGGAGAAGAATTGTGATGCTGAATCTTAAATTGCTCGCACAAGGCGGTGATCATAGTGTTGTTGAGATTTGTACCATTGTCAGTGAAGATCCTTTCTGGGATACCGTACCGACAAATGAGATTTTACTTTATGAAGCGGGCAATAACATTCTTAGTAACGAAATCGAAGGAAGCTGCTTCGACCCATTTGGTAAAATAGTCAATGGCCACTAGGATGAAATGGTGTCCATTAGAGGCTATCGGCTTGATCTCTCAAATCATATCAATTCCCCACATAGAAAAGGGCCAAGGAGCCATCAAGACATTCAGAAGAACCAAAGGTACGTGCACCTTGTCAGCATAAATTTGACACTTATGACAGGTCCGAGAGTGCTGATAGCAATCTGCTTCTATGGTAGACCAATAATAGCCTGCCCGTAGGATTTTCTTCGCCATCGTATGCCCACTGGAGTGAGTGCCAAAAGTACCTTCATGTAATTCAACCATGATCTTTTCTGCTTCAATCTTATCCACACACCGAAGCAGAATGGAGTCATGATTACGTTTGTACAGGATGCCATTACTAAGGAAGAACTTCACAAAGAATCTCCTTAATAACTTCTTATCATTTATTGAAGCTCCTTCTGGATATTCTTGAGCCTCGAGATACCTTTTGGCTTCGTGAAACTAGTTCTGGTCCACTACCTCTTCAGTATTAATGTGCTGGTTCACCCATTCGTTCGATGGTGATCTGGGGAGCTTCGTTATCCCAATTAAGTTTAAACATAGATGACATTGTGGCTAGAGCGCCTGCTAGCTGATTTTATTCTCGTGGGAAATGCTCGAAGGTAATCTTCTCAAAATGTGGTAGCAATGTCAAAACATGTTCTTTATGAGGGATAAGGTTTGGGTGTTTAGTGTCCCATTCCCCTTTGATCTGACTGATGACCAAAGCCGAGTCCCCAAACACATCTAAAGATTTGATTCCCAAGTCTATGGCAGCTTTGAGACTAAAGATGCATGCTTCGTACTCCGCCATATTGTTCGTACTGTTGAAGCAAAGCCTGGAAGTAAAGGGAGTATGACACCCTTGTGGAGATATGGGTACAACGCCGATACCATTACCAAGTGCATTGGAGGCCCCATCAAAGAACAGGGTCCATCGGGATCCTTGTTCAGGTCCGTCATATGGTCTGATTTCTTCACAGTTGTCTAATGTCATGATGTCTTTGTCCAGGAATTCAAACTTCATGGACTGATAGTCTTCTACAGCTTGATGAGCAAGATGATCAGCTAATACACTGCCCTTTATAGCTTTCTGGGTAGTATACTGTATGTCATATTCTGTTAGGATCATCTGCCATCTAGCTATCCTCCCAGACAGAGCAGGCTTTTCGAAGATGTATTTTATCAGATCCATCTTAGATATCAACAAGGTAGTATGAGTCAACATATACTGTCTTAGCCGGCGAGCAGCCCATGCCAGAGGGCAACAAGTTTTCTCGAGCAGTGAATATCTAGTTTCACAGTCGGTAAACTTTTTTCTCAGGTAATAAATAACATGCTCTTTTCGGCCATACTCATCATGCTTCCCCAATACACACCCCACTGAGTTCTCTAAAATGGTCAGATACGTGATCCGTGGTCTTCCTTCGATTGGTGGCATCAAAACATGAGGCTATTGTAGGTAATCTTTGATTTTGTCTAAAGCAGTCTGGAATTCATCATTCCATTTGACTACTTGATCTTTCTTCAATAGTTTGAAGATTGTCTCACAAGTAGCTGTTAGGTGAGAAATGAATCTGGCAATATAGTTCAAGCGTCCCAAGAATCCTCTGAATTCCTTCTCAGTACGAGGAGCAGGCATTTCTTGAATTGCTTTAACCTTGGCAGGATCGACCTTAATTCCTTTGTTGCTGACGACAAAGCCTAGGAGTTTACCGGACCGTACTCCAAATGTGCACTTGTTTGGGTTCAACCTAAGTTTATACTTCTTCAACCTTTCAAACAGCTTTTGCAAGTGATCAAGGTGTTCTTCTTCTGTTCGTGATCGAGCTATCATATCGTCTATGTAGACCTCTATTTCATGATGTATCATGTCATGAAACAAAGCTACCATGGTGCGCTGATAGGTTGCCCCAACATTCTTCAGTCTGAATGGCATCACCTTGTAGCAGAATGTTCCCTACTGTGTGACAAATGTAGTTTTCTCCATGTCCTCAGGTGCCAATTTGATTTGGTTGTAACCTGAGAATCCGTCCATGAAGGAAAACACTTTGTGCTGGGCCGTATTGTCAACCAAGATATCTATGTGGGGAAGTGGAAAATCATATTTAGGGATGGCCCTATTCAAATTTCTATAGTCCATGCACATTCGTACTTTGCCGTCCTTTTTAATCACGGGAACAATGTTAGCAACCCATTGAGGATAGGAAGTGACAGCCAAGAATCTAGCATTGAATTGTTTCATGACTTCCGCTTTGATCTTCTCTGACATATCAGGTCTCATGCGGCGGACTTTTTGTTTTACTGGTGGACAGTCTTCTCTTATTGGCAGACGATGTACCACGATGTCTGCATCAAGTCCTGGCATGTCTTCATATGACCAGGCAAAGATCTCAACATAATCGTGCAACAGCTGAATCAGACGCTCTTTGACACTCGACTCTAGATTGGCACCCACCTTGATTTCTTTTATATCCTCCTCGATACCCAAGTTGATTGTATCTACCAGTTCCTCATGAGGCTGAATAGCTCTTTCCTCTTGTTGTAGTAGTCTGGCCAATTCCCCTGGTACTTCACAATCTTCCTCACCTTCGTCTTCGGCTTGGTAGATTAGATCCTCGGAGTCACAAAAGGCCATAGCAGTATCGTTACCCATGGGATCCGGAATAGAGGGGTACCTGCATTTTGTGAGTGTGGGTGTGTGTAAGGGTATAGCCATCTTTAAAAATAAAATGTAAAAGAAAAACAATGAGCACAAAAAATTTGTATGTGAAAAACGTCCATGATTCATTGAATGTCATATGAAGATGAAATAAAAACCCTTACAAATGGACCATTGTGCCTCGGGCAAGACACAAGGTTTTAAATGTGCGAATTGTTTGTGAATATTACAAGTCCAATAGAAATGTAAAAGATAAATTACTGAGGGATGAAAGTTATTGGGACAAAGTCTCTGGCTTCCCAATTGCGAAGTCCTCCGTTGACAGTAGGAAATATCCAATCCTCTAAGCTGCAATTCTCTTCACCATCTTCCATTGCATTGACCTCTCGGTTGCTAATCTTCAGGGGTGGCCCTCCAACACGGGCATGACGCACAGCCTTCTGAGCACTTGAAGTAAACCCTAAGCCAAATTTGTCAGATTTATACAAAATATCCGGAAGTTGCCCCCAGATGGTGCATCCACCCTCCTTTACTACTGCCTTGGCGTCCTTCAGAGATGACATCCGGAGTGGAGGTCTTGTGATCTTGGGGATCTGGGATACCGTCTTGGTTACTGCTACCTCTTGAGATACTTCTTCGAAATGTTGAAAAGGGGTTTCAATAAACTCGCCGTCCAATTCCACATACCGGAAAGAATTGAGGGGGCTAATCATATACTCCTCCTCTCCGTGGACAGTGATAATCTTTCCATGGACAGGATATTTCAGCATCTGGTGCAGCATGGAGATGACAGCACCGGCATTATGGATCCATGGTCGTCCTAGAAGATAGGAGTAAGAGGGGCGAATGTCCATTACATAGAAGGTTGAATTGAAAGTTTGAGTCCTAACCTTTATGGGGATGTCCACCTCCCCGTGGACCATCCTCTTTGAGCCATAAAATGCTCTTATGATTATGTTACTGGGTTTCAACGTCAGTCCTTTGTAGTCTAGTCTGTCGAGAGCTTTCTTCGATAAAACATTCAAATATGAACCAGTGTCCACCAAGACATGGGCCAGAGTTGTTCCTCTATATTCCGCAGAGACATGCAATGCCTCGTTGTGCTTTCTTCCCCTTGGTGTCAGATCAGAATCAGAGAAACCTAGGCCGTTATCAGCTGTCAAGCTGGCCACACAATCTTGAAATTGGTCAGCAGACGTCTCTTGAGGCACATGGACTATCTTTAGGAATTTCACCAGGGCTTTCGCATGTGCTTCGAAACACAACAGCAATGCTAGCATGGAGATTTTAGAGGGAGTTTTTCCCAACTGTTCAACTACGTCGTAGTCGCTCTTCTTTATTATTTTCAGGATCTCCTCCATTTCCTTTTTTGAGGTCTCGGGAATAGTTAGTGGTTGAGCCTTCATCCGGACAGGCTCTTCTTGAATACTTTTTCCTCGAGTTTCAGCAGCAGAAGTGTTGGTAGGGATAACAGCAGGGGTTGTGTCGTCTTTGTCAATAGGAGCACTTGCAAATATGATTATCGGTACAGAGGTAACCTTTGGAACAGCCACGGGTCCAAAAACTGCCTTTGGAGGGGCAATTTCTGGAGAGAAGATTCTACCGCTACGGGTAATCTTACTGGTTCCGGCAATGTTGCTAATGCCAGAGTCTTCTTCTTCAGAGCTCATCTCTTTGGCGGCCAACCCATCTTGTTTGATACCATGGTAGTAGATGTCTCCACCATAATTCCACGACACTATTTTGTCTGATTCATATGGGACTGGCCCGGGCATTGCGATTATAAGAGGAGTAGTTTTTGGAACCGATGTAATCCTAACGGGTCTTTTGGGGACCCTAGAAGGATTGGCGGATATGGTTATGATTGAAACGTCTTTAACAGGTACAGGTGAAACAGGAGCACTTTCAAACAAAATCTCTTGGTTGTCTATCAAGCGTTAAATGCCTGTTTTCAACAAAAGGCAATCAGTTGGTGAGGATAAGAAAAGATGGCAGTCTTCATTACAACCCGGGAATACACCATCTTTCAACAAGTTTATCTTAATGATTGGGAGTGGAGTCAAGAGTTCATCAACTGTGGTAGCAAACAAATCTTCTTCAATAGCATTGGTGTTGTGACCATGCCTAGGCATAGGAGCAGAAATGACGTCTGGCTTTTCGGGTGCATCAAAATCAATCTCTTTTGCATCTATAAGGTCTTGAATTTTGTTTTTCAGGGCCCAACAATTGTTATTGTCATGACCCGGACTTTCGGAATGATATGCGCATCTGGCATTTGGGTGATAATGAGGAGACGCAGTGTTGGGGTTCTTTGGTGCTTCCTTCAGAGTTGTCAAATTAGATTTCAGAAGATGTGGTAAAACCTGGGCTAGAGTCATATTAATTCTGGTGAATTGCCGGACTGGCCTTTCCACCCTCGGTTGATTACTTCTTGGTTGATCAGATGTAGGTTTTGGGATCATAACAACTCCTACCATTGGTCGGCATTCAGCTCTCCCTTGGTTCCTTTGTGGATAAACAGCAAATACCTCCTTCTTCCCAGTGAAAGGCTTTATCACAGCTGTAGAGGCAGATGAATCCTTTTGAATCTCTCCACTTTTTATGCCAGCTTCCACCCTCTCTCCGGTTAGTATTAACTCAGTAAATCCGGAAGGTGAGCTCCCAATCAAATGGTTGAAGGAAGGGTCCGATAGAGTGCCTAGGAACATATCTACCAACTCCATTTCAGACAGAGGGGGTTGAACTCTCCCAGCTAGATCTCTCCACTTCTGCGCGTAATCCTTGAAACCCTCATTTGAAGCCGTAGCCATACTCTGAAGTTGAGTACAGGTAGGCACCAAATCTGCATTATACTGGTATTGCTTATAGAAAGATGCGGCAAGGTCTTTCCAGTTGTGGATGTCGGCCCTTTCCAATTGGTAAAACTAATCGAGTTGTGTTCCCGATAGGCTATCTTGGGAAAAAATGCACCCACAAGTCTTTATCAGCGAACTGCGGCTGAATCTTCCTCACATATGATCGGAGATGCATCTTAGGACATGACACCCCATCATATTTTGCAAATAACGGCACTTTGAACTTCGGTGAGATCACAATTCCTGACACTAGTCCCAATTCTTTGAAGTCTAGACCTGGCACCTTTTGTATTTCCATAGCGTTCAAACGCTCTTCAAGATGTCTGTACTTATCATCTGCTGGAGGATATTGTTCCTCAGAGTAGTCTTCCTCTTCTTCCTCCTCTTCAGATTCTGACAGAAATGCTGTTTCTTTTCCTTTCCCTTCTCCTTCCTCGGAAGTGGTTGAAAAATTCAAGGTTCTTCTAGTCTGTCCCTGAAACCTTCTCCCCATGTTCAAAACCCCAGTGGCTTTCTTTGTTTTCTTCTTTCTTTCTTCAACTAACAGAGTCTTCAACTCATCTTGCCCCTTGGCTAGGGTCATGAGCAACTATTGAAACTGCTGTTCTGAATTTGAAGATCTTTGACTGTCTGTTCGAGATCCATCTTACTGAAATAAACAGTAGAGAGATGAGGAAACTCGTTGCAAAAGACCTGTTTATGTCATGATGAATCATATGTGTATATGTAATGTTTTCAAGGATTTTAAAAGATTCAAGTTCGTTTTAGACAAAAAGAAACACACGTTATATAAATGAGATATAGTTTGAGTACATCAATGCCCCTTGGGCTAAATAATACAAAAATCTAAGATAAAAACGTAGTGCGCATCCTCTTTGGTGCAATGTAGGCATTTAGATCCTACTCCTCATGAAGTAGCCTAGTGAGTTCCAAAACCTTCTTCTCGCTTGCGTAGAATTGGGCTTCGAAAGTATCTCGCTCTCCCTTGAGCTATATCCAATCCCTTTGTAGGTCTTCAAGAGACGTGGGCATGTCAGGATGTAGGATAGTGTATGGAAGTTCTCCCCCCTTAACAGGCTCAATGATCACCGGATGAATGGAAGGATAAGGCATCATAAGACTTTGGGTGCGGGTTCGTACCCACTTGAGGTAAGGCTCAAGAGGGATGGAATTCTTGTATCCCAAAGTCTTGCTATCCACCTTGTTTAGCATCCTCCATGCTTGGATGAATCTCTGGCGATGACCTTGATTGTCGTTGTCATAGTCGAATACCAAGCCTTGAATCAGCATCTCGTGCGGGCCATCCCTTTGGGCATAACCAAACTGTCTTAGAGCTAAGCATGGGTTGTAGGTGATGCCTTCCCTAATTCCAAGTAGAGGGACATTAGGGAATTCCCCACAACGGTCAACAATGATAACATTCTCTTTGGATCGAGAGCACCAATGAATATCTGAATGTTTGAGCGTCATTAACCTTTGTGACCACCTCAAACCTTGCTCATTCTTTAATACTGATTGGGGAAGATGAGAAATAAACCATCTTTCCAGGATAGGAGTGAAACACATAAGGACACCTCTTTTCCTCATTGTACGAGTGTGAAAAGAGTGTAGGATATCCCTTAGCAATGTAGGCACCGGATTGCGTGTCATGAAGATTTTGATGGCACTCACATCTATGAGTTGGTCAGGATTGGGAAACAAGACCATCCCATAGATAATAAGAGCCATAATTTCCTTAAAAGGTTGCAAGTCTAAGGAATTCCAACAGCTTTGGGCTTTCTCAAACAGGAACTTTGCTAATAAGCCCTTGACACCACTTCTAGTTTCCCAATGGGTTGTGACATCAGATGAGTGCAAGTGCAGAGCTTGAGCAATCTCTTCTGGCTTTGGGTCTCTTTCTGTACCGTTGAAAGGTATTTGATTGATAATGGGAATTCTTAAGAGTTGAGAGAATTCTTCCAAAGTGGGCAGAAACTGATAGTCGGGAAATGTGAAACAATGGTGCAAAGGATCAAAGAACTGGAAGAGCACCTTCATCATATCCTCATCTGTGTTGGAGGTGACCAAGTTGAGTAGATGACCATGCCTCTCGGTGAATGGAGAATTCTCAGGGATCCTTGAAGCTAGCTCCTTGAGTTGTGGAGGAATTCTTACAAGGTTGACTTGGATAGTTTTCCTGCGAAGTGAATCCATATCCTACAAAACAAAAACAAAGTTGAATCTCCAAAAATCCTTGAAATGGTTAGTGGATGCATATGATGTTCATGATGTCCATGATGTTATGAACAAGTATGTATATACAAGCAAAACAAACAAGTTCTTAGTTTAGGCTTGCATGGGGTTTTATAGGTAAGTACCCTCTTGAAGTTTAGTTGGCTCAAACATGTCCTAGTAATAGTAACCGGGTTCTAAGGAGCTCAATATCACTGGATTGTTTCCTTGGTCATTGTTTCAACTTAAGCATCTTTAATGGCGACCTAAATATCCCAAGAAACCAACCCTCAATGAGTGTAGTATCGAGTATCTACCAACTTCGGACTGCACCAAAGCCGGTCATCTCACTACATCCTAAAGGCCAAGTTGGTCAAGTAAAGGGTTCTAGAAGTTCATTAGTGCTTCATGAAATCACTCAACGGTCCTGTATTCTCTTTGATTGACTCAAAGGCTACCGATACCTACAAATATGTCACACTAACATAGCTATTTCTTAGACCATGTCGGTATACCCCGCACAATTTCCACAATGTATTGCTATTTACCTATAATGTTCCCAAATCCGGGTGGAGGATTCAAACCCAAACAAAGAACCATAATGTAAAGAAAACAAATCAAACAATATAAGCAAATAAATGTGATCTAGCCCTAAGGTAACCCCACTTTTTTTAGAATTATCCCCAGCAGAGTCGTCAGTTCTGTGATACGGTGGGAGAACTGACTTGATGGTTTTGCATTTGTGTTTGCAAATGTTGCGGTTAGCAAGAGCCGCCACCAACATTTCTTTTATCCAAAAAGGAAAGGTGAAAAAACACAGGAAAGACCTTTGAGATTATTTTTTGAGTTCGGGGGGTAGATTATGAAAAGGGAAGGTGTTAGCACCATTTTCATCCATTGTTTTCCTTGGGCTCTTAGTTACTTTCTAGATCACTTGCTTTTGTTGTTTGAAATTGTGTTTGGTGTGGTTTTGAAAGTATTTTGTAAAAGAGGCTGTTGTACCCCAAAATTTGCCCTCCCATATTCATCAAGAAATTGCCAAATCAAGGTCACAAAATTCCCCAAGGGTTGTGCAGCTCAACTGTCTCCTAGACAGTCAAAACTAGGGTTTGGGTCCTGATCAAGGAAATGAACTTTTCAAAGGCCCAATCAAGTCTCATATGCTTACAAAGATGGTCAAGTATCCTCATGTCAAGTTTCAAGGCATTCAGCTCAAAATTGCACAGTCAAAACCCTAGATTGCACTACAGTCAACTGTAGGGGCAAAATGGTCATTTGACAGTCAAAAGTTCAAATTTTTGGTCAACATATCATTTTGAAGCCACAAACATCATTTGATCAATGCTTGATCATGATTCTCAAAATTTGGCTCAGAAAATCATCAAGATGCAAAAGTTGCTATATTTGGACAGTTGAAAAAGTCAACTGAAATTGACCAGGGCATAACTTTCACATGGATTATCAGAAAAATTCCATCCAAAGCTCATTTTGAAGAGAAAGACATTTCCTACAATTCATCTTCATGTTCCAAGTCCAAGAAATGCTCTCACAAAAAGTTATCAATTTCAACATTATAGGTCATTTTCAAAAGTCAACAAAAAGTGACTTTAAGTCAAAGGCCATAACTTGAGATTGGTAAATCAAAATGACATGGGACCAAAGGCATTGGTTAAAGGACTCAAAGACCTTTCCAAAATGTCCAAGAACATGTGAAAATCTTAAAAATTGACCAAGTTATGCCTTGTGGAAGTTGGGAAATTTTTGGAAAATTTTGAAAGTCAACATTGATGCAAAAGGCCTAAAAATGCAAATGGGCCTATTTTCCTTCCAAATTTCTTCATGCCAAGCCTATGCACGACCACTAGGCCCAAAGGGAAGTATTTTCATATTTTTTAATTATTTATTTGAATTAATATTAATTTATATTCATTTAAATCATTTTAATACATGAAAAATATCAAACTTAACCTAAAAAAATCTTTTCATGCATGTTTAACCTCAATATTTCGTGCTTGATTGACTATGGCAAGTTTTGATAAGATTTGAGCATGATTGAACCAAAAGCCATGAGAAAAAGATTTGAAAAAGATCTTGTAAAATCAAATATCGAAATTCATCAATGCATAAGATTTTGTCCAATTTTTCTTAACCTAATCACTCCATATATGATCAGCATCACAACCCTAATGCTCCTAGACTGCAAGCTGCGCCCAAAACAAGCATTGCATATTGAAATTTTTCACAAAAAACACAAACACTGAAACCAACCTTAGGAGTCGATTCAAGCTGCAATTTTCCTTCCATTAGCATCCTGAGACATCCTTGGACGTTTCCCAATCATAATTAACAAGCAAAACGCCTTGAACTGGTATCTGGAACTCAAACCGTACCAAGAAAATATTGAAATCGCATAGCATGATTTAAGCATCTTTTTGCATTTTTGCTTGTATATTCTTACTCCTTATGAAGTTTGTGAACTAACCATCATAATTAATTGAGTTTTTGTGGCATAAACATGATTTCACCATGAACGACATTAGGGTTTGGCAGGTTTCAAAATTAGGGGTTTCTTAATCAAGAAAAATCAGGACCCCTGGATACCATGGTTAAGTTCAGCGCACCAAGACGAAGAAGAACGCATACTCGCGAACAATTTATGATGCCCATGGTTCTATTCGCTATTTTCTTGAATCACCTCTAAGACAACGTTTCAAAACCGTTGCCTCTGTGTTCTATGTTACAGGGGTGGTGAAGAAGAAGAAGTCGTGGCAGCCAATGATTCGTCTATTTTGAAATTGCGCGCGTTTTCATTACCACGCGTTGTTTTTGCTTTTTATTATTTTGTTTATCCTAATATATCAATTGACTCATACAGCTCAGCTGGCAAGCTACCAATGCGTTCACCCTCAAGACCTGGGTTCAAGTCCCAGGTCTGGCAAAAATCTCATATTATTTTTCAATTATAAATCCTATGCAGCTTCAGGAATGCATGCGTACCATACATCCTCTCATCCAAGCGTACACACGTCCAATGGTCCCAGATCAAGGGTTGAGATTGAAGGTCCACTGAGCCTAGGTCAACGCGTTGGTACACCAAATTGGAGAAGTCAATGAATCAGCTTATTGGGCCAGGCCTCTCAAATTTAAACCTCCTTATTTGGGGCAACACCCCACCCTGGTTTGCATTTTATATTTTTCTTCTCACTTTTACTTTTATTGTTTTATTTATTTATTTTATTGTCTTAATTCAATTAATTTATTTTTTCTATAAAATATAAAAACATTATAAAAATCAGAAAAAGACCAAAAAAATAATATCTATTTTATTATAATCATTTTATTAGCATGTAAATAAACTAGTTTCAAATTAGGTTTAATTTATATTTTTTTCATAACAAAAAAATCCAAAAAATAGAATTAGGTTAATTGATATTTTTGTTCCTTTTAATATTTTCCCTTTTTTAGAATAATAATATTATTTAGTTAAATTAAAAATTGTGCATAAATAAATTAGGTTTTAATTTAGATCATATTTTAATTCTTTCATAATAAACTTAAAAAATATTAGAATTAGGGTTTGCCGTTTAATTTAATTTCAATTAACTTCCTTTTCTCATCAAATCTAAAAACACAAAAATATCATTCTCATTTAATTTTAATTTTCAAGTCCTTATTAATTTTAATTATTTGCAAAAGGGTCCAACGCCCTAGTTTTGTTTAATTCCTTTATTTCGCGCATTTACTTTTTATCGTTTATATAATTATGTAATTGTCCCTAAGCCATGTAATTTTACTTTTCGCACTTTTATCTCTTCGCTTTATTTATTTTTCCGCTAAATCGGGTCCGGTTTAATTTTGGCGATGTGGACCCGCGCCATTTGTAATAGCCTTAGATTTATTTTCCGCAAATTTTATAACTGTTAACAAATATGCATGCAAGAATGAATGGACAAATTAAAATCAAGCGTAGAACACGACAAACATGACAAGACAAATAACTGAAACATGACACACAATTCGCACACACCACCCCTAGGGTACGCCTCACTGTTGCCTTTCGAAAGGTGGTCGTCGAGTAGAGGACGTCTTAGTAAGTCCTCATGATCCGGGAACCTGGCATGAGGGTAGCTTCTAAGGTGTCCTCCCATTGCTCTGGTGATCACCATGTCCCGAACCTCGAATTGACCCGAACACCTCCAACGGTGGTGCTACCTACCTCTCAATGGTGGGATGGCACTACTTTTAAGGACTCTTACACAGACGAATTCCTTAGGGTAGATAGGTTCTCAAGGATACTTGCTCACTTCAAAAACAAACTCAAAAAGACTTTTCACACTGACACATTTTCAAAAGCATTCAAAGCAAACTTTTCAAACACTCTGACGTACGAGTCGATCTGAAATTTTTCAAAGAAACTTTTTTAAACCCACATTGAAAAGCAAACAAAACAATTTTGAAAACATATGAGCAAGTATCTAAGAGCCCATGGATAACCATGGATAGAAAGGGTGCTAACACCTTCCCTTTCTATAACCTACCTCCCGAACCGAGAGCAATCTCTTTAAGGAATTTTTCTGTGCTTTTGTCCTTTCCATATGGAGAAAATAAAAGACGGTGGCGACTCTTGCTTCCGCGATATTTCGCGAACCAGCGTTAAACAGTCAGTTCCAGATCCACCGATCACAGAACTGGCGACTCTGCTGGGGACCCTTTATAAAGTGAGGTGTACCTTAGGGCTAAGTCATAACTGTGTTTTCACTTGTATTGTTTTGCTTGCTTTACTATTGTGGGTTGCATCGGAGATACATAGATCCTAACCCGGATCTGGGGATACCCTGTTTAGGTAGCATAAGCTGTGAGGGACCTGTCCGGCGTAGACCGACACAGGTGAAGCAGTGGCTACGTTGGTGTGGCACCTTAGTCTGTACCGATATCCCTTGTGTCGCAACGAGGAGAATATGGGTCTTCTAAGGAGTCATTAAGCACCAACAACCTTAGAACCTTAATTGACACAACTTGGCCTTTAGAATTGTAGCAGTATGCTACGCCCATTGAGGCTAAACTCTCGTGATGGTTCTGGCCGCAAGAAAAGATTGCGATGCTGGAGTTATGACCGATTGAGGGTAGTCAATGATATTGGGATCCTCTAAGAACCCGGTTACTTTTGATTAGGACAGGTATGACCCACCAACCTCAAGAGGGTAATACCCAGACCCCATGCTGGCCTAAACTCTAAGGGCTTCTCTTGTGTGACTTGTGTGCCTTCGTACTTGACTATTCGCATGCTTTATCTGACACATGAACTACTTGCGGGTTTTGTTTTAGTCCTTAATTGGGACTCATAACAGGGTTTACTGAATTCCTTGCAGGTTTTGTTCATAGTCCTTAACTAGGACTTATAACAAGGTTTACCAAGTTTCTTGCAGGGTTTGTTTTAAGTCCTTAATTGGGACTCATGACAGGTTTTACTTGAGTTTCTTGCAGGTTTTGGTTTGCAGTCCTTAATTGGGACTCATTACAGGGTTACTTACATTACCTCATGCATAGCATGACATCATACCATTGCACACATCCTGTATAAAAAACTAATCCATTTCAAGGATCTCAAAGGCTTGTGATGCAGGTCATGATGAATCAAACACCCAGCAAGGGGCAAAGAGGATTTACTTTCCTCTAGATAAGGTTGTCAGGGGCTATGACCCACTTGATATGGTGAGCTCTGACTCTTGAAGAAGGTTCCCCTAACCAAGGTTGTTTGGAAATCAAAACCAACATGATGACTAGAGTCAGAGGCTATGACCCACTGGATATGGTGAGCCTTTGACCCTTGAAGAAGAGTTCTCAACAACAAGGGTGTCCTTCAATCAAGCTATAAATTCCAATGCTAACAAATTTTCTTGTTTACCCCGCGAGGTCCTTGAAAACATTGCATACATGCCATACTCATCATTGCATTACAGGTATCCCTTTTGCAGGTCACTCACCATCTTCGCTGTTTATTTCAGCAATGGCTTTCCAACCAGACAACCAAGATCTCCGTACTCAGAACGCCCAACTGCGAGAAATGTTCTTGAACCTATCCCAGGGGCAAGAAGAAATAAAGACTCTCCTCACCAGGAACTTGACCTTAGGGAATGCAGGGGGTATCAGGAACGATCAGCTGGAAGGGCTACAAATTGAGTTGGCAACCATGAAGATCCAAATGATGGGGCAGTTGGTGGGCCAAATGACTCTCATTCAGGACCTAGCTCAAAAACAAGAAGAGCTCCGGGTCCTCGTCACCAAGCTGCTTCAAAATAATCCAGTAGGGCAAACAGCCAAGGTGGAAGCTCCAGCCATCATTCAACCACATGCGGGGCAAGAAGACAAAGGAAAATCTCCTCAGCTTGCTTCAGGGTCACGAGCCCAGCCTCAACGGGGTAGTCAACGTAAACGAAATGCGCCCGGAAGACATTTCTCGGAGACTGATATACCCTCATCCTTTATACTGAAGCGCTTGCTGGAGGTCAATCTGATCACTCTAAAGGACCCTCCCAGAAATCCCAACAGGACAGCTTCGAGGTATAACCCCGACACCCGCTGCGCTTATCATTCAGACAGCCCGGGGCATGCTACAGACGACTGTTGGACCTTGAAGAATAAAATCCAGGATTTGATTGACGAAGGGGTGATAGAGTTCATGCCAGATGGCGAGATGAAAATCCTCCGCTGAGAATTATCCGTCTGAGATAGCTAGTTCAAACTAAGAAACTTTTGTTCATTCGAATGTTCAAGTTGTGTTTTTCTTTTGACCGTTCAAACATTTATTCATGTTAAAACATTGTTATTCCATTAATGCATCGCTTATGTCTATTTTGAATCAATATATTCGCATTCACTATATGCAAATTGTTTTCATATTTTTTCTGATGTCAACTCTCGTTAATTCTAAGCCTCTTGAGGGAGGATGACGAAAACAATACCACGATCATTACAGTATGCTTTTGAACAGACCCCGCTGATGAGGTACAGGCATTGTTTCAACCCCTAAACACTGGAGTTATAAGGATGATAATCCCTCGTCAACCCATCAGAGCCAAAGAAGTAGGAGTTTTTTTTATTTTCGAAAATCAAAACCCTTAATCATAACCTGGGGCAGGGTAGTTCTCTCAGTTGATCCAAGTGCATCTTTACAAAACGAACAAAGACAGTGATGGTTCAGAACAATCAAAAGGACAGGCAGTCATCATCAAGATTCATAAATGAAAAGCCCAAAAAGTCTAAACCTACAAAGGGGACTTATGAAACCGGGGCATCCTGCTGACTGTAATTCCAAAAAGGAAACAGTTCAGGCAAAAAAGAAAGGGATAACAAAATCAAGAAAGAGGTCTCACAAACCCTCAATCAAAACAAAAAGGAATGACTGCCTATTCAGAATAAATCATCGACAGCTGAACCATTATTGGAACGTCAAAGCAAAGACTCAAGCAAGGTCTAACGCATGATCAACTGAGTTTAGGTTTGGAGAACATCACGAAGAGCGGGTGGGTACAAATAATTTGAGCCTTTATCCTTTGTTTCTTAAACCGTGAACCAAGCCGCGTTATAACCCTTAAAAGTCCTAGCTGAAGCATGGGTTAGTTCGAAAGCATACTGTCACGAAAGGTATCCTGACTCCTGAAGGCCTACGGTAAATACGGAGTTGACATCACATTTTACAAACATTCACTTGTTTTATGAAAAGATGCATTTTCAAAATCTTCGAGACAGACATAAGCTTTGCGTTTTTGACATAACTTTGTTTGCATATGACTTTTGTTTGAACAAGCAGGGAAATTCGCACGATGAATACCTAGTGTACAAGAGCATCTCCAATCAAGGGGCACGACCTAATCATGGTCCGTCATCTGGGGCAATCCAGTCAAGATTCGGAGAATCTCTCAAAAGTCAAATAGCCTGGGGCAAATCTCCGCATGAGCCACCTGGAGCATTCCAACAACGAGTCTGGCCTGATCAACTACCTTCTGGTGGCATGACAAAACACTTCTAACAGGGGCAACTCCCTACATTCTGAAAGCACGGACATAGTCGAAAAGATACTACGCAAAATTAAAGACCCGCTAGGCTGACATGCCTAGGCAAAAATAAGGGCTTCCCGGCGAACCAAAAGGGTTCGGGCAAAAATAAGGGATGAAATGAAAAAACATGTACACCCGGCAAGTCGAAAACCTGAAAAGGCGGCATGGGCAAAAATGGGTATCCCGGTGGACTGAAAACCCGAAAGGGCGGTCCAGGCAAAAGTTAGGGATCAAAGGGTACGACTATGTCCTGTCATCTTGTCACCTGCCTACCAGAAGAAGGTTTGACCCTCAACAATTGTCAGCATCCCACATGGGCCTCCCCCATGGAAACAGGGGCAATAAAAGAGTTGTCTGAGCAGTCTAATGGTTCTATCCTCCAAGGTACCAAGGTAGGTTCAGCCAAAGAACATGACCGAGTATCTTAATCCCCCAGAGAGTAGTTCAGTAAAACAATACATGTCTCTCCAAGCAAAATTACAATTATCAAGGGAATTGAGTATCCTCCGGCCAATCTCAAACATTCCTCAGCAGCAATACATATATTCTTAACAAGCATCCCCGGCAGTCTTGGTCCAAAGATTGTTCCCCGGTGGTACATCACTATTCAAAGGAATCACTTCCCAGCATATCAAACTCCCCAGAAGAGTCCAATCCAGCTTCACCAACAAAGTTGGAAGTCATATCCCTCAAGCAGTAAGCTTATTCCCAGTAGATTCTGGAAGCTTATCCCCTCGCAGAGCACGAACGCGTCGTCCGGCTTTATTTAAAGAGTTATTTACTTAACAGGATATAACTGGGTTACCCTCAGCCAAAAGCCACGGAAAGAGCGTCCTCGGCAAAGTATCTTCCTACCCCCAGCGAAGTCTATCAACACTGCCAGCACAACAAGGATATCCCCAACGGAATTCATCAAATCTCCCAGCATAACTCATCAACGGTATCCCCAGCGGAGTTATCTTCATCAACTCAGCAAAGCATTGCTATCCCCACAGAGCAGCACTCCCCAGCATGATCGCTAGAGTATCTTTTCTCCCGCAGAATTATTTCATTTGCCAAGTTTATTCCTCAACGGAGTTATCTTCTCCTACCGGTATTCTTGCAACAATCATCCACAGCGGAAGCAAAATCTCTTCCTCAACATCAGCCCAGGATATGACTTCCCGGCACCCGTCAAGGATTTATTTTCCTAGACGAAAACATACATGAATCATCACATACATCATTATAGCATGCATGTACACATCATATCATATAAATCGTATCCATGTTTGCTTGATCCATATCATGCATCGCATATAACTGACCTCTACCTTTCAGGAAGGGTGCAGTTGAAATTCTCAAATATATTTCAAGGACTTCTCCAGTCCAGTTAAATCGACTCCAAACAGATTTTTCTGATAAAGACTCAGCAGAAGTTCTCTTATGGTCCCCTCTCCAACGGCGTGTGAGGTGGTAATTCCTTCTTCAGATGTTTCCCTCTCCGGCATGAGCGTGAGGTGATATTCTCTTATGGTCCCCTCTCCAACGGCGTGTGAGGTGGTAATTCCTTCTTCAGATGTTTCCCTCTCCGGCATGAGCGTGAGGTGATATTCTCTTATGGTCCCCTCTCCAACGGCGTGTGAGGTGGTAATTCCTTTTTCAGATGTTCCCCTCTCCGGCATGAGCGTGAGGTGATATTCTCTTATGGTCCCCTCTCCAACGGCGTGTGAGGTGGTAATTCCTTTTTCAGATGTTCCCCTCTCCGGCATGAGCGTGAGGTGATATTCTCTTATGGTCCCCTCTCCAACGGCGTGTGAGGTGGTAATTCCTTCTTCAGATGTTCCCCTCTCCGGCATGAGCGTGAGGTGATATTCTCTTATGTTCCCCTCTCCGGCATGAGCGTGAGGTGATATTCTCTTATGGTCCCCTCTCCAACGGCGTGTGAGGTGGTAATTCCTTCTTCAGATGTTCCCCTCTCCGGCATGAGCGTGAGGTGATATTCTCTTATGGTCCCCTCTCCAACGGCGTGTGAGGTGGTAATTCCTTCTTCAGATGTTTCCCTCTCCGGCATGAGCGTGAGGTGATATTCTCTTATGGTCCCCTCTCCAACGGCGAGTGAGGTGGTAATTCCCTTTCAAGATGTTTCCCTCTCCGACATGAGCGTGAGGTGATATTTCCTTCCAGATTATAATTTCCTATAGTTCCCTCTCCAATGGTGAGTAAGGTGACTCCCTTCGAGATTATAATGTCCTTCGGTTCTCTTCCTGACACTACGAAGATGGTAATCCTCACCAAGATTTTCTCAACGAGCGTTGTTGAGGTTGAAATCATTCAGGATTCTCTTACCATTCATGCTAAGGCAGTGACCATCCCTGGTTCATTCATCAGCGTTTGAAGCTCCAGACCCAGCTCCTGTAACCAGTCAGGACATATCTATATCAAGCATCTAAAATCAACTCCTGCAACGTGTCAGGTACTCATTTTCTCTTTTGCAGGTATGCAGGTTCTCGCTAAGGACTCTCCTACGCGATCAACATCCAGATGGCATCTATAAGCCCATCATCCTATCCAGCAATCTCTAAATGGCATCTATAAGCCCATTCCCTCATCATCATTGCTACTATGTGAGCGCAAATTTCTGGGCACTCTAGTGTCCAATCATCTTCTACCCTCGGATTACGAAAGGCACGTCAGCCAATCTGCATCCTCAGGTCTAAGAAGATTGAACAGGGGCAACTGTTGTACCCCAAAATTTGCCCTCCCATATTCATCAAGAAATTGCCAAATCAAGGTCACAAAATTCCCCAAGGGTTGTGCAGCTCAACTGTCTCCTAGACAGTCAAAACTAGGGTTTGGGTCCTGATCAAGGAAATGAACTTTTCAAAGGCCCAATCAAGTCTCATATGCTTACAAAGATGGTCAAGTATCCTCATGTCAAGTTTCAAGGCATTCAGCTCAAAATTGCACAGTCAAAACCCTAGATTGCACTACAGTCAACTGTAGGGGCAAAATGGTCATTTGACAGTCAAAAGTTCAAATTTTTGGTCAACATATCATTTTGAAGCCACAAACATCATTTGATCAATGCTTGATCATGATTCTCAAAATTTGGCTCAGAAAATCATCAAGATGCAAAAGTTGCTATATTTGGACAGTTGAAAAAGTCAACTGAAATTGACCAGGGCATAACTTTCACATGGATTATCAGAAAAATTCCATCCAAATCTCATTTTGAAGAGAAAGACATTTCCTACAATTCATCTTCATGTTCCAAGTCCAAGAAATGCTCTCACAAAAAGTTATCAATTTCAACATTATAGGTCATTTTCAAAAGTCAACAAAAAGTGACTTTAAGTCAAAGGCCATAGCTTGAGATTGGTAAATCAAAATGACATGGGACCAAAGGCATTGGTTAAAGGACTCAAAGACCTTTCCAAAATGTCCAAGAACATGTGAAAAGCTTAAAAATTGACCAAGTTATGCCTTGTGGAAGTTGGGAAATTTTTGGAAAATTTTGAAAGTCAACATTGATGCAAAAGGCCTAAAAATGCAAATGGGCCTATTTTCCTTCCAAATTTCTTCATGCCAAGCCTATGCACGACCACTAGGCCCAAAGGGAAGTATTTTCATATTTTTTAATTATTTATTTGAATTAATATTAATTTATATTCATTTAAATCATTTTAATACATGAAAAATATCAAACTTAACCTAAAAAAATCTTTTCATGCATGTTTAACCTCAATATTTCGTGCTTGATTGACTATGGCAAGTTTTGATAAGATTTGAGCATGATTGAACCAAAAGCCATGAGAAAAAGATTTGAAAAAGATCTTGTAAAATCAAATATCGAAATTCATCAATGCATAAGATTTTGTCCAATTTTTCTTAACCTAATCACTCCATATATGATCAGCATCACAACCCTAATGCTCCTAGACTGCAAGCTGCGCCCAAAACAAGCATTGCATATTGAAATTTTTCACAAAAAACACAAACACTGAAACCAACCTTAGGAGTCGATTCAAGCTGCAATTTTCCTTCCATTAGCATCCTGAGACATCCTTGGACGTTTCCCAATCATAATTAACAAGCAAAACGCCTTGAACTGGTATCTGGAACTCAAACCGTACCAAGAAAATATTGAAATCGCATAGCATGATTTAAGCATCTTTTTGCATTTTTGCTTGTATATTCTTACTCCTTATGAAGTTTGTGAACTAACCATCATAATTAATTGAGTTTTTGTGGCATAAACATGATTTCACCATGAACGACATTAGGGTTTGGCAGGTTTCAAAATTAGGGGTTTCTTAATCAAGAAAAATCAGGACCCCTGGATACCATGGTTAAGTTCAGCGCACCAAGACGAAGAAGAACGCATACTCGCGAACAATTTATGATGCCCATGGTTCTATTCGCTATTTTCTTGAATCACCTCTAAGACAACGTTTCAAAACCGTTGCCTCTGTGTTCTATGTTACAGGGGTGGTGAAGAAGAAGAAGTCGTGGCAGCCAATGATTCGTCTATTTTGAAATTGCGCGCGTTTTCATTACCACGCGTTGTTTTTGCTTTTTATTATTTTGTTTATCCTAATATATCAATTGACTCATACAGCTCAGCTGGCAAGCTACCAATGCGTTCACCCTCAAGACCTGGGTTCAAGTCCCAGGTCTGGCAAAAATCTCATATTATTTTTCAATTATAAATCCTATGCAGCTTCAGGAATGCATGCGTACCATACATCCTCTCATCCAAGCGTACACACGTCCAATGGTCCCAGATCAAGGGTTGAGATTGAAGGTCCACTGAGCCTAGGTCAACGCGTTGGTACACCAAATTGGAGAAGTCAATGAATCAGCTTATTGGGCCAGGCCTCTCAAATTTAAACCTCCTTATTTGGGGCAACACCCCACCCTGGTTTGCATTTTATATTTTTCTTCTCACTTTTACTTTTATTGTTTTATTTATTTATTTTATTGTCTTAATTCAATTAATTTATTTTTTCTATAAAATATAAAAACATTATAAAAATCAGAAAAAGACCAAAAAAATAATATCTATTTTATTATAATCATTTTATTAGCATGTAAATAAACTAGTTTCAAATTAGGTTTAATTTATATTTTTTTCATAACAAAAAAATCCAAAAAATAGAATTAGGTTAATTGATATTTTTGTTCCTTTTAATATTTTCCCTTTTTTAGAATAATAATATTATTTAGTTAAATTAAAAATTGTGCATAAATAAATTAGGTTTTAATTTAGATCATATTTTAATTCTTTCATAATAAACTTAAAAAATATTAGAATTAGGGTTTGCCGTTTAATTTAATTTCAATTAACTTCCTTTTCTCATCAAATCTAAAAACACAAAAATATCATTCTCATTTAATTTTAATTTTCAAGTCCTTATTAATTTTAATTATTTGCAAAAGGGTCCAACGCCCTAGTTTTGTTTAATTCCTTTATTTCGCGCATTTACTTTTTATCGTTTATATAATTATGTAATTGTCCCTAAGCCATGTAATTTTACTTTTCGCACTTTTATCTCTTCGCTTTATTTATTTTTCCGCTAAATCGGGTCCGGTTTAATTTTGGCGATGTGGACCCGCGCCATTTGTAATAGCCTTAGATTTATTTTCCGCAAATTTTATAACTGTTAACAAATATGCATGCAAGAATGAATGGACAAATTAAAATCAAGCGTAGAACACGACAAACATGACAAGACAAATAACTGAAACATGACACACAATTCGCACACACCACCCCTAGGGTACGCCTCACTGTTGCCTTTCGAAAGGTGGTCGTCGAGTAGAGGACGTCTTAGTAAGTCCTCATGATCCGGGAACCTGGCATGAGGGTAGCTTCTAAGGTGTCCTCCCATTGCTCTGGTGATCACCATGTCCCGAACCTCGAATTGACCCGAACACCTCCAACGGTGGTGCTACCTACCTCTCAATGGTGGGATGGCACTACTTTTAAGGACTCTTACACAGACGAATTCCTTAGGGTAGATAGGTTCTCAAGGATACTTGCTCACTTCAAAAACAAACTCAAAAAGACTTTTCACACTGACACATTTTCAAAAGCATTCAAAGCAAACTTTTCAAACACTCTGACGTACGAGTCGATCTGAAATTTTTCAAAGAAACTTTTTTAAACCCACATTGAAAAGCAAACAAAACAATTTTGAAAACATATGAGCAAGTATCTAAGAGCCCATGGATAACCATGGATAGAAAGGGTGCTAACACCTTCCCTTTCTATAACCTACCTCCCGAACCGAGAGCAATCTCTTTAAGGAATTTTTCTGTGCTTTTGTCCTTTCCATATGGAGAAAATAAAAGACGGTGGCGACTCTTGCTTCCGCGATATTTCGCGAACCAGCGTTAAACAGTCAGTTCCAGATCCACCGATCACAGAGGCCATTGTTTAGGCAATCCTTGTAATGATCCTCGTTCGTAAGAATGTATACAAAGATGTTTGTCTTTTTAAAAATGTTTCAATGTTTGTAAAATGTTTGGAAATGTGTGTGTTTGTTTTTGAAAATAGCAAGGATAGTTATTTGGAAATAGAGCAAGTAACTAGGAGTAATCTACCTACTCAAATATATTTCTTGTGCATTTTCTATCTTTGGATGTGGACGGGACGGGCGTGGGTCATCGTATAACCATGATTAGCAATATTGCAAAGTATCTTAGCATTTTGAGGGACCAAGATCATTTTGTAAGGCAACTTAGGATAACTTCATCGAGAGACTATGATCTTATATTTGTTTGTTTTTCCAAAACACTTCGCATGCGTAATATGGCTATTATTGTATAAGGCAACCAAGTGGAGAAACCCTAAGGATGCTTGTGTGCAAGTGTGTTATTTTCATGCTTTAATTTTGTCTTGAATTTAGGGTTTTCTATTTGTTTGGTTTTGATCTTGCCATTCAAACCCTAATTACTAACATGGCATGTAAAGCGGTAAATTGCGTAATGTAAATATTACTAAACTATTACAACAATTTATGGGAGGGGGGAATACAAATATAAATGGGGATTTGCAAGAATGTAAATCTAAATAAGGTATTACAACCAAATCAAATTTGTACAAATATTTGAATAAACAAATACAATATTTAAATATGCAATATTATGTATATGAAAGAAAAGATTTTGTTTTATTATTTATTTTTGTGTGAAAAGGGATTTTAACCTAATCCTAAAAATATGAGGAAAAGAAATTAATACTTAAAAAGGGTTTAACCCTAATTTCTAGTTTGAAAGAAAATAAGGTTCTTATGTATTATTTTTAGGTATTTTTTGTATTAAAAATAGTCAATAATATTTTATGAAAATATTTAGTTTTTATATATGCCAAAAATAAATATTTACAAGTATGGAATGAAAAAGAAAATAAAACAAATTAAACTAAACCTATTTTATTTATGTTTACATGTTTATTCAAGAAAAATAATTAATATATAGTTTAATAAAAATATTTTTTAATGTGAAAATAAAATAAAATAAAATAAAATGCAAAATTATCATATTTATATTTTTTAGGAATTTTTATGTATTAAAGAAATATTTAATAAACAAAAATGAAAGTAAAGTAAATAAATAAAAAATATGAAAATAGTTGGGCCAGGGGGGTATCCTGAGCAATCAAATGGTGAATGTTAGAAAAAAAACACAAGGTCCGACGTGGAGGCCCAAACCTGCAAAACAAGCCAAAAACTGAAAATGGAAAAATGTGAAAAAACAAAAGGTAGCACCAAGGTTCGAACCCAGGACTTGGGCCTCACCAGCGCGCTACCTTGCCACTGGGGTGGCTATACATCCATTGATTAATGTGAAATAAAAATAACATAACACAAACAAAGCCCTTGCCATGTACTTCATCTTCTTCCTCAAGCCAGCCAAAAGCTCTATAACTTTCTCATCTCTCAATAAAAATGGAAATTGATAACATGAATGTTGTAGCATTTTGTCTCACGATTCTAACCATGTAAATCATGTAAGCTAACAATTAAAGATCAAAATGAATTTTAAAATCCCTAAATTTAAACCTAATTTTTCCAGGAACTTCAAGTTCAAAATTCTCTCAACTCAGACCAAATAAATGCAAGATATATATATGTACAGCTTCGTAGCAATGAGGTCTATATTGTTTATTCATAAATCGTGGCCAATGGATGCCTGTATGAAGAGATAGAAGTTGAGATTTTTACCTCTTTCAGTTGAAATCGTGAATGGAGTTTGAGTGAGTTTTATGAAGGCCTGATGATTGCTTGAGCTTGCTTGAACCTCCCTAAGTGTGTTCCAATCCTTGCCTTGCCTTGGAAGTGCCTGGAACTCTCTATCCAAGTCAACATGCAAGCTTTGAAAACAACAATGGAAGATGATGGAGAAGGAGTTACAATACAAAGATGATGGTCTGGATCACTTAGATATCAAGTAGGTAAAGTGTTTTGATGGTTAAAACTTGAAACGCACGAGCCAAATGATGGATTGCTATGCTTATGCAAAAACTGCTGATATGGAGTGTTTGAATGTTTCAGGCCTCTATAAATCGTGTTTCTGGTTGTAATGTGTTTTTATATTAGTATGGATAGGTTTCAAGTCAACTCTCCAACAAATTTGTGAGTTCTAGCCTTTTGGCACACTTTCTTGCTTTTGAAGCAAAGTGAAGAGACAAGTCTTCACATGCTTGTACTAGCTTGCTTAGGGTTGGTATATGTATTGTAAAATTTTCTTTAGGCCTGTAAAACTTGTGTGTGCAGAGAAGACAGGTCCAATGCTCAAGAATTGGGAAGTTGCAAAAGTGAAGCTTTTTCAAAATGGCAATGACCACTTTATGCCATTTATGGAATTACAACTTGGACAAAGGCTCTTGAGCTTGAATTAAATCTTTGTCAACCGAGTAAGTATTAAATTATGGAGTAAGAAATAAGTTTGGGACCTGTAAATCATGAATTAGGCAGCATAGGTTCAAATTTGAATTTTGTTCTTCATGAAATGACTTGAATTCAAAGTGAAAATTGCCAACTTCATCTCTTCGATTCTCCATACTCAAAAATGATCTTGAGGAGTTCTTTGACATTTTGGAAATCTTGCAATATTATCTATAACTCATCTTTGAAATTCATTTAAACACTCCTCTTGGAACTAGGTGAAAAATTTCCATGAAGTTGGGTCCAAAACCTGCCTAAATTAGGGCAAAATTTCACTAAGTTATCTAGTTCATGGGCATGTGTTCATAAAATTATATCTTGAGATCCAAACATCTTTATGGAAAAGTGTGTGAAGAAAAGTTGTAGATTTCATGGAGGTCTGCAACTTTCATGTTGGGAACTTTCTTTGAATCATCTTGTATCATGGTGAAAAAATGGCTTAAAGTTGAGAAAAAATAAGAAATTTTCTATACTTAGAAAAATTTCTAAGTTAAGAAAATTTCCAATTTTAAAACCTAATCTTCAATCCTTGATTTCTTGATGAACAAGTTTATAATTTTGACATGTTTTGATGAATTGTGACCCTTGGCACTTGATTTTGACCAAAAAGTCAAAGTTTGACTTTTCAGTATACAATTGACTTTTGATCAGTTGATTGCAAATTTTATCTGCCTATCCAATGGATTTGCAATGTTTTGAACCATATAATTAGGTCAAGATGATGCAATTGAATCCTTGGAATCATTCTTTAACTAAATTGGTCATTTGCTAGGTCAAAAATAAAAAATTGCCCTTCCTCAGTCAAAAATCCTAATTTTGACCATTTTGCCCTTTTGATGATTTGAATAAATTTCTTGAGGAATTGTGATCCACACTTGATCAAATGATAAATATGAGTCTAAAATGTTGATGTGGATCAAAAACTATGAATTTTGACTGTAAATTGACCATGGTTGACTTTTTTCCCTAATACACCTGATTTTTAGGTCAACTGTCCAATTGACTAATAAAAAATGTGGTTCAAGGCCTGAAACTTGTCATGAGTAATCTTAGGGGTTCATAATGATGTTTGAAAGTCATATGAAGCATTGATAGTCCAAGAATCCTTGTGCAAACTCAAACCCTAATTTTGGGTCAATAGTATAAGATGAGATGTCTTGAGCTGACCAAACCCTAATCCAGTCTTGAGTCAAAGAGATCTTGTGAGAAAAGTATTAATAAATGAGAGGGAAAATTTTGGGGTAAAACACTATGCATTAAGCAAAAATGCAGGGTAAGAAACCAATTTATTGGATTTATACAAATAAGGTCCTTCAAGGAATACAAACAAAGCCATGCAATGAGTTCAAATTGTTAGGAAAAGAAAGCAAACAAGTCACACAAGTAGCCTTAGATTTAGGCTTGCATGGATTCCATAGGTAAGTACCCTCTTGAAGTTTAGTTGGCTCAACCTGTCCTAGAAATAGTAACCGGGTTCTAAGGGATCTCAATATCACTGATTTTTCCCACAAGTTTCGTTCTGATCGACAACTGACTTGCCACCAAACAAAACTCAGGAGTCAAATCTTATTGAGTGTAGTATCGAGTATCAACTGATCTTAGGTCGGAACCAAAGCCGGCTATCTCACTACTTTTTAATGGCTTAGGATGAGTCAATTAAAGGTTCTAAAGGCCAGTTAGCGCTTAATGACACTAAGAAAGCCTAATGTTATCCTTGATTGACTCAAGGAACATTAGTACAAACCAAAGTATAACGCTAACATAGCTATCACTTCATATATATCGGTCTATGCCGTACAGATTCCATGATTTATTGCTACTTACCTAATAAGGTGCCCAGATCCGGGTGTAGGATCTTTTAGTAACAACCTAAACAAGCCCTCAAAAGTAAAGTAAACAAAGCAAGCAATTAAAACAATTTTAAAATGAACTAACTTTAAGGTAACCCAACTTTTTATATATCCCCAATAGAGTCGCCAGTTCTATGATATGGTGGCATAACCGACTGTTATATACTGGTTTTGCATTTGTGTTTGCAAATGTTGCGGTAAGCAAGAGTCTCCATTGACTTTTATTTTATCCAAATTAAGGAAGGGGTGAAAAGAATATAAAAAGACCTTTTCGAGAGTTTTCTGAGTAGGGGGGGTAGATTATGGAAAGGGAAGGTGTTAGCACCCTTTCCATCTGTGGTTTTCCACGGGCTCTTAGAGGTTTTCTAATTTTAAAAATACCTTTGTGCTTTGTGTTTAAAAATGTTTTGAAAATGCCTAGTGTGGAGATTTGCTCTATGTTTAACTCTTGTATCAGTCCTCAAGAGTGTTAACAAAGCAAATGTTTTTGAAAATTGTTTTTGAAAAGTAGTATTTTGTGTAAGTGCAAAAAGTGTTTTTGAGCAAACTTCTAACAGCTATATACTTTTATACTCGAAAAGGGTCGTTCTTTTCCTCCTATCCTTTAGACAATGCTATCTTACTATTAGTGAGTAGGTAGCCCTATCGTTGGATGTTTGAGGGACATCGAAGGGACGTTTACAGTCATGAAGGCAATTTATGGAGACACTTTATCATTTTGTTTAGGGACTAGATCATTTACCGAGAAGGCAATTGTAGGGTCATTGTATGATCTTTTGATTTATGGGTCTATGCTAAAGCGTTCCAGCCTCATGACTGTTTTATTTCTGAAGGCAACCAAAGTGGGGTACCCTAGAGGTGCATATGTGCAAGTGTGTTATGTTCAGTTATTTTTGTTTTTTATTAAGTTTGCTAACGTTTGATTTCAGTCTTTTCATACACGCCTAGTTACTAGCAGTTAATATATACAGAAATGTAAAGTGCGAAGATAAAACCCTACACTATTACATGGCTTCAGGGAGGGGGTTTACAACGTATAAAAATTGGGGGAAGAAAAAAAATAAAGAAAACGGTAAAAATCCTAATTAGTTTATTACACCCAGTATACAGGTACAATAATGAATAGAAATTGCACGAATAAATAATGCGCGCGGAAGTTGAAAATATGTCTAACAACCTAGTAAGAAAATATTTTTTGTGTTGTTTTTAATTTAAGAAAATAACTAAATTAATTATTCTAAAGTCTATTTAGAAAATTAACTTAAGAAAAATAAACTAAACTCTTTTTGTGGTTTTTTATATTTATGAAAAGAAATATTAAATCTAAATTAAGTCATAAATTTTAGTTCATTTTAAATTAAGAAAATAGTTAAAACTTAATTAATTAATTAATTAATTAAAGAAATTAATTATTTAATTAAAAAATATATATGCCTAATTTTTTGTGAGTTTTTTTTATTATTAAAAAAGATTAAGAAATGAAACAACTAAATAAAACAAAAAGAAAAGAGATTGGGCTTGATGGCTGAAGTAGAATGGGGGTTGCAATTGAAATTTTGGTAAGCCCAAATTGTGAAGCCCAGGTCCATCCTTGGATCCAGTGGGGCAAGTACTTGATGGTACATGGTACCTCATGTTCTAGACGCCATGCATTCTATGTAATTCCCCTAACCTGCTCTAAGGATATCCAAGAACTCATATACACACATTAGGACATTCAACAATTAATAAAAATAGAGATTCGAATTTGAGATTATACCAAAATGGCGATAGCTTGGACCCGATAATCTGGGAACTTGCAAGCTTTGAGGATGGTTGGAACAAGTCCATGGGAACCTCAAGAGCAGTGTATGGTTACTAGTTCGGACCAAAAGTACCTGCAAAGTAAGTTTCAAATTTTCACCACTTTTGATAATTTTGCAAAAATGGTAGAGCTCTCTCTAGGCTGTGTAGGCCTCTTTAAATGCTTTCTAGATGCTTGTTTATATAGAGAGGAATGAGGAGACAAGAAAATAAAGGTTTAAACAACCTTAAAGCAAACGTTTCAAAGCCATGAATGGAATTTGTAACTTTGGCCAAAAACAAGGAAACTTGTCATTTTTTGAATTTGAATGAATGTGGACATTGCTTCCACGAAATTTTATGGGCCTAGACTGTCCAAAACATCAACCCAAAGCTCAAAGCCCATTTCCAATTATTTTATACATTTTATTTTATATTAATTTTAAATAAATCAAAATAAATATGAATAAAATAGTTAGCAAATGCAAGGCATGGCAAGAATAATTTTAGAGGTCCTATATAGAATTAAGAAGATGTTTGAAGTCCAATAAATTAAGCCATTGACCTAAAACTTCAAGTTTGCTCAATGCATAGTTCTTGAAAATTCCCTAATTTTCCTAACTTGGGCAAGCCATAACTTGCTCAATTTTCATCTAATGATGATGATCTTGGACTTTTTGGAAGTACCTAGATGTCTACTTCAATCCATATTTTGATCAATTTTTCATTTTAAGATTTTATCTTGATGTAAATGGTTTTGAAAAAAAGTGCCTTTTGTTGACTTTCTGAAAATGACCTGTATTGTATAAGCTTATATCTTTCAAATGGTACAATTATTGGACTTGAGGGATAATATAAGTTGTAGGGAATTAGATTCTATTCAAAATGAGCTTTGGTTGGGAAACAATAGATGAAGTATGAGAAAGTTATGTTTGGTCAAAGTTTGGTTAACTTTTCCTATAGAAACCCTAATTAACAATTCATGACTTTTGATGAATTAGGATAATTTCTTGAGGGATCATGATCAACCCTTAATAAAATGATAGATATCACTTAAAAATGTTGATGTTGACCAAAAATATTGAAGTTTGACTGTATATGGACCATAGTTGAATTTTGACCTAGTACAATTGACTTTCAAGCATTTGAGCAATCGACTGAGCAAACTTGTAGTGCAAGGTATGACATTTGTCATGGATAATCTTGAAGACATATTAAGACCATGGAAGAAATTTGACACCTTTGGAGCTCACACATCTTGGTGAATAATGAAACCCTAGTTGGAAGGCCAATGCTTAGGAGGATAATTTGTCTGATCAATTCTTGGTCAACCTTGAGCAGTTAAGAACCTCTATGAGTATGTCTTATGTGAAAATAGGAGGGAAAATTTTGGGGTACAACACTCGGTATTTATAGGAGATGAGGATGGAGTCTTAGCATGGAAAGAAACAACCTTAATCATGTCCTTTAAGAACAAAATCACACACTTTGAAAAATTGCCATAATTGCATATATTTGCCCAATTTACGTGTGTTATGGACCTGGACATGTGATGTTTGGTGCCTTGAACGAATTCAAATTTCTCAGAATTTTCTTCACCAGAGTGTCTTTGATCAGTCCCTGAGTGTTACCTTCTTCGATTTCCTTTCTTTCAATTCAAACCAAATCGAAGCATCAACTCTCCCTTTCTGACTGGTCGAATGTTGCTTCAGCTCTTTATCAATCAAAGGCTTTATAGACGCCTCTTCACCTTCCTTTGAATTTACCCAGGCCTCATTATTGTGGATTTTGATTGAGTCCATATTTGCCTTGTTCTTCGATTGGCTCTGACACTACCCAACTAAAGAAAACGAAAGACTTCATCCTAGACAGTCGAAGCTTCCTTGAATATTTCTCTTTCGTTTTGACCAACTAGATCCAATCTTTGACCAAACCCCTTTTTTAGACAACATTATGTGTCCTTCGAATGGGCCTTTGAATGCTTCTTCGAATGGATCATTTACATGTCCTTTGAATGTCTCCTTCGATTGGACCCGTCTATTTTCCTTAGCTGCTTGATTCAAATAGCCCAAATGAGAACTTCATTCTGGCCAATCGAAGCCTCCTTTGTCACTTCCTTCAAATGCCATTGTGCAGGAGGCTTGGACCTGGCAACATGTAGGATAAATAGTCATTGTGATGCGGTGGGAGAACTGACTTGGTTGTTTTGCATTTTATCATAAATGTTGCGGTTAGCAAGAGTCGCCATCGACTTTTCTTTTATCCAAAAGGAAAGGTGAAAAAGTACAGGAAAGACCTTTGAGATTGTTTCTTGAGTTCAGGGGGTAGATTATGAAAATGGAAGGTATTAGCATCCTTTTCATCCATGGTTTTCCATGGGCTCTTAGTTACTTGCTAGATCACTTGCTTTTTTTGTTTGAAATTGTGCTTTATGTGGTTTTTTGAAAGTATTTTGAAAATGTGCCATCGTTTAGGAAAAATTTGTAATGATTCTCGTTTGTAAGAATGTATACAAAGTGTTGATCTTTTGAAAATGTTTTCAAGTTTGGAAGATGTTTTTGAAAGTGTTGGTGTTTGTTTTTGAAAATAGCAAGGATGTTTTGTTTTGAAAGTGAGCAAGTAACTAGGAGCATTCTACCTACTTAAAAAGTCTTTCATGTTTATTTCCTCTCTCCTTTGATATTGTTATCTTACCATTGACTTGGTAAGTAACCCTATCTTTGGATGTAAACGGGACGGGTGTGGGTCATCGTATAACCATGATTAGCAATGTTGCAAGGCATCTTAGCATTTTTATTTTAGAGACTGGGATCATTTTGAAAAGGCAACACAGATAGCATCATCGAGGGACTATGATCTTGTATTTTTGCTTGCTTTTGATAAGATGCCTCACATGTATAATATGGCCATTTTTACAAGGCAACCAAGTGGATTTTACCCTAGGGGTGCTTGTGTGCAAGTGTATTGATTTTCATGCTTTGTTTAGTCTTTGATTAGGGTTTTCTACTTGTTGATTTTATCTTCTCATACAAACCCTAATTACTAGCATTTATATAAAGCGATAAATTGCGAAAAGTAAAATTACTACGCTATTACATCATTAGGGGAGGGGGTGTACAAATTTACAAATGGGGATTGCAAGAAAATTAAACCTAATTATCTATTACAATCATATTGAATATTGTAACAAAATTTAAAATAAAAATGCAAGAATATAAATGGGAAAGGAAATGTTTTTTTTGGTTGTTTTTATGCAAGGGTTTTGTCTTGACCTAATTAAAGAAAATGATTAATTAAATTAAATAAAATCAACTTAAACTAATTAAGAAAAGAAATTAATTTGAAAAAGGTTTTTTAGGGTTTTTATAATGAAAAGGTTTTAAATTAATGAAAATAAAATGAAGATTAATTAATTAAAATAACCTAAGTCTAAGAATTTATTTAAGGAAAAAGAAATTAATTTGTCTTTTAAGAAAATATTATTAGTCTTTTGTTTTATGGAAAAAATAAAAATATATAAGTATAAATAATAAATATAAATAAATTTTGGATTTTTTATGATTTTGTGAAAATAATAGTAGTGATAATAATAATAATAATATTAATAGTAATAATAATAATAATAATGAAAAAAAGAAAAAATAAAAAAATATAAAGAAAAGTCAGGGGGGTGAATCAGTAACCCAAGGAGTATTATGAGAAAAAAAAAGATTAGACCCAATGAGACCCCAAACGCTGCCAAAAAAAACAAAAGAAAGTCAGAGAATTGTGAAAAATAGCAAAAGGTCACGTTGGGGCTTGAACCCAGGACCTAAGGGTGAACAGGTACGCGCTTTAACCACTGGGGTGGTAATACATCCGTTGATATAAACAAAACAATAAATATATGATACAAAACACGCCCTGATTACACTTCATCTTCAACCTCCAGCCAAAGGACCTGTATCTTCTTCATCTCTCAACGAAAATGAAAAGTTCAAACATGAAAATTGTGGCATTTCTTCCCACGAATCCAACCATGTAAATAACTTAAGCTAACAATCAAAGATGAATGAGAATTTTGCTGGCCCTAATTCAAAACCTAAAAATTTCAGAAAACTTCAACTCTAAAATTCTCTAGGCTCAGGCCATATAAATGCAAACTATGGATATGTACAACTTCGTGGCAATGTTATCTACATTTTATCTTCACAAATCAAAGCTTAACAATGCATAAATATGAAGATAGAAGTTCAAGAATAATACCTCAAAACTGGAAATCATGAAATGGAATTGAGCTTGTTTCAGGCAGTGGTGATGATCAGGTTAGCTTCCTTGGACCTCTAGGAAGCTAATGCGATGGTTGGCTTGAGTTGAGGGTGGCTGGAATGGTCTGGAGAAGTCAAGATGCATACCTATGTTTTTGGTTATGGAGGATGGTATAAATGGTGTTACAATTTTCAAACAGGTATTGGAATGGTTTGTGTATGATGCTAAGAAGCTTTTGGAAGTGTTAAGCCAAGAAACGCACGAGTGGTTTTGAAGATTGAAGTTCAAAGTCAGAAATGACATAAAAATGGAGGTTTTGTGTAATCTGAGTTTTCAGGGAGTTTGGGAGCTTGTTCAATTGTGTGTGTGTTTCAACGCACTTGTATGGTTATATGAAAAAGGTTAGAGGACTTGAGGAGGTCAGAAAAGCAAGATATAGACTTATGGCTATGTTACTTGATTTTGAAGAAAAGTGACAATATGGTTCCAAGATGAAGTACAAGCATGGCCTGAGTTTATGGGAGGCTCTAGACATGTTTCTTTTGGCTTTCACATTGCTTGTGATCAGAAATAACAAGTTAGGAGCTCTATGCATTGACTTTGTGATTAAAGCCTCTTTACAAGAATGGAATGGTTACTTTGTGCCACAAATGGAAAATTTGCTTGGATAAAGCTTGAATCAAGTGGATAATAGCTCAAAAGCAAGTGTAATCTTATGATTATGGAGAGATCTTGAGATATAGAGGCATTCAAAGCAAGATTGTGCAGCATAGGTTTGAAATTGAATTCTTGTCCATCACAAAATGACTTGTATTTCAAGTGTGAAAATCCTAACTTCATCTCTTCTATTCTCCCTGCTCAAGAATGATCTCAAGGAGTTCTTGGACATTTTCGAAAGCTTGAAATGTGCTATACAACCCCTCTTTGAGTCACTTTTGAAAATTCCCCTTGGAACTATATGAAAACGTGCCATGAAGTTAGGTCAAAATCCTGACCAAAACTAGGGCAAAATTTCACTGTGTTCAATTTCAAGACCATGACTTTATGAATTAATAACTTGAGATCCAAGAATTTTTAGAAGAAGTTGTGTAATGCAATGTTGTAGATATCATGGATATCTACAACTTTCATGTTGAAAGTTTCTTCTGAATCCTCTTGCATCATGGTGAAAAAATGGCTCAAAGTTATGAAAAAACATGAAGTTTTAAACACTTAGCAAAATTTCTAAGTTAGAAAACTTTGACTTTTCAAAATGAAATCTTGAATTTTGATTTCTTGATGAATAACTTTCATATTTTTACATGTTTTGATGAATTGTGATCCTTGACATTGAATTTTAACCAAAAAGTCAAAGTTTGACTTTTCAGTGTACAGTTGACTTTTTGACTCGAAATTTACTATCAATCTAATTGATCTTGAGCAATGTTTTAGGTCATGATATCAGGTCACAATGATGCAATTGAAATCTTGAAACCATGTTTCAAACCAATTGACAATTTGCTAAGTCAAAAATAAGAAATTGCCCTTTCTCAAACAAAACCCTAATGTTGACCATTTTGCCCTTTTGATGATCTTGATCAAATTTCTTGAGGAATTGTGGTCCAAACTTGATAATATGATACATATGAGTTTATAATGTTGATGTGGATAAAAAATTATGAAGTTTGACTGTAAATTGGCCATAGTTGACTTTTTCCCTAATATAGCTTATTTTTAGGTCAACTGCTCAATTGACTGAGCAAAAGTGTGATCCAAAGGTTAAAACTTGACATGAGTAATCTTGGGGGTCCATAATGATCCATGAAAGTCATATGAAGCATTTAAAGTTCAATTATCCTTGTGCAATCTCAAACCCTAATTTTGGTCATCAGTGCTTAAGGAGGTGTCTTGAGCTGATCAACCCTAGTGAAGTCTTGAACAAGGAGAGATCTTTGTGAGAAAATATTTGATGAATGAGAGGGAAAATTTTGGGGTACAACAGCTTCCCCTGTTCAATCTTCTTAAACCTGAAGAGTTAGATTGGCGTATCCGCCATTCGTGGCTTGAAGGTGAAAGATGATTGAACACTAGAGTGCCCAGAAATTTGCACTCGAAGATGGATGGTGAATGGGCTTATAGATGTTATTAGGATGGATGTTGGTAAACACTGGAAGAAGTATCAACACAAATCTCTTGTTGATTTATACTAAAACTTGATATTTTACCTATGAGAAAAAGAGTTAGTAAAATGCAGATGTCTGCATGATGTTCACCAGATGTGGCATTATGTTAAATGAATATGGTATGTACATGCTATGATGTATGAATGTGAGATGTATGTTTTTGTGTAGGAAAATAAATCCCTGACTGCTGCTGAGAAAAATCTGGGGGGTTGAATCCCTGATTGCCGTTGGGGAATATCTCTTGAATGTCAGCTGTTATCTGATCGGATCCAGGCTTCGCAATTTGATGAGGATGAAGTAGTCAACTGCTATCTAGTCGGATTCAGGCTTCATGACAACTTACTTGGGGAAGAAACAAATTAACTGTTATCTGGTCGGATTTTAGGCTTTCCAGAAAATTTTCTTGAAATTGAATAGCTATCTGGTCAGATCTAGGCTTCACAACAACTTGTTAGGGATACGAAAGTTAACTGTTATCTGGTCAGATCCAGGCTTCGCAGTAACTTGAAGTGGTAACTACTATCTGGTCGGGTCTAGGTTTCATGGTTTTTGGAAAGTTGTATTATTATCTGGTCGAGTCCAAGCTTCATAGTGTCTCGCTGGGGAGTATAGTTAATTGTTATTTGGTCGAGCTCCAGGTTTCACAATAAACTGTTTGAAAAACTATTATCTGGTTGGGTCCAGGTTTTGCAGATTCCTGAGGTTGATGAGGTCAATTGCTATCTGGTCGGGTCCAGGTTTCATAATAACTGTTTAGGGATTTAGTTGTTATCTGATCGGTTTTCAGGTTTCACAATGAATCTTTGAGGGTAATAGCTATCTGGTCGGATCCAGGCTTCACAATAATTTGCTTGAAAAGATGAATTTGACAACTGATATCTGGTCGGATCCAGGTTTCACAGTGATTTCTTGGGGCAGAGGCAAACTCTACTGGGGAAAAGAAGTTAAACCTTGGTCGGGTTGAGTGTAGGTTCTTCTATATCTTTGAAGAGTTAGACTATTATCTGGTCGGGTCCAGGTTTCATAGTATCTTGAAATTGAGATCAACTATTATCTGGTCGGGTCCAGGTTTCAGATACTCATATTGTTATCTGGTTGGGTCCAGGTTTTAGTGATTTACTAGGGATAGTGGCAAACTCTACTGGAGAAGAGGAGTTTTGATAATGATTTTGTAGGAATTGAACTGCTATTTGGTCGGGTCCAGGCTTTGGCAATTTAAAGAAGTCAAACTATTATCTGGTTGGGTCCAGACTTCGGTAATAAATCGAAAATTGTGCTAATATCTGGTCGGGTCCAGGCTTCATAGTATCTTTTTGGAAATAGTAAAGGCTTTGCTGACGGCTTTATTGGGGATTAGGGGTTGTGGCCCTATGATTTGTAATAATCTGAAAGGAAAATTCAAACTAGAGAGTGTAGACTCAGTCGGGTAGGACAGACTTAGCTTTGGGAGGATACACTCAACTGAGGAGGATAGACTCTGTTTGGGGATAATAGCCTTGGTTGGGGAAGATATACTCAGCTGGGGAAGATAGGCTCATCTTGGGGAATTATGTGGTGTCTTGATTGTTGTATGTTGGGGAAATTTGAACTCGGCTGAGGAGTTATATACTTGGCTGGGGAATTTTGTGGTTCCTCGATTGTTGTTGGGGAAATAAACCCTGTTGGTGAAATAAACCCTGTTGGGGAAGTGAGTTTCTTGTAAAAAAATAACTTAGCTGGAGAGAGAGCTGCCAAGAGATTGAGACTCTGGTCGGGGATTATCCTATGCAAAGAGACTTTGTGGGCAACTCCGTTGGGGAAAGGTTTATTGTAGCCATCCTTGTGGGGATAATGATAATGAGATAACTCTGTAGGGATATTTCATATACATTAAAGAGATGCTTGTTGCTGCTTAGCAGAACCCATGTGCCAAATAGCTTTAATTATGTTCATATGCATATGTTCATTCAATTTTAGTCATTGGACAAATTTGCATTCAAAACAAAGACAAAATTTTTGCACTTCAAAGTATATTTGTATTGATATTTTTCCCATGAATAGGTGTTTTTGTACAGAGAGACGGAGATCCTAGTAAGAGGAAATCGTCGAAAGGAAAAAAATTGAGAATGAAAACAAATAGCCATGTGAAATGATCTCATTTCCTTCCAACTCTATTATTGCCCTAATGTCTTCGAATGTCCCTTGCCATTGATAGAAGTTGATTGGATTGATCTTGGACCGTTTGAACTTGGACCTTTGTGATAAAATTGACTGTGTTGATTCCACGGGACATAGTCATACGCTTTTTATCCTTAACTTTTGCTTGGACCGCCCTTTTGGGTTTTCAGCCCACCAGGATACCCTTTTTTGCCCAAGTCGCCCTTTCGGGTTTTCAACTTGCCGGGTGTACAATCTTTTTGCATATATCCCTAATTTTTGCCCAAACCTTTTGGTTTTTCGAGACGCCTTTATTTTTCCTAGGTGTGTCAACCTAGAGGGTCTCTTATGCGTAGTATTTTTTAACTATGTCCGCGTTTATAGAATGTGGGAAGTCTTTACCATCCATGGTAGTCAGCATCATGGCACCGCCAGAGAAAACTCTCTTGACAACAAATGGCCCTTCATAGGTGGGAGTCTATTTTCCTCTGGGGTCGCCTTGTGGTAAAATGATGCACTTTATCACCAAGTCATCAACTTGATATACTCGAGGCTTGATCTTTTTGTTGAAAGCCTTGATCATCTGTTTTTGGTATTTTTGACCATGGAAAACAACAACTAACCATTTTTTGTTAATCAAGTTCAGCTGATCCAATCTCGTTTAAATCCACTCGTCTTTGCCTAGGCCTGCCTCATTCATAATTCTCAGAGAGGGAATCTGAACTTCCACTGGAAAAACAACTTCCATGCCATATACTAGAGAAAAGGGAGTTGCCCCAGTTGATGTTCTAGCTGAAGTACGGTAGCCATGCAGAGTAAACGACAACATCTTATGCCAATCCTTATAGGTTACTACCATTTTCTGCACAATCTTCTTAATATTTTTGTTGGCCGCTTCGACTGCGCCATTCATTTTCGATCTACACAGAGAAGAATTGTGATACTAGATCTTAAACTGATTGCAAAGCTCAGTGATCATAGCATTGTTGAGGTTAGTCCCATTGTCGGTGATGATCCTTTTGGGGATGCCATAATGGAAGATGAGGTTGTGTTTGATGAATCTGGCTACCACATTCTTGGTGACTGAGGAAAATGAGGCGGCTTCGACCCATTTGGTAAAATAGTCGATAACAACAAGAATGAAGCGATGTCTGTTGGAAGCTGTGGGCTTGATCTCTCCAATCATATCAATGCCCCACATTGCAAATGGCCATGGAGCGGTCATAACATTCAGAGGGATAGGAGGCACATGGACCTTGTCAGTGTAGATTTGGCATTTGTGACAAGTTCTTGAATGTTGATGGCAATCGGTCTCCATCATTGACCAATAGTAATCGACTCTTAAGATTTTCTTAGCCATCGTATGTCTACTTGAGTGAGTACTAAGAGACCATCGTGCATGTCTTCCATGATCTCCTCCGCCTCCTTCTTGTCCACACATCGAAGTAGAGTTGAATCACGGGTGCGCTTGTACAATATCCTGTTACTTAGGAAGAATTTGGCTGCAAATCTTTGCAAAAACTTTCTCTCATTGATAGATTCCCCCTGTGATGCGGTGGGAGAATTGACTTGATTGTTTTGCGTTTATCGCAAATGTTGCGGTTAGCAAGAGTCACCACCGACTTTTCTTTTATCCAAAAGGAAAGGTGAAAAGCACAGGAAAGACCTTTGAGATTGTTTCTTGAGTTCGGAGGGTAGATTATGAAAAGGAAAGGTATTAGCACCCTTTTCATCCATGGTTTTCCATGGGCTCTTAGTTACTTTCTAGATCACTTGCTTTTGTTTTAAATTGTGCTTTGTGTGGTTTTGAAAGTATTTTGTAAAAAGGCCATTGTTTAGGCAATCTTTGTAATGATTCTTGTTCGTAAGAATGTATACAAAGATGTTTGATCTTTTTGAAAAATGTTTTCAATTTTGTAAGATGTTTGGAAATGTGTGTGTTTGTTTTGAAAATTGCAAGGATATTTGTTTTGAAATGGAGCAAGTAACTAAAATTAATCTACCTACTCAAATGTCTTTCTTGTTCATTTTCTTTTCCTTTGATATTGTTGTTTTACCATTGATTTGGTAAGCAACCCTATCTTTGGATGTAAACAGGACGGGCGTGGGTCATCGTATAGCCATGATTACCAATGTTTCAAAGTATCTTAGCATTTTTTAGGGACTAAGATCATTTTTGTGAGGCAACTTTGGATAGCGTCATCGAGGGACTATGATCTTGTATTTGTTTGTTTTTGCTAAGACACTTTACATGCGTAATATGGCTATTTTGTATAAGGCAACCAAGTGGGATAACCCTAGGGGTGTTTTGTGTGCAAGTGTGTCATTTTCATGCTTGATTTTGTCTTGGATTAGGGTTTTCTGTTTGGTTGATTTTATCTTGCCATACAAACCCTAATTACTAGCATGTTATATAAAAGCGATAAATTGCGAAATTTAAATGTCCTACGCTATTACAACATTTGTGGGAGGGGGGAATAAAATTTATGAATGGGTATTTGCAATAATATAAACCTAATAAAGCTATTACAACCAAATTGAATATGTACAAATATTGGAATAAATAATATACAAGATAAATTAAATATGCAAAGATGTATGAATGCAAAGAAGATTTTTTTTTGGTTTTTTATGTGGAAAAAGTTTTAACCTAAACCTAATAAATAAATCAAGATTATCTCAAATTAATTAGGAAAAGAAATTATTTTTTTAGAAAAGATTTTTTATAAACCCTAATTCCATTTGATTAAAAGAAAATAAATTTCTTTAAGAAAAGGTAAGTATTTTTGCATTTTTTGTCTTGAAAAATAATATATGGTATTTATGAGGTATCTTTGGTCCTTTTTTTTATACTAAAATAATATATTTAATAGGTGTGAAGAAAAAATAAATATTAAAATAGTTATAATTTAATTTACAAGTTTATTATAAAAAAGATAGTATATAACTTAAATAAAAATATTTTTTATGAGAAAAAATAAAATAAAATAAACCAAAATGTAAATCTATCATTTTTATATTTTTTTGTGATTTTTAATATTAAGAAAAATATATTAGATAAAATAAAATAAAAATAAAATAAGTAAATAAAAATATTCGGGCCAGGGGTGTTGCAAGAAAACAGGAGGTAGCATGTTAGAAAAAAATACAAAGGCCCAAGAATTAGAAGCCCACGCGCTGCAAAATGAAAAAAAGTGGAAAAATATGAAAAATTGCAAAAGGCGAGTGCTAAGTCTTGAACTCATGACCTATAGCATTTTTATGCGCTACCTTACCACTGGGGTGGCTGTACATCCGTTCATATAAACAAAGGCATAAATATATATTAGAAAACGTCCCCTGAAGGCAACTTCATCTTCAACCTTGAGCCATGGCCGAACCACCTGTATCTCTCTCATTTCTCCATGAAAATGGAAAGTCCAAACATGAAAATTACAATGTTTCTTCTCACGAGTTCAACCATATATCTTATGTAAACTAAAAGTCAAAGATCAAAGTTAATTTTGCTTGCCCTAATTTGAAACCTAATTTTTACAGAAAATTCAAATCCAAAATTCTCTATACACAATGAATATAAATGAAATCTATGAACATGGTTGGCTTTAGTGCATGGATATCTACATTTTGTTTTCACAAATCAAGACCAAAGGATGCTTGTATGAAGAGATAGAAGTTTGAGTTTTTACCTCCTTCAGTTGAGATCGTGAATGGAGTTTGAGCAAGTTTTGAGAAGGCCTGAGGATCTGTTTAGCTTTCCTGGACCTCCCTGAGTGTATTTCAATCCTTACTTTGCCTTGAAAGTTCCTGGATCTCCCTATTCAAGTCAACCTGCAAGCTTGATATGTAAAAATGGCAGATGGAGGAGGAAGAGTTACAGTGAGGGAACAGGGGTCTGGAACACTTAGATATGATGTATATTAAGTGTTTAGGTGGTTAAAACTCAAAACATACGAGGGGTTTTTGAGATGGATATGTATGGTGCAAAAATGTCAAGTTATGGCATATTTTCAATGTCAAAGTGTTTGGGAGAATTTCTGAGTCTTAGCCATCATGTGTTAGGTTGCAATACACTTGTGTATTAGTATGGAAAAGGTTAGACCTCAAGCTTTCTCAAGATTTTTGAGTTATAACCTTTTGGCTCTATTACTTGCTTTTGAAGAAAAGCGAGGAGACAAGTCCCTAAGTGTTGTACAAGCATGATCTGGTTTGGTAGAGGTTTTTTAAGGAAAGTTGCTTTTGGTTTTGGCTTTGCTTGTGTGCAGAGAAAACAAGTGCAAGGCTCAAAGAGTGGAAAATTGCAAAAGTTGTGCTTTATCAAAATGGAAATGGCACCTTTGTGCCAAAAATGGAATTGTTCTTGTACAATGCATTCAATGCTTGGCTAAAAGCTTCCAACAACTGTGAAAACATTTAATTATGGAGTGAAAGTCCAGTTAGGAGCCTGCAAAGTAATATTTGTTCAACATGCTTGAGGATTTGAATTTTTGTTCGTGAAATGGCTTGAAATCAAAGTGATAAATCACCAACTTCATCTCTTCGATTCTCCCTGCTAAAGAATGATCTCAAGGAGTTCTTGGACATTTTGGAAATCTTGAAATGTGCTCTACAACCCATATTTGAAATTCTTTTGGAAACCCCATTTGGAACTATGTGAAAAATTGCCATGAAGTTAGGTCAAAAAACTGCCTAACTAGGGCAAAATTTCACTAAGTTATTTTAGTTCATGAGCGTGTATTCACAAAATTATATCTTGAGATCCAAGTATCTTTAGGAGAAATTGTGTGAATAAAAGTTGTAGATTTCATGGAGATCTACAACTTTCATGTTATAAGTTTCCTTTGAATCTTCTTGCATCATGGTGATAATTTGGCTCAAAGTTGAAAAAAAAAAGAAATTTTCTATACTTAGAAAACTTTCTAAGTTAGAATTTTTCAACTTTTCAAAACCAAATCTTAAGTCCTTGACATCTTGATGAACAAGTTTCACATTTTGACATATTTTGATGAATTATGATCTTTGGCACTTGATTTTGACCAAAAAGTCAAAGTTTGACTTTTCAGTGTACAATTGACTTTTGATCAGTTGACTGCAAAATTTATCTGTTAATCCAATGGATTTGTAATGTTTTGGGCCATGTCATTAGATCAAGATGATGCAATTGAACTCTTGAAATCATGCTTCAAACCATTTGATCATTTTCTAGGTCAAAAATCAGAATTTTCCCTTTCTCAGTCAAAACCCTAATTTTGACCATTTTGCCCTTCTGGATATTTGATCAAATTTCTTGAGGAATTGTGGTCCAAACTTGATCAAATGATAAATATTTGTTTAAAATGTTGATGTGGATAAAAAATTATGAAGTTTGACTTTAAATTGGCCATGGTTGACTTTTTCCCCAATACAATTGATTTTTAGGTCAACTGTCCAATTGACTGATCAAAAATGTTATTCAAGGCTTGAAACTTGGCATGAGTAATCTTGGGGGTCCATAATGATCCTTGAAAGTCATATGAAGCATTGATAGTACAAAAATCCTTGTGCAAACTTAAACCCTAATTTTGGTCATCAGTGCATGAGGAGGTGACTTGAGCTGGCCAAACCCTAATGCAGTCTTGAGTCAAAGAAGTCTTGTGTAAAAATTCTTGATAAATAAGAGGGAAAATTTTGGCGTATAACAGCTTCCCCTGTTTAATCTTCTTAAACCTGAAGAGTTAGATTGGCGAGTTTTGCCATTCATGACTCGAAGGTGGAAGATAATTGGACACTAGAGTGCCCAGAAATTTGCACCTGGCGATGCAATGATAGAAGGGATGGGCTTAAAGATGCCATTTAGAGAGGTGGTAGAAAGATGTAGGAGATGGGCTTAAAGATGCCATCCAAGATTGATTGTTGATTTGTAATTTGTAAGCTGAAAGAGTGAGCATCAGAATAGCGTCCGTGTCTGGGGCGTATCTATACTGTATCTGGAAGTTGAGTCTGAATGAGCATCATAATGACACCCGTGTCTGGAGTGTATCTGAACTGTATCTAGAAGGGGCTTTAATTAAGTATTAGAATGGCATCTGTGTCTGGAGCGTATCCGTACTGCGTCCGAAGTTTGAATCTGAATGAGTATCAGGATGGCATCCGTGTCTGGACCGTATCTGTACTGTATCTGAAGTCTGAATCTGAATGAGTATCAGAATGGCATCCATGCCTGGAGCGTATCTGAACTGTATCAAAAGTTGAAATATGTATGAGTATCAGAATGACATCCGTGTCTGGAGTGTATCTGAACTATATCAAAAGTTGAAATCTGTATGAGTATTAGAATGGCATCCGTATCATGGAGCGTATCTGAACTGTATCTCTAGATTGAACATTGTTAATGGTAGTTGTTAATCTTATCCTAAAAAGGAAAAATGTTAGCTAAGATTCCAAGTCATGATACATGAAATGTATGCATAATGGGATTATGTTGTGCTTATCAATGTTTATGATATATGAATACGATGTATGCGTATGTGAGCTAATTTGCTATATTGCTGTTGGATTGGGGAAAATAAATACCTGACTGTTGTTGAGGATATGTAACTATAAGTCTTCATGTTGTGAAGTCTAAGTGTTGATGAATTTCAGTTTTGAGAAATAAACTTTGTTGTAGGGGTAATATCATGTACTGTTTGTATAATCTTATTGGGGAATCCTGAGAAATTGATGAATTCTACTGGGGATCAATAATTTGAAATTTTGTTTCATTGGGGATTTAAACGACGTACTGCAGAGGATTACTTATGGAATAGCCTAGAGACATTTCTCTATCCTTTCAACCTATCAGTAATTGTCTTTCCTATTTTGTTTTATTTGTAAACAGTAATTATGTTCAAATGCATATGTTCAACAATGAATCATTGGACGTTTTTGTAGACAAAACACAAGCGTAAAGAAAAACAGATAGTTTTTTTTGCACTTTCAAAGAGATATCTTTGTATTGACTTTGAGTAAATATTTTTTGTACAAGGAGACAAACATTCTAGTAAGAGAATGTTGTCGTAAAAATGAAAATTTTGATATAAAGAAAATATAGCTATGTGTACAAAAATCCCATGGGGTTTCCATTCTGCTACATCCTTCGTTTCTCCGAGCGTCTTGTCTATTTGTTGCCTCGTCCTAAGATGATTAAATTGATCAGAACCTCTGAGTTTGTTAGTTGAAGCCAAAGGTTGTCCGTAAGGTGATCCAACGGGACGTAGTCATACGCTTTAATTCCCTAACTTTTTCCTGGACCGCCCTTTCGGGTTTTCAGTCCACCGGGAAACCCTTTTTTTGCCCAAGTCGCCCTTTCGGGTTTTCAACTTGCCGGGTGTACAGATTTTTTGTTTTATCCCTAATTTTTGCCCGAACCTTTTGGTTCGCCGAGATGCCCTTGTTTTTTCTAGGTATGTCAACCTAACGGGTCTCTTATGCGTAGTATCTTTTGACTATGTCTGCGTTCGCAGGGTGTGGCAGGTCGTCGCCATCCATGGTGGTCAAGATCATTGCCCCACCGGAGAATATGTTTTTGATTACAAATGGTCCTTCATAGGTAGGAGTCCATTTTCGCCTGGGATCGCCTTCTGGTAAGATGATGCGTTTGATCATTAGATCCCCAACTTGATACACTTGGCGTCTTACTTTTTTGTTAAAAGCCTTGATCATCCATTTTTGATACATTTGACCATGGAAAACAACAGTAAGCCTCTTCTCATCAATCAAGTTCAGTTGATCAAGTAGAGTCTGGATCCAATCGTCTTTGTTCAACTCTGCATCCTTCATAATCCTCAGAGAGGGGATCTGAACCTCGATAGGCAAGACAATCTCCATGCCGTAAACCAAAGAATAGGGTATTGCCCCGGTTGATGTGTGGGCCGTGGTACGATATCCGTGGAGAGCGAACGGTAACATCTCATGCCAGTATTTGTACGTGACTGTCAATTTCTGTATGATCTTTTTAATGTTTTTATTTGCAACTTCTATAGCACCATTCATCTTCGGTCAATAGGGAGAAGAATTATGATGTTGAATCTTGAATTGCTCGCACAATGCGGTGATCATAGTGTTGTTGAGATTTGTACCATTGTCAGTGATGATCCTTTCGGGGATACCGTACCGGCAAATGAGATTTTGCTTGATGAAACGGGCAACAACGTTCTTGGTGACAGAAGCGAAGGAGGCTGCTTCCACCCACTTTGTAAAATAGTCAATGGCCACTAGGATGAAGTGGTGTCCATTGGATGTTGTCGGCTTAATTTCCCCTAGCATATCTATTCCCCACATAGCAAAGGGCCAAGGAGCCGTCAAGACATTCAGAGGAACCGGAGGTACATGCACCTTGTCAGCATAAATTTGACACTTATGGCAGGTTCGAGAGTGTTGATAGCAATCTGCATCCATGGTAGACCAGTAATAACCTGCCCATAGGATTTTCTTTGCCATCGTATGCCCACTAGAATGGGTGCCAAAAGTGCCTTCATGTAATTCATCCATGATCCTTTCAGCTTCAACCTTATCTACGCACCGAAGTAACACAGAGTCATGATTACGTTTGTACAGGATGCCATTACTAAGGAAGAACTTAGCATAAAATCTTCTTAAGAACTTCTTATCATTGATTAAAGCTCCTTCTGGATATTCTTGAGCCTCGAGATACCTCTTGACTTCGTGAAACCAAGGCTGGTCCGCTACTTCTTCAGTATTAATCTCGTGACAGTGTGCTGGTTCATCCATTCGTTCGATGGTGATATGGGGAGCCTCGTTATCCCAATTAAGTTTAAACATAGATGACATTGTGGCTAGAGCGTCTGCTAGATGATTTTCTTCTCGCGAGAAATACTCGAAGGTAATCTTCTCAAAATGTGATAGCAATGTCAAAACATGTTCTTTGTAAGGGATAAGGTTTGGGTGTTTGGTGTCCCATTCCCCTTTGATCTGACTGTTGACCAAAGCTGAATCTCCAAATACATCAAAGGATTTGATCCCTAAGTCTATGGCAGCTCTGAGACCAAAGATGCACGCTTCGTATTCTGCCATGTTGTTTGTACAATTGAAGCAAAGTCTGGCAGTAAAGGGAGTATGACACCCTTCTGGAGATATGAGTACAACACCGATACCGTTGCCAAGCGCATTGGATGCTCCATCAAAGAACAGGGTCCATCGGGATCCTTGTTCAGGTCCGTCATATGGCCTGATTTCTTCACAGTTGTCTAATGTCATGATGTCTTCATCCGAAAATTCAAACTTCATGGACTGGTAGTCTTCTACAGCTTGGTGAGCGAGGTGATCAGCTAGTACACTGCCCTTTTTAGCTTTCTGGGTAGTATACTGTATGTCATATTCTATCAGGATCATCTGCCATCTCGCTATTCACCCAGAAAGAGCAGGCTTCTCGAAAATGTATTTTATCAGATCCATTTTAGATATCAACAAGGTAGTATGAGTCAGCATATACTATCTTAGCCAATGAGCAGCCCATGCCAGAGTGCAGCAAGTTTTCTCGAGCAGTGAATATCTGGTTTCACAGTCGGTAAAATTTTTGCTCAGGTAGTAAATAGCATGGTCTTTTTGGCCAGACTCGTCATGCTGCCCCAATACATACCCCATTGAATTGTCTAAACTAGTCAGATACATGATCCACGGTCTTCCCTCGGCTGGTGGCATAAACACATGAGGCTCTTGCAAGTATTCTTTGATTTTGTCAAAAGCAACTTGGCATTCATCATTCCATTTGACTACTTGATCTTTCTTCAATAATTTGAAGATTAGTTCACAAGTAGCTGTCAGGTGAGAGATGATTCTGGCAATATAGTTCAAACGCCCCAAGAATCCTCTGACTTCCTTCTCAGTGCGAGGAGCAGGCATCTCTTGTATTGCTTTAACTTTGGCAGGATCGACCTCGATACCCTTGTTGCTGACGATAAAGCCTAGGAGCTTACCAGACCGTACCCCAAATATGCACTTGTTTGGATTCAACCTCATCTTGTACTTCTTTAGTCTCTCAAACAGCTTTTTTAAGTGATCAAGATGCTCTTCTTCTGTTTATGATCTGGCTATCATATCGTCTATGTAGACCTCTATTTCATGATGTATCATGTCGTGAAATAAAGCTACCATGGCGTGTTGATAGGTTGCCCCAACATTCTTCAATCCGAATGGCATTACCTTGTAGAAGAATGTGCCCCACTGTGTGACAAATGTTATTTTCTCCATGTTCTCTAATGTCATGATGTCTTCATCCGGAAAATCAAACTTCATGGACTGGTAGTCTTCCACAGATTGGTGAGCAAGGTGATCGGCTAGTACACTACCCTTTATAGCTTTTTGGGTAGTATATTGTATGTCATATTTTGTCAGGATCATCTTCCATCTCGCTATTCTCCCAGAAAGAGTAGGTTTCTCGAAGATGTATTTTATCGGATCTATCTTAGATATCAACAAGGTAGTATGAGTCAGCATATACTGTCTTAACCGGCGAGCAGCCCATGCCAGAGTGCAGCAAGTTTTCTCGAGCAATGATAATATGGTTTCACAGTCGGTAAACTTTTTGCTCAGGTAGTAAATAGCATGTTCTTTTCGGCCAGACTCGTCATGCTGCCCCAATACACACCCCATTGAGTTTTCTAAAACAGTCAGATACATGATCAACGGTTTTCCCTCGACTTGTGGCATCAATACAGGAGGCTCTTGTAAGTATTCTTTGATTTTGTCAAAAGCAACTTGGCATTCATCATTTCATTTGACTACTTGATCTTTCTTCAACAGTTTGAAGATTGGTTCACAAGTAGCTGTCAGGTGAGAGATGAATCTGGCAATATAGTTCAAACGTCCTAAGAATCCTATGACTTCCTTCTCAGTGCGAGGAGCATGCATCTCTTATATTGCTTTAACTTTAGCAGGATCAACCTTGATACCTTTGTTGTTGAAGATAAAGCCTAGGAGCTTACTAGACCGTACCCCGAATGTGCACTTGTTTGGATTCAACCTCAACTTGTACTTCTTCAGTCTCTCAAACAGTTTTTGTAAGTGATCAAGATGCTCTTCTTCTATTTGCGATATGGCTATCATATTATCCACATAGGCTTCTATTTCATGATGTATCTGTTGTACCCCAAAATTTTCCCTCCCATATTCTTCAAGGTTTGTCAAGAATCATCTTCAAATGATTCAAGATTGTTCAAGAGATTGTACAATCAGACCACCTCCTAAGCCAGCTGAAATTAGGGTTTTGGTTCTTTCAATGAATTTGGGGTTTCCAATGGTTCAATCAAGTCTCATAGGCCTATACATATCCTCAAGCACCTACATATCAAGTTTCAAGACTCACAGTGCCAATTTGCACAGTCAAAAGCCTCATTTGACCTACAGTAAACTACAAGGGCAAAATGGTCATTTTACAGTCAAAAGTCAGAGTTTTTGGTCAGCATCTTATTTTGAGTTCACAATCATCATTTGATCAAGTCTTGATCATGATTCCACAAGAATGGCTCAAAAATCATCAAGATGCAAAAAGTTACTATTTTTGGACAGTAGAAAAGTCAACTGTATCTAGACCAGGGCATAACTTTTTCATGGTTTGTCAGAAAAATCCCATCCAATGCTCATTTTGAAGGGGATGCCATTTCCTACAATTCATCTTCACATTCCAAGTCCAAGGAATGCTCTCACAAAAAGTTATCAATTTTGACATTATAGGTCAAATTCAAAAGTCAACAAAAATGCACTTTAAGTCAAAGACCATAACTTGATATTGGTAAATCTAAATGACATGGGACCAAAGTAATTGGTTAGAGGACTTCAAGACCTTTCCAAAATGTCCAAGAACATGTTCATATGATCAAAATTGAGCAAGATATGCGTTGGAGAAGTTGGGAAATTTTTGTGAATTTGCAAAAGTCAACTTTGCTCAAAACACCTTATTTTTGCTAATGGGCCTCAAATTTCTTCTTGAAACTTTATCCATGGCCTATGCACGACCCATCAAGCTTAATTGAATTATTTTCTTATTTTTTATTAATTAATTGGATTTTAAATCAATATTAATTCATTTAATTAATTTAAATTGTAGGAAAATATAAAGATATGGTTTTTCAATCTTTTTGTGAAGCAAGAATGACCTAAAAAGGCTGGCAATTTCGTGCACCAAGTCAAAGATGCAATATCTCCAAATTTGGCAACTTTTTCCAATCATGAAGATTCAAAAATATATGATTTCCAATCAAATATTCAAATCATCATTCCATGGATTTTTGCTCAAGATTCTGACCTAATCTCATTCTCCTATAAATATACAAGCTAACCCTGATCATGCACACGTGAAAGAACTGCAGACAAAGGCCATAGCATATTGAAATTTTTCAAGAAAATTGCAAAACTGTTTTCTGTATTCTAGCACGATTCAAAGGCTTTTGTGGATTCTAATACCTTGCAGGAGTTCTCAGGGACGTTTTGCAATCAAAACCAGGCATTAAAGCTCAAGGAATCATCAAGAATAGAATCACGGTTTGCACATTTTTTTTCCAGAATCGTATTGGCTATTTCATGCGCATTTAACATGATTCATTGTTTGTTTTGCATTGCTTGAATCCATATGAAGCTAATGGTATAAGTTAATTGAATTATAATGCACAGAATCAAGAGTTGCCATGGACGAATTCTAGGGTTCATAAGCTTTCGAATTAGGGCTTTGCAATCCAGGAATAATTAGGACTCCTAAGATAGATGGTTGAAATCGTTGAACCAAGACGAACAAGACTGACTATTCGCGAAATATTTAAATTAATCACAGGGCTAATCGCTATTTTTCGCCGCTGCAGTTTGTGGGGGTTAAAAACCCCCGCTATCTAACATTCCTTTTGCAGGTACAAACGAGGAAGATGATGATGTGTTATTATGTCATTGGGTCATTTGAAAAGAAACGCGCGCTTTTTCTTTTGCACATCATATTGTTTGGTTTCTCAATATATTAATTTCCTTTTATTTTATTAATGACTAAAGCGTGCAGTTGGAGTGGTTAAGGCATTGGATTGGAATCATTGGGACCTGGGTTCGAATCCCAGGTCCCCCAAAACGTTTCTATTATTTTTCTTTACATATTCATATGCAGCTTTCCAAAAGGAGTCCATTATGCACCTCTAACATCCAAGCGCCATGTGTCTCTGAGCTCAAATCCTGTGGCCAAAGATGAAGGATCACCATACTCCCAGTCAACCATGCGCATGGACAATCCAGAAAGTCAATAGGGCTTGGAGTTAGTGGGCCTGAGAATTTCTAAAAATACCTCCTAAATGGGCCAACACCCTCCCTGGTTTCTTTTTATTCTTTTATATTTTTTTCTTTAATTATTACTTTTAATAACTATTATTATTATTATTTAGTTAACTCACAAATTAATTTTTCACAATAAAATCAGAAAACTAAAATATTTTTATTATTATTAATTTCACCTTTAATTTATTATTTTTGTAAATAAATTTAATTAATTAATTTAGTTGTTTTAATTAGGTTAACTTTAATTACTTTCATAACAAATAAAATAAATTAGAATTAGGGTTTTCTTGACAATTTTAATTTCTTTTCTTTTATTTCACTAAAACATAAAAAACTCAAAAAAATATATTTCTTTTTTATTTAACTAATTAATTAGTTTTAGGTTTAATTTAATTTAATTCATAAACAACCAAAAACTTCATTCTTTCTCAAAAAAGGGTCAAAACCCTAAGGACTTCTCCGATTCGATTTCAATTTCGCGCATATTAATTTTGATCATATTTATGTAATTGCTCCGAGGATGTAATAGTGTAATTAGGACCTTTTTATCGCTTTCTTTAAATTCCCGCAATTTACTTTTCAAAGGGTTTGTTTTTGGCGATGTAAATACCCGACGCCTTGTAATAGCGTAGATTTACTTTCCGCACAACTATTAACTGTTAGATGTATGTTAATTAGGCTATGCATGACAAGAATTATTCTCAAAATAAAATCAAAACGTAGCTCACCATAACATGTGCAAAGATAATATTAACTGAATCCTGATACACTCGCACATGCCACTCCTAGGGTACGCCTCACTTGGTTGCTTCGACGTGGTCATTAAGTATAGGGTGTTTTAGAGGTCGCCCTCCTGTCTAAAGATCCAAGTTGCCTCGAAACGGTTGCCTCGGATAAAAAGGATCTAGGACATTAGGGTTACCGCTAAGGCGTCCTACTATTGCTTTGGTGACCACACATGTCCCTATAATCGAATTGACCCGAATAACTCCAACGACAGTGCTACCTACTTCTCAATAGTGGGATAGTACTGTTTAAAGGACATTTACACAGCTTAATTTCTTTTGAGTAGGTAGAGGTTCTAAGGTACTTGCTCTTTCAAAACAAAAAAATACTTTTCGCACCTACACTTTTCTGACAAAAGTTTTCAAACAACACTTCATACACTCTTGAGGACAGATACAAGAGTTAAATAGAAGTTTTCAAACGAACTTTTTTTCAAAACCCACAAACACAAGAAAAGCAAAACACTTTTGAAAACATAGTGAGCAAGTACCTAAGAGCCCGTGGATAACCACAGATAGAAAGGGTGCTAACACCTTCCCTTTCTATAATCTACCTCCCGAACTGAGAAACATCTCGAAAAGGAATTTTGCTGTGCTTTTGTCCTTTCCTTGTTGGAGAAAATAAAAGACGGTGGCAACTCTTGCTTACCGCGACATTTCGCGAACCAGCATTCCAAAACAGTCAGTTCTATTTCCACCGATCACAGAACTGACGACTCTGCTGGGGAAATACTTAATAAGTGAGGTGTACCTTAGGATTAGATCACCATGTTTTCAATTATATGCCTTGAATGCTTTAATATTGTGGGCTTGTATCGAAGTTTTATAGATCCTAACCCGGATCTGGGGATACCCTTTAGAAGTAGCAACAAACTGTGAGGGAACTGTGCGGGGTATACCGACACGGTTGAAGCAGTTGCTACGTTGATGTGGCACTTTGGTGAGTACCGATAACCCTTGAGTCAAGTCAAGGAGAGTACGGGGCCGCCGCGTGGTATCGTGAAGTATCAACTGACCTTAGAACCTTACTTGACCATCCTGGCCTCTTTAGGGGTAGTGAGAGGACCGACTTTGGTGCAGTCCGAAGTTGGTAGATACTCGATACTACACTCATTGAGGGTTGTTTTCTTGGAATATTTTGGTCGCCAGTTAAGTGGCTAAATCAAAACAATGAACATAGAAAACAATCCAATGATATTGAGCTCCGTAGAACCCGGTTACTATTTTCTAGGATAGGTTTTAAGCCAACTAACTTCAAGAGGATAGTACCTAAACTTCATGCTGGCCTAAACCCTAAGGGCTGTCTGGTGTGACTTGTGTGCCTTTACCATGTTTGCCTTTTGTGAATACTTGTGGTGTGCCTTTATCATAACATCATAACATCATAATGCATCATATGCATTTGCTAACCACTTCAAGGGTTCGAATCTTCATCTTTGTTCTTGTTTTGTAGGACATGAAGCCTCTCCGCAGAAAAACAATTCAGGTCAACCTTGTAAGGATCCCTCCTCAGCTCAAGGAGCTTACATCCAGGATTCCCGAGAGCTCTCCCTTAAGTGAAAGACATGGTATACTACTCAGCTTGGTCAACACCAACATTGAAGAAGACATGATGAAAGTTCTCTTCCAGTTCTTTGACCCCCTGCACCACTGTTTTACTTTCCCTGATTATCAATTGGTGCCTACTTTGGAAGAGTTTTCTCAACTTCTGAAAATTCCTATTCTTAGTCAACTACCCTACAACGGTACGGAAAAGGAACCAAACTTGAAGAGGTTGCTCAAGCATTACGTCTACAACCATCTGACATCAAGGGGCATTGGGAAATCAGAAGTGGTATCAAGAGATTCTTGGCAAAGTTCCTGTTCGAGAAGGCACAAGAATGTTGGAATTATCTCGACCTACAAGCCTTTGAAGAGATTGTGGCACTCCTTGTCTATGGGTTGGTGATGTTTCCAAATCCTGATCAACTTATAGATATAAATGTTGTCAAGATTTACATGTCCAGGAATCCCATACCTACATTGCTTGGGGACATCCTCCACTCATTTTACACTCGAACAATGAGAAAAAGAGGTGTTCTCATGTGCTGCACTCCTCTCCTGGCAAGGTGATTTATTTCGCACCTTCCACAATCAGTTTTAAAGAACGAGCGGGGTCTAAGGTGGTCACAACGATTGATGACTCTTACACATTCCGACATACATTGGTGTTCTCGGTCCAGAGAAAATGTCACTATCATTGATCGTTGCGGAGAATTTCCTAATGTTCCTTTACTTGGAATTAGAGGAGGCATTACTTACAACCCCTGTCTGGCTTTGAGGCAATTTGGATATGCTCGGAGGGATGGCCCTCATGACATGCTGATCCCTGACATAGTTTTTGACTTCGACAACGATGCGCAAGGACTTCGCCAAAGGTTCATCAGAGCTTGGAGGATGCCTAACAAGGTAGATAGTAACACACTGTGGCACAAGAATTCCATCCCCCTTGAGCCTTACCTCAAGTGGGTACGAGCCCGCTCCCAGAAGCTTATGATGCCATATCCTCACATTCTCCCCGTGATCAAAGAGCCAGTTATGGAGGGAGAGGTCCCATACACCATCCTACATCCTGACATGCCAACATCTTGGGAAGAAATGCAGAAGAGCTGGATCCAACTCAAGGAAGAGCGGAATTCTCTTGAAGCCAGTTTACATGCCAGTGAGAAGAAGGTCTTGGAGCTCACCTGCCTACTGCATGAGGAAAAGACCCTCAACACTTACATCGCTCCAAAAAGGATGCGCAGCGTCTTTTGGCATTAAGTATTTTGTAATATTTCGCCCATGAGGCATTGATGTGCTAAACAGATTACTTCTTAATATGACGTGTGTTCCTTTTTTGTTTACAACGAATTTGAACTTTCGAACCCTTGAATGCATTGCATAAATACCATACCATGCATCATATGCATAACAGGTACCCTTTTTCACAGGTCACTTATCTTCTTCGCTGTTTATTTCAGCAATCATCATGTCTTCTGAACCTACTACTGAACAAGCTATCAAGGCCCTCCAGGCCCAGAATGCCCAGTTCCAAGAGTTGGTTATGACCCTAGCCCAGGGTCAACAGGAGTTGAAGACTCTGATTCTGAAGAAGAAGAAGAAGAGGACCGTCTTGTTCAACACCGGACGCAGATTTGGGAATGGATTACAAAATGAGGTTGATCTGACTACTTCCTCTGTAGGGAAAGACAGTCCCCAAGAGAGAAGGGTTCCTAGTCCCGTGGTCTCCGACAACGAGACAGATTATAATGATGAACAATATCCTCCTGCTGAGGATAGGTATAAGCAGTTGGAGAACCACTTAAGTGCTATGGAGATTCAACATGTGCCCGGGTTGGACTTTGGAGACCTAGGCTTATCCTATGGGGTGGTGATTCCCCATAAGTTCAAGGCGCCTGCTTTTGCAAAGTACGACGGAGCTTCCTGTCCTAAGTTGCACCTTCGATCGTATGTAAGGAAGATCCAACCTTATACAGCTGACAAGAATTTGTGGATCCATTTCTTCCAGGATAGTCTTTCATGGACTCAACTCGAATGGTTCTATCAGCTGGATGGAGCCAGTGTTCGTAACTGGGAGGATTTGGCCACGGTGTTCTATAAGCAATATCAGTATAATTCTGACCTCGCTCCTACGCGTACCCAACTCCAGGGTATGTCACTAGGGACGGGTGAAGGATTTAAAGAATATGCTCAAAAATGGAGAGATCTTGTTGGAAGGGTGCAACCACCCTTAATTGACCGTGAGCTTGTTGATATGTTCTTGGGGATCCTGTCTGGTCCGTTCTTCAACCATTTGATTGGAAATTCTTCAGCCGGGTTTATAGACCTTATCTTGACGGGTGAGAGAATTGAAGCTGGTATCAAGTATGGGAAAATACATAAGGGTGACTCCTCGAACACTGAGAAAAAACCATTCAAGAAAGAATCCAGTGCTGTCTATGGTTCAAGAAGACAGAATAGGTCCGAACACCGCCAAGCTGTCAACGCGGTAGTTATTTCAAAATCGGCCAGTGCTCCTCAACATCGCAACCAACAAAGGGAAGAGAGACCTAGAAGGCAATTCACTCATCTCAGCATGACCTTGTCCCAGATATTGCCACAGTTACTGAAGACCAATTTGGTAACTCTAAGGGAGGCCCCAAAGAATCCGAACACTACATCTTCAAAGTATAACCCCAACGCCCGCTGCGCTTATCACTCTGACAGCCCGGGGCATACTACAGATGATTGTTGGACTTTGAGGAATAAGGTTTAGGACCTAATCGATGCAAAAGAGGTTGAGTTCGAAGCGCCCGAGACTCCCAATGTGATCACTGCTCCCTTGCCAAAACATGGCTAGGATTGAAAGCACTTTTGTTCATTTGAATTCTGAAGTTGTATTTTTCTTTTCTTATTCAAACAATTATCATGTCAAACTCTTTTATTTCATTAATGCATTAAACGTGTCTGTTTTGAATTAATTGTTTTCACTATGCTTAAAAATACTCTCATTTTTTTGTGATGATTCAACTCTCGATTAAAAAATTCTAAACCTTTTGAGGGAGGATGACGAAAACGATACCACGATCTTTACAATATGCTTTTGAACAGACCCCACTGATGAAGTACATGCATTGTTTCAAATCCTAAACAGTGGAGTTATAAGGAAGATAATCCCTCGTCAACCCCTTCGAGCCAAAGAAGTTGGAGTTTTTTTTCTTTTCACAAAAATTAAAACCCTTAATTATAACCTGGGACAGGGTAGTTTTCTCAGTTGATCCAGGTGCACAATGAATGGCATCAAAGGAATCCTTCCAAAACAAAAGATGGTGATGGTTCCGTATAATCGAAAGACAGGCAGTCATTATCTCTCAGAAATAAAAGCCCATTGAGTCAAAACCTATGAAGGAGACTTACAAAACCGGGGCATCCCGCTGACTGTAATCACAAAAGAAACAGTTCAGGCAAAAAACAGGGATAATGAAATCAAAAAGAAAGAGGTCCTACAGACTCTCAAAAAAATGACTGCCTATTCAAAATAAACTTTCAGTATCCGAACCATCACCGGAATATCAGAGCAAAGACTCAAACATGATCTAAATGCACGATTAGCTGAGTTTAGGATCGAAGAACATCACGAAGAATGGGTGGGTACAAATAAAATTTGAGCCTTTATCCTTTGTTTCTTAAACCGTGAACCAGGCCACGTTACAACCCTTAAAAGTCCTAGCTGAAGCATGGGTTAGTTCGAAAGCATATTGTTACCAAAGGTATCCTGACTCCTGTAGGGCTTGCTGTAAAATTTTGAGTTGACATCACATTTTACAAAAAAAAAAAATCACTTATTTTATTGAAAACTGCATTTTCAAAAACTTCAAGACAGACATAAGCTTTGCATTTTTGAAATAATATTGTTTGCATATGACTATTTGTTCAACAGTAGAGAAATTCTCACGACGAATATCCAGTGAACAAAAATCTTCTCAACAAAAAGGTCACATCAAATGGAAAAGTACTTCCAATCAAGGGGCAGACATAACCATTGTCCATCATCTGGGGCAGTCAAGTCAAGATTCAAGGAATCTCTCAAAATTCCAAGTAGCCAGGGGCAAATCTCCGTCTAAGTCACTTGGGGCATCGGACATGAATTCCAGCAACGAATCTTGTGTGATCAAACGAAGATCTTCTGGTAGTATGGCAACACAACACTATTGACGGTAACAACTCCCTGCGCTCTGAGAATGCGGATATAGTCAAAAAAATACTACGCATAATCAAAGACCCGCTAGGTCGACTGGCCTAGGCAAAAATAAGGGCTTCCCGGCGAACCAAAAGGGTTCGGGCAAAAATAAGGGATGAAAATGAAAAAAATCTGTACACCCGGCAAGTCGAAAACCTGAAAAGGCGGCTTGGGCAAAAAGGGGTATCCCGGTGGACTGAAAACCCGAAAGGGCGGTCCAGGCAAAAGTTAGGGATCAAAAGCGTACGACTACGTCCCGTCATCTCGTCAATTGCCTTCCAGAAGAAGATTTGTCAATCGGCAGTTATCAACACCTCATATGCCTTCTTCTCCCGCAGAAACTGGGGTAATAAGAATTGTCCGAACTGTACAAGCTGCTATGTCCTCCAGGTACAAGGTAAATTCAGCTGAAGAATATGACCAAGATACCTTCACTCCCCGCAGAGTAAGACAAGAATCAACAATACTCTCCCCAAGCAGAGTGGGTCGACCATCAGCCCTAAAAAGGCACAGTATCTCCAGCAAGAGTCAGTAATACTCTCCCCCAAGCAGAGTTAGTCTACCATCAAGTTGGGTATCCCCAGAAGATCTTAATACTCCCTAGAGGAGTATAAAGATATTCCCCAGCAAGCATCCCCAGCAGTCTTAATATTCCTCAACGAAATATAAGAATGTTCCCCGGCAAGATACCCCCAGTGGAGCCATTTCCCCAGTGTAGTCCAAAAGTTCCCCAGGGGAGTTGAACCATCTCCCCAGTAGATTCTGGAAGCTTATCCCCTGCAGAGTACAAATATCTCTCCCCAGCCATGTTCAGAGGTTATCCTCACCAGAGTCTAACTAGGTTATCTTCAGTAAATTGCAACGGAAAGATCGTCCCCAGTAAAGTTCTTCCTATCCCCAGCAGAGTTTATCAACAAAATCCCCAACAAAGTTTATCAACGGAATCCCTAGCGGAGTTTATCGTTCAAAATCTCAGCGAAGCATCTCTTCCCACAGAGTAATTCCCCGCAGAGTAATCTCTTCACCAGGTTTATCCCCCAACGGAGTCATCTTCTCCTACCAGTTTATTCTTGCAATCATCTTTGTTCATCATCCCCAGCGGAGACGAAGAACTCTACTCTTCAACATCAGCCCAGGATTTAACAAACTTCCCGGCATTCGTCAAGGATTTATTTTCCCAGACGAAGATACATTCAAAAACATCACATTGTCATACATCATGATACATGCATATACGCATCATATCACCCAATCGCATTTATTTTTTGAGAACATCATGACATTATGCATTTCATACATCATGACATTGCATACAACTAATGTTTTGCCTTTTCAGGAAAAAGGTCAATCAAAGGATGATTGCCATCAACCTTTTTTAAGTTCTGGATCAACACCTGTATCTAGCCAGGAAATATCTGTGAACGATTGATTGTAGATCTATACCTGAAACCAGCCAGGAAAGTTATCTACATGAAGAGTTTGAAGATCAACACCTGTAACAGGCCAGGAAATTATCTTTCACTCTCAGGTCAGAGATCTACACCTGTATCCAGCCAGGAAAGCTATCTCGACCAACCTTTCTCAAGTTCCAGATCAACACCTGTATCTAGCCAGGAAATATCTGTGAGCGATTGATTGTAGATTCGATACCTGTAACTAGCCAGGAAAGTTATCTACATGAAGAGATTGAAGATCAACACCTGTAACAGGCCAGGAAATTATCTTTCACTCTCAGGTCAGAGATCTACACCTGTATCCATCCAGGAAAGCTATCTCGACCAACCTTTTTTAAGTTTCGGATCAACACCTGTTTCTAGCCAGGAAATATCTATGAGCGATTGATTGTAGATTCGATACCTGTAACTAGCCAGGAAAGTTATCTACATGAAGAGATTGAAGATCAACACCTGTAACAGGCCAGGAAATTATCTTTCACTCTCAGGTCAGAGATCTACACCAGTATCCAGCCAGGAAAGCTATCTCGACCAACCTTTTTTAAGTTCCGGATCAACACCTGTATCTAGCCAGGAAATGTCTGTGAGCGATTGATTGTAGATTTGATACCTGTAACTAGCCAGGAAAGTTATCTACATGAAGAAATTGAAGATTAACACCTGTAACAGGCCAGGAAATTATCTTTCACTCTCAGGTCAGAGATCTACACCTGTATCCAGCCAGGAAAGCTATGTCGACCAACCTTTCTCAAGTTCCAGATCAACACCTGTATCTAGCCAGGAAATATCTGTGAGCGACTGATTGTAGATCTATACCTGAAACCAGACAGGAAAGTATCTACATGAAGAGATTGAAGATCAATACCTGTATCTAGCCAGGAAATCATCTTTCTTTCTCAGGTCAGAGATCTACACCTGTATCCAGCCAGGAAAGCTATCTCGACTAACCTTTCTCAAGTTCCAGATCAACACCTGTATCTAGCCAGGAAATATCTGTGAGCGATTGATTGTAGATATATACCTGAAACCAGACAGGGAAGTTATCTACATTGAAGAGACTGAATATCAATACCTATAGCAAGCTAGGGAGACAATCTTTCTTTCTCAAGTCAGAGATTAATACCTGTATCCAGCCAGGAAAGCTATCTCAACCACCTCTTCTTAAGTTCCAGATCAACACCTATAACTAGCCAGGAAATATCTGTGGACGACGGATTGTGGATTAATACCTGAAACCAGACAGGAAAACTATCTTTCTTTCTCAAGTCAGAGATTAATACCTGAAACCAGACAAAACAACTATCTACTTGACCATCATGAAGCAACCCTACACCGGTTCCTTCTCTTCCAAGATGCAGTTTTACACGGACACATCATCAGGCAACCCTACACAGGTTCCTTCTTTCAACCTACCAAGTTATAATTCAACACATTCCCAGATGGCATCTTTAAGCCCATCTCCACAATTATCAATAACATTTCCAGATGGCATCTATAAGCCCATCTCCGACAAGATTCTATCACATCTCCAGATGGCATCTATAAGCCCATCCTCCTATCCATCATCTTTCCAAATGGCATCTGTAAGCCCATTCCCGACATCACATTGCTGATACTCCACTATGCGAGTGCAAATTTCTGGGCACTTTAGTATTCAATCACCTCCCACCTTCGGATCATGAAAGGCACGCAAGCCAATCTACATCCTCAGGTTTAAGAAGATTGAACAGGGGCAACTGTTGTACCCCAAAATTTGCCCTCCCATATTCTTCAAGGTTTTTCAAGAATCATCTTCAAATGATTCAAGATTGTTCAAGAGATTGTACAGTCAGACCACCTCCTAAGCCAGCTGAAATTAGGGTTTTGGTTCTTTCAAGGAATTTGGGGTTTCCAATGGTTCAATCAAGTCTCATAGGCCTATACATATCCTCAAGCACCTACATATCAAGTTTCAAGACTCACAATGCCAATTTGCATAGTCAAAAGCCTCATTTGACCTAAAGTCAACTACAAGGGCAAAATGGTCATTTTACAGTCACAAGTCAGAATTTTTGGTCAGCATCTTATTTTGAGTTCACAATCATCATTTGATCAAGTCTTGATCATGATTCCACAAGAATGGCTCAAAAATCATCATGATGCAAAAAGTTACTATTTTTGGACAGTAGAAAAGTCAACTGTATCTTGACCAGGGCATAACTTTTTCATGGTTTGTCAGAAAAATCCCATCCAATGCTCATTTTGAAGGGGATTCCATTTCCTACAATTAATCTTCACATTCCAAGTCCAAGGAATGCTCTCACAAAAAGTTATCAATTTTGACATTATAGGTCAAATTCAAAAGTCAACAAAAATGCACTTTAAGTCAAAGACCATAACTTGAGATTGGTAAATCCAAATGACATGGGACCAAATGCATTGGTTAGAGGACTTCAAGACCTTTCCAAAATGTCCAAGAACATGTTCATATGATCAAAATTGAGCAAGATATGCATTGGAGAAATTGGGAAATTTTTGTGAATTTGCAAAAGTCAACTTTGCTCAAAACACCTTATTTTTGCTAATGGGCCTCAAATTTCTTCTTGAAACTTTATCCATGGCCTATGCACGACCCATCAAGTTTAATTGAATTATTTTCTTATTTTTTATTAATTAATTGGATTTTTAATCAATATTAATTCATTTAATTAATTTAAATTGTAGGAAAATATAAAGATATGATTTTTCAATCTTTTTGTGAAGCAAGAATGACCTAAAAAGGCTGGCAATTTCGTGCACCAAGTTAAAGATGCAATATCTCCAAATTTGGCAACTTTTTCCAATCATGAAGATTCAAAAATATATGATTTCCAATCAAATATTTAAATCATCATTCCATGGATTTTTGCTCAAGATTCTGACCTAATCTCATTCTCCTATAAATATACAAGATAACCCTGATCATGCACACGTGAAAGAACTGCAGACAAAGGCCATAGCATATTGAAATTTTTCAAGAAAATTGCAAAACTGTTTTCTGTATTCTAGCACGATTCAAAGGCTTTTGTGGATTCTAATACCTTGCAGGAGTTCTCAGGGACGTTTTGCAATCAAAACCAGGCCTTAAAGCTCAAGGAATCATCAAGAACAGAACCACGGTTTGCACATTTTTTTCAGAATCGTATTGGCTATTTCATGCGCATTTAACATGATTCATTGTTTGTTTTGCATTGCTTGAATCCATATGAAGCTAATGGTATAAGTTAATTGAATTATAATGCACAAAATTAAGAGTTGCCATGGACGAATTCTAGGGTTCATAAGCTTTCGAATTAGGGCTTTGCAATCCAGGAATAATTAGGACTCCTAAGATAGATGGTTGAAATCGTTGAACCAAGACGAACAAGACTGACTATTCGCGAAATATATATTAATCACAGGGCTAATCGTTATTTTTCGCCGCTGCAGTTTGTGGGGGTTAAAAACCCCCGCTATCTAACATTCCTTTTGCAGGTACAAACGAGGAAGATGATGATGTGTTATCATGTCATTGGGTCATTTGAAAAGAAACGCGCGCTTTTTCTTTTGCACATCATATTGTTTGGTTTCTCAATATATTAATTGCCTTTTATTTTATTAATGACTAAAGCGTGCAGTTGGAGTGGTTAAGGCATTGGATTGGAATCATTGGGACCTGGGTTCGAATCCCAGGTCCCCCAAAACGTTTCTATTATTTTTCTTTACATATTCATATGCAGCTTTCCAAAAGGAGTCCATTATGCACCTCTAACATCCAAGCGCCATGTGTCTCTGAGCTCAAATCCCGTGGCCAAAGATGAAGGATCACCATACTCCCAGTCAACCATGCGCATGGACAATCCAGAAAGTCAAAAGGGCTTGGAGTTAGTGGGCCTGAGAATTTCTAAAAATACCTCCTAAATGGGCCAACACCCTCCCTGGTTTCTTTTTATTCTTTTATATTTTTTCTTTAATTATTATTTTTAATAACTATTATTATTATTATTTAGTTAACTCACAAATTAATTTTTCACAATAAAATCAGAAAACTAAAATATTTTTATTATTATTAATTTCACCTTTAATTTATTATTTTTGTAAATAAATTTAATTAATTAATTTAGTTATTTTAATTAGGTTAACTTTAATTACTTTCATAACAAATAAAATAAATTAGAATTAGGGTTTTCTTGACAATTTTAATTTCTTTTCTTTTATTTCACTAAAACATAAAAAACTCAAAAAAATATATTTCTTTTTTATTTAACTAATTAATTAGTTTTAGGTTTAATTTAATTTAATTCATAAACAACCAAAAACTTCATTCTTTCTCAAAAAAGGGTCAAAACCCTAAGGACTTCTCCGATTCGATTTCAATTTCGCGCATATTAATTTTGATCATATTTATGTAATTGCTCTGAGGATGTAATAGTGTAATTAGGACCTTTTTATCGCTTTCTTTAAATTCCCGCAATTTACTTTTCAAAGGGTTTGTTTTTGGCGATGTAAATACCCGACGCCTTGTAATAGCGTAGATTTACTTTCCGCACAACTATTAACTGTCAGATGTATGTTAATTAGGCTATGCATGACAAGAATTATTCTCAAAATAAAATCAAAACGTAGCTCACCGTAACATGTGCAAAGATAATATTAACTGAATCCTGACACACTCGCACATGCCACTCCTAGGGTACGCCTCACTTGGTTGCCTCGACGTGGTCATTAAGTATAGGGTGTTTTAGAGGTCGCCCTCCTGTCTAAAGATCCAAGTTGCCTCGAAACGGTTGCCTCAGATAAAAAGGATCTAGGACATTAGGGTTACCGCTAAGGTGTCCTACTATTGCTTTGGTGACCACACATGTCCCTATAATCGAATTGACCCGAATAACTCCAACGACGGTGCTACCTACTTCTCAATAGTGGGATAGTACTGTCTAAAGGACATTTACACAACTTAATTTCTTTTGAGTAGGTAGAGGTTCTAAGGTACTTGCTCTTTCAAAACAAAAAAATACTTTTCGCACCTACACTTTTCTGACAAAAGTTTTCAAACAACACTTCATACACTCTTAAGGACAGATACAAGAGTTAAATCGAAGTTTTCAAACAAACTTTTTTTCAAAACCCACAAACACAAGAAAAGCAAAACACTTTTGAAAACATAGTGAGCAAGTACCTAAGAGCCCGTGGATAACCACGGATAGAAAGGGTGCTAACACCTTCCCTTTCTATAATCTACCTCCCGAACCGAGAAACATCTTGAAAAGGAATTTTGTTGTGCTTTTGTCCTTTCCTTGTTGGAGAAAATAAAAGACAGTGGCGACTCTTGCTTACCGCGACATTTCGCGAACCATCATTCCAAAACAGTCAGTTCTATTTCCACCGATCACAGTATCATGTCGTGAAATAAAGCTACCATGGCACGCTGATAGGTTGCCCCAGCATTCTTCAGTCCGAATGGCATCACCTTGTAACAGAATGTGCCCCACTGCATGACAAAGGTTGTTTTCTCCATATCCTCAGGCGCCATTTTGATTTGGTTGTAACCTGAGAATTCGTGCATGAAGGAAAACACTTTGTGTTGTACCGTATTGTCAACTAGGATATCTATGTGAGGGAGTGGAAAGTCATCCTTAGGGCTCGCCCTATTCAAATCTCTGTAGTCCACACACATTTGCACTTTTCCGTCCTTTTTGGGCACGGGAACAACATTGGCAACCCATTGGGGGTAAGAGGTGACAGCCAAGAATCCATCGTTGAATTGCTTCATGACTTCTGCTTTAATCTTTTCTGACATATTCGGCCTCATTCGACGAACCTTTTGCTTTACTGGCGGACAATCCTCTCTTGTAGGCAGACGATGTACCACAATATCTTCATCAAGTCCTGGCATGTCTTTATACGACCAGGAAAAGACTTCGACATAATCATGCAACAACTAAATCAGACGCCTCTTGACACTGGGTTCCAAATTGGCACCCACATTGACCTCTTTTTTGTCCTCCTCGGTACCTAGGTTGATTGTATCCATGGGTTCCTCGTGAGGCTGGATGGTTCTCTCATCTTGCTGTAGTAGTCTGGAAAGTTCCCCTGGTACTTCACAATCTTCCTCACCTTCGTCTTCGGCTTGGTAGATCAGATTCTCAGAGTCACAAAAGGCCATAGCAGTATCGTTACTTATGGGATCCAGAATGGATGTATACCTGCATTGTGAGTGTGTGTGTGTAAGGGTATAGCTATCTTTGAAAGAAAGTAAAATGTAAAAGAAAAACAATGAGCACAAAAGTTTGAATGCGAAAACGTCCATGATTCATTGATGTCATATGAAAAATGAGATAATAACCCTTACAAATGGACCATTGTGCCTCGGGTAAGACACAAGGTTTTAAGAGTGCGAATTGTTTTGAATATTACAGATCCAACAAAATGTAAAGATAAATTACAGAGGGATGAAAGTGATTGGGATGAAGTCTCTAGCCTCCCAATTGCTGAGCCCTCCATTGACAGTCAGAAAGATCCATTCCTCCAGGTTGCAACCATCTTCACCATCTTCTACCGCGTTGACCTCACGGTTGCTGATCTTCAAGGGTGTCCCTCCAGCACGGGCACGACGTACAGCCTTTTGAGCACTTTAAGTGAAACCTAAGCCAAACTTGTCAGATTTATACGGGATATCTGGGAGTTGTCCCCAGATCGTACATCCACCTTCTTCCACCACTGCTTTGGCATCCTTCAGAGATAACATTCAGAGTGGAGGCCTTGTAATCTTGGAAGCATCCTTAGTCACTGACACCTCTTGGGGGACCTCTTCAAAGTGTTGAAATGGAGTTTCAATGAATTCGCCGTCCAATTCCATGTATCTGAAGGAATTGAGATGGCTGATCATGGATTCTTCCTCTCCATGTACGGTGATAATCTTCCCTTGAACCAGATACTTCAGCATCTGGTGCAGTGTAGAGGTAACAGCTCCAGCATTATGGATCCATGGCCGGCCTAGCAAGCAGGAATATGAAGGGAGGATGTCCATCACATAAAAAGTTGAATTGAAGGTTTGGGTTCCAACCTTTATGGGAATGTCCACCTCACCATGTACCATCCTCTTCGAGTCGTCAAAATCCCTTACCACTATGTTGCTCGGCTTCAAAGTCAAACCCTCACAGTCAAGTCTGTCAAGAGCTTTTTTGGGTAATACATTCAGGGATGAGCCAGTATCCACCAAAACATGTGCCAGAGTGGTGCCCCTACATTCCACTGAGACATGCAATGCCTTATTATGCTTTCTTCCCCTCAGCGTCAGATCAGTATCCTTAAAACCTAAACCATTGTCTGCAGTTAGGCTGGCCACGCAGTCTTGAAATTGATCAGCAGATGTCTCTTGCAGTACATGGGCTGTTTTTAAGAACTTCACCAAGGCTTTTGCATGTGCCTCAGAACACAGTAGTAATGCCAACATGGAGATTTTAGAGGGAGTTTTCCCCAATTGTTCAACTACATCGTAGTCGCTTCTCTTTATAATTTTTAAGATCTCCTCCATTTCCTTCTTGGAGGTCTCGGGGATAGTCAATGACTGAGCCTTTGCCCGGACAGGCTCAACCATAACACCTTTTCCTTGAGCCTCGGTTAATTCGGCAACAGGAGTGTCAGTAAGAATGATTACAGGGGTTGTAACGGCTTTGTCAATTGGAGTACTTGCAGAGATGATTATGGGTGTAGGAGCAACCTTTGGAGCAGCCACATGGATAATTACGGGTCCAGAAACTGCTTTTGGGGGAGCAATTTCTGGAGAAAAGATCCTACCACTTCGGGTGATTTTGCTAGTTTCGGAAATGTTACTGACGTCAGAGTCTTCTTTCTCGAAATTTATCTCTTCGGCGACCGGCCAGTCTTGCTTAATACCATGGTAATAGACATCCCCTCCATAATTCCATGGTATGGTTTTGTCTGATGTATATGGGACTGGCCCAAGCATTGTGATTATTAGAGGAGCTTCTTTTAGAACTGATGTAATTCTAACGGGTCTTTTGGTGGAGACCCTGGAAGAATTGGCGGAAATGGTAATGATAGAAACATCTTCAAAGAGGATAGGTGGAACTGGAGTTTTTTCGAACAAAATCTCTTTGTTATCTATCAAGCACTGAACGCATACTTTCAATAAAGGACAACTAGTTGGTGAGGATAAACAGAAACGACAATCTTCATCACAACCCGGGAACATGCCGACATTTAACAAGTTCATTTTAACAGTCAGAAGTGGGGTCATGAGCTCATCAACTGAGGTAACAAAACAAGTCTTCTTCAATGGCATTGGTATTGTGGACATGTTTGGGCATAGGATCAGAAATTACATTTGGCTTCTCGGGCGCGTCAAACTCAATTTCTTTTGCTTCAATGAGGTCTTGTATTTTGTTCTTCAAGGTCCAATAGTTATTAGTATCGTGACCAGGACTTTTAGAGTGATATGAGCAACGGGCATTGGGATGATAAAAAGTAGGGGATGTTGTGTTGGGGTTTTTCGGAGCTTCTTTCAAGGCTACCAAGTTGGATCTTAGCAGATGAGGTAATACTTGAGACGGAGTCATGTTGATTCTGGTAAACTTCCTGACTGGCCTTTCTACCCTTGGTTGATTATTTCTTTGTTGATCAGATGTAGGCTTTGGGATCATAACAGCCCCCACCATTGGTCGGCGTTCGGCCCTATCTTGGTTTATTTGCGGATATACAGCAGCTACCTCTTTCTTCCCGATGAAAGGCTTCCTTACAGCTGTAGAAGATGTGTCTTTCTGGATTTTTCCATTCTTAATAACGGCTTCTATCCTCTCTCCGGTTAATATTAGATCAGTAAACCCTACAGATGAACTTCTGATTAAATAATTGAAGAAAGGACCAGATAAGGTGCCTAAGAAAATATCTACCAATTCTCACTCAAACAGAGGGGGTTGAACTCTTCCAGCCAAATCTCTCCATTTTTGTGCATAGTCTTTGAAACCTTCATTGGAAACCATGGCCATACTCTGGAGTTGAGTACGAGTAGGCGCCAAATCAGCATTGTATTGATATTTCTTGTAGAAAGCTGCAGCAAGATCTTCCTAATTGTGAACATTGGCTCTTTCTAATTGGTAGAACCAGTCAAGCTATGTTCCAGACAAACTGTCTTGGAAAAAGTACACCCATAAGTCTTTATCAGCGGTATGGGGTTGAATTTTCCTCACATATGATCGAAGATGCATTTTAGGGCACGACACTCCATCATATTTGGAAAATACAGGTGCTTTGAATTTTGGAGGAATCACAATCCCCAACACTAGTCCCAATTCCTCAAAGTCCAAGCCTGGCACCTTTTAGATTTCCATCACGCTCAATTGCTCTTCAAGATGTTTATACTTGTCATCAGCTGGAGGGTATTGTTCCTTAGAGTAGTCCTCTTCTTCTTCCTCTTCTTCCGATTCTGACGGGACAACTGTTTCCTTGCCTTTCCCATCTCCTTCACCGGATGTTGTTGCAAAGTCCAAAGTCCTTCTTGTCTACCCATGAAATCTTCTCCCCGTGTTTAAGACTCCAGTTACCTTATTTGTTTTCTTTTTCCTCTCTTCAGCCAGCAGAGTCTTCAACTCTTCTTGCCCCTTGGCTAGGGTCATGAGCAACTATTGAAACTGCATATTCTGAGCTTAGAGATCTTTCACTGTTTGCTCGAGATCCATCTTACTGAAATAAACAGTAGACAGATGAGGAGACTTCTTGCAAAAGACCTGTTTATGTTATGATGAATGGTATTGCATATGCAATGTTTTCAAGGATTTCAAAGATTCAAATTTGTTTTAGACAAAAAATAAACACACATTATATTAATAAGATAAAGTTTGAGTACATCAATGCCCCTCGGGCGAAATAATACAAAACTCTAAGATAGAAAAGTAGTGTGCATCCTCTTCGGTGCAATGTAGGCACTCAGAGTCTACTCATCATGAAGTAGCCTAGTGAGTTCCAAAACCTTCTTCTCGCTTGCGTAGAATTGGGATTCGAAAGTATCTCGTTCTCCTTTGAGTTGTATCTAATCCCTTTGGAGGTCTTCAAGAGATGTGGGCATGTTAGGATGTAGGATAGTGTATGGAACGTCTCCTTCCATGACAGGCTCGATGATTACCGGGAGAATGGAGGGGTAAGGCATCATAAGACTCTGAGCGCGAGTTCGTACCCAATTGAGGTAAGGCTCAAGAGGGATGTAATTCTTGTGCCCCAAAGTCTTTCTATCCACCTTGTTTAGCATCCTCCAAGCTTGGATAAATCTCTGGCGAAGACCTTGATCGTCGTTGTCATAGTCGAATACCAAACCTTGAATCAGTATCTCGTGCGGGCCATCCCTTCGGGCATAAACAAACAGCCTTAAAGATAAGCAGGGGTTGTAGGTGATACCTCCCCTAATTCCAAGTAAAGGGACATTAGGGAATCAGTCAACCATGATAACATCCTCTTTGGATCGGGAGCACCAATGAATGTCTGAATGTTTGAGCGTCATCAACCTTTATGACCACCTTGAACCTTGCTCATTCTTTAAGATTGATTGGGGAAGATGATATATAAACCATCTTGCCAAGAGATGAGTGCAACACATAAGGACACCTCTTTTCCTTATTGTGCGAGTGTGAAAAGAGTGTAGGATATCCCCTAGCAATGTAGGCACTGGGTTGCATGATATGAAGATTTTGACGGCGTTCACATCTATGAGTTGGTCAGGGTTTGGAAGCAAAACCATCCCATAGATGAGGATAGCCACAATTTCCTCAAAGGCTTGCAAGTCTAGGGAATTCCAACAGCTTTGGGCTTTCTCAAACAGGAACTTTGCTAAGAAACCTTTAACACCACTCCTTATTTCCCAATTAGTTGTGACATCAGATGAGTGCAAGTTTAGAGTTTGAGCAATCTCTTCTGGCTTTGGATGTCTTTCTGTAATATTGAAAGGTAGTTGATTGAGAATGGGAATCCTCAAGAGTTTGGAGAATTCTTCCAAAGTAGGCACAAGTTGATAGTCATGAAATGTAAAGCAATGGTGCAAAGGATGAAAGAACTGAAAGAGCACCTTCATCATATCCTCATCTATGTTGGAGGTGACCAAGTGGAATAGACGACCATGTCTCTCGGTGAATGGAGAATTTTCAGGAATCCTTGAAGCTAACTCCTTAAGCTATGGAGGGATTCTCATAAGGTTGACTTGAATAGTTTTCCTGCGAAGTGAGTCCATATCCTACAAAATAAGAACAAAGATGAATCCAAAAATCCTTGAAATGGTTAGTGGATGTATATGATTTTCATGATGTCCATGATGTTATCTACAAGTATGCATATACAATCAAAGCAAACAAATCCTAGGTTTAGGCTTGCATGTGGTTTTATAGGTAAGTACCCTCTTGAAGTTTAGTTGGCTTAAACCTATCCTAGCAATAGTAACCGGGTTCTAAGGAGCTCAATATCACTGGATTTTTTCCTTGGTCATTGTTTCAGCTCAAGCCTCTTTAGTGGCGACCGAAATATCCCAAGAAACCAACCCTCAATGAGTGTAGTATCGAGTATCTTCCAACTTTGGACTGTACCAAAGCCGATCATCTCACTACATCCTAAAAGGCCAAGTTGGTCAAGTAAAGGTTCTAGAAGTTCATTAGTGCTTTATGACATCACTCAGCGGCCCCGTATTCTCTTTGATTAACTCAAAGGCTACCGGTACCCACAAATATGTCGCACTAACGAAGCTATTGCTTAGACCATGTCGGTATACCCCGCACAGTTTCCACAATGTATTGCTACTTACCTATAATGTATCCCAAATCCGGGTAGAGGATTCAAACCCAAACAAAGAACCATAATGTAAAGCATACAAGTCAAACAATTTAAGCAAGCAAATGTGATCTAAACCCTAAGGTAACCCCACTTTTAGAATGATCCCCAACAGAGTTGCCAGTTCTGTGATGTGGTGGGAGAACTGACGTGATTGTTTTGTGTTTTATCGCAAATGTTGCGGTTATCAAGAGTCGCCACCGACTTTTCTTTTATCCAAAAGGAAAGGTGAAAAGCACAAGAAAGACCTTTGAGATTATTTCTTGAGTTCAGGGGGTAGATTATGAAAAGGGAAGGTATTAGCACCCTTTTCATACATGGTTTTCATGGGCTCTTAGTTACTTGCTAGATCACTTGCTTTTGCTTGAAATTGTGTTTTGTGTGGTTTTGAAAGTATTTTGTAATAGAGGCCATTGTTTAGGCAATCTTTGTAATGATTCTTGTTCGTAAGAATGTATACAAATATGTTTGATATTTTTGAAAATGTTTTCAATTTTGTAAGATGTTTGGAAATGTGTGTGTTTGTTTTGAAAATTGCAAGGATATTTGTTTTGAAATGGAGCAAGTAACTAAAAGTAATCTACCTACTCAAATGTCTTTCTTGTTCATTTTCTTTTCCTTTGATATTGTTGTCTTACCATTGATTTGGTAAGCAACCCTATCTCTGGATGTAACAGGACGGGCGTGGGTAATCGTATAGCCATGATTAGCAATTTTGCAAAGGATCTTAGCATTTTTTAGGGACTAAGATCATTTTTGTGAGGCAACTTTGGATAGCGTCATCGATGGACTATGATCTTGTATTTGTTTGTTTTTGCTAAGACACTTTACATGCGTAATATGGCCATTTTGTATAAGGCAACCAAGTGGGATAACCCTAGGGGTGTTTTGTGTGCAAGTGTGTCATTTTCATGCTTGATTTTGTCTTAGATTATGGTTTTCTATTTGGTTGATTTTATCTTGCCATACAAACCCTAATTACTAGCATGTTATATAAAAGCGATAAATTGCGAAATTTAAATGTCCTACGCTATTACAACATTTGTGGGAGGGGGGAATACAATTTATGAATGGGGATTTGCAATAATATAAACCTAATTAAGCTATTACAACCAAATTGAATATGTACAAATATTGGAATAAATAATATACAAGATAAATTAAATATGCAAAGATGTATGAATACAAAGAAGATTTTGTTTGGTTTTTTATGTGGAAAAAGTTTTAACCTAAACCTAATAAATAAATCAAGATTATCTCAAATTAATTAGGAAAAAAAATTATTTTTTTAGAAAATATTATTTATAAACCCTAATTCTATTTGATTAAAAGAAAATAAATTTCTTTAAGAAAAGGTAAGTATTTTTGCATTTTTTGTCTTGAAAAATAATATATGGTATTTATGAGGTATCTTTGGTCCTTTTTTTATACTAAAAGAATATATTTAATAGGTGTGAAGAAACAATAAATATTAAAATAGTTATAATTTAGTTTACAAGTTTATTATAAAAAAGATAGTATATAACTTAAATAAAAATATTTTTATGAGAAAAAATAAAATAAAATGAACCAAAATATAAATCTATCATTTTTATATTTTTTCTGATTTTTAATATTAAGAAAAATATATTTGATAAAATAAAATGAAAATAAAATAAGTAAATAAAAATATTTGGGCCAGGGGTGCTGCAAGCAAACAGGAGGTAGCATGTTAGAAAAAATACGAAGGCCCAAGAATCAGAAGCCCACGCGCTGCAAAACAAAAAAAAGTGGAAAAAATATGAAAAATTGCAAAAGGAAAGGCAGGCGCTAAGGCTCGAACCCATGACCTATAGCATTTTTGCGCGCTGCCTTACCACTGGGGTGGTTGTACATCCGTTCATATAAACAAAGGCATAAATATATATTAGAAAACGCCCCCTGAAGGCAACTTCATCTTCAACCTTGAGCCATGGCCGGACCACCTGTATCTCTCTCATTTCTCCATGAAAATGGAAAGTCCAAACATGAAAATTACAATGTTTTTTCTCACGAGTTCAACCATATATCTTATGTAAACTAAAGTCAAAGATCAAAGTTAATTTTGCTTGCCCTAGTTTGAAACCTAATTTTTACAGAAAATTCAAATCCAAAATTCTCTATACACAATGAATATAAATGAAATCTATGAACATGGTTGGCTTTAGTGCAAGGATATCTACATTTTGTTTTCACAAATCAAGACCAAATGATGCTTGTATGAAGAGATAGAAGTTTGAGTTTTTACCTCCTTCAGTTGAGATCATGAATGGAGTTTGAGCAAGTTTTGAGAAGGCCTGAGGATCTATTTAGCTTGCGTAGACCTCCCTGAGTGTATTCCAATCCTTACTTTGCCTTGAAAGTTCCTGGATCTCCCTCCTCAAGTCAACCTGCAAGCTTGATATGTAAAAATGGAAGATGGAGGAGGAATAGTTACAGTGAGGGAACAGGGGTCTGGAACACTTAGATATGATGTATATTAATAGTTTAGGTGGTTAAAACTCAAAACGCACGAGTGGTTTTGGAGATGGCTATGTATGGTGCAAAACTGTCAAGCTATGGCAGATTTTCAATGTCAAAGTGTTTGGGAGAGTTTCTGAGTCTTAGCCATCGTGTGTTAGGTTGCAATACACTTGTGTATTAATATGGAAAAGGTTAGACCTCAAGCTTTCTCAAGATTTCTGAGTTATAGCCTTTTGGCTCTATTACTTGCTTTTGAAGAAAAGTGAGGAGACAAGTCCCTAAGTGTTGTACAAGCATGGTCTGGTTTGGTAGAAGTTTTAGGCAATTTACTTTTGGTTTTAGCTTTGCTTGTGTGCAGAGAAAACAAGTGCAAGGCTCAAGGAGTGGAAAATTGCAAAAGTTGTGCTTTATCAAAATGGAAATGGCACATTTGTGCCAAAAATGGAATTGTTCTTGTACAATGCATTCAATGCTTGGATAAAAGCTTCTAACAACTGTGAAAACATTTAATTATGGAGTGAAAGTCAAGTTAGGATCCTTCAAAGTAAGATTTGTTCAGCATGCTTGAGGATTTGAATTTATGTTCTTCATGAAATGGCTTGAAATCAAAGTGATAAATCACCAACTTCATCTCTTCGATTATCCCTACTCAAGAATGATCTCAAGGAGTTCTTGGACATTTTGGAAAGATTGCAATGTTCTCTACAACAAATATTTGAAATTAATTTGGAAATTCCCTTTGGAATTATGTGAAAAATTGCCATGAAGTTAGGTCAAAAAACTGCCTAACTAGGGCAAAATTTCACTAAGTTATTTTAGTTCATGAGCGTGTATTCACAAAATTATATCTTGAGATCCAAGCATATTTAGGAGAAATTGTGTGAAGAAAAGTTGTATATTTCATGGAGATATACAACTTTCATGTTTGAAGTTTCCTTTGAATCATCTTGCATCATGGTGATAATTTGGCTCAAAGTTGAAGAAAAAAAAGAAATTTTCTATACTTAGAAAATTTTCTAAGTTAGAATTTTTTAACTTTTCAAAACCAAATCTTAAGTCCTTGATCTTGATGAACAAGTTTCACATTTTGACATGTTTTGATGAATTATGATCTTTGGCACTTGATTTTGACCAAAAAGTCAAAGTTTGACTTTTCAGTGTACAATTGACTTTTGATCAGTTGACTGCAAAATTCATCTGTTATTCCAATGAATTTGTAATGTTTTGGGCCATGTCATTAGGTCAAGATGATGCAATTTAACTCTTGAAATCATGCTTCAAACCATTTGATCATTTGCTAGGTCAAAAATCAGAAATTGCCCTTTCTTAGTCAAAACCCTAATTTTGACCATTTTGCCCTTCTGGAGATTTGATCAAATTTCTTGAGGAATTATGGTCAAAACTTGATAAAATGATACATATGGGTTTAAAATGTTGATGTGGATCAAAAATTATGAAGTTTGACTGTAAATTGGCCATGGTTGACTTTTTCCCCAATACAATTGATTTTTAGGTCAACTGTCTAATTGACTGATCAAAAATGTGATTCAAGGCTTGAAACTTGGCATGAGTAATCTTGGGAGTCCATAATGATCCTTGAAATTCATATGAAGCATTGATAGTCCAAAACTCCTTGTGCAAAATTAAACCCTAATTTTGGTCATCAGTGCATGAGGAGGTGACTTAAGCTGGCCAAACCCTAATGCAGTCTTGAGTTAAAGAAATCTTGTGAGAAAATTCTTGATAAATGAGAGGGAAAATTTTAGGGTACAACACCCCTTATGGATATTCTTGTGCTTCAAGGTATCTCATCACCTCATGGTACCATGGCTTTTCCGCATCGGTGTCAAGCTTACAGCAATGTGCATGTTCGTCGAATCTTTCAGTTGTAATCATATGGGCTTCGTTGTCCCATCTGACCTTGAACATTGAAGACATGGTTGCCAAAGCGTCAGCCAATTGGTTTTCTTCCCTAGGGAAGTGCTCTAAAGTGACCTCTTCGAAATAAGGAATTAGGGATAGCACAAGTTCCTTGTAAGGAATAAGATTAGGGTGTTTAGTGTGCCAATCTCCTTTTACTTGGCTGATCACTAGAGCAAAATCCCCAAACACATCAAAATGCTTGATCCTTAAGTCAATAGCAGCTTTCAGACCTAAGATGCATGCTTCATACTCGACCATAATGTTTCAATAAAGCAAGGGTTTAAGTTTTGGTTTTGAAAAGTTGAAATTTTTAACTTAGAAAATTTTCTAAGTATAGAAAATTTCTTGTTTTTTCTCAACTTTAAGCTAAATTTTCACCATGATACAAAATGATTCAAAGGAAGTTCCCAACATGAAAGTTGTAGATCTCTATGAAATATACAACTTTTCTTCACACAATTTCTCCTAAAGATGATTGGGTCTCAAGATATAATTTTGTGAATACATGCTCATGAACTAAAATAACTTAGTGAAATTTTGCCCTAGTTAGGCAGGTTTTTAACCTAATTTCATGCCATTTTTTCACATAAATCCAAGGGGAATCTTTGAAAGCAATTCAAATATGAGTTGTAGAGCACATTTCAAGCTTTACAAAATGTCCAAGAACTCCTTGAGATCATTCTTGAGTAGGGAGAATCGAAGAGATGAAGTTGGTAATTTCTCACTTTGATTTCAAGCCATTTCATGATGAACCAAAATTCAAATCCAAGCCTAGGCAGCATAATCTTTGATTTGCAGGCCTCAAACTTGTTTCTCACTCCATAATTAAATGTTTACACAGCTGATAGAGCTTTAATCCAAGCATTAGAGCCTTTGTCCAAGCTACAATTCCATTTATGGCACAAAGTTGTCATTTCCATTTTGATAAAGCACAACTTTTGCAATTGTCTACTCCTTGAGCTTTGCACTTGTTCTTTATGCACGCACAAACCCTATAAACCAAAAGTAATGTGTCTAAGACCTTTACCAACTCAGATCAGGCTTGTACAAACACTTAGGGACTTGTCTCCTCACTTTGCTTCAAAAGCAAGTTATAGAGCCAAAAGGCTATAACTCAAAAATCTTGAGAAAGCTTGATCCCTAATCCTTTCCATACATATACACAAATGTATTACAACCTAACACATGAATGTTAAAGCTCAGAAACTCTCCCAAACACTTTATCACTGAAAATCTGCCATAACTTGCAGTTTTGCACCTTGCATAACAACCTCAAAAACCACTCGTGCGTTTTGAGTTTTAACCACTTAAACACTTAATATACATCATATCTAAGTGTTCCAGACCCCTGTCCCCTCACCGTAACTCCTCCTTCTCCATCTGTCATTTTTACATTTCAAGCTTGCAGGTTGACTTGAGTAGGGAGATTTAGGAACTTTCAAGGCAAAGTAAGGATTGGAACACACTCAGGGAGGTCCAGGCGAGCTAAACAGATTCTCAGGCCTTCTCAAAACATACTCAAACTTCATTCAAGATCTTAACTGAAAGAGGTAAAAACTCAAACTTCTATCTCTTCATACAAGCATCTTTTGGTCTTGATTTGTGAAAACAAAATGTAGATATCCTTGCACTAAAGCCAACCATGTTCATAGATTTCATTTATATTCATTGTGTATAGAGAATTTTGGATTTGAAATTTCTATAAAAATTAGGTTTCAAATTAGGGCTAGTAAAGTTAGCTTTGATATTTGACTTTTAGTTTACATGAATTATATGGTTGAAATCGTGAGAACAAACACTGTAATTTTCATGTTTGGACTTTCCATTTTTATGGAGAAATGAGAGAGATACAGGTGGTCCGGCCATGGCTCAGTTTTGAAGATGAAGTTGCCTTCAGGGGGCGTTTTCTAATATATATATTTATCTTTGTGTTTCTATAAACTGATGTACAGCCACCCCAGTGGTAAGGCAGCGCGCAAAAATGCCATAGGTCATGGGTTTGAGGCTTGGCGCCTGCCTTTTGCAATTTTCCATATTTTTTTCACCTTTTTTTGTTGTTTTTGCAGCGTGGGCTTCAACCTTTGGGTCTTGTGTTTTTTTTGCTAACCTCCTGCCCCCTCTTTGCTTGCAGCACCCCTTGCCTATATTAATTTTATTTATTTATTATACCTTTCATTTTATTTTAATTAAATATATTTTATTAATATTAAAAATCACAAAAAATATAAAAATGATAGATTTTATTTTGACTTATTTTATTTTTCCCAATAAAAAATATTTTCTGTAGTTATATATATTATCTATTTTATTATATAACTTTGTAAATTAATTTAAAATTTGTTTAATATTTATTTATATTTTTTTCACACTCATTAAGCATATTATTTTTAACATAAAAAGACCAAAAATATATCATGATACCATATTTTATTTTCAAGATAAAAATATAAAAATACTTACCTTTTCTTAAAGAAATTTATTTCCTTTTGATAAAATAGAACTAGGGTTTAATCAAAATCTTTTCTAAAAATAATTTTCTTTCCTAATTAATTTGAGTTTAATCTTGATTTATTTATTAGGTTTAGGTTAAAACTTTTTTCACATAAAAAACCAAACAAAATCTTCTTTGCATTCATACATCTTTGCATATTTAATTTATCTTGTATATTATTTATTCCAATATTTGGACATATTCAATTTGGTTGTAATAGCTTAATTAGGTTTATATTATTGCAAATATCAATTCATAAATTGTATTCCCCCCTCCCACAAATGTTGTAATAGCGTAGGACATTTAGACTTCGCAATTTATTACTTTTATATAACATGCTAGTAATTAGGGTTTGTATGGAAAGATAAAATTAACCAAATAGAAAACCCTAATCCAAGACAAAATCAAGCATGGAAATGACACACTTGCACACAAGCACCCATAGGGTTACTCCACTTGGTTGCCTTATACAAAAAATGGCCATATTATGCATGTAAAGTATCTTAGCAAAAACAAGCAAATATAAGATCATAGTCCCTCGACGATGCTATTCAAAGTTGCCTTACAAAAATGATCTTAGTCCCTCAAAATGTTAAGATACCTTACAAACATTGCTAATCATGGCTATACGATGACCCACGCCCGTCCCATTTACATCCAAAGATAGGGTTTCTTACTAAACCAATGGTAAGACAACAATATCAAAGGAAAAGAAAATGAACAAGAAAGACATTTGAGTAGGTAGATTACTTTTAGTTACTTGCTCCACTTCAAACATATATCCTTGCTATTTTCAAAACAAACACACACATTTCTAAACATCTTACAAACTTGAAAACATTTTTTAAAAGATCAAACACTTTGCATACATTCTTACGAACGAGAATCATTACAAAGTTTGCCTAAACAAAGGCCTCTTTTACAAAATACTTTCAAAACCACACAAAGCACAATTTCAAACAAAAGCAAGTGATCTAGCAAGTAACTAAGAGCCCATGGAAAATCATGGATGAAAAGGATGCTAATACCTTCTCTTTTCATAATCTACCCCCCGAACTCAAAAAACAATCTCAAAGGTCTTTCTTGTGCTTTTTCACCTTTCCTTTTGGATAAAAGAAAAGTTGGTGGCGAATCTTGCTAATCGCAACATTTACGATCAAACGCAAAACAATCAAGTCAGTTCTCTCACCACATCACAGAACTGGCGACTCTGCTGGGGAAATTTCTAAAAGTGGGGTTACCTTAGGGATAAATCACATTTACTTGCTTACATTGTTTGATTTGTATGCTTTACATTATGGTTCTTTGTTTGGGTTTGAATCCTCTACCCAGATTTGGGATACATTATAGGTAAGTAGCAATACGTTGTGGAAACTATGCTGGGTATACCGACATGGTCTAAGAAATAGCTATGTTAGTGAGACATATTTGTGGGTACCGGTAGCCTTTGAGTTAATCAAAGAGAATACGGGGCCACTGAGTGATGTCATGAAGCACTAATGAACTTTTAGAACCTTTACTTGACCAACTTGGCCTTTAGGATGTAGTGAGATGACCGACTTTGGTGCAGTCCGAAGTTGGTAGATACTCGATACTACACTCATTGAGGTTTGGTTTCTTGGGATATTTTGGTCTCCATTAAAGGTGCTTAAGCTGAAACAATGACCAAGGAAATAATCCAGTGATATTGAGGTCCTTAGAACCCAATTACTATTACTAGGACAGGTTTAAGCCAACTAAACTTCAAGAGGGTACTTACCTATAAAACTCCATGCAAGCCTAAACTAAGGACTTGTTTTCTTTGCTTGTATATGCATACTTGTACATAACATCATGGACATCATGAACATCATATTCATCCACTAACCATTTCAAGTATTTTGGGATTTATCTTTGTTCTTGTTTTGTAGGATATGGATTTACTTCGCAGGAAAACTATTCAAGACAACCTTGTGATAATTCCTCCACAACTTAAGGAGTTTGCTTCAAAGATTCCTGAGAACTCTCCATTCACCGAAATACATGGTCGTCTACTCAACTTGGTCACCTCCAACACAGATGACGATATGATGAAGGTGCTCTTTCAGTTCTTTGATCCTTTGCACCATTGCTTCATATTTCCCTACTATCAACTTGTGCCTACTTTGGAAGAATTCTCCCAACTCTTGAGGATTCCCATTCTCAATTAACTACCTTTCAACGGTATGGAAAGAGATCCAAAGCCAGAAGAGATTGCTCAAGCTCTACACTTGCACTCATCTGATGTCACAACTCATTGGGAAACAAGGAGTGGTGTCAAAGGCTTCCTAGCAAAGTTTCTGTTTTAGAAAGCCCAAAGCTGCTGGAATTCCTTGGGTTTGCAAGCCTTTGAAGAAATTGTGGCTCTCCTCATCTATGGGGTGGTTTTGTTTCCAAATCCTGACCAACTCATAGATGTCAACACCGTCAAAATCTTCATATCCCGCAACCCAGTGTCTACATTGCTAGGAGATATCCTACACTCTTTTCACACTCGCACAATGAGGAAAAGAGGTGTCCTTATGTGTTGCACTCCTCTCTTGGCAATATGGTTTATTTCTCATCTTCCCTAATCTGTATTAAAGAATGAGCAAGGTTCAAGGTGGTCACAAAGTTTAATGACACTCAAACATTCAGACATTCATTGGTGCTTCCGATCCAAAGAGAATGTTATTATTGTCGACCGTTGTGGAGAATTCCATAATGTCCCTTTACTTGGCATTAGAGGAGGTATCACTTACAATCCATGCTTAGCCTTAAGACAGTTTGGTTATGCCTGAAGGGATGACCCACACGAGATGTTGATTCAAGGTTTGGTATTCAACTACGAAAACAATGATCAAGGTCTTCGCCAAAGATTTATCCGAGCTTGGAGGATGTTAAACAAGGTAGATAGCAAGACTTTGGGGAACACGAATTCAATCCCTCTTGAGCCTTACCTCAAATGGGTACGAACTCGTGCTCAGAGTCTTATGATGCCTTATCCCTCCATTCTCCAGATAATCATTGATCCTATTATGGAAGGAGATGTTCCATACACTATCCTACATCCTGACATGCCCACATATCTTGAAGACCTCCAAAGGGATTGGATACAACTCAAAGAAGAGCGAGATACTTTCGAAGCCCAATTCTGCGCAAGCGAGAAGAAGGTTTTGGAGCTCACTAGGCTACTTCATGAGGAGCAGACTCTGAATACCTACATTGCACCAAAGAGGATGTGCACTACTTTTTTATCTTAGAGTTTTTTTATTATTTTGCCCAAGGGGAATTTATGTACTCAAACTTTATCTTATTAATATAACGTGTGTTTCATTTTTTGTCTAAAACAAATTTGGATCTTCGAAATCCTTGAAAACATTGCATATGCATATATCATTCATCATAACATAAGCAGGTCTTTTGCAACAAGTCTCCTTATCTCTCTACTGTTTATTTCAGTAAGATGGATCTCGAGCAAATAGTGAAAGATCTCCAAGCTCAGAATACGCAGTTTCAATAGTTGCTCATGACCCTAACCAAGGGGCAGGAAAAATTGAAGACTCTGCTGGCTGAAGAAAGGAAAAAGAAAACAAAGAAGGTAACTGGAGTCTTAAACATGGGGAGAATGTTCCATGGGCAGACTAGAAGGACTTTGAACTTTTCAACAACATACGGTGAAGGAGAAGGGAAAGGCAAGGAAACAACTATCCCTTCATAATCGGAAGAAGAGGAAGAGGAAGAAGAAGACTACTCTGAGGAACACTACCCTCCATCTGATGATAAGTATAAACATCTTGAAGAGCGGTTGAGCGCGATGGAAATCCAAAAGGTTCCAGGTTTGGACTTTGAGGCATTGGGACTAGTGTCAGGGATTGTGATTCCTCCAAAATTCAAAGTGCCTATATTTGCCAAATATGATGGAGTGTCATGCCCTAAAATGCATCTTCGATCATATGTGAGGAAAATTCAACACCGTACCACTGATAAATACTTATGGGTGCACTTTTCCAAGACAGTCTGTCTGGAACTCAGCTTGACTAGTTCTACCAACTATAAAGGGATAATGTTCATAATTGGGAAGATCTTGCCGCAACTTTCTACAAGAAATATCAATACAATGCTGATTTGGCGCCTACCCGTACTCAACTCCAGAGTATGGCCATGGCTTCTAATGAAGGTTTCAAGGATTACCCACAAAAATGGAGAGATTTGGCTGGAAGATTTCAACCCCCTCTATCTGAAAGGGAATTGATAGACATGTTCTTAGGCACCTTATCTGGTCCCTTTTTCAACCATTTAATCGGAAGTTCATCTGCAGGCTTTACGGAGCTAATATTGAACAGAGAGAGGGTGGAACCTGGCATGAAAAGTTGAAACATTCAGAAGGATTCATCTTCTTCTACAGCTGTAAGGAAACCTTTCATCAGAAAGGAAGAAAGAGATAGTTGCTGTATATCCGCAAAGAAACCAAGAGAGGGCCGAACGTCGACCAATGGTGGGGGCTGTTATGATCCCAAAGCCTGCATCTGATCAACAAAGAAATAATCAACCAAGGGTAGAAAGGCCAGTCAGGCAGTTTACTAGAATCAACATGACTCCGTATCAAGTATTACCTCATCTACTAAGATCCAATTTGGTAACCTTGAAAGAAGCTCTAAAAAACCCCAATACAACATCCCCTCATTATCATCCCAATGCCCGTTGCGCATATCACTCTAAAAGTCCTGGTCACGATACTAATAACTATTGGGCCTTGAAGAACAAAATACAAGACCTCATTGAAGCAAAAGAAATTGAGTTTGATGCGCCCAAGAAGCCAAATGTCATTTATGCTCATATTCCCAGACATGGCCACAATACCAATGCCATTGAAGAATATTTGTTTGTTACCTTAGTTGACGAGCTCATGACCCCACTTTCGACTACTAAGATAAACTTGTTGAAAGCCGGTGTGTTCCCGGGCTGTAATAAAGTTTTCCATCTCTGCTTATCCTCACCATTTGGCTATCCTTTGTTGAAGGCAGGCATTCAGTGCCTGATAGATAACAAAGAGATTTTGTTTGAAAAGACTCTTGTTTCACCTATTCCTGTTGAAGATGTTTCTATCATTACCATTTCCGCCAATTCTTCCAGGGTCTCCACCAAAAGAACCGTTAGAATTACATCGGTTCCGAAAGCAGCTTCTTTAATAATCACAATGCCTGGGCCAGTCCCATATGAATCAAACAAGACTGTGCCGTGGAATTACGAAGGGGACATTTACTTCCATGGTGTCAAGCAAGACTGGCCGGCCACCGAAGAGATAAATTCCGAAGAAGAAGGTTCCGACATCATCAATATTTCCGGAACTAGTAAAATTACCCAAAGTGGTAGGATCTTTTCTCTAGAAATTTCTCCACCAAAAGCGGTTTTTGGACCTGTGATCATCCTTGTGGATGTTCCAAAGGTTACTTCCATACCCATAATCATCTCTGTAAGTACTCTCATTGACAAAGTTGTTACAACCCCTGATATCATTCCTACCAACACTCCTGCTGCTGAAACTCGAGGAAAAAGTATTTTGGTCGAGCCTGTCCAGACGAAGGCCCGGTCATTAACTATCCCCGAGACTTCCAAGAAAGAAATGGAGGAGATCCTAAAAATAATAAAGAGGAGCGACTACGATGTAGTTGAACAATTGGGGCAGACTCCCTCTAAAATCTCCATACTGGCATTACTACTGTGTTCTGAGGCGCATGCAAAGGCCTTGGTGAAGTTCTTAAAAACAACCCATGTACCTCAAGAGACGTCTGCTGATCAATTCCAAGACTGCGTAGCCAGCTTGACAGCGGATAATGGCCTAGGTTTTTTGGATGCTGATCTGACACCGAGGGGAAGAAAGCACAATTTGGCATTACATGTCTCGGTGGAATATAGAGGCACAACTCTGGCCCATGTTCTGGTGGACACTGGCTCATCGTTGAATGTATTACCGAAAAAATCTCTTGACAGACTTGACTGCGAGGGACTGACGTTAAAGCCAAGCAACATAATAGTAAGGGCATTTGATGGCTCGAAGAGGATGGTGCACGGGGAAGTGGATATCCCCATAAAGGTTGGAACCCAAACTTTCAATTCAACTTTTTATGTAATGGACATCCGCCCTTCATACTCTTGCTTGCTAGGCCGGCCATGGATCCACAATGTTGGTGCTGTTACCTCTACATTGCACCAGATCCTGAAGTATCCGGTTCAAGGAAAGATTATCACCATCCATGGAGAGGAATAATACATGATCAGCCATCTCAATTCCTTCAGATATGTGGAATTAGATGGCGAATTCATTGAAACTCCATTTCAACACTTTGAATAGGTCCCCCAAGAGGTGGCAGTGACCAAGACTGTGTCCGAGATTCCCAAGATTACAAGACCTCCACTCTGGATGTCATCACTAAAGGACGCCAAAGTAGTGGTAGAAGAAGGAGGGTGCACTATCTGGGGACAACTCCCATATATCCCATATAAGTCTGACAAGTTTGGCCTAGGTTTCACTTCAAGTGCTCAAAAGGCTGTATGCCGTGCTCGTGCTGGAGGGCCACCCTTGAAGATCAGCAACCGTGAGGTTAACGTGGTAGAAGATGGTGAAGATGGCTGTAACCTGGAGGATTGGATCTTCCCGACTGTCAATGGAGGGCTCAACAATTGGGAGGCTAGAGACTTCATCCCAATCACTTTTATCCCTCAGTAATTTATCTTTACATTTTGTTGGATTTGTAATATTCAAAACAATTCGTACTCTTAAAACCTTGTGTCTTACCCGAGACACAATGGTCCATTTGTAAGGGTTATTATCTCATTTTTCATATGACATTAATGAATCATGGATGTTTTCGCATTCAAACTTTTGCGCTCATTGTTTTTCTTTTACATTTTTACTTTCTTTCAAAGATAGATATACCCTTCCACACACCCACACTCACAATGCAGGTATACGTCCATTCTGGATCCCATGGGTAACAGTACTGCTATGGCCTTTTGTGACTCTGAGAATCTGATCTACCAAGCCGAAGACGAAGGTGACGAAGATTGTGAAGTACCAGGGGAACTTGCTAGACTGCTACAACAAGAAGAGAGAACCATTCAACTTCACAAAGAACCCGTGGATACGATTAACCTAGGTACCGAAGAAGATAAAAAAGAGGTCAAGGTGGGTACCAATCTGGAACCCAGTATCAAGAAGTGTCTGATTCAGTTGTTACATGATTATGTCGAAGTCTTTGCCTGGTCATATGAAGACATGCCAGGACTTGATGAAGATGTTATGGTACATCGTCTGCCTACAAGAGAGGATTGTCCGCCAGTAAAACAAAAGGTTCTTCGCATGAGGCCTGATATGTGAGAAAAGATTAAAGCAGAGGTCATGAAGCAATTCAACGCTGGATTCTTGGCTGTCACCTCTTACCCCCAATGGGTGGCCAATGTTGTTCCCATACCCAAAAAGGACGGCAAAGTGCAAATGTGTATGGACTACCGAGATTTGAATAGGGCAAGCCCCAAGGATGACTTTCCACTCCCCCACATTGATATCCTATTTGACAATACGACACAACACAAAGTGTTTTCCTTCATGGACGGATTCTCAAGTTACAACCAAATCAAAATGGCGCCTGAGAACATGGAGAAAATAACATTTGTCACACAGTGGGGCACATTCTTCTACAAGGTAATGCCATTCAGATTGAAGAATGCTGGGGCAACCTATCAACACGCCATGGTAGCTTTATTTCACTACATGATACATCATGAAATAGAGGTCTACATAGACGATATGATAGCCAGATCATAAACAAAAGAAGAGCATCTTGATCACTTACAAAAGCTGTTTGAGAGACTAAAGAAGTACAAGATGAGGTTGAATCCAAACAAGTGCATATTTGGGGTACGGTCTGGTAAGCTCCTAGGCTTTATCGTCAGCAACAAGGGTATCAAGGTCGATCCTGCCAAAGTTAAAGCAATACAAGAGATGCCTGCTCCTCGCACTGAGAAGGAAGTCATAGGATTCTTGGGGCGTTTGAACTATATTGCCAGATTCATCTCTCACCTGACAGCTACTTGTGAACTAATCTTCAAATTATTGAAGAAAGATCAAGTAGTCAAATGGAATGATGAATGCCAAGTTTCTTTTGACAAAATCAAAGAATACTTGCAAGAGCCTCATGTGTTTATGCCACCAGCCGAGGGAAGACCGTGGATCATGTATTTGACTAGTTTAGACAATTCAATGGGGTATGTATTGGGGCAGCATGACGAGTCTGGCCAAAAAGACCATGCTAATTACTACCTGAGCAAAAAGTTTACCGACTGTGAAACCAGATATTCACTGCTCGAGAAAACTTGATGCACTCTGGCATGGGCTGCTCACTGGCTAAGATAGTATATGCTGACTCATACTACCTTGTTGATATCTAAAATGGATCTGATAAAATACATTTTCGAGAAGCCTGCTCTTTCTGGGTGAATAGCGAGATGGCAGATGATCCTGATAGAATATGACATACAGTATACTACCCAGAAAGCTAAAAAGGGCAGTGTACTAGCTGATCACCTCGCTCACCAAGCTGTAGAAGACTACCAGTCCATGAAGTTCGAATTTTCGGATGAAGACATCATGACATTAGACAACTGTGAAGAAATCAGGCCATATGATGGACCTGAACAAGGATCCCGATGGACCCTGTTCTTTGATGGAGCATCCAATGCGCTTGGCAACGGTATCGGTGTTGTACTCATATCTCCAAAAGGGTGTCATACTCCCTTTACTGCCAGACTTTGCTTCAATTGTACAAACAACATGGCATAATACGAAGCGTGCATCTTCGGTCTCAGAGCTGCCATATACCTGGGAATTAAATCCTTAGATGTGTTTGGAGATTCAGCTTTGGTCATCAGTCAGATCAAAGGGGAATGGGACACCAAACACCCAAACATTATCCCTTACAAAGAACATGTTTTTACATTGTTACCAAATTTTGAGAAGATTACCTTCGAGCATTTACCGCGAGAAGAAAATCAGCTAGCAGACGCACTAGCCACAATGTCATCTATGTTTAAACTTAATTGGGATAACAAATCTCCCTAGATCACCATTGAACGAATGGATGAACCAGCACACTTTCACGAGATTAATACTGAAGAAGTAGTGGACCAGCCTTGGTTTTACGAAGTCAAGAGGTATCTCGAGGCTCAAGAATATCTAGAAGGAGCTTCAATCAATGGTAAGAAGTTTTTAAGGAGATTCTCTGCTAAATTCCTCCTCAGTAATTACATCCTGTACAAATGCAATCATGACTCTATTACTCCGGTTCGTAGACAAGGTTGAAGCTGAAAGGATCATGGATGAATTGCATGAAGGCACTTTTAGTACCCATTCCAGTGGGCATACGATGGCAAAGAAAATCCTACGGGCAGGCTATTACTGGTCTACCATGGAAGCAAATTGCTATCAGTACTCTCGAACTTGTCATAAATGTCAAATTTATGCTGACAAAGTGCATGTACCCTCGGTTCCCCTGAATGTCTTGACAGCTCCTTAGCCCTTTGCTATGTGGGGGATTGATATGATTGGGGAAATCAAGCCGACAACCTCTAATGGACACTGCTTCATCCTAGTGGCCATTGACTGTTTCACAAAGTGGGTGGAGGCATCTTCCTTCGCTTCTGTCACCAAGAACGTTGTTGCCCGCTTCATCAAGCAAAATCTCATCTGTCAGCACGGTATCCCAGAAAGGATCATCATTGGCATTGGTGAAAATCTCAATAACACTATGATCACTTCCTTGTGCGAGCAATTCAAGATTCAGCATCACAATTCTTCTCCCTATCGGCCGAAGATGAATGGTGTTGTCGAAGCTGCAAATAAAAACATTAAGAAAATCATACACAAAATGACAGTCACATACAAAGACTGGCATGAGATGTTACCATTCACTCTCCGTGGATATCGTACCACGACTCGCACATCAACTGGGGAAACACCTTATTCTTTGGTTTACGACATGGAGGTTGTCTTGCCTATCGAGGTTCAGATTCCCTCTCTGAGGATTATGAAGGATGCAGGATAGAACAAAGACGATTGGATCCAAACTCGACTTAATCAACTGAATTTGATTGATGAAAAGAGACTTTCTGTTGTTTGCCATGGTCAAGTGTATCAAAAACGGATGATCAAGGCTTTCAACAAGAAAGTCAGATGCCAAGTTGTTGTACCCCAATTTCCCCCCCTAAGATTCCCCTATCATTTCATGTCAACTTGAGCATGACAAGATCACATTAGGGTTGGTTCTTCTTTTTTCCCTGTCTCCTATCTTTAAGTTTTCCCTTGAGGAATTTCCAAGCACCTTGGTTGTGTATCTTGTATATGTGTTGTTGACTAACCTCTAACCAAAATACAAAAAAAAAATATTTGTCTTTGTCTTTGTGCAATTTGTGTTTTGTAGGTACCAAGTTGAAGCATCCAATAAATAAGGCTTTCCAATTTGATTTGATCATGTATAGTGGAAAAAGAAGGTATGCATCAACCCATAAACCTATGTATCGACTCATCTTGTTGAGCAAAACCTGCATGTATCGACACATGCATGTATGCATCGACTCATCCTGTTTGAAAAACTTGCATGTGTCGACACATACGTGTTATGTATCGACTCATGCAGTTTGTGTGGTTCTGTAATATGTTGAAATCACCGTATGCATCGATACATAGAGGCATGTATCGACGCATGCTGTGTTATACAGCTAGGATGTATCGACACATACCATCTATGTATCGACACATGATGGAAAAATGCACGTGTTTTATGAAGAAAAGCCAGCAAATTCAAATTGTTATCATTTTGACTCCAATTTTTTCTGCATAATTTGAAAATTATCATTAATTCAAAATTGGCTCCAAGAATAAATTACCAAATTACCACTAATCCCAATTTTAAAACTCTATAAATAGAGACCTCATTTCATTCAAATCACAAGCTTTTGATATCCAAAATCATCTTGCTAAAAAATCTCTCAATTCTCCCCATTTACCAAATTCACCTAAAGCTCCATTTTCAAAAAGTTAGTAAGCTTTGCATTGAAGTTTACTAATCTTTGAGCTAAAACTTCATCCAAACACTTTTTTCTCCATCAATTCTCTACATCCAAGCTTTGGTGATTGATTCTTGTTGTTGAATTGAAGCAAATTCTGAAGTTGTTGGATAATTCTCAAAGTCTACCTTTGGTAAGTTGGATCATCATCTTAAACAATGTGATCTCTTGTGGATTTCTGGTTTTGATTTATTGAGCACTGTTTTATAACTCCATTAGTGCTATTTTCTCAAAAGTTTTACTGAAATTTTCATGTTCAATTGGATCCATGATCATAAGGTGTTTGATGAAAAGTTGGAACAAGAATTTGATCTTTAAAAATGCTGTTTTCTACTGATTTTTTTACAAGTTGGAATCAATTGTTGTAACATCACAATTGATTGTAACAGAAAATTGATTTGATAAAAAACTGCATTGATGCAATAGGTTGTTGTCTAAGCACAATTGATTGTAACAATGCCAAAAATACCTTTGCTGCCTTATTTTTGGGGCTGTTTTGACTCAAATATTTTTTTCTGGACACTCTCTTTGATGGATAATTTGGATTGCAATTTTAAATGTTCAATTTGTTTTTAAACTCAATGAACCTTGTGATGTAGATGAAGTTGGATAAATGTTCATCAATTCAAATCTACCTAAGAGTGAATTATTAATTCATTTTTGGTGCTTTGGATTAATGATATGTTTAGTACTTTAATCCATCTAGAGGAGTGGTTGAATTTAAAGATGAAGGAATGTTGAAATGGTAATCCAAATTAGCTTATCATTCCCCTCCCTCTTCATCTTATCCCTTTCTTTTTTAATTGTGCTACATGTTAAAGGATGGTGATCTCTATATCATTTATCCAAACATGAAGTACATAAATTGCTATTGACCGGCCTCAAAATAGGTGCGACTTCTACATAAGTCCACTTACGATTGCTTAATATAACGCTAAATTTTGTCCCGATTCAAATAAATGATCATTTGTGGCCCAAACTTATGATTGTAAGCCCAAGTATGTTAATTTAATCTCTTTGATCCAATAACCTTGAGATTCAATGTATGGAGGCTTTGGTTCTACCAATCCTCTAATGGATCTACAAAACCTTTGGTCAACGCGGATCACTTAAACATCATTGATCATTACATGTTACTTCTTTTGAGGATTCCAAAATGGATGATATACTTGACAAAAAGAAAATGCAACTTGTTGTGTGGAGGCTTTGGTTCTACCAATCCTCTAATGAGTTTCAAATATAAGTTTCAAGATGGTCATCCAACTAACCACTAATTTCTAACAATTGACATTGCTTTATGTTTTTATTTTTATGCTTTATGTACCATTTAATTTGAGCATTTACATCTTCCTGCCATTTTATTTTTTCTCACTTGAGCATTTACTTTTATGTCATTTTTATTTTGCTCACTTGAGCTTTTCTTTTAAAGATACCTAATAATCAACATGAACCATAAAAATCTTTAATATACTTGGACTATTTGGCTACTATCCTTGGCATTATGGAGCATTGAACTTCTTGGACTTAGGATTAGAGACCCTGGCCTATCTTGGAGACTTTGTGATTTTATTTGATATTTTGTCCGGAGTTCTTGAGGTTTACCTCAAGACATTGGGTTGTTTGTTTGTTTCGTGTGCAGGTTATTGTGATTACTTACTTTGTTTGTAATTTGGAATTCACCCGTATACAGCCGTTACTCTGCCCAATTTTTGCGAAGACTTAAAACACTTGAAGTTTGGTTCTCTCAAGAGGTCTAGTATCTTTGCTTGCTTGGTTTCAATCCAAAGAATGGGAATTCTATATTGACTCATAATGTCAAGTATTGGCTTCTTGTTGGTTAGATGGTTCTTATCCCTAGCTTTTACCTTATGCTTTAGGATAGCCTCTTCTCCTCCTCCTATATTATTTAATTTCAAAAATCTTCTCCCTCCTTTTAAAAACTCTTCCTATTTCTAAACTTGAAACATTTTCATAATAAACTTGGACTTAGGTCCATGCATTTTCAAAACATTTTCATAAATAAATTTCAATCAATTTAATAATACTTTGACATTTTTTTTGTGAGAAGACTAAAAGTCGATCAATCTCATTTCAAACCATTTTTGCCATTTTGGCTTTTATCTTTAAAATTTTCTCAAAAGATTAGACTCTTGTCAATCATTGTAGTGATGCAAACAATTATACTTCTACAATATGTAGTAAAGAGAGATATTTTCCACTTGGGTGTTGAGTGAGGCATTGTTGATTTTAAAATCCAAGCCATATCCTCCACTTTGAGATGATGTAAATTCTCCTTTCTCATGATTGTGGGTAGTAAGTATGTTCTCCATACAGACAATGACGATGATGTCTTATCTTATAAAATTAACCAACACACTTGTGTTCAAATTTTTAAAAGAGGAACTACGTGTACCCTAATCCCCTATTGCACAAAAGGTTGTACGTAGTCACTAAAGGTTCGCAACCGCGGCGGGTGCAAAAATCATAAAAATATTTCTTTTCTCACCTCCACCATCCATTTTATACATAACACATTTTCATAGCCAAAATATACAGATTTTTCAAAGAGGTTCCTGCGGAGTACCGTAGATGTTTAGGGTGCTAATACCTTCCCTTTGCATAACCAACCCCCTTACCTTGAATCTTTCCCCCTTTTTGGGTTATTTGCTCTTTTCCCATTCCTTTGGAAACAATAAAGTGCGGTGGCGATTTTGATTTTGATTTGTATAAAGTCTAGTCAATCCAATGGCTTAGTCTTGAACATTTCTACCTGTGATCGGTGGAAATAGAACTGACTGTTTTTTAATGCTGGTTCGCGAAAGGTCGCGGTAAGAAAGAGTCGCCACCTTCTTTTATGTTCTCCAACAAGGAAAGGATAAAAGCACAGCAAAATTCCTTTTCGAGATGTTTCTCGGTTCGGGAGGTAGATTATAGAAAGGGAAGGTGTTAGCACCCTTTCTATCCGTGGTTATCCACGGGCTCTTAGGTACTTGCTCACTATGTTTTCAAAAATTGTTTGCTTTTCTTGTGTTTGTGGGTTTTGAAAAAGTTTCGTTTGAAAACTTCTAGGTAACTCTTGTATCTGTCCTCAAGAGTGTATGAAGTATTTGTTTGAAAACTTTTTAAAAGTGTAGGTGCGAAAAGTTGTTTTTGTTTTTTGAAAGAGCAAGTATCCAGGAGAAATCTACCTACTCTAAGGAATTAAGCTGTGTAAATGTCCTTTAGACAGTACTATCCTACTATTGAGAAGTAGGTAGCACCGTTGTTGGAGTTATTCGGGTCAATTCGATTATAGGGACATGTGTGGTCACCAAAGCAATAGTAGGACGCCTTAGCGGTAACCCTAATGTCCTAGATCATTCTTTATCGAGGCAACCGTTTCGAGGCAACTTTTGATCTTTAGACAGGAGGGCGACCTCTAAAACACCCTATACTCAATGACCACCTCGAGGCAACCAAGTGAGGTGTACCCTAGGAGTGGCATGTGCGAGTGTGTCAGGATTCAGTTTATATTATCTTTGCACATGTATTATGGTGAGCTACGTTTTGATTTTAATATCCAAGCAAGTCTTGTCATGCATAATTAATAGTTATTAGTTTGCGGAAAGTAAATTGCAGAAAGTAAATCTACGCTATTACAAGGCGTCGGGTATTTACATCGCCAAAAACATAACCCTTGAAAAGTAAATTGCGAGAAAATAAAGAAAGCGATAAAAGAGGTCCTAATTATCTATTACATTCTCGGAGCAATTACATAAATATGATCAAAATAATAATATGCGCGCGAAGAGATCAAATCAGAGAAGTCCTTAGGGTTTTGACCCTTTTTTTAGAAAAGAATGAATTTTGGTCCTTTTTGCATTAAATTAAACCTAATTCTAATTAAATAAATAAAAGAAATGTTTTTTTTAAAGTTTTTTATGCTTTTAATGAAATAAAATAAAAGAAATTAAAATTACCAAGAAAACCCTAATTCTAAATTTATTTTATTTATTATGAAAAAGTCAAGATTAAACCTAATTATACTTAATTAATTTGTTAGAATTTATTTACAAAATAATAATTAATAGTGAAATTAATAAATAATAAAAATAAATAATATTTTAGGTTTCTGAATTTATTATGAAAAATAATTATGTGAGTTAATTAAATAATAATAATAATAATAGTTAAATAATAATAATAAAAATTAAAATGTAAAAGAAAAAGGAATAAAGAAACCAGGGGGTGCTGGGCCAGCTTTGGGGGTGAAGAAGCAATTTCTCAGGCCCATTAACAATCAAGTCCTTCTGACTTTGGGGAATTGTCCACGCGCAGGGTTGACTAGAAGTACCATGGTCAGCATCTCATGGCCATCAGATTTAAGCATGTAGCCACTTGGCGCCTGATTGTTTGAGGTGTATGATGGAAAACCTTTGAAAGCCTGCATATGAACATGGTAAGAAAAATATCAAACAATTATTTTGGGGGACCTGGGAATCGAACCCAGGTCCCAATGATTCCATGCCAGCACGCCCTCCACTACACCAACTTGCACGCTTTGTTATTATAATAATGATCAATTATAATATATAAAAAATAACAATCATGCTGGAACCAAAGTAAAACACGCGTGTTTTTGAATGCTCCAATGGCATATCACCACGTGCTTGTCTTCTTCGTTTGCCTGTTAAAAACACAGTTAGATAGCGGGGGTTTTTAACCCCCACAACCTGCAACCACGAATAATAGCGATTAGGCCTATGAGCAACAAAAATATTTCGCGATGGTCTCCCTAGATTCGTCTGGATTCAACGGTTTCAACCATGGGTCTTAAAGGCTCCAATTTTTCCTGGATAATAAAGCCCCAAAATCAAAGCTTAGGAACCCTAGAATTTGTCAATGGTATCTTTTGATTTAGGGTGTTTTTATCCAATTAACCTATGCAAAAGCTTCGTACAGTCCCTAGCAATACAAAACGATCACAAAAAGATGTTAAATATGCATGAATCAACGATTATGATTTTGGAAAAATGCTTCAAACCGTGTGTCTGTTCTTGACGATTTCTGTAGCTTTAAGGCTTGGTTTTGATTGCAAAACGTCCCTGAGAGTCCCAACAATGTATTAGAATCCACCAATTGCTTTGAATCGTGCTGGAACCTGGAAAACAATTTTGAGTTTTCTTTGAATTTTCTTGAATGGCTATGGCTTTTTTCTGCAGAGATTTCACGTTCATGGCATTAGGTTTAGCTTGTGTATATATAGTAGAAGAGAATTAGGTTAAATCTTGCACAAATAATCCATTGCATGATGGTTTGAATATTTGATTTGCAATCACATCTTTTTGAATCTTTTTGATTGAAGAAACTTGCAAAACTTGGAGATTTTTGTCCCTTTGATTTGCACACGAATTTTCCAGCTTGATTAGGTCATTCTTGCTTCAAAAAAGATTGAAAAACCATATCTTTGAATTGCCTACAATTTAAATTAATTAAATGAATTAAAATCAATTAAAAATCCAATTAATTAACAAAAATAATAAAATAAATTCAAATAGGCTTGATGGGTCGTGCATAGGCCTTGGATAAAGTTTCAAGAAGAAATTTGAGGCCCATTAGCAAAAACAAAGTGTTTTGAGCAAAGTTGTCTTTTGCAAATTCACAAAAATTTCCCAACTTATCCAATGCATATCTTGCTCAATTTTGATCATATGAACATGTTCTTGGACATTTTGGAAAGGTCTTGAAGTCCTCTAACCAATGCCTTTGGTCCCATGTCATTTGGATTTACCAATCTCAAGTTATGGTCTTTGACTTAAAGTGCATTTTTGTTGACTTTTGAAATTGACCTATAATGTAGAAATTGATAACTTTTTGTGAGAGCATTTCTTGGACTTGGAATGTGAAGATGCGTTGTAGGAAATGTCACCCCCTTCAAAATGAGAATTGGATGGGATTTTTCTGATGAACCATGAAAAAGTTATGCCCTGGTCAAGATATAATTGACTTTTCTACTGTCCAAAAATAGTAACTTCTTGCACCTTGATGATTTTTGAGCCATCCTTGTGGAATCATGATCAAGACTTGATCAAATGATGATTGTGGACTCAAAATAAGATGTTGACCAAAAATTCTGACTTTTGACTGCAAAATGACCATTTTGCCCCTGCAGTTGATTGTGAAGCAAATGGAGCTTTTGACTATGCAATTTGACATTGTGAGTCTTGAAACTTGGCATGTAGGTGCTTGAGAATATGTATAGGCCTATGAGACTTGATTGAGCCACTGAAAACCTCAAATTCTTTGAAGGAACCGAAACCCTAATTTTGACTGATCTTAGGAGGTATTTGGACTGTGCAACCCTTGAGAAATCTTGAACCATTTGAAGATGATTCTTGTCAAACCTTGAAGAATATGGGAGGGAAAATTTTGGGGTACAACTGTTGCCCCTGTTCAATCTTATTAAACCTGAGGATGTAGATTGGCTTGCGTGCCTTTCGTGATCCGAAGGTGGAAGATGATTGAACACTAGAGTGCCCAGAAATTTGCACTCGCATAGTGGAGTGTTAGCAATGTGATGTCGGGAATGGCCTTATAGATGCCATTTAGAGAAATGATGGATAGGAGGATGGGCTTATAGATGCCATCAGGAGATGTAATAGAATCTTGTCGGGAATGGGCTTATAGATGCCATTTGGAATTGTGTGTCGATCGCGTAAGAGATTCCTTAGCGAGAACTTGCATACTTGAGAAAGAAAGATGGTTTCCTGGCTTGCTACAGGTATTGATCTTCAAACTCTTCATGCAGATGATTTCCTGGCTAGATACAGGTATAGATCTACAATCAATCGCTCACAGATATGCCCTGGCTAGATACAGGTATCGAATTTGGAACTCAAAAAGGTTGGTAGAGATAGCTTTCCTGGCTGGATACAGGTGTAGACCTCTGACCTGAGAATGAAAGATAATTTCCTGGCCTGTTACAGGTGTTAATCTTCAAACTCTTCATGCAGATACTTTCCTGGCTAGATACAGGTATCGAATCTACAATCAATCGCTCAAAGATATGCCCTGGCTAGATACAGGTATCGAATCTGGAACTCCAAAAAGGTTGGTAGAGATAGCTTTCCTAGTTGGATACAGGTGTAGACCTCTGACCTGAGAATGAAAGATAATTTCCTGGCCTGTTACAGGTGTTGATCTTCAAACTCTTCATGCAGATACTTTCCTGGCTAGATACAGGTATCGAATCTATAATCAATCGCTCACAGATATACCCTGGCTAGATACAGGTATCGAATCTGGAACTCCAAAAAGGTTGGTAGAGATAGCTTTCCTGGCTGGATACAGGTGTAGACCTCTGACCTGAGAATGAAAGATAATTTCCTGGCCTATTACAGGTGTTGATCTTCAAACTCTTCATGCAGATACTTTCCTGGCTAGATACAGGTATAGATCTACAATCAATCGCTCACAGATATGCCCTGGCTAGATTCAGGTATCAAATCTGGAACTTCAAAAGGTTGTTCGAGATAGCTTTCCTGGTTGGATACATGTGTAGACCTCTGACCCGAGAAAGAAAGATGACTTCCTGGCTAGATACAGGTATTGATCTTCAATCTCTTCATGTAGATACTTTCCTGGCTAGTTACAGGTATAGATCTACAATCAATCGCTCACAGATATGCCCTGGCTAGATTCAGGTATCGAATCTGGAACCTCAAAAGGTTGGTCGAGATAGCTTTCCTGGCTGGATACAAGTGTAGACCTCTGACCCGAGAAAGAAAGACGACTTCCTGGATAAATACAGGTATTGATCTTCAATCTCTTCATGTAGATACTTTCCTGGCTAGTTACAGGTGTAGATCCATAATCAATCGCTCACAGATATGCCCTGGCTAGATACAGGTATCGAATCTGGAACTTCCAAAGGTTGGTCGAGATAGCTTTCCTGGCTGGATACAGGTGTAGACCTCTGACCCGAGAAAGAAAGATGACTTCCTGGCCTGTTACAGGTGTTGATCTTCAAACTCTTCATGCATATACTTTCTTGGCTAGATACAGGTATCGAATCTACAATCAATCGCTTACAGATATGCCCTGGCTAGATAAAGGTATCGAATCTGGAACTCCAAAAAGGTTGGTAGAGATAGCTTTCCTGGCTGGATACAGGTGTAGACCTCTGACCTGAGAATGAAAGATAATTTCCTGGCCTGTTACAGGTGTTGATCTTCAAACTCTTCATGCAGATACTTTCCTGGCTAGATACAGGTATAGATCTACAATCAATCGCTCACAGATATGCCCTGGCTAGATTCAGGTATCAAATCTGGAACTTCAAAAGGTTGGTCGAGATAGCTTTCCTGGCTGGATACAGGTGTAGACCTCTGACCCGAGAAAGAAAGATGACTTCCTGGCTAGATACAGGTATTGATCTTCAATCTCTTCATGTAGATACTTTCCTGGCTAGTTACATGTATAGATCTACAATCAATCGCTCACAGATATGCCCTGGCTAGATTCAGGTATCGAATCTGGAACTTCAAAAGGTTGGTCGAGATAGCTTTCCTGGCTGGATACAGGTGTAGACCTCTGACCCGAGAAAGAAAGATGACTTCCTAGCTAGATACAGGTATTGATCTTCAATCTCTTCATGTAGATACTTTCATGGCTAGTTACAGGTGTAGATCCATAATCAATCGCTCACAGATATGCCCTGGCTAGATACAAGTATCGAATCTGGAACTTCCAAAGGTTGGTCGAGATAGCTTTCCTGGCTGGATACAGGTGTAGACCTCTAACCCGAGAAAGAAAGATGACTTCCTGGCTAGATACAGGTATTAATCTTCAATCTCTTCATGCAGATACTTTCCTGGCTAGATACAGGTATAGATCTACAATCAATCGCTCACAGATATGCCCTAGCTAGATACAGGTATCGAATCTGGAACTTCCAAAGGTTGGTCGAGATAGCTTTCCTAGCTGGATACAGGTGTAGACCTCTGACCCGAGAAAGAAAGATGACTTCCTGGCTAGATACAGGTATTGATCTTCAATTTCTTCATGTAGATACTTTCCTGGCTAGTTACAGGTGTAGATCCACAATCACTCGCTCACAGATATGCCCTGGCTAGATACATGTATCGAATCTGGAACTTCCAAAGGTTGGTCGAGATAGCTTTCCTGGCTGGATATAGGTGTAGACCTCTGACCTGAGAATGAAAGATAATTTCATGGCCTGTTACAAGTGTTTATCTTCAAACTCTTCATGCAGATACTTTCCTGGCTAGTTACAGGTGTAGATCCACAATCAATCGCTCACAGATATGCCCTGGCTAGATACAGGTATCGAATCTGGAACTTCAAAAGGTTGATGGTAATCATCTTTTGACTGACTTTTTCCTGAAAAGACAAAACATTAGTTGTATGCAATGTCATGATGTATGAAATGCATGATATCATGATGTTCTCAGGAATAAATGAGATTGTGTCGTATGCACTTTATCATGTATGTAAATAGGAGATATGAAATGTGAAATGTTTATGAATGTATTTTCGTCCAGGAAAATAAATCCTTGACAAATGCCGGGAGCTTTGTTAAATCCTGAGCTGATGTTGAAGAGTAGAGTTCTTCGTCTCCGCTGGGGATGATGAACATAGATGTTTGTAAGAATAAACCGGTGGGAGAAGATGACTCCGTTGGGGAATAAACCTGGTGGAGAGATTACTCTGCGGGGAATTACTCTGTGGGAAGAGATGCTTCGCTGAGAATTTAATGATAACTCCGCTGGGGATTCCGTTGATAAGTTCTGTTGGGGATTTTGATGAACTCCGCTGGGGGATAGGAAGAACTTCGTTGAGGACTATCTGTATATTCTGCTAGGGAATATTAAGATCTTCTGGGGATACCCAACTTGTTCAGGATTGACAGTAGCCTATCTCTGCTTGGGGAGAGTGTTGCTGATTTGCTGGAGATACTGTGCCTCTTTAGGGAGGGGAGACCAACTCTGCTTGGGAGGAGTATTGCTGAACCTTGTCTTACTCTGCGGGGAGTGAAGGTATCTTGGTCAAATTCTTCAGCTGAACTTACCTTGTACCTGGAGGACAGAGTAACTTGTACCGTTCAGACAATTCTTATTGCCCCAGTTTCTGCGGGAGAAGGTACCTGTGGAGGTGCTTGATAACTGCCGATTTGACAAATCTTCTTCTGGTAGGCAAGTGACGAGATGACGGGACATAGTCGTACGCTTTTGATCCCTAACTTTTGCCTGGACCGCCCTTTCGGGTTTTCAGTCCATCGGGATACCCTTTTTTGCCCAAGCCGCCTTTTCAGGTTTTCGACTTGCCGGGTGTACAAATTTTTTCATTTTTATCCCTTATTTTTGCCCGAACCCTTTTGGTTCGCCGGGAAGCCCTTATTTTTGCCTAGGCCAGTCGACCTAGCGGGTCTTTGATTATGCGTAGTATTTTTCCGACTATGTACACGCTCTCAGAATGTAGGGAGTTTTCACTGTCAGAAGATGTTTGATCGTACCGGATTTGTCACTGGAATTCATGTCCAATGCCCCAATTGATTCTGATGGAGATTTGCCCCTGGCTATTTGGCATCCTTGAGAGATTCCTTGAATCTTGACTGGACTGCCCCAGATGATAGACCATGATCATGCCGTGCCCCTTGGTTGGAGGTGTTTCTTCCACTTGAGATGACCCTTGAGAAGGTTTTTGTTCACTAGATATTCGTCGTGCGAATTTCTCTGCTGTTCGAACAAATAGTCATATGCAAACAACGTTATTTTAAGAATGCAAAGCTCATGTCTGTCTTGAAGTTTTTGAAAATGCAGTTTTCAATAAAATAGGAAATTTTTTTTTGTAAAATGTGATGTCAACTCAGGATTTTACAACAAGCCCTACAGGAGTCAGGATACCTTTCGTAACAGTATGCTTTCGAACTAACCCATGCTTCAGCTAGGACTTTTAAGGGTTATAACGTGTCCTGGTTCACAGTTTAAGAAACAAAGGATAAAGGCTCAAAGTGTATTTGTACCCACCCGTTCTTCACGATGTTCTTCGATCCTAAACTCAGCTAATCGTGCGTTAGATCTTGTCTGAGTCTTTGCTCTGATATTCCAGTGATGGTTCAAATATTGACAGTTTATTTTGAAGAGGCAGTTATTTATTTTTTTGTTGAGGGTCTGTAGGACCTCTTTCTTTTTGATTTCATTATCCCTGTCTTTTTGCCTGAACTGTTTCTTTTGTGATTACAGTCAGCGGGATGCCCCAGGTTTTGACTTATTGGGCTTTTATTTCTGAGAGATAATGACTGCATGTCTTTATGATTATTCAGAACCATCACTGTCTTTTGTTTTGGAAGGACTCCTTTGATGCCATTCATTGTGCACCTGGATTAACTGAGAAAACTACCCTGCCCCAGGTTATAATTAAGGGTTTTAATTTTTGTGAAAAGAAAAACTCCAACTTCTTTGGCTCAAAGGGGTTGACTAGGGATTATCTTCATTATAACTCCACTGTTTAGGATTTGAAACAATGCCTGTACCTCATCAGCGGGGTCTGTTCAAAAGCCTACTGTAAAGATCGTGGTATCATTTTCGTCATCCTCCCTCTAAAGGCTTAGAATTTTTTTCGAGAGTTCATCATCACAAAATGAAAGCAATTTTAAGCATAGTGAACACAATTACTTCAAAACAGACATGTGTAATGCATTAATGAAATAAGAGAGTTTAACATGATAATTGTTTGAATAAGCAAAGAAAAAATACAATATCAGAATTCAAATGAACAAAAGTCTCTCAATCCTAGCCATGTTTTGGCAAGGGAGCAGTGATCACATTGGGAGTCTCAGGCGCTTCGAACTCGACCTCCTTTGCATCGATTAGGTCCTGAACCTTGTTCCTCAAAGTCCAACAATCATCTGTAGCATGCCCCGGGCTGTCAGAATGATAAGCGCAGCGAGCGTTGGGGTTATACCTTGAAGGTGTAGTGTTCGAATTCTTAGGAGGGTCCCTTAGAGTTACCAAATTGGTCTTCAGCAATTGTGGCAATATCTGAGACAGAGTCATACTAAGTCGAGTGAACTGCCTCCTGGGTCTCTCTTCCCTTTGTTAGTTGCGATGTTGAGGATCACTGGCCGGTTTTGAAATAACTACCACGTTGACAGCTTGGCGGTGTTCGGACCTATTCTGCCCTCTTGAACCATAGACAACACTGGATTCTTTCTTGAATGGTTTTTTCTCAGTGTTCGAGGAGTCACCCTTTTGTATCTTCCCAGACTTGATACCAGCTTCTATTCTCTCAACAGTCAAGATAAGGTCTGTAAACCCTGCAGAAGAATTCCCAATCAGATGGTTGAAGAACGGACCCGACAAGGTCCCCAAGAACATATCCACAAGCTAACGGTCAGTCAAAGGTGGCTGCACCCTTCCAGCAAGGTCTCTCCACTTTTGAGCATGCTCCTTAAATCCTTCACCCGTCCCTAGTGACATACCCTGGAGTTGGGTACGCGTAGGAGCGAGGTCGGAATTATACTGATAATGCTTATAGAACGCAGTAGCCAAGTCCTCCCAGTTACGAATACTGGCTCCATCTAGCTGATATAACCATTCGAGTTGAGTCCCTGAAAGACTATCCTGGAAGAAATGGATCCACAAATTCTTGTCAGTTGTATAAGGTTGGATCTTCCTTACATACGACCGAAGGTGCAGCTTAGGACAGGAAGCTCCGTCGTACTTTGCAAAAGCAGGTGCCTTGAACTTATGGGGAATCACCACCCCAAAGGATAAGCCTAGGTCTCTAAAGTCCAACCCAGGCATATGTTGAATCTCCATAGCACTTAAGCGGTCCTCCATCTGTTTGTACCTGTCCTCCGTAGGAGGGTACTGTTCATCATTATAATTTGTCTCGTTGTCGGAGACCACGGGACTAGGAACCCTTTCCTCTTGTAGATTGTCCTTCCCTACAGATGAAATGGTCAGCTCAACCTCATTCTGTGATCCATTCCCAGATCTGCATCTAGTGTTGAACAAAACAGTCCTCTTCTTCTTCTTCTTCCTCTCTTTCAGAATCAGAGTTTTCAAGTCCTGTTGACCCTGGGCTAGGCTTATAACCAACTCCTGGAACTGGGCATTCTGGGCCTGGAGGGCCTTGATAGCTTGTTCAGCGGAAGGTTTAGTAGACATGACGATTGCTGAAATAAACAACGAAGAAGGTAAGTGACCGGTAAAAAGGGTACCTGTAATGCAATGATATGTATGTATGCAATGTTTTCAAGGATCTCGCGGGATAAACAAGGAAATTGTTAGAATTTGAATTTTGCAGCTTGATTGAAGGAACTTCATGTTGCTGAGAGTCCTTCTTCAAGGGTCAAGACTCACCATATCGAGTGGGTCATAGCCCCTGACTCAAGTTATCATGCTTTGATCTCCAAACAACCTTGGCTAGAGGAAAATAAATCCTCTTTGCCCCTTGCTAGACATTTGGTTCATCCTGACCTGCATCACAAACCCTTGAGATCCTTGAAATGGTTAAGGAAATGCTATGGTATGATGTTATGATTCGTGGATGCAAAGGTGTGAGGTGTAAGTAAGCCCTGTAATAAGTCCAGATTAAGGACTGTAAACAAAACCTGCAAGGAACTCACGTGTCAGATAACAAGAATGTGCAATTAGTGCAAGTTTGAAGGCACACAAGTCACACAAAAGAGCCCTTAGAGTTCAGGCCAGCATGAAGTTTAGGTACTACCCTCTTTCAATTTCAGTTGGTTAAGACCTGTCCTAGAAAATAGTAACCGGGTTCTAGAGGATCTCAATATCACTGACTACCCTCAATCGGTCATAACTCCAGCTTCGCAATCTTTTCTTGCGGCCGAAACCATCGCGAGAGTTTAGCCTCAATGAGTGTAGCATACTGCTACTGTTCTATGGCCAAGTTGGGTCAATTTAAGGTTCTAAGGTCGGTTGGTGCTTAATGACTCCTCAGAAGACCCATATTCTCCTCGTTCCAACACAAGGGATATCGGTACAGGCCAAGGTGTCACACCAACGTAGCTACTGCTTCACCCGTGTCGATCTACGCCGGACAGGTCCCTCACAGCTTATTGCTACCTAAAGGGTATTCCCCAGATCTGGGTTAGGATCTATGAAACTCCAATACAAGCCCACAAATATAAAAGCAAACAAAGCATGCAATTGAAAACATAGAATGATCTAATCCTAAGGTACACCTCACTTATAATAGTCCCCAGCAGAGTCGCCAGTTCTGTGATCGGTGGAAATAGAACTGATTGTTTTTTAATGCTGGTTCGCAAAATGTCGCGGTAAGCAAGATTCGCCACCGTCTTTTATTTTCTCCAACAAGGAAAGGACAAAAGCACAACAAAATTCCTTTTCAAGATGTTTCTCGGTTCGGGAGGTAGATTATAGAAAGGGAAGGTGTTAGCACCCTTTCTATCCGTGGTTATCCACAGGCTCTTAGGTACTTGCTCACTATGTTTTCAAAAATTGTTTGCTTTTCTTGTGTTTGTGGGTTTTGAAAAAGTTTCGTTTGAGAACTTCTAGGTAACTCTTGTATCTGTCCTCAAGAGTGTATGAAGTATTTGTTTGAAAACTTTTTGAAAGTGTAGGTGCGAAAAGTTGTTTTTGTTTTTTGAAAGAGCAAGTACCCAGGAGAAATCTACCTACTCTAAGGAATTAAGCTGTGTAAATGTCCTTTAGACAGTACTATCCTACTATTGAGAAGTAGGTAGCACCGTCGTTGGAGTTATTCGGGTCAATTCGATTATAGGGACATGTGTGGTCACCAAAGCAATAGTAGGACGCCTTAGCGGTAACCCTAATGTCCTAGATCATTCTTTATCGAGGCAACCGTTTCGAGGCAACTTTTGATCTTTAGACAGGAGGGCGACCTCTAAAACACCCTATACTCAATGACCACCTCGAGGCAACCAAGTGAGGCGTACCCTAGGAGTGGCATGTGCGAGTGTGTCAGGATTCAATTTATATTATCTTTGCACATGTATTATGGTGAGCTACATTTTGATTTTAATTTCCAAGCAAGTCTTGTCATGCATAATTAAAAGTTATTAGTTTGCGGAAAGTAAATTGCAGAAAGTAAATCTACGCTATTACAAGGCGTCGGGTATTTACATCGCCAAAAACATAACCCTTGAAAAGTAAATTGCGAGAAAATAAAGAAAGCAATAAAAGAGGTCCTAATTATCTATTACATTCTCGGAGCAATTACATAAATATGATCAAAATAATAATATGCGCGCGAAGAGATCAAATCAGAGAAGTCCTTAGGGTTTTGACCCTTTTTTGAGAAAAGAATGAATTTTGGTCCTTTTTGCATTAAATTAAACCTAATTCTAATTAAATAAATAAAAGAAATGTTTTTTAAGTTTTTTATGCTTTTAATGAAATAAAATAAAAGAAATTAAAATTACCAAGAAAACCCTAATTCTAAATTTATTTTATTTATTATGAAAAAGTCAAGATTAAACCTAATTATACTAAATTAATTTGTTAGAATTTATTTACAAAATAATAATTAATAGTGAAATTAAAAAATAATAAAAATAAATAATATTTTAGGTTTCTGAATTTATTATGAAAAATAATTATGTGAGTTAATTAAATAATAATAATAATAGTTAAATAATAATAATAAAAATTAAAATGTAAAAGAAAAAGGAATAAAGAAACCAGGGGGTGTTGGGCCAGCTTTGGGGGTGAAGAAGCAATTTCTCAGGCCCATTAACAATCAAGCCCTTCTGACTTTGGGGAATTGTCCACGCGCAGGGTTGACCAGGAGTACCATGGTCAGCATCTCATGGCCATCAGATTTAAGCATGTAGCCACTTGGCGCCTGATTGTTTGAGGTGTATGATGGAACACCTTTGAAAGCCTGCATATGAACATGGTAAGAAAAATATCAAACAATTATTTTGGGGGACCTGGGAATCGAACCCAGGTCCCAATGATTCCATGCCAGCACGCCCTCCACTACACCAACTTGCACGCTTTGTTATTATAATAATGATCAATTATAATATATAAAAAATAACAATCATGCTGGAACCAAAGTAAAACGCACGTGTTTTTGAATGCTCCAATGGCATATCACCACGTGCTTGTCTTCTTCGTTTGCCTGTAAAAAACACAGTTAGATAGCGGGGGTTTTTAACCCCCACAACCTGCAACCACAAATAATAGCGATTAGGCCTATGAGCAACAAAAATATTTCGCGATGGTCTCCCTAGATTCGTCTGGATGCAACGGTTTCAACCATGGGTCTTAAAGGCTCCAATTTTTCCTGGATAATAAAGCCCCAAAATCAAAGCTTAGGAACCCTATAATTTGTCAATGGTATCTTTTGATTTAGGGTGTTTTAATCCAATTAACCTATGCCAAAAGCTTCGTACAGTCCCTAGCAATACAAAACGATCACAAAAAGATGTTAAATATGCATGAATCAATGATTAGGATTTTGGAAAAATGCTTCAAACTGTGTGTCTGTTCTTGACGATTTCTGTAGCTTGAAGGCTTGGTTTTGATTGCAAAACGTCCCTGAGAGTCCCAGCAATGTATTAGAATCCACCAATTGCTTTGAATCGTGCTGTGTAGTTGTTTAGGTATTGGCTTGCATTTTTGGTAAAACCCAAGTGTATGTGTGAATGTCATGACTGATGTCATAACATTCTAGTTTAGTTTGTACTGACTCATTAGGTACCTTTGCAGAAAAATATTGTAATTCAAGTACTGATGTTTATAAGTATGTATCTGAGCATTTTGCAAAATGATCACATTTTGCTAAATCAGTAGACAGGTTTTCTCAGATGTCATAACAGATGTTATGACATCCTGTTCTGAACTAACAGGTTTGCAGGTTGGATAAGTCTGAGTTTTTTCAGGAAAATAACTCAGTCTTTCCTGAACAGAATCCTGCGTTTTCTGAGGGGTAACCTAGCTCAACCCTAACCTGGTTAATAAAGTCCTGTGACCTGGTCTTTAGGTTAAACGGAATTAACCCTAGGTTTTTGTGGAAACCCTAACTGAAGTTGCAGCTGCTATATATTCAACAGAGCTGCTGTTTTGCATGGCATCCCTTTTATTGATCAGAAGATCATTTGTAATCTGTATAGGTTTGATTATTGTACTCCAAGCAATTATCATTGTGATAAGTGACTTGGAATAGGTTTCTAATTGTAAGGGTTGTGTAGCACTCAAAGCTTTGAAGCAAGAGTGTTTGAATGTTCCTTGACTAAAGCTGTGAAGCAGAGTCAAGTTAGCTGTGTGCATCACTCAAAGCTGTGAAGCAAGAGTGATTGTGTTGCTTGATTAAAAAAGCTGTGAAGCTTAATCAAGTGTTTGTTTTTTGAAGAGTGTCTTCATCAATTCTTAAGTCAAATTGGTTTATGTATCACTGCTGTGATTGAGGGGGAGTGAGTAGGAACTCAGGTTTAAGTTGTACTTAGATTGGAATTGCATTGGGTAGGTCTTAAGTGAAGGAGATAAACTGGTTGGTTTATTCCTGAATTAACATCTCTTATAGTGGATTTCCTCCCTGGCTTGGTAGCCCCCAGAGTAGGTGTTGTTGCACACTGAACTGGGTAAACAATTGACTGTGTTCTTTATTGCTTTTGTATTTACTGTCATATAGTAAGTCAGATATGGTGTCATAACATTGAACGTGACATTGAGTATCTGCAGCCAGAATTTCAATTGGCATCAGAGCAGGCACCCTGCCTGTATTACTGGGTGAGATCTAGGGATATCACTTTCTGGCACTATGGACAAAGAAGGAGTTTTTGGAAATAGACCACCCATTCTAGATGGAACTAATTATGACTACTGGAAACCTCGTATGATTGCCTTCCTAAAATCTCTAGACAAAAAGGCTTGGAGAGCTGCTGACAAAGGATGGATTCATCCCACCATAACTGAGAAAGATGGGACAATCAGTCTGAAACCTGAGGAAGATTGGAGTAAAGAAGAAGATGAGTTAGCTCTGGGAAATTCAAAAGCTTTAAATACCTTGTTCAATGGAATTGATAGAAACATTTTCAGACTAGTACATCAATATGAACTGGCCAAGGAAGTTTGGGACACTCTCAAAACTACTCATGAGGGCACTTCCAAAGTAAAAATGTCAAGGCTTCAGATGTTGACCACCAAGTTTGAGAATCTAAAAATGATGGAAGATGAAACCATTCGTGAGTTTCACATGAACATCTTGGAGATTGCCAACACCTCAGGAGCACTGGGAGAAAAGATGTCAGAAGAAAAACTGGTGAGGAAGATTCTCAGATCCTTGCCTAAAAGATTTTCAATGAAGGTAACTGCCATAGAGGAAGCCCAGGACATTAGCAAGTTGAAAGTGGATGAACTTATTGGGTCTCTTCAGACTTTTGAGATGGGGATCACTGATAATGGTGTCAAGAAGAACAAGAGCATAGCACTTATGTGATACGGTGGGAGAACTGACTAGGGTTTTGCGTTCGTGTTCGCAAATGTTTCGGTTGAGCAAGAGTCGCCACCGACTTTTTATTTTATCCTAAGGAAAGGTTTAAAAAGCACAGCAAAAACCTTTGAGATTTTTCTTGGGTTCGGGGAGTAGATTATAGAAGGGGAAGGTATTAGCACCCCTTCTATCCATGGTTATCCATGGGCTCTTAGGTACTTGCTTAGATCAACTTGCCTTGGTTTTCAATTGTTTGAAATGGTGCTTTGTGTGTGGTTTTGAAAATGTTTTGAAAAGATGCCTTGTATTAGGCTAACCTTGTAACAATTCTTTATTCGAATGTTTTACAAAAGGTGTTTTATCTTTTAAAAGAGATGTTTCAAGGGTTTGAAAAGTTGATTTTTGAAAGTGTTTGTGAAGTGGGTTTTGAAATTAGGCAAGTGTTTTCTTGGAAAGTTAGCAAGTACTTAAGAGTTTGTCTACCCTAAAAATTTCCTCAAAGATTTTTATTATGTTTTAAACCTTTTGACAATTTTGCTCCACCATTGCATTTGGTGGACAATCTTGTCTTAGGAGATGAAAAGGGACAGGCGCGGGTCATCGTTTGGACCATAATTGCAACGGCGTTAAATGTCTTTGGGCAATTCTCTTTAAGGGACTTGATCATTTGTTTTTGTTTGTTTTGAAAAGTTTTATCGAGGGACTATGATCATTCATATTGTTTGCTTTGCCCAAAGAAATTCAACATACAACATGGCCCAATTATTTGAAGGCAACAAAGTGGAATACCCTAGGGGTGCAAGTGTGAGAAGTGTTGTTTATTTTCATGCTCATCTATCTTGTATTAGGTCAAACTATTTTTTATCGTTTTTTCGCATGCAAACCCTAATTCTAACATGGCATAATTAGAAAGCGTATAAAGTGCGAAATTTAAATTCCTATGCTATTACAACATAATAATATAGGGAGGGGGGTACAAATTTACAAATGGGGGATATTAGACAAGGATTTAAATCTAAATTATTACATCATTTTTGAATATTTGCAAGGTAAGTAAATTGCACAATTAAATAGAAATTAAATAAATATGCAAAAATGCAAAAAGAAAGTTTTTATATGTATGAAAAATATTATTTATGTAAAGATAAAAATAAGAAAATAAAAAAGGATATTATTTTTGAGTATTTTCATATTTAGGGCAAAACCCTAGTTTTAATCAAAATGTATATTAATTAATTAATCCACATAATATTTATTATTTACATACAAGAATAAAATATGGTACATTTGAACAAAGGTCATTTTTTTATATTAAATATTAAAATAAAATATATACATTTTTTGGCATTTTTATTCTAAGTATAATAATATATATATATATATATGTATATTTATATTATAAATATGTATTATATACAAAATAAGTATTTACTTAATATTTTAATAAAAATAAAAAAGGTATTTTTTATGTGAGATATTTTCAGAAGGTAAATAAAAATGCAAATAGAAGTATTTTTTTTTTTACATATTTTCTATTTATCTTAAATAACAATATATATCTATTTATATACAAATCAAAAAGAAAATCAAATAAAAACCAAATAAAATCAAAAAATGATGAGAAAAATATTTTCAAAATTTTAATATGTTGAGAAAAAATAAACAAGTCAAACAAAAAAAGAAAAAGTCAAAAATGTCAAAAAATGAAGCAAATGGGCTGAGGGGTGTGAAACAGAAAAAATGGTGTGGATAGCAAAAATAACACAGGCCCAGCCCAATCCACTTCTTCTTCAACCTCTGAACAGATTTTGTTCAAAAACGCGCGCCAACAAGCTCCCTTTGAATGTCCTGATTCTTTGATCCTTTGAACAAACTTCCAACACAAAACATGTAAAGCATAATCTCACGATTTCATACATATAAAGAACATGAACTATCTCTCTAAGATGAGGGAGAATTTCTCTCCCCCTCTTTTCTGACCTAACTTTTCTACCATTTTCAGAGCTCAAATTCTCTCTACTCAGACAAAAGAAATGAAAAGTAAAGCTATGTACATGTTCAGGGCTATGAGTAGGACCTTGTTTCTTTACAAACTTAAGACTAAATATGCATGATAAGAGAGATACGAATTCAAACTTTTACCTATTCAGTTGGACTTCTATCTGGAGAATGAGGAACTTTCAGTGCAAGGTGATGATTGGAAAAGCTTCCTTGAGGTCCAGGGATGCTTTTTCAATGCTTACTTTGTCTTGAAACTCCTTGTATCGAGCTGTGGAACTTCAACTGCAAAAGGAAAAATTAAAAATGGTGGAAACTGTTAGAGTGATTACAGGTCAGGTTTTAGGCCATGGTTAGTTTGCATATGTTGTATGGAAGGTGTATGAATGGATTTTGGTGAGAATGCTCGAGGGAAATGGGAGTTTGCACTCAAACTGCAGAGGCAACCCCTGTTTTTGCAGTTTGAGGATGATTATGGCAATGGGAGTGTTTGAGAGGTCAAGGATTCGTGCAAAAGCTTGGTTGGGATGTACTGAGTGTGTTTGATATCTTCTGTGTTGTGTTTTTAAGCTGAGGTTCAAGTTCTCACAAGTTATGGACCTTTCTTCTTTTCTAAGCAACAAAATGCCACTTGATGTTCTAGGCATGTAGGGGGCCTCCTAATGGGCTGCATAATCTTCTCTTGATCAGAGCAATTTGTCCATAATCTTGTGCCATTCAGACTTAGCTTGTACTTGTTGGATTTCTAATTTGACATAAAGTGAACTTTTGCAAAAATGGATAGTTTACTTTTTCCAAATTGGGATTAATCCTTTAGACAAAGCTTGAACTCAAAGAACTTGGTCTTGGTACAAAGAATATGCATTAAATTTATGAGTGTAACTTGGTTTAGGGACCTGTAATCAAGGGCATGCTGGTTTTGAGAAGTTGCATAATCTTATGAACATGAAAAATGGCCAATTCACAAGTGAGTTTTTGCTATATTGTGAAATTCGATTCTCCCTAACCATGAACTTGTTTGAGAAGTTCTTGGACATTTTGGAAATCTTGGAATGAGTACTACAATCCATCTTTGAAATGCAAATTGAAATTCCAAGTGGAAGGGTATGAAAAATGGCCTTGAAGTGGGGTAGAAAACCTTGTCAAAATAGGTTAAAATTCTACTAAGTTAAAAATGGTTTAGTGCCCTTATTCAAAAAATTATAACTTGAGATACAAGCTTCAAATGAGAAAACTTTGTGAATCAAAGTTGTAGATTATGCAACAATCTACAACTTTAATGTTTTGACTTTTGTTTGAATCAAAATGGATCATGGTGAAAAGATGGGGCAAAGTTGGGAAAAAATTAGGGTTTTTCATAACTTAGAAAAATTCTAAGTTATGAAAAATTCCATTTTCAAACCCTAATTTGCAATTTGTGATTTCTTGGTGAACAAGTTTCATGATTTGGCATATTTTGATGGAAAATGAATCTTGACTCTTGATTTTGACCAAAAAGTCAAAGTTTGACTTTTCAGTATACAGTCAAAATTGATCAATTGACTGGGAAATTCAACTGTCAATCTTGTGTACTTGGGATCTTTTGAGTTTGATGAACATGTCAAGATAATTCCATGGGGTCCTTGAGTCCATATATGAGCTTGGTTTGCCATTTGCTAGGTCAAACAGTCAAAAATTGCCTTTGTGCAGTCAAAACCCTAAAAATGACCATTTTGCCCTTTTGGTGATCTGATCAAATTTCTTGTGGAATTGTGATCCAAACTTGATCAAATGGTTCATATGAGTTCATAATGTTGAGGTGGATCAAATTTCATGAGATTTGACTGTCAATTGGCCACAGTTGACTTTTTCCCCAATACAGTTGATTTCTAGGTCAACTGTCCAATTGACTGGGCAAAACTTGGAATCAAGACTTGAAACTTGGTATGGATAATCTTGGGAGTCCAATATGAAGCATGAAAGTCATATTGGGCACTTTGGGTCAAAACAACTTTGTGCAAACACAAACCCTAATTCTGAGTCCATAGTGCAAGGGGAGGTCTTGAGCAGATGAAACCCTAACTGAGTCCTGGGCTTCAAGAGCTTTGTGAGGAGAGAGTAATGAGAAATGGGAGGGAAAATTTTGGGGTACAACAGTTGCCCCTGTTCAATCTTCTTGAATCCGAAGAGTTAGATTGGCAGGCTTGCCTTTCGCGACTCGAGGGTAAAAGGAGATTGGACACTAGAGTGCCCGGAAATTTGCATTCGTCAAAGCACTGGATGCGGGAATGGGCTTAGAGATGCCATTTGGAGATGGGCTTAATGATGCCATCTGAGAGAGTGACAGAAACTTGTCGGGGATGGGCTTAAAGATGCCATCTGGAAGGGAATATTAGGAAAGTGTCCAAGCTTTGGACCATTTCTGAATTGGGGGTCCGAACAAGCAATAGGTTGACATCCGTTGTTGGGAGGAACCTGTAAGCTGTTTTCAGAAAGTTGCATCTGAACAAATTGATAGATTAACATCCGTTGTTGGGAAGAATCCATAAACTGTTTTCAGAAAGTCTTGAGAAGAATCTGAACAAGTGATAGGTTAACATCCATTTACTTGGAGAACCCGTGAACTGTTTTCAGAACTCTTGAAGTTGAATTAGCAATAGAGTCGCATCCGTTGTTGGGAAGCGTCCGTAAACTAAATTCAAAGGTTGCATCTGAACAAGTTGATAGATTAACATCCGTTACTTGGGAAGAATCCATAAACTGTTTTCAGAAGTCTTGAGAAGAATCTGAACAAGCGATAGGTTAACATCCGTTTACTTGGAGAACCCGTGAACTGTTTTCAGAACTCTTGAAGTTGAATTAGCAATAGAGTCGCATCCGTTGTTGGGAAGCGTCCGTAAACTAAATTCAAAGGTTGCATCTGAACAAGTTGATAGATTAACATCCGTTACTTGGGAAGAATCCATAAACTGTTTTCAGAAGTCTTGAGAAGAATCTGAACAAGCGATAGGTTAACATCCGTTTACTTGGAGAACCCGTGAACTGTTTTCAGAACTCTTGAAGTTGAATTAGCAATAGAGTCGCATCCGTTGTTGGGAAGCGTCCGTAAACTAAATTCAAAGGTTGCATCTGAACAAGTTGATAGATTAACATCCGTTACTTGGGAAGAATCCATAAACTGTTTTCAGAAGTCTTGAGAAGAATCTGAACAAGCGATAGGTTAACATCCGTTTACTTGGAGAACCCGTGAACTGTTTTCAGAACTCTTGAAGTTGAATTAGCAATAGAGTCGCATCCGTTGTTGGGAAGCGTCCGTAAACTAAATTCAAAGGTTGCATTTGAACAAGTTGATAGATTAACATCCGTTACTTGGGAAGAATCCATAAACTGTTTTCAGAAGTCTTGAGAAGAATCTGAACAAGCGATAGGTTAACATCCGTTTACTTGGAGAACCCGTGAACTGTTTTCAGAAGTCTTGAGAAGAATCTGAACAAGCGATAGGTTAACATCCGTTTACTTGGAGAACCCGTGAACTGTTTTCAGAACTCTTGAGATTTGAATGATATTAGTCTGTCGACTGACCTTTCCTGAAAAGGCAAAGAGTTAGCTGTATGCAATGCTATGATGCATGATACAATGTATATTCATGTGTTAGGAATGTAAATGGATGTGCATGTAAGCTGGAGAACTGTCTTGCACAGGATAGATGAATCCGGGGTAGCGGATGATAGAAGTATCCTGACTGCTGCCGGGGAAAATAAATCCTTGGCTGTCGCTGGGGAAGAGAATTCCTGATGACCTCTACTGGGGAGTCCCAAACTAGTAGACTCATGCTGGGGAGGTCAGATTTGAGAATCGTCAGCTTGATGGGAAGTAACTCTGGAGACTTCACTGGGGAACTCAAGATTTGTCCTTCCAAAACTCTGTGGGGAGAAAGTTTAAAAGTCTGACTTCGTTGGGGATTGTCCACTTGAAGCTCTTGATCTTCTGGGGATACTGAAACTTAAACTCTGAGGGGAATTGAATTCCTGAGGATTCCCTGGCTGGGGATTTGCAAAGATAAGTTACTGCTGGGGAATTTGATGAACTCCGCTGGGGATAGGGAGAATTCTGGGGAATGCGATCTTCCGTGGTTGTTAGCTGAGGATAACCCAGTTATAAGCCTTTGTGGGGAATAACCTTGAATAAAACTCGGAAGGGACGTCCGTACTCTGCGGGGAATACCTTTCAGAACCTTACTGGGGACAAGCTTCGAGGGTCTGCTGGAGAGAGAGACCTCAGGGCTTGCCAGGGATGTGGATTACAGGTCTTGAGGGATTTCCTTTGAAAGGGTGTCAAAATGTCCGTCTGTACTTTCATCCTATCAGTAATCCTTTTCTTAGGTTTTAAATAGGAATTGATCATGTTTTAAATGCATATGCCTATTTAACAAAACATTGGACGTTTCTCAAAATAAAGCAAATAGTGCAAGAGAAAAAGAAAAAGGGAAATGACACAAATTCTGGGAAGAGTATTTGTATTGATTTTCTTTGAGTATATTTGTACAAAGGAAACAATCATCCTAGTAAGAGGATCTTGCCGTAAATATTTGAAAAATTTATACAAAATAAAGATGGCTATGTGAAATAATTCCATGGGATTCCGTTCTGCTGTAGCTTTCACAATTCCGAACCTCTGTTCATTCAATGCTTCGTTTGACGATGGCTGGATTGATCAGAAACCTGGGACTGGTTGATAAAGAGACCGTCTTTGAAGTGATCTGACGAGACATAGTCATACGCTTAAATTCCCTAACTTTTGCCTAAATCGCCCTTTCGGGTTTTCGATCCACCGGGAAACCCCTTTTTGCCCAAGCCGCCCTTTCGGGTTTTCGACTTGCCGGGTGTACAGATTTTTTTTTGTTTTTATCCCTAATTTTTGCCTGAACCGCCCTTTCGGGTTTTCGGTTCACCGGGATGCCCATTTTTGCCCAAGCCGCCCTTTCGGGTTTTCGACTTGTCGGATTACTTTATGCGTAGTATCTTTTGACTATGTCTGCGTTCGCAGGGTGCGGCAAATCGTCACCGTCCATGGTGGTCAGGATCATTGCACCACCAGAAAATATACTCTTGATCACAAATGGTCCTTCATATGTAGGAGTCCATTTGCCCCTGGGATCACTTTGCGGTAAGATAATCCGTTTGACTACTAGATCTCCGACTTGATACACCTGACGCCTAACTTTCTTGTTGAAAGCCTTGATCATCCGTTTTTGATACGTCTGACCATGGCATATAGCAGCAAGTCGCTTTTCGTCGATCAGATCGAGTTGATCAAGTCGGGTCTGCATCCAATCATCTTCATTCAAACCCGCATCTTTCATGATCCTTAGAGAAGGGATCTGAACTTCCATAGGCAAAACAGCCTCTATGCCATAAACCAGAGAAAATGGGGTTGCCCCAGTTGAAGTACGGGCCGTCGTGCGGTATCCATGCAGAGCGAATGGCAACATCTCATGCCAGTCTTTGTAAGTGACTGTCATTTTCTGAATGATCTTTTTAATGTTTTTGTTCGCAGCTTCAACAGCACCGTTCATCTTCGGCCGATAGGGAGATGAATTGTGATGATAAATCTTGAACTGTTCGCATAATGCAGTGATCATTGTATTATTCAGATTTGTACCGTTGTCTGTGATGATCCTGTCGGGAACACCATACCGACATATGAGGTTATGTTTGATAAAGCGGGCAACCACATTTTTGGTGACAGAGGCGAAGGAAGCTGCTTCGACCCATTTAGTGAAGTAGTCGATGGCAACCAGGATGAAGCGATGTCCGTTGGAAGCCGTGGGCTTGATCTCTCCAATCATATCAATGCCCCACATTGCAAAGGGCCACGGAGCAGTCAGGACGTTGAGGGGAACCGGAGGGACATGAACTTTGTCAGCATAGACTTGACACTTGTGACAAGTACGGGAATGCTGATGGCAGTCCGCCTCCATGGTAGACCAGTAATAGCCTGCCCTTAGGATCTTCTTAGCCATTGTATGCCCGCTCAAGTGAGTGCCAAATGGTCCGCTGTGTATGTCGGTCATAATCAACTCTGCTTCAGCTTTATCCACACACCGGAGTAATACGCAATCATGGCTTCGTTTGTAAAGGATGCCGTTGCTCAGGAAGAACTTAGCAGCGAATTTCCTTAAGAACTTCTTGTCATTCACAGAAGCTCCTTCAGGATAATCTTGGGTCTCGAGATACCTTTTGATTTCATGGAACCAAGGCCGTTCCACTACTTCTTCGATATTAATCTCGTGACAATGCGCGGGTTCATCCATTCGCTCGATGGTGACTTGGGGAGCCTCGTTATCCCAGTTGAGTTTAAACATGGAGGACATTGTGGCTAGAGCATCTGCTAGCTGATTCTCTTCTCGCGGGAAGTGCTCGAAGGTAATTTGCTTGAAGTGAGGCAACAATGTCAGAACATGTTCTTTGTATGGAATAAGATTAGGATGCTTGGTATCCCAATCTCCTTTGATCTGGCTGATGACCAAAGCCGAATCCCCGAATACGACCAAAGATTTGATCCCCAAGTCTATAGCAGCCTTGAGACCAAAGATGCAGGCTTCAAACTCAGCCATGTTGTTTGTGCAGCTGAAGCAAAGTCGGGCCGTGAAAGGAGTGTGGCATCCTTCCGGAGAAATGAGTACTGCGCCAATGCCATTTCCAAGTGCATTTGAAGCACCATCAAAGTACAGGGTCCATCGGGATCCCTTTTCGGGTCCGTCATACGGTCCGTCACTTTCAATGTTGTCCAAATTCATGATGTCCTCGTCTGGGAAGTCAAATCTCATGGGTTGATAGTCTTCAATGGCCTGATGAGCCAGATGGTCAGCTAATACACTCCCTTTTATAGCTTTTTGGGTGGTGTACTGGATGTCATACTCAGTTAAGATCATTTGCCATCTAGCTATCCTTCCAGATAAAGCGGGCTTTTCGAAGATATATTTGATAGGATCCATTTTGGATATCAACAAGGTAGTGTGAGTCAGCATATACTGTCTTAGTCGGCGAGCAGCCCATACCAAAGCGCAGCAAGTTTTCTCGAGCAGTGAGTAGCGAGTCTCACAGTCGGTAAACTTTTTGCTAAGGTAATAAATAGCATGCTCTTTTCGACCAGACTCGTCATGCTGGCCCAGAACACACCCCATTGAATTATCCAAGACGGTCAAATACATGATCAAAGGTCTTCCTTCGACGGGTGGCATCAGAATAGGAGGTTCTAGCAAATATTCCTTGATTCTATCAAAAGCAGCTTGACAATCGTCGTTCCATTCCACTACCTGATCTTTCTTCAAGAGTTTGAAAATTGGCTCACAGGTAGAGGTCAGATGTGAGATGAACCTGGCAATATAGTTTATGCGCCCCAAGAAACCTCTAACTTCCTTTTCGGTACGGGGAGCAGGCATCTCTTGTATTGCTTTTACTTTTGCCGGGTCGACTTCAATGCCTTTGTTGCTTACAATGAATCCCAAGAGTTTACCGGACCTAACTCCAAAAGTGCATTTGCTTGGATTCAGCCTTAATTTGTATTCTTTCAATCTGGCAAACAGCTTTTCCAGATGTTCAAGGTGCTCTTCCTCTGTTTGCGACCGAGCTATCATATCGTCTACGTAAACTTCAATCTCATGATGTATCATGTCATGAAATAAAGCTACCATGGCGCGTTGATAAGTTGCCCCGGCGTTCTTCAGCCCGAACGACATCACTTTGTAACAGAAAGTGCCCCATTGTGTGACAAAGGTTGTTTTCTCCATATCCTCGGGGGCCATTTTGATTTGATTATAGCCCGAGAACCCGTCCATGAAGGAAAACACCTTATGCTGAGCTGTATTGTCGATCAAGATGTCAATATGAGGTAGCGGGAAATCATCCTTAGGGCTGGCCCTATTCAAATCCCGGTAGTCCACACACATTCTGACTTTGCCATCCTTTTTAGGCACTGGCACAATGTTAGCGACCCATTGAGGATAGGATGTAACCGCCAAAAAGCCAGCATTGAACTGCTTCATTACTTCTGCTTTGATCTTTTCGGACATGTCAGGCCTCATTCGGCGAACCTTTTGCTTGATCGGTGGACAGTCCTCTCTTGTGGGGAGACGGTGAACCACGATGTCTGTGTCCAAACCCGGCATGTCTTCATAGGACCAAGCGAAGATTTCAACATACTCATTCAGTAACTGTACCAAGCGTTCCTTAACTTCTGGTTCCAGGTTGGCACCCACTTGCACCTCCTTCCGATTCTCCTCGGTTCCCAAGTTGACAGTTTCCAATGGCTCTTCATGCGGTAAGATGGCTCTTTCCTCTTGTTGCAGAAGTCTGGCTAGTTCCCCTGGTACTTCACAACCTTCGTCATCTTCATACTCGGCTAGATTGACCAGGTCTTCAGAGTTATTGAAAGATACAGCAGAATAGTCACCCATGGAATCCGGAGTGGATGGGTACCTGCATTGGTGAGTGGTGGGTGTGTGTAAGGGATAGCCATCCTTAAACAAAAATGCAAAAGGAAAGGAAATGAACACAAGCAGTTTGTCAAATGAAAAACGTCCAATGAATCATTAAACATGGCATATGAATATGAAAAATAGTCAAAACCCTTACAAGTAGACCTACATGCCCCGGGCAAGGCAGGAGGTGAAAAAGATAGTGTACGGATTGTTTGAAAGTAAAATATTACAGACCAAAATAGGAAATGTTCGATAGATAAATTACTGAGGAATAAAAGTGATGGGGACAAAGTCTTTTGCCTCCCAATTGCTCAACCCTCCTCTGACAGTTGGATAAATCCAATCTTCAATGTTGCTGTCCTGGTCTTCATCTTCCAAGGCGTTGATTCTGTAAGGAGAAATTTTGATTGGCGCCCTCTCAATCTTTGACCGGCGTACAGCCTTCTGACCGGCAGCTGTGAAACCTAATCCAGACTTGTCAGCTTTATGCGGAAAATCGGGTAGCTGCCCCCACGCTGAGTTCTTCCCTTCTTTAACTGCAGCCCTTGCATCTTCCAGAGATGCCATCCTGGCCATCTGCCCTGGTGTCTCAGCCGTCAATTTTGCCACTGCTATCTCAGGAAACACTTCTTCGAAATGTTGAAATGGTGTCTCAATAAACTCCCCTTCAACTTCCACGTACCGGAAAGAATTTAAATGGCTAATCATGTACTCTTCTTCGCCGTGGACAGTAATGATCTTTCCCTTGACAGGGTATTTCAACATCTGATGCAGGGATGAGGTGACTGCCCCAGCATGGTGTATCCAAGGTCTACCCAGTAGGCAGGAGTATGATGGGCGGATGTCCATTACGTAGAAAGTGGATTTAAACACCTCAGTACCTATCTTGACAGGAATTTCAACTTCTCCATGGACCATTCTTTTCGACCCATCAAAAGCTCTGACGACAATATCACTTGGCTTCAATTCCAATCCTTCGCAATCTAGCCGGTCCAAGGCCTTCTTAGGCAAAACATTCAGTGATGAACCGGTATCAACCAGAACATGTGCAAGGGTGGTTCCGCGACACTCGATTGAAATATGCAACGCATCATTGTGGTTTCGGCCTTTAGGGGTCAGGTCGGCATCGGAAAAGCCTAGCCCATTGTCTGCAGTCAGGCTAGCCACGCAATGTTGAAATTGATCTGCAGAGGTTTCCTGGGGCACATGAGCTGCCTTTAGAAACCTAATCAAAGCTTGAGCGTGCGCTTCTGAGCAAAGTAACAGTGCCAGCATGGAGATCTTGGAGGGGGTTTGCCCCAACTGTTCCACCACATCGTAATCACTTCTCTTGATTATCCTCAAAATCTCGTCCATCTCTTTCTTGGAAGCTTCTGGAATCACCAAAGGTTGAGCCCTCGTCCTGACGGGTTCATCTTGTATTCCCTTTCCTTTATCGGCAATGGTAGGAGAGGCAGTACTAGGAATGAAAATTTCTTCAATCAAAGGAGTTCTGGCGGAGAGCTTCACTGGTGCAGGGATGACTTCTTTAGCTGATGAGGGTCCAAAGACTGCTTTTGGAGGAGCAATCTCTGGAGAAAATATCCTCCCACTCCTGGTGATTTTGCTGGTGCCCGCAATGTTACTAATGCTGGCTTCTTCATCATCTGAATCTTCTTCAACTGTTTCAACTTGCTTGATACCATGGTAGTAGATGTCACCACCATAGTTCCAAGGTATCGACTTCTCGGAGACATAGGGAACGGGCCCTGGCATTGTTATCTTCAAAGGTATAGACTTTGCAGCTGGTGTAATCTTAACTGGCTTTTTGACGGCCTCAGAAAGATTGGCGTGAATGGTTATGATTGAGATATTTTCAACATGAACTGGAACGGCAAGAACTTTTTCGAACAAAATTTGTCGGCTATCCATGAGGCCTTGGATGCCCTTCTTCAATAGCGGACAATCAAACGGCAGAGAGTGGCAACAGTAACAATCTTCCTTACACCCCGGGAAGATCCCGGCCCTCAACAAATTCAACTTAACGGTTAACAGTGGAGTAGTCAGATCACTAACGTCAGCAACATACAGATCCTCTTCAATGGCATTAACATTCCGACCGTGCTTCGGCATAGGTGCAGATATCACATTGGGTTTTTCTGGAGCGTCAAACTCTACTTCCTTAGCCTCTATCAGGTCCTGAATCTTATGCTTGAGTGCCCAACAGTCATTGGTGTCGTGTCCAACACTGTCTGAATGATAGGCGCACTTGGCATTGGCATGATAATGCGGGGAAGACGTATTCACATTCTTTGGCGCTTCCCTGATAGTGGCAAGATTTAATTTCAACAGATGGGGAAGCACCTGTGCTGGAGTCATATTAATACGGGTGAATTGCCGGTGTGGCCTTTCTACCCGTTGCTGATTTGGTTTGGTCTGGTTATAGCGAGGCTGCTCGCTTGGAATGTTTTGAATCATTACGGCCCCCACAGTCGGCCGACGCTCCACCTTCCCTGCTCTTTTTTGAGAATATACCATAGCTGTCTCCTTCTTAAAAGGTTTCTTCTCAGCATTTGCAGTAACGCCCTTTTGAATTTTTCCTGACTTGATGCCAGCCTCAATTCTCTCGCCTATTAAGATCAAATCAGTAAACCCCGCGGAAGAGTTACCAATTAAATGATTGAAAAATGGCCCAGATAGGGTCCCGAGAAACATATCAACGAGCTCACGATCGGTTAAAGGAGGCTGCACCCTGCCAGCCAAATCCCTCCACTTCTGTGCATATTCTTTGAATCCCTCACTTGTTCCTAGTGACATACCCTGAAGTTGGGTACGAGTAGGAGCAAGATCGGAATTATACTGGTATTGTTTGTAGAAAGCGGTGGCCAAATCTTCCCAACTTCTAACACTGGTTCCTTCTAACTGATAAAACCATTCCAACTGAGCTCCCGACAGACTGTCTTGAAAGAAGTGAATCCAGAGGTTTTTATCTGCCGTATAGGGTTGAATTTTTCTTACATAAGACCTGAGATGCATTTTGGGACAGGATAGCCCGTCGTACCTCACAAACACTGGTACTTTGAATTTTGGTGGAATCACAATTCCGGCGACCAAGCCCATGTCTTCAAAATCCAAACCCGGTACCCTTTGCAATTCCATGGCAGCCAATCTGTCTTCTAAACTTTTGTATTTGTCATCAGCTGGAGGATACTGCTGGTCGGAATAATCTTCCTCCTCTTCAATTTCTTCCTCTTCCGCATCAGACTCGGAAGGCACCATAACTTGATCTCTTTTACTAGTCCCTTCATCAGAAGTGGGAGGAAAATCGAGCACTCTCCGAGCTTCTCCGTTGAATCTTCTCCCCAAAGTGGCCACTCCAACCCTCTTCTTCTTCTTCTTCACTGGGTCCTTATTCTCCAGTTGAGTCTTGATATCCTCTTGACTCTTGACCAAGGTCATCAAGAGTTGCTGGAACTGCGCGTTCTGAGCCTGTAGGTCTTTGACTGTTTGTTCGAGATCCATCCTACTGAAATAAACAGCAGATAGATAAGGAACCCTGGAGTGAGACCTGCTTATGCACATGATGAATGGTATGCTTATGTATGCAATGCATTCAAGGGTTTAGAACATTCAAAATTGTTTCAGACAAAGAAGAACGCACGTCATATTAATAAGAAGAAATTTGTTAGTACATAAATGCCCCATGGGCCAAATATTACAAAATAAACTTCTCAAGGCAGAAAGACATTGCGCATCCTCTTTGGTGCGATCTAGGTATTGAGGGCCTCTTGCTCGTGGAGTCGGCGGGTAAGCTCTAGAACCTTCTTTTCACTGGCGTAATAGCTAGTTTCAAAAGTGTTCCGTTCCTCCTTGAGCTGAATCCAACTTTTCTGCATTTCCTCCCACGATGTAGGCATGTCGGGATGTAGGATGGTGTAGGGAACCTCTCCTTCCTTAACAGGCTCTTTAACCACCGGGAGAACATGAGGATAAGGCATCATAAGACTTTGGGCTCGGGCTCGTACCCACTTGAGATAGGGCTCAAGAGGGATGGAGTTCTTGTGTCCTAGAGTCTTACTATCAACCTTGTTGAGTTTTCCCCAAGCTCTGATGAACCTTTGACGAAGTCCTTGCGCATCGTTGTCGAAGTCAAAAACTAAGCCAGGAATCAACATATCATGAGGGCCATCCCTCCGTGCGTATCCAAATTGTCTCAAAGCTAGGCAAGGGTTGTAGGTGATACCTCCTCTAATTCCAAGTAAAGGAACATTAGGAAATTCTCCGCAGCGATCGACGATGATGACATTTTCTCTGGACCGAGAACACCAATGCACATCAGAATGAGTGAGAGTCATCAATCGTTGGGACCACCTTATACCTTGATCATTCTTCAAGACAGGTTGTGGAAGGTGCGAAATAAACCACCTTGCGAGGATAGGAGTACAGCACATGAGAACACCCCTCTTTCTCATTGTTCGTGTGTAAAATGAGTGAAGAATGTCCCCAAGTAATGTTGGTATCGGGTTTCTGGACAAGAAGATTTTGACGGCGTTGACATCTATCAATTGGTCAGAGTTTGGAAACAGAACCAACCCATAGATCAGGAGTGCCACAATTTCTTCAAAGGCTTGAAGATCCAATGAGTTCCAACATTCTTGTGCCTTTTCAAACAAGAATTTTGCTAAGAATCCTTTGACGCCGCTTCTGGTTTCCCAATGCCCCTTGATTTCAGATGGTTGTAGATGTAGTGCTCGAGCAACATCTTCAGGCTTTGGTTCCTTCTCCGTACCGTTGAAGGGTAGTTGATTAAGGATAGGGATTCTTAGGAGTTGAGAAAACTCCTCCAAAGTGGGGACCAACTGATAATCAGGGAAAGTGAAGCAATGGTGAAGAGGGTCAAAGAACTGGAATAGCACTTTCATCATGTCTTCTTCAATGTTGGTGTTGACTAGGCTGAGCAATCTACCATGTCTTTCACTGAAGGATGAATTTTCCGGAATTCTTGAAGTGATCTCCTTGAGTTGAGGAGAGATTCTCACAAGGTTGACTTGAATGGTATTTCTGCGAGATATTTCCATGACCTACAAAACAGGAACAATGATGAAGATCCAAACCCCTGAAATGGTTAGTAAATGCATATGATGTTTCATGATGTTTATGATGTATGCACAAAACATATGTACAAGCAAATCACACCAAACCCTAGTTTCAGGCTTGCATGGGGTTCCATAGGTAAGTACCCTCTTGAGTGTAGTTGGCTTAAAACCTGTCCTATAAATAGTAACCGGGTTCTAAGGAGCTCAATATCACTGGATTGTTTTCATTGTTCATTGTTTTGGTTTAGCCACTTAACTAGCGACCAAAATATTCCAAGAAAACAACCCTCAATGAGTGTAGTATCGAGTATCTACCAACTTCGGACTGCACCAAAGCCGGTCATCTCACTACTCCTAATAAAAGGCCAAGATGGTCAAGTAAGGTTCTAGGTCATTAGTGCTTAGTGACATCACTCAGCGGCCCCGTACTCTCCTTGATTGAACTCAAGGGTTACCGGTACTCACAAATATGTCGCACTAATATAGCTATTGCTTAGACCGTGTCGGTATACCCCGCACAGTTTCCACAACGTATTGCTATCTATGAATGTTTCCCAAAATCCGGGTGGAGGATTGTAAACCCAAATAATGGAGCCAAAGAATAAAGCAAACAAATCAAACAATTAGTCATGCAAGAGGGTGATCTAAGCCCTAAGGTTACTCCACTTTAAAGTTGTCCCCAGCAGAGTCGCCAGTTCTGTGATACGGTGGGAGAACTGACTAGGGTTTTGCGTTCGTGTTCGCAAATGTTTCGGTTGAGCAAGAGTCGCCACCGACTTTTTATTTTATCCTAAGGAAAGGTTTAAAAAGCACAGCAAAAACCTTTGAGATTTTTCTTGGGTTCGGGGAGTAGATTATAGAAGGGGAAGGTATTAGCACCCCTTCTATCCATGGTTATCCATGGGCTCTTAGGTACTTGCTTAGATCAACTTGCCTTGGTTTTCAATTGTTTGAAATGGTGCTTTGTGTGTGGTTTTGAAAATGTTTTGAAAAGATGCCTTGTATTAGGCTAACCTTGTAACAATTCTTTACTCGAATGTTTTACAAAAGGTGTTTTATCTTTTAAAAGAGATGTTTCAAGGGTTTGAAAAGTTGATTTTTGAAAGTGTTTGTGAAGTGGGTTTTGAAATTAGGCAAGTGTTTTCTTGGAAAGTTAGCAAGTACTTAAGAGTTTGTCTACCCTAAAAATTTCCTCAAAGATTTTTATTATGTTTTAAACCTTTTGACAATTTTGCTCCACCATTGCATTTGGTGGACAATCTTGTCTTAGGAGATGAAAAGGGACAGGCGCGGGTCATCGTTTGGACCATAATTGCAACGGCGTTAAATGTCTTTGGGCAATTCTCTTTAAGGGACTTGATCATTTGTTTTTGTTTGTTTTGAAAAGTTTTATCGAGGGACTATGATCATTCATATTGTTTGCTTTGCCCAAAGAAATTCAACATACAACATGGCCCAATTATTTGAAGGCAACAAAGTGGAATACCCTAGGGGTGCAAGTGTGAGAAGTGTTGTTTATTTTCATGCTCATCTATCTTGTATTAGGTCAAACTATTTTTTATCGTTTTTTCGCATGCAAACCCTAATTCTAACATGGCATAATTAGAAAGCGTATAAAGTGCGAAATTTAAATTCCTATGCTATTACAACATAATAATATAGGGAGGGGGGTACAAATTTACAAATGGGGGATATTAGACAAGGATTTAAATCTAAATTATTACATCATTTTTGAATATTTGCAAGGTAAGTAAATTGCACAATTAAATAGAAATTAAATAAATATGCAAAAATGCAAAAAGAAAGTTTTTATATGTATGAAAAATATTATTTATGTAAAGATAAAAATAAGAAAATAAAAAAGGATATTATTTTTGAGTATTTTCATATTTAGGGCAAAACCCTAGTTTTAATCAAAATGTATATTAATTAATTAATCCACATAATATTTATTATTTACATACAAGAATAAAATATGGTACATTTGAACAAAGGTCATTTTTTTATATTAAATATTAAAATAAAATATATACATTTTTTGGCATTTTTATTCTAAGTATAATAATATATATATATATGTATATTTATATTATAAATATGTATTATATACAAAATAAGTATTTACTTAATATTTTAATAAAAATAAAAAAGGTATTTTTTATGTGAGATATTTTCAGAAGGTAAATAAAAATGCAAATAGAAGTATTTTTTTTTTTACATATTTTCTATTTATCTTAAATAACAATATATATCTATTTATATACAAATCAAAAAGAAAATCAAATAAAAACCAAATAAAATCAAAAAATGATGAGAAAAATATTTTCAAAATTTTAATATGTTGAGAAAAAATAAACAAGTCAAACAAAAAAAGAAAAAGTCAAAAATGTCAAAAAATGAAGCAAATGGGCTGAGGGGTGTGAAACAGAAAAAATGGTGTGGATAGCAAAAATAACACAGGCCCAGCCCAATCCACTTCTTCTTCAACCTCTGAACAGATTTTGTTCAAAAACGCGCGCCAACAAGCTCCCTTTGAATGTCCTGATTCTTTGATCCTTTGAACAAACTTCCAACACAAAACATGTAAAGCATAATCTCACGATTTCATACATATAAAGAACATGAACTATCTCTCTAAGATGAGGGAGAATTTCTCTCCCCCTCTTTTCTGACCTAACTTTTCTACCATTTTCAGAGCTCAAATTCTCTCTACTCAGACAAAAGAAATGAAAAGTAAAGCTATGTACATGTTCAGGGCTATGAGTAGGACCTTGTTTCTTTACAAACTTAAGACTAAATATGCATGATAAGAGAGATACGAATTCAAACTTTTACCTATTCAGTTGGACTTCTATCTGGAGAATGAGGAACTTTCAGTGCAAGGTGATGATTGGAAAAGCTTCCTTGAGGTCCAGGGATGCTTTTTCAATGCTTACTTTGTCTTGAAACTCCTTGTATCGAGCTGTGGAACTTCAACTGCAAAAGGAAAAATTAAAAATGGTGGAAACTGTTAGAGTGATTACAGGTCAGGTTTTAGGCCATGGTTAGTTTGCATATGTTGTATGGAAGGTGTATGAATGGATTTTGGTGAGAATGCTCGAGGGAAATGGGAGTTTGCACTCAAACTGCAGAGGCAACCCCTGTTTTTGCAGTTTGAGGATGATTATGGCAATGGGAGTGTTTGAGAGGTCAAGGATTCGTGCAAAAGCTTGGTTGGGATGTACTGAGTGTGTTTGATATCTTCTGTGTTGTGTTTTTAAGCTGAGGTTCAAGTTCTCACAAGTTATGGACCTTTCTTCTTTTCTAAGCAACAAAATGCCACTTGATGTTCTAGGCATGTAGGGGGCCTCCTAATGGGCTGCATAATCTTCTCTTGATCAGAGCAATTTGTCCATAATCTTGTGCCATTCAGACTTAGCTTGTACTTGTTGGATTTCTAATTTGACATAAAGTGAACTTTTGCAAAAATGGATAGTTTACTTTTTCCAAATTGGGATTAATCCTTTAGACAAAGCTTGAACTCAAAGAACTTGGTCTTGGTATAAAGAATATGCATTAAATTTATGAGTGTAACTTGGTTTAGGGACCTGTAATCAAGGGCATGCTGGTTTTGAGAAGTTGCATAATCTTATGAACATGAAAAATGGCCAATTCACAAGTGAGTTTTTGCTATATTGTGAAATTCGATTCTCCCTAACCATGAACTTGTTTGAGAAGTTCTTGGACATTTTGGAAAGCTTGGAATGAGTACTACAATCCATCTTTGAAATGCAAATTGAAATTCCAAGTGGAAGGGTATGAAAAATGGCCTTGAAGTGGGGTAGAAAACCTTGTCAAAATAGGTTAAAATTCTACTAAGTTAAAAATGGTTTAGTGCCCTTATTCAAAAAATTATAACTTGAGATACAAGCTTCAAATGAGAAAACTTTGTGAATCAAAGTTGTAGATTATGCAACAATCTACAACTTTCATGTTTTGACTTTTGTTTGAATCAAAATGGATCATGGTGAAAAGATGGGGCAAAGTTGGGAAAAAATTAGGGTTTTTCATAACTTAGAAAAATTCTAAGTTATGAAAAATTCCATTTTCAAACCCTAATTTGCAATTTGTGATTTCTTGGTGAACAAGTTTCATGATTTGGCATATTTTGATGGAAAATGAATCTTGACTCTTGATTTTGACCAAAAAGTCAAAGTTTGATTTTTCAGTATACAGTCAAAATTGATCAATTGACTGGGAAATTCAACTGTCAATCTTGTGTACTTGGGATCTTTTGAGTTTGATGAACATGTCAAGATAATTCCATGGGGTCCTTGAGTCCATATATGAGCTTGGTTTGCCATTGGCTAGGTCAAACAGTCAAAAATTGCCTTTGTGCAGTCAAAACCCTAAAAATGACCATTTTGCCCTTTTGGTGATCTGATCAAATTTCTTGTGGAATTGTGATCCAAACTTGATCAAATGGTTCATATGAGTTCATAATGTTGAGGTGGATCAAATTTCATGAGATTTGACTGTCAATTGGCCACAGTTGACTTTTTCCCCAATACAGTTGATTTCTAGGTCAACTGTCCAATTGACTGGGCAAAACTTGGAATCAAGACTTGAAACTTGGTATGGATAATCTTGGGAGTCCAATATGAAGCATGAAAGTCATATTGGGCACTTTGGGTCAAAACAACTTTGTGCAAACACAAACCCTAATTCTGAGTCCATAGTGCAAGGGGAGGTCTTGAGCAGATGAAACCCTAACTGAGTCCTGGGCTTCAAGAGCTTTGTGAGGAGAGAGTAATGAGAAATGGGAGGGCAAATTTTGGGGTACAACAACTTATGTCCAACACTGATGTTGAAGAAAATATTTCAGAAGCTGTAGCCATGCTTGGAAGACAGTTCAACAAACTCATCAAAAGAATAGATCCAAAGTCAAGGTCTAATGTTCATAACATTCCCTCTGACATTGACAGTTCCAGCAGAAGACCAAGGTCAGAAGAGAAGGGAATTCAAGGCAGAGGAATTCAATGCCATGGTTGTGAAGGATATGGGCATATTCGAGCTGAATGTCCTACCTTTCTTAAGAAACAAAAAGGAATGACAGTTACTTGGTCTGACTGTGATTCAGAAAGTAATTCTGAAGAAGAATCTGCCAAACGAGTTACTGCTTTAACTGGTGTTTGTACCTCTGAAAGTGACATCAGTGATGAAGAGGTGACTTGTAAAGAACTGGCTGATACTTACAAGAAATTGTGTATCAGAAGTACTGAAGTCTGTGTGCAGAATGAGAAACAATCAAAACTCATCATAAAGCTGGAGGCTGAAAAAAGGGCAAACCTTGAAACTATAAGTCATCTAGAAGGAGAAGTTCAATTGCTAAACTCACAACTTAATCAAATGACTAAATCTGTCAAGATGTTGACAAATGGAACAGACAAATTGGAAGAGATCCTTCAGGTTGGACAAAATGTAGGAAATAAATCTGGACTAGGATTTATGGAAGCAAAGAAATCTGGTACTGGTAAGCAAATGTCAAAACATATGTCTCAACACAACTCTCAACATCAGGAACAGAGACATATGAAGAAAAGGTACCAAAGATGGAGATGTCATCATTGTGGGAGATATGGCCACATAAAGCCCTTCTGCTTCAGATTACATGGATATCCTAATCAGAACTCAGGTGTCAAACCTAAGTCTAAAAAGGTACCACATGCTACTAAATGGAAGAAAAAGGCTACTGCACTGATAGCTCACACTTCCCTGAGGGTCTCTGCAAAGGAAGACTGGTACTTTGGCAGTGGATGTTCCAGACACATGACTGGAATCAAGAACCTCCTCAATGATGTTAAGCCTCACACCACCAGTTTTGTGACCTTTGGAGATGGGGCTAAAGGTGAAATCAAAGGAGTTGGGGATTTGGACTGCCCTGGAGTTCCAAGTCTGAATGAAGTACTGCTGGTGAAAGGGCTGACCGTTAATCTCATTAGTATCAGTCAATTGTGTGATCTAGGATTCAAGGTCAATTTCTCAAAATCTGAATGCCTTGTAATCAATGACAAACAAGAGATAGTAATGAAAGGAGTCAGATCCAAAGACAACTGTTACTTGTGGGAGCCTGAGAACACTAATTTCTCATCTGTGTGTTCCATTGCAAGAGAAGAAAAAGAGGTGAAACTATGGCACCAAAAACTTGGCCATCTTCATCTAAGGGGTATGAAGAGGATCATCTCCTTGGAGGCAGTCAGAGGGATTCCAAGACTGCAAATTGATGAAGGAAGAGTGTGTGGTGAATGTCAGGTTGGTAAGTAGACTAGGATGTCACATCCAAAGTCAAGACATCTGACCACCTCTAAGGTTCTAGAACTCCTCCATATGGATCTGATGGGACCAATGTAAGTAGAGAGTCTTGGTGGTAAAAGATATGCCTATGTGGTTGTGGATGATTTTTCCAAATTCACCTGGATTAATTTCATTAGGGAAAAATCAGATGTATTTGAAGTTTTTAAAGAATTGTGCAAAAGAATTCAAAGAGAGAAGGAAGGATGTATTGTCAGAATCAGAAGTGATCATGGCAAGGAATTTGAAAACAGCAAGTTTGGTGATTTCTGCTCTTCAGAAGGAATTAGTCATGAGTTTTCTTCTCCTATAACACCTCAACAAAATGGAGTTGTGGAAAGAAAAAACAGGACCATACAGGAATCTTCCAGAGCAATGTTACATGCCAAAAGACTTCCTATGTACTTTTGGGCTGAAGCTATGAATACAGCCTGCTATGTTCATAACAGGGTCACCTTGAGGAAGGGAACCTCATCCACCATATATGAACTCTGGAAAGGAAGAAAACCAACTGTGAAGTACTTCCATGTGTTTGGCAGCAAATGCTATATTCTGGCTGATCGTGAACAAAGAAGAAAGCTGGATCCTAAAAGTGATGAAGGCATATTTCTAGGATACTCCTCAAACAGCAGAGCTTATAGAGTATTCAACTCCAGAACCAAAACCATGATGGAATCAATAAATGTTATAATTGATGACTATCATGAAGAAATAGATGTTCCTTGTACTGTTGAGACATTCTTTGAGACTTCAACCCAACAGAATGACCTACCCAACTCCACCACAACAGAATCTGAATCAAAGGAAGCTAGCAAGATCCCTTCCATCAGAATTCAGAAGGATCATCCAAAAGAGCTCATCATAGGAGATCCCAATAGTGGAGTCATCACAAGATCTAGAGAAATCATCTCAAACTCTTGTTTTGTGTCCAAAATGGAACCAAGAAATGTCAAGGAAGCCTTAACTGATGAATATTGGATTGGTGCAATGCAAGATGAACTGAACCAATTCAAGCAACATGAAGTTTGGGAACTGGTTCCTAGACCTGAAGGAACTAACATCATTGGGACAAAATGGATATTCAAGAACAAGTCAGATGCTGAAGGAGTTGTCACCAGAAATAAGGCAAGACTTGTTGCTCAAGGATACACCCAGGTTGAAGGGGTTGATTTTGATGAAACCTTTGCACCTGTAGCCAGACTGGAATCAATCAGACTCTTGTTGTCAATTGCTTGTCTTCTGAAGTTCAAGTTATTTCAGATGGATGTGAAAAGTTCCTTTCTAAATAGGTACTTGAATGAGGAAGCTTATGTGGAACAACCTAAAGGCTTTGTGGATCCAACCCACCCTGATCATGTCTACAAATTGAGAAAATCCCTATATGGCCTGAAACAAGCTCCTAGAGCATGGTATGACAGGTTAACAAAGTTTCTCTCAGACAAAGGCTACAGAAAAGGAGGCTTGGACAAAACTCTCTTTGTCAAAACTGAAGGAGGAAAGTTGATGGTTGCCCAAATATATGTTGACGACATAGTGTTTGGAGGAATGTCAGAACATATGGTTAAACACTTTGCTGACCAAATGCAGGCTGAATTTGAAATGAGTCTCATGGGAGAACTAACTTATTTTCTTGGACTACAAGTCTCACAGATGGAGGACTCAATCTTCTTATCATAAAGCAAGTATGCTAAGAACATTGTAAAGAAGTTTGGTATGGAGAATGCAAGTCACAAAAGGACTCCTGCTCCTACTCATCTAAAGCTTTCCAAAGATTCAAGTGGGGTTAAGGTGTATCAAAGTCTGTACAGAAGCATGATAGGAAGCTTGTTGTACTTAACTTCTAGCAGACCTGATATTGCCTTTGCAGTTGGAGTTTGTGCAAGATACCAAGCTGATCCCAAAGGCAGTCATATCAATCAAGTGAAGAGAATTTTGAAGTATGTAAGTGGTACTTACAACTATGGATTGATGTATACTCATGGCTGTGAACCAGCTCTGACTGGGTACTGTGATGCTGATTGGGCTGGTAGTGCTGATGATAGAAAAAGCACCTCTGGAGGATGTTTCTTCTTGGGAAGTAATCTGGTTTCCTGGTTCAGCAAGAAACAGAATTGTGTGTCTCTTTCCACTGCTGAAGTTGAATACATTGCAGCTGGTAGTAGCTGCTCTCAAATGATATGGATGAAACAGATGCTCACTGAGTATAATGTCACACAAGATGTTATGACATTGCACTGTGACAATCTGAGTACAATCAACATTTCCAAGAATCCCATTCAGCATAGCAGGACCAAACATATTGACATACGACATCACTTTATCAGAGACCTTGTAGAAGAGAACACAATCAAATTGGAACATGTTGCCACTGAGCTACAGCTGGCTGACATTTTTACCAAGGCTCTGGATGCAAATCAATTTGAAAACTTAAGGGGTAAGTTGGGTATTTGCCAACATGAGGAATTGTAGCAATTAATTTTGCTTAAAACAAGGATCAAAGGAGTTATGCCTGTTCTGATTGGTTTAAAACTATATTTTCCCATTTCCTACAATTCTTTTAAGAAGTTGAATAGACACTCCCTTGCTTCCTTCCCCTCTCATCTCCTCATCAAAACCCAGTCTCTCAATCAGAATTTTCTCCTCAGTTGCTGTTGGTCCTCTAGGACTGTCAAAATGTCTCAAACACCATCATCATCTAATACGACTATTTCAACCTCTTCCTCTGATCAAGATTCTAGGACAATCTCTTCTTGTCTGGACTCTGAAGTTTTGGAGATCTCTTCTCGTAGAAAAGTGGGAACTAACCCCACCAAGGTCAAAGAGTTGAGAACAAGACATGCAGGAAAGCCCCAAGCTTCTGCCTCTGGTAATCCATCTCATCCTTCTTCTTCAGTTCCCCCTGAAATTGCAAATAGGGAAGGGACAACCTATGTTAATCAAGAACCACTCAGTTCCTGGCATTTCTGTTCCTCTGAACCAAGAAAGTTCAACTGCTGAAACAAATCCAGATGTCTCTAAGAATGTTGAGACATCAAACAAAGAGAAGAATGCTGACATTGCTCACAAGAAAAGAAAGAAGCCCGAATCCTCTAGATCTGATGACAGTGCTTGAAGGTTGGTTGCTGTTTGGTGGTGTTGCTAGTTAGTGCTGATATCTGGTGGAGTTTGGAAGTGTGTTCAGTTCTTTTTTTCTGCTGTTGCTCTTATTAATTGTTTTTGGATAACTGTATAATCATTATGAACATGTATCTTTGGCCCATTTGTGGCTAAAGAGGGGGAGAATATTTTGGTACTTAATATGTACTTGCTCAATTAGACATTCTATTTTTCTGCAGTCATTTATTTCTGCTGCTATCTATCTCTGATTGCTTAGGGTCTTTAGCCAAAAATCTGCCAAAGGGGGAGTTTGTAGTTGTTTAGGTATTGGCTTGCATTTTTGGTAAAACCCAAGTGTATGTGTGAATGTCATGACTGATGTCATAACATTCTAGTTTAGTTTGTACTGACTCATTAGGTACCTTTGCAGAAAAATATTGTAATTCAAGTACTGATGTTTATAAGTGTGTATCTGAGCATTTTGCAAAATGATCACATTTTGCTAAATCAGTAGACAGGTTTTCTCAGATGTCATAACAGATGTTATGACATCCTGTTCTGAACTAACAGGTTTGCAGGTTGGATAAGTCTGAGTTTTTTCAGGAAAATAACTCAGTCTTTCCTGAACAGAATCCTACGTTTTCTGAGGGGTAACCTAGCTCAACCCTAACCTGGTTAATAAAGTCCTGTGACCTGGTCTTTAGGTTAAACGGAATTAACCCTAGGTTTTTGTGGAAACCCTAACTGAAGTTGCAGCTGCTATATATTCAACAGAGCTGCTGTTTTGCATGGCATCCCTTTTATTGATCAGAAGATCATTTGTAATCTGTATAGGTTTGATTATTGTACTCCAAGCAATTATCATTGTGATAAGTAACTTGGAATAGGTTTCTAATTGTAAGGGTTGTGTAGCACTCAAAGCTTTGAAGCAAGAGTGTTTGAATGTTCCTTGACTAAAGCTGTGAAGCAGAGTCAAGTTAGCTGTGTGCATCACTCAAAGCTGTGAAGCAAGAGTGATTGTGTTGCTTGATTAAAAAAGTTGTGAAGCTTAATCAAGTGTTTGTTTTTTTGAAGAGTGTCTTCATCAATTCTTAAGTCAAATTGGTTTATGTATCACTGCTGTGATTGAGGGGGAGTGAGTAGGAACTCAGGTTTAAGTTGTACTTAGATTGGAATTGCATTGGGTAGGTCTTAAGTGAAGGAGATAAACTGGTTGGTTTATTCCTGAATTAACATCTCTTATAGTGGATTTCCTCCCTGGCTTGGTAGCCCCCAGAGTAGGTGTTGTTGCACACTGAACTGGGTAAACAATTGACTGTGTTCTTTATTGCTTTTGTATTTACTGTCATATAGTAAGTCAGATACGGTGTCATAACATTGAACGTGACATTGAGTATCTGCAGCCAGAATTTCATGCTGGAACCTGGAAAACAGTTTTGAGTTTTCTTTGAATTTTCTTGAATGGTTATGGCTTTTTTCTGCAGAGATTGCACGTTCATGGCATTAGGTTTAGCTTGTGTATATATAGTAGAAGAGAATTAGGTTAAATCTTGCACAAAAAATCCATTGCATGATGGTTTGAATATTTGATTTGCAATCACATCTTTTTGAATCTTTTTGATTGAAGAAACTTTCCAAACTTGGAGATTTTTGTCCCTTTGATTTGCACACGAATTTTCCAGCTTGATTAGGTCATTCTTGCTTCAAAAAAAGATTGAAAAACCATATCTTTGAATTTCCTACAATTTAAATTAATTAAATGAATTAAAATCAATTAAAAATCCAATTAATTAACAAAAATAAGAAAATAAATTCAAATAGGCTTGATGGGTCGTGCATAGGCCTTGGATAAAGTTTCAAGAAGAAATTTGAGGCCCATTAGAAAAAACAAAGTGTTTTGAGCAAAGTTGTCTTTTGCAAATTCACAAATATTCCCAACTTCTCCAACGCATATCTTGCTCAATTTTGATCATATGAACATGTTCTTGGACATTTTGGAAAGGTCTTGAAGTCCTCTAACCAATTCCTTTGGTCCCATGTCATTTGGATTTACCAATCTCAAGTTATGGTCTTTGACTTAAAGTGCATTTTTGTTGACTTTTGAAATTGACCTATAATGTAGAAATTGATAACTTTTTGTGAGAGCATTTCTTGGACTTGGAATGTGAATATGAGTTGTAGGAAATGTCACCACCTTCAAAATAAGCATTGGATGGGATTTTTCTGATGAACCATGAAAAGGTTATGCCCTGGTCAAGATACAATTGACTTTTCTACTGTCCAAAAATAGTAACTTCTTGCACCTTGATGATTTTTGAGCCATCCTTGTGGAATCATGATTAAGACTTGATCACATGATGATTGTGGACTCAAAATAAGATGTTGACCAAAAATTCTGACTTTTGACTGCAAAATGACCATTTTGCCCCTGCAGTTGATTGTGAAGCAAATGGAGCTTTTGACTGTGCAATTTGACATTGTGAGTCTTGAAACTTGGCATGTAGGTGCTTGAGAATATGTATAGGCCTATGAGACTTGATTGAGCCACTGAAAACCTCAAATTCTTTGAAGGAACAAAAACCCTAATTTTGACTAGTCTTAGGAGGTATTTGGACTGTGCAACCCTTGAGAAATCTTGAACCATTTGAAGACGATTCTTGTCAAACCTTGAAGAATATGGGAGGGAAAATTTTGGGGTACAACACTACCGCTACAGAAAAATGGCGACTCTGCTGGGGAAAGCTTGACCTCTTTCTGGTCCATCCCTAAGTGGGTTGAGCCTATCTTTGTTTATATCTGTATATGTGCTATTTTTGTTTATGTGTTATATTTTGTATATATGTTTGTCTGGATTTTTCTGGTTTACAGGGTGCTTGGTGATTACTCATAAGTCCTATACCCGGACTTGGGAAAACTTTAAGATAGGATGGGAGGTATAGTCATGTTAACTTTGAGGGAGTAATCCCAAAAAAGGAGGCATGAGATCCCCCACTTAGTGGAGCCCCCTTTGACTGTAGTGTTGTTTACCGAGTAATCGGGAAGATATACTGCTTTCGACCTGGGAGCCTGCCGAAGCTGAGGACCGTAGATTACCTAACCCATCTTGGCCTTTTAGGTGTAGTGCGGAAGCTTTGACGGAGTAATCCGGAAGTAGTTGTCACGCGATACTACGCTTGGACGAGTGTTTCTTGAGAATATTACTAATTACCGAGTTAATCGGGAAGTTGGTAATATCCGAAGGAAGGATGTAGACTCCGGGAACCTCTTAGAACCATGTTCGGCAGGTGATAACTTTTTAGACCAATACCTTATGGGTAGTACATTCAACCTCATGCTCGTGACGTTGAACCTATGAACCCTATATATGTGATCTTGTGTGTGATTGTTGCATCATGCATCCATGCACTCATAAGCATCTTTTGAAGAAAATAATATTTCAAGGGATTTAAAGGTTGACTATTTATAAATATCTCAGGTACTTTTAAACCATGGTTCTGGAAAGAGAAAGACCGGGAAATACAGTTTCAAAGGTCCCAAGATAGATGAGTTGATCAGTCTAATTCCAGAGATCGAGTGTCCTACAGACTTTCGGAAGAAGTATGGATCCATTATTCCTCTCATGAAGCTGAAGATGAAGGAGGGTATTCTCTCGACCTTGGTCCAGTTCTATGATCCGGTGTATCACTGCTTTACTTTTTCTGATTATCAGTTGATACCACATTAGAGGATTACCAGCTCAATTCTTATTGGAGAAAGCTCGTTACTTCGCCAGGATGAAGAGTACGGTTGCGTTTGAGGCCATCTTTGCTTTACTTTCTTATGGATTATTCTTATTCCCTAATGTGGATAAGTTTGTCGACATTAAAGCTATCAGGATTTCCATGATTGGAAACCCAGTTCCTACACTGTTGGGTGATGCTTATTACTCTGTTCATCTTCGGAGTTCCTATCATGGGGGAATGATTATCTGTTGCACGCCTCTGTTGTACTGGTGGTTTATCTCTCGTATGCCTCAGTCTGATGCTTTTTGGGATGTCAAGAAGGAACCACGTTGGGCTCCTAAGATTATGGCACTTACTCACTCGGATATTGATTGGTATCATCGAGCTTACCAGGATGTGGAGATTATTGACAGTTGTGGTAGTTTCCCCAATGTGCCTCTTCTTGGTACAAAGGGAGGAATTAACTATAACCATGTTCTTGCACGGCGACAGCTTGGTTACCCGATGAGGGATAAACCAAATAATATTCATCTGAGTAGTTTCTTTATGAAGGAAGGAGAAGACCACAGGGAAGCTAAGGAGCAGATTGCAAAGGCCTGGCGTCATATTCATAAGAAGAGTAGGAAGGATTTGGGACCTAGGGGTGTTGTTTCTTTGGAGACATATCTTCAGTGGGTCCGATTGAGAGCCATTCAGTTGAAGATGCCGTATACTCGGGAGACACCCATGCCTGATTTATTTGTGAAGACCACTCCTCCTTTGTTAGATGATCTGGAAGAGTTGCAGCTTGATTTGGTTAGGATGAAACAGGAAAGGGATGCTTGGAAGAACAAGTTCTAGACTTTAGAGAATTCCTACAGAGCAGACCTGAAGGAGAAAGACGATTTAATCGAGATCCTTGAGAGTTGAGCGATGGAGTCTATGGAGAGGCAAGGGGGTTTATTTTCTCCTAAGCCTCAAACAGGTGTTGATTACTCACTTCCTGCTTCAGATGATTGGAATGAGGTTACCATCAAACATGTGGAAGAAAACCAGAGGTTGAGAGCTCAGATTGCCAGGCTCACAGGGAAGCGCCAGCGTACAGATTGATCTCCATTAGTTCTTCTTCTCAGGATTTTAGATTGTATTTTCATCTTGTACTTGGGATCATTGAAACTTGTAATCCATTTTGAAGTTATTATAATGAAAATTTTCAGTATTTCAAAAGTTTTATTACTTGGATGTTTGCAATATAAACCATAAATCCCTTGAAATATTAAATGATAAAGTAAAAATAATCATATGCATTGCATATCATGCATCATTTTGTACATATTTCTTGCATTTATTATGCATATCCAGGTGTCTTACCCAGCTTCTTTACTTCATTCAGCAAGCTGACTCATCACTACAACACTCGGGCTAATTTCAAAAAGAAGATGGACAACTTAGAACAGGAGAATCGCGAGCTGCGTGAAGAAGTGTCCACTTTGAAGGCTGGCTTGGCCAACTTGACTACTCTGATGGAAGCTCTGGTGGCTGCTCAGAATCAGCCACCGAGTGCTCAACCTCAACCAACAAGGGTAAATGCTGAAGTTCCTACTGTTCCTGTATCCGCTACTCCGACTGTTGTTCAAAACCGTATGCCTCAGGGTTATCCGTGGGGAATGCCAAAGAATTTTACACCTGAAGGTTTCAATCTTGGCCCTCAAGATGCTCCAGTGGTCCAAAATGTTGTTACTCCAGCACCTCCTGTGGTTCATACTGTTCCTGCTGCACCTCCTTCGGTGAATTTGGTTCCTTTTGTTAATGATGATGTGTGTCGTCCTTTCCCTCCGTCGAGTGAAGACTTGGGTCTTTATGACAGAATGGATGATTTCCAAGAGCATTTTGATAGAATGCAAAGAGAGATAAAGGCTCTTAGGGGAAAAGAGCTATTTGGGCATAATGTGAATGAGCTGTGTTTGGTCCCTAATGTTAAAGTTCCTGCTAAGTTCAAGGTCCCAGAGTTTGAGAAGTACAAGGGAAACACTTACCCTCGTGCTCATTTGGTGATGTATGTGAGGAGAATGTCTACCCACACTGATGATCAGCGTCTGCTGATTCACTTTTTCCAGGATAGTCTAACCGACGCTGCATTGAAATGGTATATGAGCTTGGACAACGTAAACATCCATACTTTTAATGATTTGGGAGAAGCATTCATTAAACAATACAAGTACAATGTGGACATGGCGCCTGACCGTGACCAGCTTAGGGCCATGGTTCAGAAAGATAGAGAATCTTTCAAAGAGTATGCATAAAGATGGCGCAAAGTGGCTGCACAAGTGATTCCTCCCATGGAAGAGAAAGAAATGACTAAGATTTTTCTGAAGACGCTTGGTGCTTTCTACTACGAAAGAATGGTAGCAAGTGCCCCAAGTGATTTTACAGAGATGGTAGGAATGGGTGTCCGCCTAGAAGAGGCAGTAAGAGAGGGCCGTTTGACAAAGGGTGAAGGATCTGGAGGTGTGAAAAAACAATCTTATGGGTTTACCAAGAAGAAAGAGGGGGATACAAATGATGTTATGAAAGAGAGAAGGGTAAACGCTCCTAGAAAGAATTATCAGCGTCATCAGCAAGTCGCCTCAGTTACTCCTGTTATGAATGTCGCTCCGACTACTGCTGCTTATCAGAGACCGTCCCAACAGGGGAATCAAGGATATAATCAGAGGAGGGAGACTTATGATCCTATTCCCATGAGCTATGCAGAGCTGCTACCAACATTGATTCAGAAGAAGTTGGTCCAGACACGACCACCTCCCGCTGTACCATCACCATTACCTTGGTATTACAAAGCAGACCAGACGTGTGCCTTTCATCAGGGAGCACCAGGGCATAGTGTTGAGAATTGTTATCCTTTGAGGACTGAAGTGCAAAGGTTGGTGAAGTCTGGAATTTTATCTTTCAAAGACGTGGGACCTAATGTGAAAGACAATCCTCTACCCAAGCACGGGGGAGTGAATGCTGTAAATATGGTGACCGGTTGTCCAGGTGACTTCCGGATTTTTGACATTAATCTAGTTAGAGGAGATTTGGTGAAGATGCTTGCAAACCTCTGTGAATTCAGTTATTATACACATGACCACGCCGGTTGTGCTATTTGCAGTATAAATATGCAGGGTTGTGAGAAGATAAAGGCTGATTTATAGGAGATGATGGATGAAGGTTTAATCCATATAATCAGGCCTAGGGAAGAATATGAAGAGGAAGTGAATATGGTTTCTGGATGTTCGGGTGAATTCCGAATTTTTGATGTGGATCATTTGAATGAGGATCTAGTGCAGTTGCATGCTACTTTCTGCCGTAATGCTGGTCAGGTGGAACACCCATATCGATCTTGCATAGTTTATTGTCGAAACCCCCAAGGATGTTTTATTTATGAGGGAAGGTGTTCAGTTGATGTTAGACAATGGAACTATCAAGATCACAGGTCAGAGAGATGATTATCATGAGATTGATATGGTTGAAGTTTGTTTGATGGAAGATGAGTCAGAGGAAGAGTATGCCTCCGCAGATGAATATTTCTCTTGGACGAAGATTTGATTACCGAAAATGACTTTTTGATGGCTGATTGTGTTGGGGAAGGGGTGAATGTCATTGTACCTTGTTTTGGTGCACCCACTTATTTTGAGTTGGAGTACCATAGCGAACCAACTGTTGCCCCATTGGTAATTAGTCTGCCAGGTCCTGTTCTTTATGAATCAGATAAGGTTGTGCCTTATAAATACAGCGCTACAATTTTAGAAGATGGGGTAGAGATTCCCATCCAGCCAATGCCAGATGTTGTAAATATAGCTGATGATAGCAGGGGGACCCGTAGCGGTCGTGTGTTTGCGCCGATTATTCGAAGAGATGTTGTTGCTGGAAAGAAAATTGCTGAGAATGATGAGCCTAAGAAAGCTGCAGGAGAGACTAGTGGAGCTACATTAGAGAAAGAAGTGGATGATATTTTGAAGATAATTAAGATGAGCGACTACAAAATTATAGATCAGCTCTTGCAGACTCCTTCAAAGATATTCATCCTAGCTTTATTGATGAATTCCTCTTCTCATAGGGAATCCCTGATGAGAGTACTAGACCAAGCTTTTGTGGAGAATGACATGTCGTTAGATCAATTCAGCAGCGTAATTGGAAACATTAATTCTTGTAACAACTTGAGTTTCTGCGATGATGAGTTACCAGATGAAGGGAGGAATCACAACCTGGCTCTCCACATATCCATGAACTGCAAGAATGATTCTCTATCCAATGTACTAATTGATAACGGATCCACGTTGAATGTTATACCGAGAAGTACCCTCATGAAGTTAAAGTATCAAGGAGAATCTATGCGCCCGAGTGGCATCATTGTGAAAGCTTTTGATGGGTCGAGGAAATCCGTCATTGATGAAGTGGACTTGCCCATCCATATAGGACCACACTTGTTCTTAATAACTTTCCAGGTTATGGACATTATTCCCGCATATAGTTGTTTGCTTGGACGGCCATGGATACATGAAGTAGGGGCTGTCACTTCAACTCTGCATCAGAAGTTAAAGTTTGTGCGTGAAGGGAAGGTAGTGATCATAAATGGTGAGCAGGAATTGTTGATATCCCATCTATCCTCTTTCAGTATTGTAGAAGTGGATGAGGCTGCTGTTGGAACCTAGTTCCAAGCCCTATCCATTGACAACATAAGGAGGAATGAGAATTCTGTGGTTTTGCTGAAGGACGCGCAGCAGGTTGTGCGCAATGGTCATAATGTAGTTTGGGGACAACTTGTGGATCCGCACGTGAACAAAAACAGAACTGGTTTGGGTTTCTCTTCGAAGAATGGCAAAGGCGAAGGTTTGAAGTCAAAGTCTTCTGTGAACAATTATCATGATGTTTTCCGCAGTGGAGGCTACCTTCATCCAATTGGTTCTGCAATTAATGCTGTTAAAGAGGATGAAGCAGAGCAGGAAGTACCGAATTATGTGACGCATGGAGTCCGAGTTCAGAACTGGGTAACCATTGATGTTCCTTCTTGAATACATATTTCAAAGTAATTTGTTTTGTTAATTTGTTTCTTTCTTTTGAAAAGCTTTCACTTTGCCCAAGGTGAAAGTATTGTATGGGCTTATCTGTTTGCTTTGACTGTTAAGATCATTAATAAAAGTTGTCTTTGCTTCCAAGAATATGTCTTTATTTTCTGCTTTTTCTAGGGAAATGGTAATCAAATAAAAAACCCTTTCAAAATAAATAATAACTGAAAATTAATTTGCATGATCACTTGTTATATGTGTCAGTTTCTAAAAGCAATCATAAATCATATGTGCAGATTAATTAAAAAACCTGTTGAATACAATGAACCTACACCCTCTCCCAACTTTGATTGTCCTGTGTTTAGGGCCGAAGAAGAAGGTTATGATGAGATTCCAGAAAAGGTCTCACGGTTGCTTTAGCATGAGGAGAATACCATTCAGCCATATAAGGAGCCTTTGGAAGTGATTAATTTGGGTTCAGAAGAAGACCCGAAGGAAATTAAGATTGGAGCATCGTTGCATCCTGATGTAAAAGCGGGTTGATTGAGCTGTTGAAAGAGTATGTGGATATTTTCGCTTGGTCTTATCAAGATATGCCTGGTCTAGATACAGACATTGTTGAGCATCACTTGTCGTTGAAGCCAGAGTGTCCGCCAGTTAAACAAAAGTTGAGAAGAACCTACCCCGATATGGCAGTAAAGATCAAGGAGGAGGTCCTAAAGCAGATTAATGCTAGTTTTCTTGTGACGTCAGTGTATCCTCAATGGATTGCCAATATTGTCCTAGTACCGAAAAAAGACGGAAAAGTCCGCATGTGCGTAGATTACAGAGATCTAAATAAAGCTAGTCTGAAAGATGATTTTCCATTGCCTCACATTGACATGTTAGTGGATAGCACAACAAAATTCAAGGTATTCTCGTTCATGGATGGATTTTCCGGGTATAATCAAATAAGAATGGCTCCAGAGGACATGGAAAAAACAACGTTTATCACACCCTGGGGAACATTCTGTTACAGAGTGATGCCCTTCGGGTTAAAGAACGCTGGTGCAACGTACCAGAGGGCTATGACAACCCTATTCCATGATCTGATGCACAAGGAAATTGAAGTATATGTTGATGATATGATTGCCACATCCCAAACGGGAGAAGGGAATATAAAAGATTTGTTGAAGTTGTTTCAGCGTTTGAGGAAGTATCGTCTCCGCTTGAATCCATATAAATGCACCTTCGGAGTTAGATCGGGGAAATTGTTGGGTTTTATTATTAGCCAGAAAGGAATTGAAGTTGACCCTGACAAAGTCAGAGCAATTCAAGAAATGCCAGCACCGAGAACTGAAAAGAAAGTCAGGGGTTTCCTTGGGCGTTTGAACTATATCTCCAGATTTATTTCCCACATGACTACAAAGTGTGAACCGATCTTTAAGTTGTTAAAGAAAGATCAGGGTTGTGTGTGGACGGATGATTGCCAAAGGGCATTTGAGAGTATTAAAGAGTATCTGCTTGAACCTTCTATCCTGCTCCCTCCCGTAGAAGGAAGACCGTTGATTATGTATCTAATAGTATTAGATAAATCCATGGGTTGTATTCTAGGACAACAGAATGAAACGGGGAAGAAAGAGTTTGCCATTTATCATCTTAGCAAAAAATTCACTGATTGTGAGTCGCGGTATTCTGTGCTTGAAAAAATGTGTTGTGCTTTGGCATGGGCGGCAAAGCGTTTGCGGCAGTATATGTTGAATTATACCACTTGGTTGATCTCCAAAATGGATCCAATCAAGTATATTTTTTAGAAGCCTGCTCTTATTGGGAGAATTGTCCGCTGGCAAATGTTGTTATCTGAATATGATATTGAATACCGCACTCAAAAATCTATCAAAAGTAGTGTGTTGGCAGATTACCTTGCTCACCAGCCGGTGGAAGATCATCAGTTTGTAGAATATGAATTCCCCGATGAGGATGTGATGTTCCTGAAAGTGAAACATTATGATGAACCATTTCCTGAGGAGGGCCCCGACCCTGAATCTCGTTGGAGTATGGTATTTGATGGAGCTATGAATGCTTATGGTAAAGGAATTGGTGTTGTAATCATCACTCCTCATGGATCACACATTCCTTTTATTGCAAGGTTAACATTTGATTGCACTAATAATATGGCAGAATATGAGGCTTGTATCATGGGCCTTGAAGAAGCTATTGATCTCAGAATCAAGATTCTTGATGTGTATGGTGATTAAGCTTTGGTAATAAATCAGATTAAAGGAGAATGGGATACTTGTCACCCTGGCTTGATCCCTTACAAAGATTATGCTAGAGGATTACTACCCTTCTTCAATAAAGTTGAATTCCATCACATTCCTAGAGATGAAAATCAAATGGCGGATGCTCTGGAAACCCTGGCTTCTATGTACCAAGTGAATACTTGGAATGATATACCCCGAATTACAGTTCGACGACTGGATAGGCCCGCTCATGTGTTTGCAACAGATGAGGTAGTAGATGAAAAACCTTGGTATTATGATATCAAGCATTTTATTCAGACTCAGGAATACCCGATTGGTGCGTCGAGGAAAGATAGAAAGACACTGAGGAGATTGGCATGCAGTTTCTTCCTTAGTGAAAATGTGCTATACAAGAGAAATTATGACATGGTCTTACTCAAATGCGTGGGTAGACACGAAGAAGACATGTTGATGCATGAGATTCATGAAGGTTCATTTGGCACTTATGCTAATGGACACTCGATGGCTAAAAAGATGCTAAGGGCAGGTTATTATTGGTTGACAATGGAATTTGATTGTTACAAATTTGCAAAGAAGTGCCATAAATGCCAGATTTATGCAGACAAGGTCCATGTGCCTCCGACACTTCTCAATGTGATTTCTTCCCCGTGGCCTTTCTCTATGTGGGGTATTGACGTGATCGGGATGATAGAACCCAAGGCTTTGAATGGACACAGTTTCATCTTGGTAGCAATTGACTACTTTACCAAGTGGGTAGAGGCTGCTTCTTATGCCAATGTTACCAAACAAGTGGTTGTGCGTTTCATCAAAAACAATCTTATATGCCGGTATGGTGTGCCGAGTAGAATCATCAATGATAATGGCTCGAATTTGAACAACAAGATGATGACAGAACTGTGCGAAGAATTCAAGATTGTCCATCACAATTCATCTCCATACAAGCCAAAGATGAATGGGGCAGTTGAAGCTGCCAATAAGAATATCAAGAGAATTATCCAGAAAATGGTTGTTACTTATAAGGATTGGCATGGAATGCTCCCTTTTGCTCTACATGGATATCGGACATCTGTCCGCACTTCAACAGGAGCAACCCCGTTTTCCCTGGTATATGGAATGGAAGTTGTACTCCCTGTTGAGGTTGAGATTCTCTCGTTGCGAGTGAAGATGGAAGCCAAGTTGACGGAGGCTGAATGGGTCCAGAACAGGTTTGACCAACTGAATTTGATTGAAGAGAAGAGAATGACAGCTTTGTGTCATGGGCAGTTATATCAAAAAAGAATGAAGAAAGCATTTGATAAAAAGGTCAAACCTCGTGAATTCAGAGAAGGCGACCTTGTGCTCATGAAGATCATGTCTTTTAACACTGATTCTAGGGGCAAGTTGACTCCTAATTTTGAAGGCCCGTATGTTGTCAAGAAAGACTTCTTGGCGGTGCATTAATTCTTGAAACCATGGATGGCGAGGAGTTCCCACGTCCCATGAATGCTGATGCAGTCAAGAAATACTTCGCCTAAAGAAATAAAAGAACAACTCGCTAAGTTGAAAACTCGAAAGGGCGGCTTAGGCAAAAAGGAGCGTCTCGGTAGGCTGAAAACCCGAAAGGGCGGTCTAGGAAAAAATTAGAGACATAAACAGAATAAATTTCCCGCTAAGTTGAAAACCCGCAAGGGCAACTTAGGCAAAAGTTAGGGATCTTTCCTTGGCAAGTAACTACGTCAGACAAGACTTGATCGTTGAAGCAACAATCTTCTCGGATCCTCACCATACTTCAACAAAAGTTGCTGCTCAGGATTTTCAAAAGTTGTTAGAGGGAATAGTGGTCATTGTATCTCAATGTATCTTTTCCATTATATATTACCATTTCCCAAAACTTTGTAATCATCCATGGAGTCTCGCCATTCGCAGACTACCATTCTATTAATGAAATTCGAGCTTTTGCCCAATTCTTTGTATTCTTATTTTTATTTAGCTTGCAAAGACTCCATTTATTACTGATAATAACTTTCAAAGCAAAAAGATTAAAAAGAAAAATTGACTTTTCAAAAAGAAAAACATCTTTACAATTCAATTTACTTTGGGATTTGTGATGAAACAATGACAACAAAAATGGCGATCCCAGGATTGAACAAAATCCGTTTGTTTTAAGAAGTTTTACTTCCTTCATGAAGGTTTTTCTCAGGTCATCTTGTTGGTATGTGCATAATCTTTGTGTGTTTCTCAGATAGTTGAAGACGATACCAGTGGGCACAAGGTACAGTCTCAGGTTTGTGATCCCATTATCCCCGGCCAAGTCTTGGTTCGCTTTTGATTTTAGGTTTGCATGGTCAGAAGCCTCGTCCTAGATTCTCCAGCGAAGTTTTCCCTCATATGATGAAAGGTTTTATTCCCTCAGTGTGCTAAGATATCACTCTTTTTGCAGCATTGACATTAGTATTGACTTCTTGATTTCCCAGGAAGACTATACCAGGGCATATTTTGTTGGAGCAGGTTTGTATGATATGAAGACTCAATCCAATATTCTCCAGTGAAGGCCTCGTTTATTTGATAGAAGTCATTTCTCCCCAAAGAAGTTGGTGCAATAATTACTCTCAAAGCACGTATCTCTGCTTTCCCCAGTGAAGCACGTATCTCTGCTTTCCCCAGTGAAGCACGTATCCCTGCTTTCCCCAGTGAAGCATGTATCCCTGCTTTCTCCAGTAAGGATCGTATCTCCAGTGAATAATGTATCTTGGTTTCCCCTTGATGATGTGGTTTTGACCTCCCCAATAAAGTCAGCATGAAGTCCCCAGTAGATGTCTCGATGATGAAGCATTGTCTCCCTTAGTGAAGTTCGTATGTGTTTATTCATTCAAAGTGGGCCTGAATTCCCCAGTGAATGTTTTGACAATTTGGTTTCCATTTTCCTTATTCAAGATCAGTATTGAGATCCCCAGTAGGAGTACGGACTGTGAAACATTTGTTTTCCCTACTGAAGTCTGTGTGTTATTCCCCGGGAAGGTTATCCCAGAGCATCTCTTGTTGGAATGAGTATTCATGATGAAAAGTTTTTAATCTGCAGTTTTTTCTCCAGTGAAGTGGGTTTGAATTCCCCGGTGAGGTTTGTTTGTCTTGGCGTCAGTCTGCTTTATTTGAGGCTAGTCTTGCAATCTCTAGTAGGTGTATGTTGCTTTTGAAAACTGATTTCTCCGATGAAACCGAAAAAAAGATGTTCTATCCTGGTATCTGTTTGATTTAGCTACGTCCAGATGATGTTTCTCCTCAGTGAAGTTAGGACAGGCAATATGTTTGGTTTCTGCAGTTGCTTTTACCTTCCTTGGATTGATCTTTCTGGTTTAGGTTTAGCCCAACGTTGTTGGTACCTGAAGTGGTTTTGTTTGTTTGTGCTGATTATGTATCCTTTTACCAGCATACGCACGATAACACTCATACATTCATACATGCATCATGCATTGTTACAAATCATTTTATTGATATTGTGTTTTAACCTTCCTGCAGTGCTCCTTGCTTAGTTGGATTTGGTTTTTCCCTCTTGAGTTTATTTCTCAAAGGATGTATCTTCGTTGGCCGTCTTGCTCCAGTTTCTTCCCAATTGGATTCATGGTTGCATGACGATATTATTTACTTTGGATTTCTGAGAGCTTTGGGTTTTGGTTGGTGCATTTATTTTGCACAAGAAGACTTTATCTCCTCAGTAAGAATAACGTGGCTTTTCCCCAGGAAGCCATATCTTTTTCCCATGAAGCCATATTTTTATCCCCATAAAGTCATCTTTCTTTGCATTTCCCCTTGACAATGAGTGGATGTCTCTTTATTTGAGATAAGTTTGCATATTACCCTTTCTAGGCAGAGTGCCTTGGTTAAAGAAGAAGTTGAGACCCATTTCAGGTGAAATACCAGAATTTTGGGAAAACTTATGATATTTTCAAATCTACCTTCAGTGAACGTTGGTAGTACATCGGTAGTGAACGTCAGTGTCTCTTATCTTTTTGCTATCATCAGTGAATGGTGGTAGTTCCTCGTCAGTGAACGGTGATGGTATGATATTTTCAAATCTACCTTCAGTGAACGTTGGTAGTACATCGGCAGTGAACGTTGGTGTATCTTATCTTTTTGCTATCATCAGTGAACGGTGGTGGTTCCTCGTCAGTGAACGGCGATGGTATGATATTTTCAAATCTACCTTCAATGAACGTTGGTAGTACATCGGCAGTGAACGTCGGTGTCTCTTATCTTTTTTCTATCATCAGTGAACAGTGGTAGTTCCTCGTCAGTGAATGGAGATGGTATGATATTTTCAAATCTACCTTCAGTGAATGTTGGTAGTACATCGGCAGTGAACGTTAGTGTTTCTTATCTTTTTGCTATCATCAGTGAATGGTGGTAGTTCCTTGTTAGTGAACAGCGATGGTATGATATTTTCAAATCTACCTTCAGTGAACGTTGGTAGTACATCGACAGTGAACATCGGTGTCTCTTATCTTTTTTCTATCATCGGTGAACGGTAGTAGTTCCTCGTCAGTGAACGGTGATGGTATGATATTTTCAAATCTACCTTCAGTGAACGTTGGTAGTACATCGGCAGTGAACGTCAGTGTTTCTTATCTTTTTGCTATCATCAGTGAACGGTGGTAGTTCCTCGTCAGTGAACAGCGATGGTATGATATTTTCAAATCTACCTTCAGTGAACGTTGGTAGTACATCGGCAGTGAACGTCGGTGTCTCTTATCTTTTTTCTATCATCAGTGAACGGTGGTAGTTCCTCGTCAGCGAATGGCGATGGTATGATATTTTAAAATCTACCTTCAGTGAACGTTCGTAGTACATCGGCAGTGAACGTCGGTTTCTCTTATCTTTTTGCTATCATCAGTGAACGGTGGTGGTTCCTCGTCAGTGAACAGTGATGGTATGATATTTTCAAATCTACCTTCAATGAACGTTGGTAGTACATCGGCAGTGAACGTCGGTGTCTCTTATCTTTTTGCTATCATCAGTGAACGGTGGTAGTTCCTCGTCAGTGAATGGCGATGGTATGATATTTTCAAATCTACCTTCAGTGAACGTTTGTAGTACATCGGCTGTGAACGTCGGTTTCTCTTATCTTTTTGCTATCATCAGTGAACGGTGGTAGTTCCTCGTCAGTGAACGATTATGGTATGATATTTTCAAATCTACCTTCAGTGAACGTTGATAGTACATCGGCAGTGAACGTCGGTGTCTCTTATCTTTTTGCTATCATCAGTGAACGGTGGTGGTTCCTCGTCAGTGAACGGAGATGGTATGATATTTTCAAATCTACCTTCAGTGAATGTTGGTAGTACATTGGTAGTGAACGTCGGTGTTTCTTATCTTGTGGCTATCATCAGTGAACGGTGGTAGTTCCTCGTCAGTGAACGGCGATGGCATGTGATTTATTTTCTCTCTACTTTCAACTATTGAGTTGGTAGTTTACCGTCATCTGTGAGTCGGTATATCTTTTTCTCTCTACCTTCAGTGAATGTCGGTAGACATCGACAATGAACGTCGATGCTTGTTATCCTCCCCTCTAATTCAATTCTTTATGTTCACCAGTGATTTATTTTCCTGGTGGAGTTGCTCCTTTGCTTCTTCATTCTTGTGGCATCCCCAGTGATACTTTGTGTCTCTTTTGTTCTGTTCATATGCATTCATAATGATAAGCATTGCATGGCATCTTAGAGATAAAAATAGGGCTTGTTTTATATTTAAGTATCTTCAATCGCGTCGACACGAAGATTTCTAACCTTCGTATCTCCGGATAGAAGACACTTGAATAAGGGCAGCTGTTGTACCCCATTTTTTGCCCATAAGATTCCCCTATCATTTCATGTCAACTTGAGCATGACAAGATCACATTAGGGTTGGTTCTTCTTTTTTCTCTGTCTCCTATCTTTAAGTTTTCCCTTGAGGAATTTCCAAGCACCTTGGTTGTGTATCTTGTATATGTGTTGTTGACTAACCTCTAACCAAAATACAAAAAAAAAATTATTTGTCTTTGTCTTTGTGCAATTTGTGTTTTGTAGGTACCAAGTTGAAGCATCCAATAAATAAGGCTTTCCAATTTGATTTGATCATGTATTGTGGCAAAAGAAGGTATGCATCAACCCATAAACCTATGTATCGACTCATCTTGTTGAGCAAAACCTGCATGTATCGACACATGCATGTATGCATCGACTCATCCTGTTTGAAAAACTTGTATATGTCGACACATACGTGTTATGTATCAACTCATGCAGTTTGTGTGGTTCTGTAATGTGTTGAAATCACAGTATGCATCGACATATAGAGGCATGTATCGACGCATGCTGTGTTATGCAGCTAGGATGTATCGACACATACCATCTATGTATCGACACATGATGGAAAAATGCACGTGTTTTATGAAGAAAAGCCAGCAAATTCAAATTATTATCATTTTGACTCCAATTTTTTCTGCATAATTTGAAAATTATCATTAATTCAAATTTGGCTCCAAGAATAAATTACCAAATTACCACTAATCCCAATTTTAAAACTCTATAAATAGAGACCTCATTTCATTCAAATCACAAGCTTTTGATAGCCAAAATCATCTTGCTAAAAAATCTCTCAATTCTCCCCATTTACCAAATTAACTCAAAGCTCCATTTTCAAAAAGTTAGTAAGCTTTGCATTGAAGTTTACTAATCTTTGAGCTAAACCTTCATCCAAACACTTTTTTCTCCATCAATTCTCTACATCCAAGCTTTGGTGATTGATTCTTGTTGTTGAATTGAAGCAAATTCTGAAGTTGTTGGATAATTCTCAAATTCTACCTTTGGTAAGTTGGATCATCATCTTTAACAATGTGATCTCTTGTGGATTTCTGGTTTTGATTCATTAAGCACTGTTTTATAACTCCATTAGTGCTATTTTCTCAAAAGTTTTACTGAAATTTTCATGTTCAATTGGATCCATGATCATAAGGTGTTTGATGAAAAGTTGGAACAAGAATTTGATCATTAAAAATGTTGTTTTCTATTGATTTTTTTTACAAGTTGCAATCAATTGTTTTAACATCGCAATTGATTGTAACAGAAAATTGATTTGATAAAAAACTGCATTGATGCAATAGGTTGTTGTCTAAGCACAATTGATTGTAACAATGCCAAAAATACCTTTGCTACCTTATTTTTGGGGCTGTTTTGACTCAAATATTTTTTCTGCACACTCTCTTTGATGGATAATTTGGATTGCAATTTTAAATGTTCAATTTGTTTTTAAACTCAATGAACTTTGTGATGTAGATGAAGTTGGATAAATGTTCATCAATTCAAATCTACCTAAGAGTGAATTATTAATTCATTTTTGGTGCTTTGGATTAATGATATATTTAGTACTTTAATCCATCTAGAGGAATGGTTGAATTTAAAGATGAAGGAATGTTGAAATGGTAATCCAAATTAGCTTATCATTCCCCTCCCTCTTCATCTTATCCCTTTCTTTTTTAATTGTGCTACATGTTAAAGGATGGTGATCTCTATTCATTTATCCAAACATGAAGTACATAAATTGCTATTGACCGACCTCAAAATAGGTGCGACTTCTATATAAGTCCACTTACGATTGGTTAACATAGCGCTAAATTTTGTCCCGATTTGAATAAATGATCATTCGTGGCCCAAACTTATGATTGCAAGCCCAAGTATGTTAATTTGATCTCTTCGATCCAATAACCTTGAGATTCGTTGTATGGAGGCTTTGGTTCTACCAATCCTCTAATGGATCTACAAAACCTTTGGTCAACGTGGATCACTTAAACATCGTTGATCATTACATGTTACTTCTTTTGAGGATTTCAAAATGGATGATATACTTGACAAAAAGCAAATGCAACTTGTTGTGTGGAGGCTTTGGTTCTACCAATTCTCTAATGAGTTCCAAATGCAAGTTTCAAGATGGTCATCCAACTAACCACTAATTTCTAACAATTGACATTGCTTTATGTTTTTATTTTTATGCTTTATGTACCATTTAATTTGAGCATTTACATCTTCCTGCCATTTTATTTTTGCTCACTTGAGCATTTACTTTTATGTCATTTTTATTTTGCTCACTTGAGCTTTTCTTTCTTTTTAAAGACACCTAATAATCAACATGAACCATAAAAATCATTAATGATACTTGGACTACATGGTTACTATCCTTTTCATTATGGAGTGATGGACTTCTTGGACTTAGGATTAGAGACCTTGGCCTATCTTGGAGACTTTGTGATTTTATTTGATATTTTGTCTGGAGTTCTTGAGGTTTACCTCAAGACATTGGGTTGTTTGTTTGTTTCGTGTGCAGGTTATTGTGATTACATACTTTGTTTGTAATTTGGAATTCACCCGTATACAGCCGTTACTCTGCCCAATTTTTGCAAAGACTTAAAACACTTGAAGTTTGGTTCTCTCAAGAGGTCTAGTATCTTTGCTTGCTTGGTTTCAATCTAAAGAATGGGAATTCTATATTGACTCATAATGTCAAGTATTGGCTTCTTGTTGGTTAGATGGTTCTTATCCCTAGATTTTACCTTATGCTTTATGATAGCCTCTTCTTCTCCTTCTATATTCTTTAATTTCAAAAATCTTCTCCCTCCTTTTAAAAACTCTTCTTATTTCTAAACTTGAAACATTTTCATAATAAACTTGGACTTAGGTCCATGCATTTTCAAAACATTTTCATAAATAAATTTCAATCAATTTAATAATACTTTGACATTTTTTTGTGAGAAGACTAAAAGTCGATCAATCTCATTTCAAACCATTTTTGCCATTTTGGCTTTTATCTTTAAAATTTTCTCAAAAGATTAGACTCTTGTCAATCCTTGTAGTGATGCAAATAATTATACTTCTACAATATGTAGTAAAGAGAGATATTTTCCACTTGGGTGTTGAGTGAGGCATTGTTGATTTTAAAATCCAAGCCATATCCGCCACGTTGAGATGATGCAAATTCTCCTTTCTCATGATTGTGGGTAGTAAGTATGTTCTCCACACGGACAATGATGATGATTTCTTATCTCATAAAATTAACCAACACACTTGTGTTTCAAATTTTTAAAAGAGGAACTACGTGTACCCTGATCCCCTATTGCATGAAAGGTGGTACGTAGGCACTAAAGGTTCACAATCGCGGCGGTGCAAAAATCATAAAAATATTTCTTTTCTCACCTCCACCATCAATTTTATACATAACACATTTTCATAGCCAAAATATACAGATTTTTCAAAGAGGTTCCTGCGAAGTACCGTAGATGTTTAGGGTGCTAATACCTCCCCTTTGCATAACCAACCCCCTTACCTTGAATCTTTCCCCCTTTTTGGGTTATTCGCTCTTTTCCCATTCCTTTGGAAATAATAAAGCGCGGTGGCGATTTTGATTTTTATTTGTATAAAGTCTAGTCAATCCAATGGCTTAGTCTTGAACATTTCTACCGCTACACAAGTGTATCAAGTTGGAGATCTAGTGATCAAATGCATCATCTTGCCACAAGGTGATCCCAGGGGAAAATGGACTCCTACCTATGAAGGACCATTTGTAATCAAAAACATTTTCTCCGATGGGGCAATGATCTTGACCACCATGGATGGCGACGACCTGCCACACCCTGCGAACACAGACATAGTCAAAAGATACTATGCATAAGAGACCCTCTAGGTTGACATACCTAGGAAAAACAAGGGCATCCCGGCGAACCAAAAGGTTCAGGAAAAATTTAGGGATAAAACAAAAAAATTGTACACCCGGCAAGTTGAAAAACCGAAAGGGAGACTTGGGCAAAAAAGGGTTGCCCGGTGGATTGAAAACCCGAAAGGGCGGTCCAGGGAAAAGTTAGGGAATTAAGGCGTATGACTATGTCCTGTCGGATTACTTTACGAACAATGTTTGGCTTCCACTGACAAACTCAAAGGTTTCGATCAATTCAATCATCTTCGGGCAAGGAAACAAATAGACAAGATGCCCAGAGATACGAAAGCTATAGTAGAATGGAAACCCATGGGATTATTACACATAGCTACCTTTCCTTTGTATCAAATTTTTCTCTTTTACAACAACATTCTCTTACTAGAATGTTTGTCTCCTTGTACAAAAAATACTTATTCAAAGTCAATACAAAATATTCCTTTGAAAGTGCAAAAACTATTTGTATTTTCTTTACTCTTGTTTTGTTTACAAAAACGTCCAATGATTCATTGTTAAGCATATGCACTTGAACATAATTACTGTTTACAAATAAACGAAATGAAAAGAGGAAATTACTGATAGGTTGAAGGGATAGGAAAATATCTCTAAAGCCATTCCATAAGTAAACCCCTACAGAATGTTATTTAAATCCCCAGCGGAACAAAGTTTCAAATTATTGATCCCCAGTAGTAATCGTCAAATTTCTCAGGATTCCCCAACAGGATTCTACAAGCAGTACACGACATTTTCCTTACAACAAAGCTTATTTCTCAAAGTGAATTCCTCAACATTTCGACTTTAAGACACGAAGGCTTACATATCTTCAGCAACATTCAGGGATTTATTTTCTTCAATCCAACAACAATGCAGCAGATTAGCTCACATACACATACATTGCATCCATATATCATAAACATTGATAAAGCTAATACATTACATCATACATTTCATGCAAAATGACTTTGTATTTTAAGCTAACATTTTACCCTTTTCAGGATAAGATTAATAGCTACTGTTAACAATATTCAATCTTGATACAGTTCAGATACGCTCCAGACACGGATTCCATCCTGATACTCATTCAGATTCAACCTCTTGATATAGTACAGATACGCTCCATGATAAGAATGTCATTCTGATACTCATACAGATTTCAACTTTTGATACATTTCAGATACGCTCCAGACACAGATGCCATTCTGATATTCATTCAGATTCAGCTCTCAGATACAGTTCAGATACGCATCATATACGGATTCCATCCTGATACTCATTCTGATTCAACTTTCAAGTGCAGTACATATATGCTCCAGACACGTATGCCATTCTGATACTCATTCTGATTCAACTTTCAAGTGCAGTACAAATACGCTCCAGACACGGATGACATTCTGATACTCATTCTGATTCAACTTTCAAGTGTAGTACAGATGCGCTCCAGACACGTATGCCATTCTGATACTTAATCAAAGCCTCTTACAGATACAATACAGATACGCTCCAGACACGGACGCCATTCTGATACTCATTCTTTCATCTTACAAATTACAAATCAACAATCACCTTTGGATGGAATCTTTAATACCATCTCCTACAACTTTCTATCACCTCTCCAAATGGCATCTTTTAAGTCCATTCCCTCTACCATCACACCGTCGAGTGCAAATTTCTGGGAACTCTAGTGTCCAATCATCTTCCACCTTCGAGTCACGAATGGCAAAGCTCGCCAGTCTAACTCTTCAGGTTTAACAAGATTGAACATGGGCAGCTGTTGTACCCCAAAATTTTACCTCTCACTTATCAAGGATTTCCTCACAAGATCTCTTGGACTCAAGGCTGGATTAGGGTTTGACCAGCTCAAGACATCTCCTCATGCACTAATGACCAAAATTAGGGTTTGAGTTTGCACAAGGATTTTTGGTCTATCAATGCTTCATATGACTTTCAAGGATCATTAGGGACCCTAAATATTATTCATATCAAGTTTCAAGCTTTGAATCACACTTTTGATCAGTCAATTAGACAGTTGACCTAAAAATCAATTGTATTGGGGAAAAAGTCAACCATGGCCAATTTACAGTCAAACTTCATAATTTTTTATCCACATCAACATTTTAGACTCATATGTATCATTTTATCATGTTTGGACCATAATTCCTCAAGAAATTTGATCAAATCATCAAAAAGGCAAAATGGTCAAAATTAGGGTTTTGACTAAGAAGGGGAAATTTCTGATTTTTTTGACCTAGAAAATGATCAATTGGGTTGAAGCATGATTTTAAGAGTTCAATTTCACCATCTTGACCTAATGACATGGTTGAAAACATTTCAAATCCATTTGATTGACAGATGAATTTTGTAATCAACTGATCAAAAGTCAACTGTACACTGAAAAGTCAAACTTTGACTTTTTGGTCAAAATCAAGTGCTAAAGATCATAATTTATAAACATGTTAAAATGTGAAACTTGTTCATCAATAAAGCAAGGATTTAAGTTTTGGTTTTGAAAAGTTGAAATTTTTAACTTAGAAAATTTTCTAAGTATAGAAAATTTCTTGTTTTTTCTCAACTTTAAGCCAAATTTTCACCATGATACAAAATGATTTAAAGGAAGTTCCCTACATGAAAGTTGTAGATCTCCATGAAATATAAAACTTTTCTTCACACAATTTCTCATAAAGATGCTTGGATCTCAAGATATAATTTTGTTAATACATGCTCATGAACTAAAATAACTTAGTGAAATTTTGCCCTAGTTAGGCAGTTTTTGACCTGATTTCATGCCATTTTTTCACATAGTTACAAGGGGAATATTTGAAAGAAATTCAAAGATGAGTTGTATAGAGCATTGCAAGCTTTCCAAAATGTCCCAGAACTCCTTGAGATCATTCTTGAGTAGGAAGGATCGAAGAGATGAAGTTTACAATTTCTCACTTTGATTTCAAGCCATTTCATGATGAACCAAAATTCAAATCCAAGCCTAGGCTGCATAATATTTGATTTGCAGGCCTCAAACTTGTTTCTAAATCCATAATTAAATGTTTACACATCTGATAGAGATTTAATCCAAGCATTAAAGCCTTTGTCCAAGCTACAATTCCATTTATGGCACAAAGTTTCCATTTCCATTTTGATAAAACACAACTTTTGCAATTGTCAACTCCTTGAGCTTTGCACTTATTATTTATACACACGCAAACCCTATAAACCAAAAGCAAAGTGTATAAGACCTTTACCAACTTAGATCAGGCTTGTACAAACACTTAGGGACTTGTCTCCTCACTTTGCTTCAAAAGCAAGTTATAGAGCCAAAAGGCTATAACTCAGAAATCTTGAGAAAGCTTGATCCCTAATCCTTTCCATACATATAAAAAAATGTATTACAACCTAACACATGAATGTTAAAGCTCATAAACTCTCCCAAACACTCTATCACTGAAAATCTGCCATAACTTGCAGTTTTGCACCTTGCATAGCAACCTCAAAAGCCACTCGTGCGTTTTGAGTTTTAACCACTTAAACACTTAATATACATCATATCTAAGTGTTCCAGACCCTTGTCCCCTCACTTTAACTCATCCTTCTCCATATTCTATTTTTACATTTCAAGTTTGCAAGTTGACTTGAGTAGGGAGATTCAGGAACTTTCAAGGCAAAGTAAGGATTGGAGCACACTCAGGGAGGTCCAGGCGAGCTAAACAGATCCTCAGGCCTTCTCAAAACATACTCAAACTTCATTCAAGATCTCAACTGAAAGAGGTAAAAACTCAAACTTCTATCTCTTTATACAAGCATCCTTTGGTCTTAATTTGTGAAAACAAAATATAGATATCCTTGCACTAAAGCCAACCATGTTCATAGATTTCATTTATATTCATTGTGTATAGAGAGTTTTGAATTTGAAATTTCTGTAAAAATTAAGTTTCAAATTAGGGCCAGTAAAATTAGCTTTGATCTTTGACTTTTAGTTTACATGAATTATATGGTTGAAATCGTGGGAAGAAACACTATAATTTTCATGTTTGGACTTTCCATTTTTATGGAGAAATGAGAGATACAGGTGGTCCTGCCATGGCTCAAGCTTGAAGATGAAGTTGCCTTCAGGGGGCGTTTTCTAATATATATTTATCTTTGTGTTTCTATAAACGGATGTACAGCCACCCCAGTGGTAAGGAAGCGCGCAAAAATGCCATAGGTCATGGGTTCGAGCCTTGGCGCCTGCCTTTTGCAATTTTTCATATTTTTTTCACTTTTTTTGTTGTTTTTGCAGCATGGGGTTCAGACTTTGGGCCTTGTGTTTTTTTTGCTAACCTCCTGCCTCCTCTTTGCTTGCAGCACCCCTGGCCCATATTAATTTTATTTATTTATTTTACCTTTCATTTTATTTTAATTAAATATATTTTCTTAATATTAAAATTCACAAAAAATATAAAAATGATAGATTTTATTTTGACTTATTTTATTTCATTTTTCCCAATAAAAAATATTTTCTTTAGTTATATATATTATCTATTTTATTAAATAACTTTATAAATTAATTTAAAATTAGTTTAATATTTATTTATCTTTTTTTCACACTCATAAAGCATATTATTTTTAACATAAAAGACCAAAAATATCTCATGATGCCATATGTTATTTTCAAGATAAAAATATAAAAATACTTACCTTTTCTTAAAGAAATTTTTTTCCTTTTGATAAAATAGAACTAGGGTTTAATCAAAATCTTTTCTAAAAATAATTTCCTTTCCTAATTAATTTGAGTTTAATCTTGAATTATTTATTAGGTTTAGGTTAAAACTTTTTTTTACATAAAAAATCAAACAAAATCTTCTTTGCATATTTAATTTATCTTGAATATTATTTATTCCAATATTTGGACATATTCAATTTGGTTGTAATAGCTTAATTAGGTTTATATTATTGCAAATCCTCATTCATAAATTGTATTCCCCCCTCCCACAAATGTTGTAATAGCGTAGGACATTTAAACTTCGCAATTTATCGCTTTTATATAACATGCTAGTAATTAGGGTTTGTATGGAAAGATAAAATCAACCAAATAGAAAACCCTAATTCAAGACAAAATCAAGCATGAAAATGACACACTTGCATACAAGAACCCCTAGGGTTACTCCACTTGGTTGCCTTATACAAAAAAATGGTCATATTATGCATGTAAAGTATCTTTGCAAAAACAAGCAAATACAAGATCATAGTCCCTCGATGACGCTATTCAAAGTTGCCTTACAAAAATGATCTTAGTCCCTCAAAATGCTAAGATACCTTAAAAACATTGCTAATCATGGCTATATGATGACCCACGCCCGTCCCGTTTACATCCAAAGATAGGGTTGCTTATCAAACCAATGGTAAGACAACAATATCAAAGGAAAAGAAAATGAACAAGAAATACATTTGAGTAGGTAGATTACTTTTAGTTACTTTCTCCACTTCAAACAAATATCCTTGCTATTTTCAAACCAAACACACACATTTCCAAACATCTTACCAACTTGAAAACATTTTTTAAAAGATCAAACACTTTGTATACATTCTTACGAACGAGAATCAATACAAAGTTTTCCTAAACAAAGACCTCTTTTACAAAATACTTTCAAAACCACACAAAGCATAATTTCAAACAAAAATAAGTGATCTAGAAAGTAACTAAGAGCCCATGGAAAACCATGGATGAAAAGGGTGTTAATACCTTCCCTTTTCATAATCTACCCCCCCGAACTCAAGAAACAATCTTAAAGGTCTTTCTTGTGCTTTTTCACCTTTCCTTTTGGATAAAAGAAAAGTCGATGGCGAATCTTGCTAACCGTAACATTTGCGATCAAGCGCAAAACAATCAAGTCAGTTCTCCCACCGCATCATAGTAAAGAAGAGAGGGGTTGTGTTTGTTATTTCTGGATTCGAAGGAAAAGAAACAGGTGTAGTGTTTCTTTTTGTTGGATTCGAAAGAAAGAACAAATTATGGGGTTGCTCCTGGATTCAAAAGGGAAAAGAAACAAGTGTTGTGTTTCTAGTGTTAGATTCGAAAGGAAAGAACAAAGTGTGGGATTGCTCCTGGATTTGAAAGGTAAAAGAAACAAGTGTTGTGTTTCTAGTGTTGGATTCGAAAGGAACAGAAACAAGAGTGTGGTCTTTTGATTCTGGGTTTGAGAATGTGTTAAGTGTTTGATGATTTTCACACAATCAAAGTTTCTCCAGCTATCAAAAGCCCTCTGGATGTGTTGTGGAACATCTTATTTATAGATGAATTTGGCTGAGGTTTAGGAGGGAAAACAAAATAATTTGAACAAATTGGGTATACTATTCTTGTAGTCTTCGAGGTGCGGTATTTGTACGCAAATTTGGTGCAAGTATGGGAGCAGCGTAACAAGACTGTTATGCAGCATTTTTGTAGCGTTATGGAAAATACAACATGCTTGGACTTGTCAGCACAAGCATCTTTGAATATTTCCAACCTTTCGTTTTTACTTCATAAGTCCAACCTTCGACTAAATCCTCTCTTTAGACAATAATACTTGTTTCTAAACAGTATGTGCCTTTCAAATGGGCCACCAAATATGTCCTTCGAATGGGACATCTAGGTATGTCTTGCAAGTCCTTCGAATGGGCCGCCATAGTGTAGAAACTTTGCGTGTCGAAATAATCTTTCCAAGGGAGATACTGCCCAATCAAAACTAGCGTGAAAATAGCCAATGCTTTGTGGGCGCTAGCATGAAGATAGGCATTGCCCTTGTGAATCGAAGCTAGTTGAAGATAGGTGTTTCCCTGTCTAAGCTTGCAGCAAGTTGTTTCAAAGGGAGACTTTGCCCAGTCAGAGCTAGCATGATGATAGCCAATGCCATGTGGGTGCTTAATATGAATCCAGTGAATGCTAGCCATAGGGAAGCTTTTGCCTTGTGCACGCTATCATGGTGGGAGCCCCTTGCTTTGTGGATCGAAGCATGAAGGAAAGAGGTAATTGCTCAATCAAAGGCTGCATGCAAATAGTCATTGCTTTGTGAATCAAAGCAAGCATGTCAAGGGCCAATGCTCAATTGAAGGATGTAAGCCAAGATTGCATTCGAAGAAGGCCACATGCCCAAACGAAAGATGCATGCAGGACGTCCATGCTTTGTGAATCAAAGAAAACATGTAGGATGCAAATGGTGCAATCGTAGGATATATGCAGGAGGTCCCTACTTTGTGGGTGCTAGCATGAAGGGAAATTTATGCCTTGTGAATTTGAAATAAGTGGAAAAGAAGCCTTTGCTTCCTGAATCGAAACAAACACTATAAGGGGCCATTGCTTTGTGAATCAAAGCAAGCATGTAAGGGGTCATTGATTCAATTGAAGCTTGCATGCAGGAGGCCACTTGCTTTGGGCGCTAGCATGAAGGGAAGCCATTGCCTTGTGCTGGCAGACATGCAGGAGGCCCTTGCCTTGTACATCATGTAGGAGGCCAATGCTTAAGGTGGATTCGAAGCAGACATGAAGGTGAATTCGAAGCAAGCATAGAGGGAGTTATTTGTCCAATGGAAGCTTTTCCAATCGAAACAGGCATGAGGGAATCAATTGTCCAATCGAAACAGGCACGCATGCAACCATTTGTCAAATTGAAACTTGTCCAATCGAACAAACATGCAGGCGTCAAATGTCCAATCGAAGCAGGTATGCTGGCGGCCATTTGTCCAATTGAAGCAAGGGAAATCGAAGCAAACTTGTTGTTCCTTAAAAAAATTATTTTATCTGTTTTTCCCTTTTTTTTTACAGTTTTCTCTTTAACTTGATGCTGGAAAATCTAATTATACTTGTGCAAGCTTAAATTTTTGAGAATCCTTGTGAGAAATGCCTTGAGAAAATATAGGGAAAATTTTGGGGTACAACACTATTCAATATGGTTGTAATTTTTAAGCTCCTATCCATCCCCATTTATAAATTGTACCCCTATCCCCCTAAACGGTGTAATAGCGTATGACTATTTTCCGCAATTTACCGCTTTTAGATATAAATGCTAGTAACTAGGGTGTGTATGGCAAGATAAAAATCAATCTTAGACAACCCTAATCCAAGACAAAGCAATGCATGAAAAATAAACACTTTCACACTTGAACCTCTAGGGTTAACTCCACTTGTTGCCTTGAGAAAATGGTCATGTTATGCATGTGAGATGCCTTAGCAAAAACAACCAAAAATACAAGATCATAGTCCCTCGATGGCGCTACGAATGTTTCCTTACAAATGATCTTAGTCCCTTAATAAAAATGATAAGGTATCTCGTAACATTGCATCTTATGACTATACCATGACCCACGTCCGTCCCTTTACATCCAAAGATAGGGCTTCTTACCAATCAATGGTAAGATAGCAATGTCAAAGGAAGAGAGAAATGAAAAAAATACTTTTGAGTAGGTAGAACGTTCTTAGTTGCTTGCTCACAATCTGTCTTCAAAATAAACGTCTTTTCAAACACACCAAACACTTATAAAAACATGAAATATTTTCAAAAGTCCGACACTTTGTATGCATTATTATGGAGACGAGAATCATTACAAAGTTTGCCTAAACGAATGCGCTTTTCAAAAATACTTTCAAAACCCACCACAAACACATTTCAAACAAAGTAATTTCAAAAGTGATATAGCAAGCAACTAAGAGACCATAGATAACCATGGATGAAAAGGGTGCTAACACCTTCCCTTTTAATAACCTATCCCCTGAACTCAAGAAAATATCTCAAAGGTCTTTCCTGTTCTTTTCTCCCTTTCCTTGTTAGATAAAAGAAAAGTCGGTGGCGACTCTTGCTATCTGCAACAATTGTGATAAAACGCAAAACACCCAAGTCAGTTCTCCCACTTTATTACAGAACTGGCGACTCTGTTGGGGACTTACTTAAAAGTGGGGTGACCTTAGAGCTAGATCACATTTAAAATTCATTGTTTGATTTGTTTGTTTTACATTTATGGATCCTTGTTTGGGTTTGTATTGATCCTTTACCCGGATCCGGGAACATCATTAGGTAAGTAGCAATAGATCGTAGGGACTGTGCAGGGTATACCGACATGGTTGAAGCGATGGCTACGTTAGTGTGACACATTTATTGGTACTGGTAGCCCTTGATTCGAGTCAAGGAGAATATGGGGTCGTTGTGTGGTGTCATGAAGCACTAATTGACCTTAGAACCTTTAATTGAACAACTTGGCCATTAGGAAGTAGTGAGATAGTCGGATTTGGTGCAGTATGAAGTTAGTTGATACTCGATACTACACTCATTGAGATCTGACTCTTGGGATATTTCGGTTGCCAATAAAGAGGCTTGCGCTGAAACAATGCCCAATAGAGAAAGATCAATGATATTGAGATCCCCTAGAACCCGATTACTTTCTAGGACAGGTTGAGCCAACTAAACTTCAAGAGGGTAGTTACCTATGAATACATGCAAGCCTAAACCTAAGGAATTGTGTGCCTTGTGTATACATGACATCATGACATCATACCATGGCATTTTTCACTAACTATTTCAAGGAGTTAGATATTTATCTTTGCTTTGTTTTATAGGATATGGCTTCCACTCACAGGAATATCCAAATCAATCTCGTAAGAGTGTCTCCTCAACTCAAAGAGTTAGCGTCAAGGGTTCCTGAGAATTCTACATTCACCAAGAGACATGGTCGACTTCTCAATCCGGTTACCTCAATCCTTGATGAAGACATGATGAAGGTGCTCTTTCAGTTCTTTGATCCTTTACACTATTGCTTTACCTTTTCTAATTACCAACTTGTGCCTACTATAGAAGAATTTTCTCAAGTCTTAGGAATCCCATTTCTTGATCAACTACCCTTCAACGGTATTGAAAGAGACCCAAGGCCTGAGGAGATTACTCGAGCTCTACATTTGCAACAATCTAACGTTGTGTTTAGTTGGGAAACAAGAAGTGGTGTCAAATGGTTCCTAGCCAAGTTTTTGTTAGAGAAGGCTCAAGATTCTTAGGATGCTCTGGATCTACAAGCCTTTGAGGAAGTGTTATCTCTTCTCATCTATGGGATAGTTCTATTTCCTAATCCTGACCAACTCATAGATGTGAACACAGTCAAAAAATTTCTATCTCGTAATCCAGTGCCTACTTTACTTGGGGATATCCTGCATTCTCTTCACTCTCGCACCATGAAGAGAAGAGGACTTCTTATGTGTTGCACTCCTATGTTGGCTAGGTGGTTTATTTTGTACCTACCCCAGTCTGTTATGAAGAATAAGCAGGGGTTAAGATGTTCTAGTAGGTTGATGTCACTCACACATTCTGATATTTATTGGTGCTCTCGATCCATGAAGGACATTACTATTATTGAAAGTTGTGGGGAATTCCCTAATGTCCCTCTACTTGGCATTAGGGGAGGTATTACCTACAATCCTTGTTTAGCTTTGCGACAGTTTGGGTATGCTAGGAAGGATGGCCCTCATGATGAACTTGTCCAAGTAATTGCATTCACCTATGAGAACGATGTCCAAGGTTATCGTCAAATATTCATACGAGCTTGGGGAATGGTTAACAAGGTTGATAGCAAGAAGTTGGGGCATAAGAACTCCATTCTTTTGGAGCCTTATCTCAAGTGGGTGCGAACTCGCGCCCAAAACCTCGTGATGCCTTATGAAGCCATCCTACCTATCATCATGGAGCCTGTTGCCGAAGGAGATATTCCATATAGTTTCCTTTATCCTGATATGCTTACTTCTCTCGAAGATTTGCAAAGAGCCTGGATTCAGATAAAGGGGGAGCAAGACACCTATGAAGCCCAGTTTTATGCAAGCGAGAAGAAGACATTGGAGCTCACTAAGACAACTTCAAGAGGAGAGGAGCCTGAATGCCTACGTCGCTCCAAAGAGGAAGCATCCATAGAAAATTTGAGCCATTGTTATTGTATTTTATTTCATTTTGTTTCTTTTGTTTTTCAATGTAAGCCCAAGAGGCATGTTATAATCAATTTGAACTTATTAATAAAATTAATGTTTGTCCCCTTTTGTCTAAACAAATTTAAATTTTCTAAGTCCTTGAAATCATTTGCATACGCATTTTCATGCATCATAACATAAATAGGTTTTCCATAACAGATTTCCTTATCTTTCTACTGTTTATGTCAGTAATATGGATATCGAACAAACAGTGAAGGACTTGCAAGCGCAAAATTACCAGTTCCAAGAGATCTTGCTGACCCTGGCTAAGGGGCAACAAGAGTTTATGACTATACTAGTAGCCAAGAAGAAAACCAAAAAGAAGGCATTCATCAACATGGGTAAGAGGTTCAAAGGTCCGGTTCATCAGGTAAAGATAGTCGAAGAGTAGTATGAGGAGGACGAAAATCAAGGCGAAGAGGCAAGGAGCACCCGTGCTGGAGGTGCCAATGATCAAGCTTTCGAAGACGAAGATTACTTTGATGAGCAATATCCTCTGGCTGAGGATAAATACAAGAAGTTGGAGGATAAACTAAAAGTTGTTGAAATTTAAGATGTGCCTGGCTTGGATTTTGGTGAGTTGGGTTTAGTACCTGGGGTTATCATTCCTTATAAGTTCAAAATACTAGTCTTTTCCAAGTATGACAGGGTTTCCTGCCCAAAACATCATCTAAGGTCTTACGTGCGCAATATACAACCACACACTAACGACAAAAAGCTTTTGGTAAATTTCTTCCAAGAGAGTCTATATGGGACTCACCTAGAATGGTTATATCAATTGGAGGGTTCCCGCATCCACACACGGGAAGATCTAGCCACTGATTTTTATCATCAATATCAATACAATACCGATATGGCACCAACCATAGTCCAACTTCAAGGTATGACAATGGGTACTAATGAGGGGTTTAAAGAGTATCCACAAAAATTGAGGGATCTTGCTGGTAGGGTCCAACCACCACTAACTGACAGAGAAATAGTTGACATGTTCATGGGTACATTGACTGGCCCATTTTTAAACCCATTGATTGGGAGTTCTTCGTCTGGTTTCACCGAGTTGATACTAACTAGTGAAAGGGTAGAAAGTGGAATTAAAAGTAGGAAAATTCCCATGACATCTGCTTCCGCATCCAACATTGTAAAGAAGCCCTTCACTGGAAAGAAGGAAACAAATGTTGTGTATGGGGCAAGGGCCCGTACCAAGAAGGATCCCCGATCCTCTGTTAATGCTGTGTTAATCTCCAACCCTCCATTTGCTCAAAGACAATCATCCAACAATCAATAATCCGAAGTTCCTCAAAGACAGTTCACGAGAATAAGCATGTCACTGTCCCAAGCCTTACAACATCTATTGAAGACCAACTTAGTGACATTGCGTAATCCACTATCCAATCCAGACATTTCATCACCTAAGTACAATCCAAATGCCAAGTGTGTGTATCATTCTAACTGCCCTGGGCATGAAACTGATCAATGTTGGGCTCTGAAGAATAAGATTCAAGATCTGATAGACAATAAAACAATTGAACATGATCCACCTGCTACTCCAAATGTGATAAGCACGCCAATGTCGAACCATGGCAAAGGTGTTAATGCACTTGATGATACTAATTTTGTTTCCTCCATTGAAGATTTAACAACTCCATTAACTACTATGGAGGATAATTTGCTGAGAGTCAGGGTGTTCCCTGGCTGTTCTAAAGATTGTGCTTGTTGTGATCAACAAGTAAATGGGTGCAAGCGGCTGAAGGAAGGTGTGCAACACCTGATAAATAGCCGCAGGATTCTGTTTGAGAAGATTGCCACCATCAAAAGTTTAACCAAAAAAGCTGAAGACCTGTCTATAATAACCATCTCCAACAAGCCTCTTAGAATCCCCTCAAAGGGTGCTATTAGGATTTCAAATGAACCAACCATTGCTCCTTTAATAATCACTGTCGTTGGGATTATTCCATACTCCTCTGACAAAGTGGTTCCATGGAACTATGGTGTCGAGGTTTATTATCATGGGATAAAACAAGATTCTTGGATCAAGGAAAACGAAGCTGGCGTTACTAATATTGCGGGTTCTAGTAAAGTAATAAGAACAGGGAGGATCTTTTCCCCTGATATTCACCACCCACTACTACAACAACTCCCGTCCGCATAACCAATGAAAATTATAGTGCCAACACTAGAGGCAAAGAGAAAGGAGGTGAGCCTGTTGGGATAGAGGCGGATACCAAAGATACTGATGTTAAAGAACCCTCCACTCGAGAGATGGAGGAAATCCTGAAAATCATAAAGAAGAGTGACTTCAAAATAGTTGAGCAACTGGGACAAACCCCCTCCAAAATCTCCAAGATATCATTGTTACTACGTTAGGACGCTCATTCCCAGGCTCTAATCAAGTTCTTGAAGAAATCCCATGTTCCCAAAGAAACCACGGCTGACCAGTTTGAGAACTATGTAGCAAGTTTAACGGCTGACAATGGATTAGGGTTCTCCGACGCTGATTTGAATCCTATGGGAAGGAACCACAATAAATCCTTGCATGTATCTATTGAATGCAAGGGAACCACCTTGGCACATGTCTTAATTGATACTGGCTCATCTCTAAATGTGTTACCCAAATGTGCTTTGGACCGGCTAGATTATGAAGGACTGGTATTGAAGCCAAGTGATATTATTGTAAGGGATTTCGATGGGTCTAAAAGGATGGTTCATGGAGAGGTGGATCTCCTAATTAAAGTTGGATCACAGATTTTCAACTCAACCTTTTATATAATGGACATATGTCCCACCTACTCTTGTTTTCTTGGGCGCCCTTGGATCCATGGGACAGGGGAAGTAACATCCACCCTTCATCAAAAATTAAAATATACAGTCAAAGGGAATATCGTTACTGTTTGCGGCAAAGAAGAAATTATGGAAAGCCACCTCAATTCCTTCAAATATGTGGAAATGGATGGTGAATTCATAGAAACTCCGTGCTAGGCTTTCGAAATTGTTCCCCCTACGGTTGCCACCACCAAAATCCCCTTCGACATATCAAAAGTTGACGAAGTTATACCAAGAATGGTCTCGCTTAAAGATGCTCATGCCGTGGTCAAAGATGGAGGCTGTACTATCTGGGGACAACTCCCCGACATTCCGTTTAAAGCAGAAAAATTAGGATTAGGTTTCACCATCAAAGCTTAGAAAGAAGTCAGGCGCGCTCGTGTGGGAAAGCCACCTCTCCACATCGAAAGTCATAAAGTAAATGTTGTGGAAGACTCTGATGATGAATGTGCTTTAGAAGAATGGATATACCCTACTGCCAAAGGAAAACTCAATAACTGGCATGCAAAGGATTTCACTCCCATCTCCTTCATTGAGGAGTAATGATTGTTTACTATTTTCTATCAATTAAAGAACTTTTGTCTGTAATCTTAATTCCAAACAATGACTTTTAAGCCATGTGCCTTGCCCGGGCACTATGGTCCATTTGTTAAGGGTTTTGTTCATGTTCATTTATCATATGATCATTTAATATAAACCATTAGACCCTTTTCTTTCAAATTTTGTGTTCATTGTCTTTCTTTTTCTTTATTTCATTTTTCAATAGTCGTGTATCTTAAATGCACACGCACACACTTGCAGATCCCCATCCACTTCGGATCTCATGGCCAACGACTCTACTATTACCAGTTATGACTTATAACATCCAATTAACCAAGTCGAAGATGAAGGCGAGGAATATTGTGAAATACCAGGAGAACTAGCCAGGCTGCTGATGCAAGAGGAGAAAGTTATTCAACCTCATGAAGAATCAGTCGAGGTTATCAACCTTGGCACCGACACAGACAGGAAAGAAGTCTAGATCGGCACCAACATAGAAGATGGTATCAAGAGCATATTGGTTCAGATGTTGCATGACTATGTTGAAGTGTTTGCTTGGTCGTATGAAGATATGCCCAAGTTGGATACCGACATTGTGGTTCATTGTCTGCCAACGAAGGAAGATTATCCTCTTGTTAAGTAAAAAGTCCGTCACATGCGGCCTGACATGTCTGAAAAGATAAAAGCTGAAGTGATGAAACAATTTGATGTGGTTTCCTAGCTATGACATCTTATTCTCAATGGGTTGCAAATGTGGTCCCCGTACCAAAGAAAGATGGGAAGGTTCATATGTGTGTAGACTATAGGGATTTAAATAGGGAAAGCCCCAAAGATGATTTCCCTCTACCTCATATCGACGTCTTGGTTGACAATATCGCTCAACATAAAGTCTTCTCCTTCATGGATGGATTTTTTGGCTACAACCAAATCAAGATGGCACCTGAAGACATGGAAAAGACCTACTTTGTTACACAGTGGGGCACCTTTTGTTAGAAGGTCATGTCGTTCGGATTGAAGAATGCAGGGGAAATATATCAAAGAGCTATGGCAGCTTTATTTCACGATATGATTCATCATGAAATAGAGGTCTATGTGGATGATATGATTGCAAGATCTCAGACTAAAGAAGAACACCTCGATCACCTACACAAGCTGTTTGAGAGGTTGAAGAAGTACAAATTAAGGTTGAATCCTAACAAGTTCACCTTCGGGGTAAGGTCTGGAAAACTTCTAGGTTTTGTTGTCAGTGGTAAAGGCATCGAAGTTGATCCTGCAAAGGTTAAAGCCATTTAAGAAATGCTCGTTCCCCATTCAGAGAAAGAAGTTAGAGGGTTCTTGTGCCGACTTAACTACATTGCTTGCTTCATATCTCACCTAAATGCTACTTGTGAGCCAATCTTCAAGATCTTGAAGAAAGACCAAGTAGTCAAATGGAACAATGACTGCCAAGCAGCCTTTGAGAAGATCAAGGAATATTTACAAGAACCTCATATCCTGATGCCTCCAGTTGAAGGAAGACCTTTGATTATGTACTTGATTGTATTAGAGAATTCAATGGGGTGTGTGTTGGGCCAACATGATGAGTCTGGCCAAAAAGAGCATGCGATATACTACCTGAGCAAAAAGTTTACCGACTATGAAACTAGATATTCACTTCTTGAGAAAACTTGTTGCGCTCTGGCATGGGTTGCTCACTGGCTAAGACAGTATATGTTGACTCACACCACTTTATTGATTTCTAAGATGGACCCTATCAAGTACATCTTCGAGAAGCCCGCCCTCTGCGGATGGATAGCTAGATAGCAAATGATTTTGACTGAATACGATATTCAATATACAACGCAAAAGGCCATCAAAGGAAGCGTATTGGAAGATAATTTGGCTCATCAAGCTATTAATGATTACCAGTCTATGAACTTTGACTTCCCGGATGAGAATATTATGCTAGTAACTGACTGCGAAGAACCTGGACCGTATGACGGACCTGAACAAGGATCCCGAAGGACTATGGTTTTTGATAGGGCTTCCAACACTTTGGGAAATGGAATTGGTGCTTTGATTATTTATCCTGAGGTTTTCCACACTCCTTTCACTGCTATATTATGCTTCGATTTTACGAACAACATGGCTGAGTATGAAGCATGCATCTTTGGTCTAAAGGCTTCCATTTACTTAAGGATCAAGTTCTTGAACGTATTCAGAGATTCTGCTCTAGTAATCAGTCAAATCAAAGGATAATGGGACACTAATCATCCTAACCTTATTCCTTACAAGGAGCTCGTGTTAACCCTAATACCATACTTCGAGGAGATCACCTTTGAACATTTCCATAGAGAAGAAAATCAGTTTGCTGACGCCTTGGCAACAATGTCTTCCATGTTCAAATTCAAATGGGGCAACAAAGATGCCATGATTACAATCGAAAGATTTGACGAACCTGCGCATTGTTATGAGCTTGACACCGACGAAGAGAAGCCATGGTACCATGAGGTGAGGAGATATCTTAAGGCACAAGAATATCCTGAAGGAGCTTCCATCAATGATAAGAAATTCTTGCAAATATTTTCAGCGAAATTCTTTCTAAGCAACGGAATCCTGTACAAGCGCAACCATGATTCTACTCTACTCCGATGTATGGACAAGAAGGAGGCAGAGAAAATTATGGAAGACATGCATGATGGCCTCTTCGGGACCCACTCTAGTGGACACACTATGGCCAAGAAAATCCTGAGGGCTGGTTACTATTAGTCCATAATGGAAACTGATTGTCATCATCACTCAAGGACATGCCACAAGTGTCAAATCTATGCTGACAAGGTCCATGTACCTCTTATTCCTCTAAATGTCATGACTGCTCTATGGCCATTTGCAATGTGGGGCATTGACATGACCGGGGAGATCAAAACTACTTCCTCCAATGAACATCGTTTCATCCTTGTTGTCATTGATTACTTTACCAAGTGGGTCGAAGTTGCCTCATATGCCTCAGTTACCAAGAATTTTGTAGCCAGGTTTATCAAGCATTACCTCATCTGCCGTTACGGTATCCCCGAAAGGATCATCACTGACAATGGAACCAACCTCAACAATACCATGATTATGGAACTTTGTACTCAGTTCAAAATCAAGCATCACAATTATTCTCCGTACAGACCCAAGATGAATGATGCAGTGGAAGTCGCCAATAAAAATATCAAGAAGATTGTGAAAAAGATGGTGGTAACGTATAAATACTGGCATGAGATGTTACCGTTTTCTCTCCATGGCAACCGTACTTCAGCTTGAACATCGAATGGGACAACCTCGTTCTCCTTGGTCTATGGCATGGAAGTTGTCCTACCTGTCGAAGTTCAGATTCCCTCTCTAAGGATAATGAAGGAAGAAGATTTAGGTGAAGACGAGTGGATTCAGACTTGGTTGGATCAGTTGAACTTGATTGATGAGAAGTGACTGGCTATCGTTTGTCATGGTCAGATGTACCAAAAACGCATGATCAAGGCTTTCAACAAAAAGATCAAGCCTCGATTATATCAGACTGGTGACTTGGTAATAAAGCGTATCATTCTTCCATAAGGCGACCCCAGGGGAAAATTGACTCCCACTTACAAAGACCATTTGTTGTAAAGAAAGTTTTCTCTGGTGGTGCCATGATGCTGACTACTATGGATGGCGAAGACTTCCCACATCCTGTGAACGCGGACATAGTTAAAAAATACTACGCATAAAATGACCTGCAAGGTTGACATACCTAGGAAAAAATAAGGGCATCCCGGCGAACCAAAGAGGTTCAGGCAAAAGTTTGGGATATATGAAAAAGATTGTACACCCGACAAGTCGAAAACCCGAAAGGGCGGCTTGGGCAAGAATGGGTATCCTGGTGGTCTGAAAACCCGAAAGGGAGGTCCAGGAAAAAGTTAAGGATTAAAGCGTATGACTATGTCCCGTAAAGTCTCTACAGCCATCCTTATTACCAAAGTCCAACTTCAAATGGTCCAAGATCAATCCAATCAACTACTATTCAACGACAAGGGATAATGTTCGAAGGCATAGGGGAAATAGTGGGGTTGGAACACAATGAGATCACTTTCACATGGCTATTATTTTTTGCTTTCACTTTGTATTCTTTCCATTATTTTGACGATTTCCTCTTACTAGGATCTCGATCTCTTTGTACAAAAACACCTATTCATGGGAAAAACATCAATACAAATATACTTTGAAGTGAAAACTTTCTGTTTTTTTCTATTTTGAGTATAGAAGTGTCCAATGACTAAAATTGAATAAACATATGCATATGAACATGATTAAACTTTTAACAAATGTATGCTTAAAAACAATGACAAACATCTCCTTAAATGCATTTGAGATATTCCCACAGAGTTATTTCAATAAAATTATCCCCACAAATTTGGATTCATAAAATCCCCATCCAGAGTTTCAATCTCCGAAAGATCCTCTCCCCAACTGAGTTTGGTCTTAAAAGGAAGCCTTATGGAATTCCTCCTAAAAATATCCTCCCCAGCAGTTCGTCAAATATCTGCTTCAACATGGTTTATTTCCCCAATAAACTACAAATTCCCCAACTTGAGTTTTCCTCTCAGGCTATTACAAATCAAGGGACCGCAACCCCTAATCTCCAGTGAAGTCGCCAACAGAGTCATTGCTATCTGCGAAAGTTGTTGTAAATCCTGGAACCCGACCAGATAACAATCAACTTCATCCTTTCAAGCAAGTTACTACGAAGCCTAGACCCGACCAGATACTTGTTCAACTTCATCATGCTCTCAACTTACTGTGAAGACTGGACCCGACCAGATAACAGTAAATCTCAATTCCAAGTTACTAAAGCCTGGACCCGACCAGGTAACAGTTAACTTTTTTATCCCCAGCAAGTTATTATGAAGCCTGAAATCCGACAAGATAACAACTAACTTTCAAGAGATAATTCCCCACCAGAGGAATGGACAACTAAAACTCCTGAATTCTGGTTCCCAAGCAGAAATCAACACTCTCCACAGAGTCTTCTCAAGAAAAGTCAATATTCCTTAGTGGAATTTCTTCTCAACAAAGAAGGAATCCCCAATAGAAGCATTTTTAACAAAATCTGAAGATACACATACTCTTCACGCCCAATAGAAATCCGAGATTTAACTTCTCAAAACTCCCCAGTATCTGCCAAGGATACGCTTCGACCACATGTCGCATTCATACATCATATAACATACATAACATATACATACAACATAATCTCATTTATTTTGAGAACATCATTACACCACGCATACATTCGCATAAAGCTAACCCCTTTGTTCCTTGCAAAAACAAAATCATTGATCCAAAGACCTCTTATGGATCAGAATTAATTCTTCCAATTAAAGACAGGAAAGACACCTAGTTTTCACACAAATCGACCAAAGATTTATGCTGATGTTTCTCCCAGTTTCTAACATTATCTCTCCAAGTGGCATCTATAAGCCCATTCCCGAATCAATACATCATCGAGTGCAAATTTCTGGGCACTTTAGTGTTCAATCATCTTTCACCTTCAAGACACGAATGGCAGATCCTCCAATCTAACTCTTCAGGTTTAAGAAGATTGAACAGGGGAAGTTGTTGTACCCCAAAATTTTCCCTCTCATTTTCTCAAGATTTCTCTCACAAGATGTCCATTGGTTCAAGAAGGCATAAGGATGGATCGGCTCAATACACCTCCTCAAGCACTGATGACTCAAAATTAGGGTTTGAGTTTGCACACATACAATTGGACTTTTAAGGCCCCATATGACTTTCATGGATAATTTTGGACTCTCAAGATTGCTCATGTCAAGTTTCAAGCTTTGAATCACATTTTTGCTCAGTCAATTGAGCAGTTGACCTAAAATCAACTATATTGGACAAAAACTCAACCGTGATAAATTTACAGTCAAACTTCACAATTTTTTATCCATATCAACATTTTGAACTCATATATGTCAATTGGTCAAGTTTGGATCATAATTCCTCAAGAAATTTGATCAGAACACCAAAAGAGCAAAATGGTCAAAATTAGGGTTTTGACTGAGAAGGCTCAAATTTTGACTTTTGACCAAATATAAGACTTATTGGTTTGAGACATTATATCAAGGATTAAAATTCATCATCTTGAAATAATGGCATGCTTCAAAACACTTCTCAAGATCAATTGATTGATAATTGAAAATTGGCCAACTGATGAAAAGGTCAACAATACACTAAAAAGTCAAACTTTGACTTTTGATCAAAATCAAGTATCAAAAATCATATTTCATCAAGACATGTCAAAATTTGAAGATTTTTCATCAAGAAAGTCAAATTTCATTCTAAAAAGTCAAAATTTCTAAGACTTTGAATTTTTGTGTGTTTTAAACATGTTTTTTTCATGACTTTGTACCAAATTTTCACCATGATGCAAGATGATTCAAAGAAAACTTCCAACATGAAAGTTGTAGATCTCAACAAGGTATAAAACTTTGTAGAACAGATAAAAATCTATAAATGCTTGGATCTCAAGTTATTAGTTTATGAAGACATGCTCATGAAACTAAAATCACAGTGAAATTTTGAGCATTTTAGTCAGGATTTTGACCTAACTTCTTGGCCAAGTTTTACACAGTTCCAATTGGAGTTTGCAAAAATGATTAAAAGAGGAGTTGTATAGCATGTTACAAGATTTATAGAAATTCTAAGAACTCCTTGAGATCATTCTTGAGCAAGGAGAATCGAAGAGATAAAGTTAGGGTTTCATTCTTGATTTACAAGGCAGATTTGTGATGAACAAGGAACCAAAATCTTAGCTATGTTGCATAATATTCACTTTACAGGCCTCAAACTTGTATATCACTCCATAACTGAATGCTTACACAACTGGTTAAACTATGATCCAAGTTTTTGAGCCTTTGTCCAAGTGATCATTCCATTTTTGGAAGAAAGCAACATATCCATTCTTGAAAATTTCACTTTAATCGCAAAGTCAATTTCTTGAGCCTCTAACTTGTTGTATAATCACACTCAACTTCTACAAGTCAGAACAAACATGTTTAAAGTGATCAACCACTTTAGATAGCATGGTATAAGCATTGGAAACATATTCTTCATGCTTGCTTCAAAAACAAGCAAGATAACCATAACATGTGATTCAAAATCTGAGTTGTTTCAAGTCTCAAACCTTATCTATAAATAGAGATGCCAATTGCAAGAGAAAGAGGTCAGAAAAAATAGAGAGAAAGGCCAGGAGTTTTGTTGTGTTGATAAACCCTCAAAATCTCATATTCAAAAAAGCCATAATAGTCCACAAAGTTCCCACTCTTGAGCTTTGAAATCCAAATCCTAGAACTCTACATACTTTGCAAGTTCTGTCCAAACATCTAAGCACCTCACATATATCACATAGAAGTTGTTCCAACTCAAAAAAAACTTCTATAACATCACTATTTTTCTAAGCTCAAGAACAATCAAGACAGCAACTCAAACTCAAAGCACAAAAATCCAGCTTCAAGGTAAGTCTTCTTGACCTTTTAAACTCTTCATACAAGCATCACTAATGGTTCATTTGTGAAGATAAGATGTAAATATCATTTCCTTAAAGCTAGTTGTTGTACCCAAAAATTTACCCTCTGCTTTTTTCAAGACTTTTCTAATAAGGATTTTAAAAATTTTCAAATTTGCACAAGTACAATTGGATTTTTAATGCCCCATATAGTTTCCATGGAATATTGGTTTTTTCAAGCATTAAGTCAAAAAGGAAATTGTTGAAAGAAAAAAGCAGATAAAATTGATTTTTTTGACAAAATTGAAGAAAAGCAAGCTTGCTTCGATTCATGCTAGCTTCGACTGAACTCCCTCCTACATGCTTGCTTTGATTCACGAAGCAATGGCCTCCTGCAGGCTTGCTTCAATTCAGAAGGCAATAGTCTCCTACAGGCTTGCTTCTATTCAGAAGGCAATGGCCTCCTGTAGGTTTTCTTAGATTCATAAGGAAATGGCCTCCAACATGATTGGTTTGATTCACAAAGAAGTGGCCTCCTGCATGAAAGCTTCAATTCATAAGGTAATGGCCTCCTACAGGCTTGCTTTGATTCACAAAGCAGTGGCCTCCTGCATGCAAGCTTCGATTCAGAAGGCAATAGCCTCCTACAGGCTTACTTTGATTCATAAAGAAATGGCCTCCTGCATGCAAGCTTCGATTCAAAGAAATGGCCTCCTACAGGTTTGCTTTGATTCACAAAGCAGTGGCCTCCTGCATACAAGCTTCGATTCAGAAGGCAATGGCCTCCTACAGGCTTTACTTTGATTCATAAAGCAGTGGCCTCCTACATGAAAGCTTCGGTAATGGCCTCCTGTAGGCTTGCTTTGATTCACAAAGCAGCGGCCTCCTACATGCAATTTTCGTTTGGATAATGGCTATCTTCATACAAGCTTCGGTTGGAGTTTGGGTTTCCTTCGAAGCAACATACTTCGAATCCAACTCTGAACCCTTCGAGCAAGCTTGGTTGAAGAACATTGATCAAATTTCATAGCCTTATCCTCCAAATCTTACTTGTCAGGCTATGTTGCTTCCAAATCTTTACATAATCAGGGGCTTACACAAATTTGTGATACATTACACAAAGATTCGAAGCTTGATCCACTGGATTATACCATTTTTGGATGAAATGGCCAAAAGCTACGTGTTCTTTTTTTCATAAAGATTACTTTAATCACAAAGTGAGTTTTTTTAGCTCCCAACCTGATCTTATCTGAACACAAGCAGTGTCAAAAGCATGTGCCAAATCTCCTGCAAACATCAGGCCCCCACTTGTACTTGAACTTGGGAACCATTGAAAATCCATTAAACTTGATTTTTTTTCGTTTCCCACAAAATGATAAGATGTTATCTCAGGATCCTGAATATCTCAAACATTTTCTCTATAAATAGAGAAACCATTTGCAAAGCTAGAGAGAGACTTTGGGTTATGTGGAAAAAATATTCAAACACTCTCAAACTCTCAAAACACTCTCAAACTCTCAAAGTCTCAAACTCTCAAAAAATCTCAAACCCCTTCATGAATTAGTGAACCTTCCGATTCACTTCGTATATCAGTCTTTCGATTCACCCTCACAACTTCCATATACCAGCCTTGGAACACTCCCAAAGCCTTCAAAAAAACCCACTCAAGGAAGTTGGTGAGCCCTTAGATTCACTCTTAACCAACCTTCGATTCAGTATCTTTCAAAGCAAAGAAGCAACTGAAATAACTTCAGGAAGGCCCCTGCAGGCTTAACCCATCATTGAATCATTCCTGGAAGTCATACATAGCTCTTTCGATTGGCACTTCAAGAGGTAAGTTTTTCTTAAACTTAGAACTCTTCATTCAAATATCATTTGTACATACAATAAAAGAAAAATATATATATCATAGGAAGCTGACCATGCTCTTAGTTTTGACTTTCTTTGCTTGTGTTTTGAGATTTTCAACTCTGACTAATTAGATTTTGATGTTTGTGCTGAATAAAATTCATTACTAACCTTTGGTCCATAGTGTTTTAAAAGTCATATGGTTAGATTCGTTTTGAAGATCTTAGGGAGGTTTTTGTATCTTTTGATTGGCTGAGGATTGAAGCCTTTCGAATCTCAACAAATGAGTTATGCATCCCTGCGCTCGAAGGAAGAAGCTGGGCATTTCAAGCATTCAGAAACAAGTTCAGTTTGTACCTAATCGAAGTTATCTTATGGACGGATAAAACAGACCACCTCAGTGGTACAAACAGCGCGTGCGAAAGGCATTTCTATAGAAGGTCCTGCGTTCAAGCCCCAGCGAGACCTTTTGTCCATTTTTCATATTTGCTCACTTTGTTTTGTTTGAAGGAAATACACCTGGGCCTCCATAGTTGGGCTTCAACCTTTTTATGTTTCTGAACCCTCCTGCTTACTAACACAAAAACTGCCCAAACAACACAAAACTGTTTTTTCTACACCAAAAACTGTTTTAAGTACAAAAACTGTTTTCTACACAAAAATTGTTTTAAACACACAAAAAATGTTTTTTACACAAAAACACCAAAAATATATTTAAGTTATTTAGTTTATTTTATTTAATTTCTTATAGTGAAATAGACCAAAAATGTTTTCCTATTTTTTTTCTTTTCTTTAACTTAATCAAATTTCCTTAACAAGATCCAAACAAAATTCATTTTCTTTTTTTTATACATTTATTTAAGTTCAATATGGTTGTAGTAGATAATTAGAATTTTATTTCTTGCAATCCCCATTTGTACATTTGTATCCCCCATCCCCTAAAGTGGTGTAATAGCTTAGGATTTTAATTTCCCCAATTTACCGTTTTAATATAAAATACTAGTAATTAGGGTATGTATGGCAAGATATAATCAACAAGTAGACAACCCTAAATTCAAGACAAAAATGCATGCAATCAAACACATTATTCACACACATGCACCTCTAAGGTAATCTCATTTGTTGCCTCAGAAAATAGTCATGTCCCTCGAATATGAACGTTTTAGCAAAGAACCTCGATAAAAAGATCGTAGTCCCTCGATGTCTCTGGATGTTGCCTTCGATAAATGATCTAGTCCCTTACGAAAATTGCTAAAATGTCTCATAAGTTGCCTTCTATGACTATACGATGACCCACGTCTGTCCCTTCACATCCAATAATGGGGGCTTCTTATCAATCAATGGTAAGATAGAAACATCTAAAGGAGGAGGAAAATAACATTATACCTTTTTGTGTACGTAGGACGCTCATAGTTGCTTGCTCTTGAATTAAAACCATTTTCCACACATACACTTTCAAAAACACCTTAAAAAACAAACATCTCTTTGAACTATTTTCAAAACCAACACTTTGTATGCATTCTTATAGAGATGAGAATCATTACAAAGTTATCCGCAACAAAGGCATTTTGCAAAATATTTTCAAACTTACACCCATCACAAAACAACTTTTCAAACAAAGCATTTTCAAGTGATCTAGCAAGCAACTAAGAGCCCATAGATAAATATGGATGAAAAGGGTGCTAACACCTTCCCTTTTCATAATCTACCCCCCGAAATCAAGAAACATCTCAAAGGTCTTTCTTGTTCTTTTCACCCTTTCCTTATTGGATAAAAGAAAAGTCGGTGGCAACTCTTGCTATCCGCAACAATTGTGATCAAACGCAAAACAACCAAGTCAGTTCTCCCACCGTATTACAAAACTGGAGACTCTTCTGTGGAGTACTTAAAAGTGGGGTTACCTTAGATTTAGATCACATTTACTTGCTTTCATTATTTAATTTGTTTGCTTTACATTTTTGGTTCCTTGTTTGGGTTTGAATTGATCCTCTACCCAGATCGGGGAACACCTTTTAAGTAAGTAGCAATAGATTTTGGAAACTGTGTGGGGTATACCGAGATGGTTGAAGCGATAACTATGTTAGTGTGACACATTTGTTGGTACCAGTAGCCCTTGAGTAGTCAAGGAGAATATGGGGCCGCTGTGTGGTGTGATGAAGCACTAACTGACCTTAGAACCTTTAATTGAACAACTTGACCATTAGGAAGTAGTGAGATGGCCGGCTTTGGTGAAGTCTGAAGTTGGTTGATACTCGATGCTACACTGATTGATATCTGACTTTTGGGATATTTCGGTCGCCAATAAAGAGGCTTGCGCTGAAATAATGCCCAATGAAGAAAGATCAAAGATATTGAGATCCCCTAGAACCCGGTTACTTTCTAGGACAGGTTAAGCCAACTAAACTTCAAGAGGGTACTTACCTACAAACCCTATGCAAGTATAAACCTAAGGACTTATTTGCTTTGTGTGTATATGATTATTTGTACATAATGACTTATTTTCTTTGAATACTTGTACATAACATCATGACATCATACCATAGCATTTTTCAATAACCATTTCAAGGATCTCAAGGGCCTGTGATGCAGGGTCATGATAAACCAGACGTCTATCAAGGGGCAAGAAGATTTATTCTCCTCTAACCAAATGCTGTCAAAAATCAAAGCATGATAACTAGAGTGAAGGGTTATGACTCACTTGACATGGTGAGTTTGATTCTCGTGAAAGGACATTCAATAATACGAAATTCTTCACTCAAAGTTGTGATCAAAGTTCAACTTCTAACATCTTCTTGTGTTTACCCCACGAGATCCTTGAAAACATTACATCCACATATCATGCATGTCATCATAACATGTTTTCTCCATACAGGTTTTCTCATCTGCTTACTGTTTATTTCAGTAGAGATGTGTGATCGGTGGATCTGGACTTGACTGTTTAATGCTGGTTCGCGAAATGTCGCGGAAGCAAGAGTCGCCACCGTATTTTATTTTCTCCAATATGGAAAGGACAAAAGCACAAAAAAATTCCTTATTGAGATTAGTTCTCGGTTCGGGAGGTAGATTTATAGAAAGGGAAGGTGTTAGCACCCTTTCTATCCATGGTTATCCATGGGCTCTTAGATACTTGCTCATTGTGTTTTCAAAATGTTTGTTTTCTTTTCAATCGTGAGTGGGTTTGAAAAAGTTTCATTTAAAAATTTCAGATTGACTCTTGTATCAGTCCTCAAGAGTGTTTGAAAACTTATTTTGAAAGCTTTTTGAAAGTGTCGGTGTGAAAAGAGTTTTGATTTGTTTTTGAATAGAGCAAGTATTTATGAGTCATCTACCTACCCTAAGGAATTAGGCAGTGTAAATGTCCTTAAGGTAGTGCCATCCCACCATTGAGAGATAGGTAGCACCACCGTTGGAGGTGTTCGGGTCAATTCGAGGGTTAGGGACAGTGTGGTCACCGAGCAATAGTAAGATACCTTAGAAGCTACCCTTATGCCATTGATCTTTTTATTCCGAGGCAACCGTTTCGAGGCAACTATTCCGAGGCAACTTGTTTCGAGGAAACCATTTCGAGGCAACTAGATCAATGGAACATAAGGACTCACTAAGACGTCCTATACTCGACGACCACGTTTCGAGGGGCAAGGCAACAGTGTGATCACCAGAGCAACAGTAGGACACCTTAGAAGCTACCCTTATGCCATGTTCATGGACATAAGGACTTACTAAGACGTCCTGTACTCGACGACCACATTTCGAGGGACAAGGCAACAGTGAGGCGTACCCTAAGAGTGGTGTGTGAATTGTGTGTCATTTTCAGTTATTATTTGTCTTGTCATGCATTGGGTGAGCTACGCTTTGATTTTATTTGGGCATACATTCTTTCATGTGATTAACAATTTAAAGGGTGCGGAAATTAAAATGCGGAAAAATAAAGGTCCTACGCAATTACAAGGCGCGGGTCTACATCGCCAAATTAACAAAGACCCGATTTTGAATAAAGAGTGCGGAAAGTAAATGTCCTAATTATCTATTACAAGGCTTTGGGGCAATTACATAAATTTAAAATGAAAAAATAGAAGCAAACGCGCGAAAAGAAATTATAATCGAAGGTGCGAGGGCGTTGGACCCTTTAAAGAAATTAAATATGAAATTACAAATTAATTAAAGAAAAGAACTTATTTTTTGATGTTTTTGTATTTAAGGGAAATAAAGAAAATTAATTGAAATTAGAAATTAAATAAAAACCCTAATTCTAAGTTTGTTTTTAATTATTAAAAAAAATGTTTAAGTTTAAGCCTAACTTACTAATTGTTTAATTACAAGAGTATTTACAAATTTAATTAATAATAATAATAATAATAAGGAGAAAAAGTTATTTATTGAGAAAAGAAAAAAGATACTAATAACCTAATTTTTATGTTTTTTTTTAAATTATTTAGAAAAAGACATTAAAGTTAAAAACCTAAATTTAAACTAATTGTTTTATTGGAATTTATTTACAAAATTAATAGAAATTAATATTAATAAAACATATTTTTTTTGTGTTTTATGATTTTCTGGTTTTTGGATTTTTATATTAAATTTGGTGAATTAAATAAAACAAAAGAAAAAAAACAATTAAGATAAAAAGAAGAAAAGAAAATGAAAAAGGAAAATGGTAGTGCAAACCATGGGGGTGTTGACCCAATTTAGGAGATGTTATGAAGCAATTTGGCCCACTACAAGCTAGGCCTTTTGTTGACTTTTGTGGTTGCATATGCGTCTGTTGAATAGCGTGCATGGTGGACTCCAGGTTTTGGCCTTTGGATGAGACTTACTGGGCGCGTGGCAAGCCAAGGCGTTGGGTGTATGGTGAGCCCTGGAGTGTGCACTGCATGGGAACATGTGAAACAAAATAATAGAAATAATTTGAGGGGACCTGGGATTCGAACCCAGGTCCCAGCGTTTACCAAGCCACCTGCCTACCAACTGATCCAATGCAACGCGTTTGTAAGTAACATAGGAATGAAATAATATATAGAATAAAAACATTATATGCCAAAAAACAAAAAAATGCGCGCGTGGATTTGAACCCTCCACTCAGGTCTTGCCACGCCAACCTTCTTCTCCGTTTGCCCCTGTAACAAAAAGAGATAGCGGGGGTTTTAAACCCCCCCAAAACAAAACCCTGTAGATAATAGCGATTAGGCCATGCTTGACCATAAATTGAGTGCGATGGGTTTGTTATGTTCGTTTGGATGTCACGATTCCAACCATGGCAGTTTGATGTCCTAATTTTACAGTATGGGGAAATCCCCAATTTGAAGCTTGAGAAACCCTAAAATATTTCAATGGTGAATCATGCTATGATGCGTTAAAATGCAATTGGATCAATCTACTAGCTTTAGAAAGCTCCTAGCAACACAAAACAACAAAGAAAATAGGTTAATTGCTTATGAAATATGATATACAATTTGAAAAAATGAAGCAAACCGGAGGAGGTCTAAGGCACGATTTCTTGAGTGATTATGCTTGTTTTTGATTGCCAAAGCTTCCTAAGGATGTCAGGAATATGTTTGGATGGGAATTGGGACTTGAGAGGCGCTGTAAGGAGGTTTACAGTTTTGCTCTTTGCTTGAAATTTTTTGAAATGTGTTTTGCAGTTTGGGAGCTTCTTAGGTTGTGTTCTTGCTTGTGATCACTTGTATACATGTTATGTAATATGTTTTGATAAGAATTATGGCCAATAATGCCTTGCATTCATGCTTAAGATTTTGACATAAACTCCATTAACACACCTTCCATTTTTGAGCCAATTTTGAATTCTTGCTAGCTTTAGCCCTTGGCACGAATTTGGGATGTGCATAATGGTGGTTCAAGGCTAATCAAAGCAAGATATGTCCCTTAATTAATCTTTTTGATTTTCATTTGATTTTAAAAGATTAAAAATGAATTAAATCCAATAAAATCAAATAAAAATGAAAAAATTAATTTTAAATTTTGAAATAAAGTGTGGGACACGTGGGAAGCATGGCCAAGCTGATCCAAGTGGAAAAAGTGGGCCCCTTTTGTCAAAAATGAAATTTCAAAGATAAATGATTTTGGCCATTTCACAAAATTTCCCAACTTCTCCAATGCATATCTTGCTCAATTTTGAAGTTATGAACATGTTCTTGGACATTTTGGAAAGGTCTTGAAGTCCTCTAACCAATTGCTTTGGTCCCATGTCATTTTGATTTACCAATATCAAGTTATGGTCTTTGACTTAAAGTCCCTTTTTGTTATCTTTTGAAAATGACCTATAATGTTGAAATTGATAACTTTTTGTGAGAGCATTTCTTGGACTTGGAATGTGAAGATGAGTTGTAGGAAATGTCTTCCCCTTAAAAATGAGCATTGGATGGGATTTTTCTGATGAACCATGAAAAAGTTATGCCTTGGTCAAGTTACAGTTGACTTTTCTGCTGTCCAAAAATAGAAACTTTTGACACCTTGATGATTTTTGAGCCATTCTTGTGAAATCATGGTCAAGACTTGACCAAATGATGATTGTGGCTTCAAAATGAGATGTTGACCAAAATTTTTGACTTTTGACTGCCAAATGACCATTTTGCCCCTGCAGTTGACTGTGGAGCAATTAGGGTTTTTGACTGTGCAACTTGACCTTGCGAGCCTTGAAACTTGACACGTAGGTGCTTGACAATGGGTATGAGCATATGTGACTTGATTGAGCCCTTGAAAACCTCAACTTCCTTGCAAGAACCAAAACCCTAGTTTGACTGGCTTAGGAGGATGGTTGACTGTGTAGCCCTTGAGTAGACTTTGAACCATTTGCTTGTCATAACTTTGAAGATTATGGGAGGGCAAATTTTGGGGTACAACAGTTGGCCCTGTTCAATCTTCTTAGACCTGAGGATGTAGATTGGCTTGTGTGCCTTTCGTGATCCGAGGGTGGAAGATGATTGAACACTAGAGTGCCCAGAAATTTGCACTCACATAGTAGAGTATCAGCAGTGTGATGTCGGGAATGGGCTTATAGATGCCATTTGGGACTGTGATGGATAATTGTGGAGATGGGCTTATAGATGCCATCGGGAGGTGTCGATCGCGTAAGAGATTCCTTAGCGAGAACTTGCGTACCTGAGAAAGAAAGATAATTACCTGGCCCGTTACAGGTGTTGATCTTCAAACTCTTTATGTATATATGCCCTGGCTGGATTCAGGAATCGAATCTTTAAACTCTTCAGACGTGCCCTGGCAAGATATAGGAATTGCGTCCGGAGAATATAGTCGTCAACAGATACACCCTGGCAAGATACAGGAATCAGATCTTCGAACTCTTCAGACGTGCCCTGGCAGGACGGTGGGAGAACCTTGGATGATTACTACCTCAACAGTAACGATGAGAGAATCTGGGGCGATTACTACCTCAACAGTAACGATGAGAGAACCTGGGGCAATTACTAACTCAACAGTAATGATGAGAGAACCTGGGGCGATTACTAACTCAACAGTAACGATGAGAGATTCTGGGGCGATTACTACCTCAACAGTAACAATGAGAGAATCTGGGGCGATTACTAACTCAACAGTAACGATGAGATATTCTGGGGCGATTACTACCTCAACAGTAACGATGAGAGAATCTGGGGCGATTACTACCTCAACAGTAACGATGAGAGAATCTGGGGCGATTACTACCTCAACAGTAACGATGAGAGAATCTGGGGTGATTACTACCTCAACAGTAACAATGAGAGAATCTGGGGCGATTACTACCTCAACAGTAACGATGAGAGAATCTGGGGTGATTACTATCTCAACAGTAACGATGAGAGAATCTGGGGTCATTACTACCTCAACAGTAACGATGAGAGAATCTGGGGTGATTACTACCTCAACAGTAACGATGAAAGAATCTGGGGCGATTACTACCTCAACAGTAACGATGAGAGAATCTGGGATGATTACTACCTCAACAGTAACAATGAGAGAATCTGGGGTGATTACTACCTCAACAGTAACGATGAGAGAATCTGGGGCGATTACTACCTCAACAGTAACGATGAGAGAATCTGGGGCGATTACTACCTCAACAGTAACGATGAGAGAATCTGGGGCGATTACTACCTCAACAGTAACGATGAGAGAATCTGGGGCGATTACTACCTCAACAGTAACGATGAGAGAATCTGGGGCGATTACTACCTCAACAACAACGATGAGAGAACCTGGGACGATCACTACCTCAACAGTAACGATGAGAGAATCTGGATGATTACTACCTCAACTGTAACGATGGGAGAATCTGGGGCGATTACTACCTCAACAGTAACGATGAGAGAATCTGGGGCGATTACTACCTCAACAGCAACGATGAGAGAACCTGGGATGATCACTACCTCAACAGTAACAATGAGAGAATCTGGGGCGATTACTACCTCAACAGTAACGATGAGAGAATCTGGGGCGATTACTACCTCAACAGTAACGATGAGAGAATCTTGGATGTCTTCTACTGAGTCTTTATCAGGAAAATCTTTAGGAATCGATTTAACTGGACCAGAGAAGGCCTTTGACTGGATCGGTATCAGAAAAATCTTTAGGAGTCGATTTAACTGAACCAGGCAAGGTCTTGGAATATCTTCAACTGGAATAAGAATCAGGGAGATCTTAGGGTCGATCTGATTGAACCAGAGAAGGCCTTAGACTGGATCGGCATCAGAAAAATCTTTAGGAGTCGATTTAACTGAAACAGGCAAGGTCTTGGAATATCTTCAACTGGAATAAGAATCAGGGAGATCTTAGGGTCGATCTGACTGAACCAGAGAAGGCCTTTGACTGGATCGGCATCAGAAAAATCTTTAGGAGTCAATTTAACTGAACCAGGCAAGGTCTTGGAATATCTTCAACTGGAATAAGAATCAGGGAGATATTAGGGTCGATCTGACTGAACCAGAGAAGGTCTTGGATTAACTTTGACTGGATAAGAATCAGAAAAATCTTAGAATCGATTTAACTGAACCAGACTAAAGTCTTGGAATATCTTTGACTGGATAAGAATCAGAAAAATCTTAGGGTCGATTTAACTGAACCAGGCGAAAGTCTTGGAATATCTTCAACTGGAATAAGAATTAGGGAGATCTTAGCATCGATCTGACTGAACCAGAGAAGGCCTTTGACTGGATCGGCATCAGAAAAAATATTTAGGAGTCGATTTAACTGAACCAGGCAAGGTCTTGAAATAACTTCAACTGGATAAGAATCAGAAAAATCTTAGGGTCGATTTAACTGAACCAGAGGAGGTCTTGGATTGACTTTGACTGGATAAGAATCAGAAAAATCTTAGAATCGATTTAACTGAACCAGACTAAAGTCTTAGAATATATTCAACTGGAATAAGAATCAGGGAGATCTTAGCATCGATCTGACTGAACCAGAGAAGGCCTTGGACATAGCTGAGAACTTAACTGGATCTTTCCTGAAAGGTAAAGGTCAGTCATATGCAATGCATGATATGGATCAAGCCATGATGTTCTCAACATAAATGAGATCGTGTGATGCGTTTATGCATGTATCATGATGTGTGTGATGTTTATGAATGTATGTTTTCGTCTTAGGAAGATAAATCCTTGACGGGTGCCGGGAAGTTAAAATCCTGGGCTGATGGAGAGCTTCTGTTTCCACTGGGGAGTGATGGTTGCAAGAATACCGGTAGGAGAAGATGACTCCGTTGGGGAATAAACTTGGAGAATTGATTACTCTGCGGGGAGAAAAATTACTCTAGCGATCTTGCTGGAGAACAATACTCTGTGGGGAGAGAGGTACTTTGCTGGGATGTTGATGGTAACTTCGCTGGGGATACCGTTGTTATGTTGGAAGTTTTAATAGACTCCGCTGGGGATAAGAAGACTTCGTCGAGGACGATCTTTCCGTGGCTTTTGGGCTGAGGATAACCCAGTTATATCCCGGTAGGGAAATAACCTTTGAATAAAGCCGGGGGACGCGTTCGTGCTCTGCAGGGGGGAAGCTTCCAGAATCTACTGGGGATAAGCTTACTGCTGGGGAGATGATTCAAACTTTCCTGGGGAAGTCTTGAACTATGCTGGACTCTCTTGGGGAAATTTTGTACTGGAAGTGACTCCACTGAATGTCTGGTATACCTCCGGGGAACAATCTTAGATCAAGATTGCCGGGGATGCTTGCTGAGGAATGTTGAGATCTGTTGGAGGATACCCAACTTCCTTAAGGCTGACAGGATAACTCTGCTTGGGGAGAGTGTATTGACTTGCTGGCTCACTCTCTGGGGAGTTTTGGTATGTACTTCAGCTGGACATACCTAGTATTTTGTGGACAGAGCAATTAGATCGCTTGGACGACTCATTACTGCCCCTGTTTCTGTGGGAGAGGATACCTGTGGAGGTGCTTGACGGCTGCCGATTGACAAATCTTCTGATAGGCAAGTGCCAAGATGCCGGGACATAGTCGTACACTTTTGATCCCTAACTTTTGCCTGGACCGCCCTTTCGGGTTTTCAGTCCACCGGGATACCCATTTTTGCCCAAGCCGCCTTTTCAGGTTTTCGACTTGCCGGGTGTACAGATCTTTTTCATTTCATCCCTTATTTTTGCCCGAACCCTTTTGGTTCGCCGGGAAGCCCTTGTTTTTGCCTAGGTATGTCAACCTAGCGGGTCTTTGATTATGCGTAGTATTTTTCGACTATGTCCACGCTCTCAGAAGGTAGGGAGTTGCCCCTGTTAGAAGTGTTTTGTCATGCCCCGAAAGATGTTTAATCAGGCAAGATTCGTTGCTGGAGTGCCCCAAGTGACTCAGGCGGAGATTTGCCCCTGGCTGTTTGGCATCTTGAGAGATTCCTTGAATCTTGACTGGACTGCCCCAGGTGATGGACAATGATCCGGCCATGCCCCTTGATTGGAGGTGCTTTTGTTCATTAGGCACTCGTCGTGCGAATTTCTATGCTGTTCAAACAAAAAGTCATATGCAAACAAAGTTATGTTAAAAATGCAAAGCTTATGTCTGTCTTGAAGTTTTTGAAAAATGCATTTTTCAGTAAAACCAGCAAATTTTGTAAAATGTGATGTCAACTCAATATTTTATAGCAAGCCTTAAGGAGTCAGGATACTTTTGGTAACAGTATGCTTTCGAACTAACCCATGCTTCAGCTAGGGATTTTAAGGGTTGTAGTGTGGCATGGTTCATGGTTTAAGAAACAAAGGATAAAGGCTCAAATTATTTGTACCCACCCACTCTTCGTGATGTTCTTCAAACCTAAGCTCAGTTGATCGTGCGTTAGACCTTGTTTGAGTCTTTGTATTGACGTTCCAATGATGGTTCAGATATTGATGATTTATTCTGAATAGGCAGTCATTTTTTGTTTTTGTTGAGGGTTTGTATGACCTCTTTCTTTTTGATTTCGCTATCCCTAAATTTTGCCTGAACTGTTTCTTTTGTGATTACAGTCAGCGGGATGCCCCAGTTTTGTAAGTCTCCTTCATAGGTTTTGACTTATTGGGTTTTTATTTTTGAGATATAATGACTGCCTATCCTTATGATTATTCGGAATCATCATTGTCTTCTTTTTTTTTTGTAAGGACCTCTTTGGTGCCATTTGCTATGCACTTAGATCAACTGAGAGACTACCCTGCCCCAGGTTATGATTAAGGGTTTTAAATTTCGAAAAGAAAAACTCCTACTTCTTTGGCTCAGAGGGGTTGACGAGGGATTATCTTCCTTATAACTCCAGTGTTTAGGGATTGAAACAATGCTTGTACCTCATCAGCGGGGTCTGTTCAAAAGCATACCGTAAAGATCGTGGTATCGTTTTCGTCATCCTCCCTCAAGAGGCTTAGAATTATTAATCGAGCGTTGATCATCAGAAAAAATATGAAAATAATTTTCATATAGTGAATACGAATATATTGCTTCAAAACAGACATATGCGATGCACTAATGAAATAACAACGTTGAATCATGAATAAATGTTTGAACAATCAAAAGAAAGTTACAACTTGAAAATCCTAATAAACACAAGTCTTCTAGTCTCAGGGCTTGTTACTTCAACTGGTGCATCTTGTAGGGATGGCAGGAGCATTCAGCCTGGCCTATCTGGGTGAAATCCACAGCTCTTTCATTAATCAGATCTTGAATCTTATTCTTCAGAGCCCAGCAGTCGTCGGTGTCATGTCCTGGACTGTCAGAGTGGTATGCACATCTTTCCTCAGGATTGTATTTTAGGGAGGTTGTGTTGAGATTCTTAGGAGGGTCCCTTAATGTCACCAGATTCAACCTCAACAATTGTTGTAAAGCTTGAGATGGTGACACGTTGAGCTTGGTGAACTGCCTTTTAGGCTTGTCTGGCTTGCTCTGGTCAGCCCGTTGTTCTTGGCGAGGTCGTTGTTGGACCTGTGAAGTAGTAGCAGCTTGGAGAGGCCCGTTCGTTAAACCAAACCTTTGACTTCTTGGAGGCTGATTAATGACTTGGTCCCTGCCTTGGGCAGGTTGCTTTATATGGTGTCTCTCTTGGTGGAGCTGACTGATCATGGTCCTCAACTCTTCTTGCTCCCGAGCTAGGCCTTGGATGAGAGCCATTTGCCCCAACATCTGGGTTTTCAATGTATCTACTTCAGCTTGTAGACGTTTCAGCCGTTCGTCCTTGTCATCTTCAGCACTGTTCCTGGCTAAAGTCCCCATGAGGAGCGTCCTTAACTCTTCCTGCCCCTTGGATAGGCTTAGGAAGATCTCCCTGAACTGAGTCTCTTGAGCATGAAGACCCTGGTTATCTTGTTGGGAAGCCATTGTTGAAATAAACAGCGTAGATGGTAAGTGACCTGTAAAGAAAGGTACCTGTAATGCAATGATGTCTATATATGCATGCAATGTTTTCAAGGACCTCGCGGGGTAAACAAGAAAAATTATTAGAATCTGGTAACTGGTGGCTTGATTGAAGGCACTTCATATTGTTGAGAGTCCTTCTTCAAGGGTCGAAAGCTCACCATATCCAGTGGGTCATAGCCCCTGACAACTTTGGCTCGGGGAACTTTCCTCAAGTGTCAAAGCTCACCATATCAAGTGGGTCATAGCCCCTGACAACCTTGTGTAGAGGAAAATAAGTCCTCTTTGCCCCTTGCTGGGATAGTTGATTCATCATGACCTGCATCACAAGCCTTTGAGATCCTTGAAACGGATTAGTCCTTATGCAGGATGTATGCAATGGTATAATGTTATGCTATGCATGGGGTAACGTAGGTAAACCCTGTTATGAGTCCCAATTAAGGACTGTAAACAAAACCTGCAAGAAACTCAGTAAACCCTGTTATGAGTCCCAATTAAGGACTATAAACAAAACCTGCAAGAAACTCAAGTGTCAGATAACAAGCATGCAAGTAGTCAAGTTGGAAGGCACACAAGTCACACAAGAGAAGCCCTTAGAGTTTAGGCCAGCATGGGATCTGGGTATTACCCTCTTGAAGTTGGTGGGTTCAACCTGTCCTATTAGAAGTAACCGGGTTCTAAGGGTCCCAATATCACTGGATTGCTTTCATTGTTCATCGTTTCGATTTAGCCACTGAACTGGCGACCGAAATATTCCAGGAAAGCAACCCTCAATTGAGTGTAGTATCGAGTATCAACCAACCTCGGACTGCACCAAAGTCAGTTATCTCACTACCCTAAAGAGGCCAAGATGGTTCAATTAAGGTTCCTAAGGTCAGTTGATGCTTCACGACACCACATGGAGGCCCCGTACTCTCCTTGACTGAACTCAAGGGTTACCAGTACACACCAAAGTGCCGCATCAACGTAGCAGACTGTTTCAACCATGTTGGTATACCCCGCACAGTTCCCTCACAGCCTTGTTGCTACTTTCTAAGAAGGTATCCCCAGATCCGGGTTAGGATCTATAGAACTCCCAAGACAGTCCCACAATTTAAAGCAAATAAGTCAAAGCAATTGAAAACACAGTTATGAACTATCCTAAGGTACCTCACTTTATAAGATTATCCCCAGCAGAGTCGCCAGTTCTGTGATCGGTGGATCTGGAACTGACTGTTTAACGCTGGTTCGCGAAATGTCGCGGAAGCAAGAGTCGCCACCGTCTTTTATTTTCTCCAATATGGAAAGGACAAAAGCACAGAAAAATTCCTTATTGAGATTAGTTCTCGGTTCGGGAGGTAGATTTATAGAAAGGGAAGGTGTTAGCACCCTTTCTATCCATGGTTATCCATGGGCTCTTAGATACTTGCTCATTGTGTTTTCAAAATGTTTGTTTTCTTTTCAATCGTGAGTGGGTTTGAAAAAGTTTCGTTTAAAAATTTCAGATTGACTCTTGTATCAGTCCTCAATAGTGTTTGAAAAATTATTTTGAAAGCTTTTTGAAAGTGTCGGTGTGAAAAGAGTTTTGATTTGTTTTTGAATAGAGCAAGTATCTATGAGTCATCTACCTACCCTAAGGAATTAGGCTGTGTAAATGTCCTTAAGGTAGTGCCATCCCACCATTGAGAGATAGGTAGCACCACCGTTGGAGGTGTTCGGGTCAATTCGAGGGTTAGGGACAGTGTGGTCACCGAGCAATAGTAAGATACCTTAGAAGCTACCCTTATGCCATTGATCTTTTTATTCCGAGGCAACCGTTTCGAGGCAACTATTCCGAGGCAACTTGTTTCGAGGCAACCATTTCGAGGCAACTAGATCAATGGAACATAAGGACTCACTAAGACGTCCTATACTCGACGACCACGTTTCGAGGGGCAAGGCAACAGTGCGATCACCAGAGCAACAGTAGGACACCTTAGAAGCTACCCTTATGCCATGTTCATGGACATAAGGACTTACTAAGACGTCCTGTACTCGACGACCACGTTTCGAGGGGCAAGGCAACAGTGAGGCGTACCCTAAGAGTGGTGTGTGAATTGTGTGTCATTTTCAGTTATTATTTGTCTTGTCATGCATTGGGTGAGCTACGCTTTGATTTTATTTGGGCATACATTCTTTCATGTGATTAACAATTTAAAGGGTGCGGAAATTAAAATGCGGAAAAATAAAGGTCCTACGCAATTACAAGGCGCGGGTCTACATCGCCAAATTAACAAAGACCAGATTTTGAATAAAGAGTGCGGAAAGTAAATGTCCTAATTATCTATTACAAGGCTTTGGGGCAATTACATAAATTTAAAATGAAAAAATAGAAGCAAACGCGCGAAAAGAAATTATAATCGAAGGTGCGAGGGCGTTGGACCCTTTAAAGAAATTAAATATGAAATTACAAATTAATTAAAGAAAAGAACTTATTTTTTGATGTTTTTGTATTTAAGGGAAATAAAGAAAATTAATTGAAATTAGAAATTAAATAAAAACCCTAATTCTAAGTTTGTTTTTAATTATTAAAAAAAAATGTTTAAGTTTAAGCCTAACTTACTAATTGTTTAATTACAAGAGTATTTACAAATTTAATTAATAATAATAATAATAAGGAGAAAAAGTTATTTATTGAGAAAAGAAAAAAGATACTAATAACCTAATTTTTATGTTTTTTTTTTAATTATTTAGAAAAAGACATTAAAGTTAAAAACCTAAATTTAAACTAATTGTTTTATTGGAATTTATTTACAAAATTAATAGAAATTAATATTAATAAAACATATTTTTTTTGTGTTTTATGATTTTCTGGTTTTTGGATTTTTATATTAAATTTGGTGAATTAAATAAAACAAAAGAAAAAAAAACAATTAAGATAAAAAGAAGAAAAGAAAATGAAAAAGGAAAATGGTAGTGCAAACCATGGGGGTGTTGACCCAATTTAGGAGATGTTATGAAGCAATTTGGCCCACTACAAGCTAGGCCTTTTGTTGACTTTTGTGGTTGCATATGCATCTGTTGACTAGCGTGCATGGTGAACTCCAGGTTCTGGCCTTTGGATGAGACTTACTGGGCGCGTGGCAAGCTAAGGCGTTGGGTGTATGGTGAGCCCTGGAGTGTGCACTGCATGGGAACATGTGAAACAAAATAATAGAAATAATTTGAGGGGACCTGGGATTCGAACCCAGGTCCCAGCGTTTACCAAGCCACCTGCCTACCAACTGATCCAATGCAACGCGTTTGTAAGTAACATAGGAATGAAATAATATATAGAATAAAAACATTATATGCCAAAAAACAAAAAAATGCGCGCGTGGATTTGAACCCTCCACTCAGGTCTTGCCACGCCAACCTTCTTCTCCGTTTGCCCCTGTAACAAAAAGAGATAGCGGGGGTTTTAAACCCCCCCAAAACAAAACCCTGTAGATAATAGCGATTAGGCCATGCTTGACCATAAATTGAGCGCGATGGGTCTGTTATGTTCGTTTGGATGTCACGATTCCAACCATGGCAGTTTGATGTCCTAATTTTACAGTATGGGGAAATCCCCAATTTGAAGCTTGAGAAACCCTAAAATATTTCAATGGTGAATCATGGTATGATGCGTTAAAATGCAATTGGATCAATCTACTAGCTTTAGAAAGCTCTTAGCAACACAAAACAACAAAGAAAATGGGTTAATTGCTTATGAAATATGATATACAATTTGAAAAAATGAAGCAAACCGGAGGAGGTCTAAGGCACGATTTCTTGAGTGATTATGCTTGTTTTTGATTGCCAAAGCTTCCTAAGGATGTCAGGAATATGTTTGGATGGGAATTGGGACTTGAGAGGCGCTGTAAGGAGGTTTACAGTTTTGCTCTTTGCTTGAAATTTTTTGAAATGTGTTTTGCAGTTTGGGAGCTTCTTAGGTTGTGTTCTTGCTTGTGATCACTTGTATACATGTTATGTAATATGTTTTGATAAGAATTATGGCCAATAATGCCTTGCATTCATGCTTAAGATTTTGACATAAACTCCATTAACACACCTTCCATTTTTGAGCCAATTTTGAATTCTTGCTAGCTTTAGCCCTTGGCACGAATTTGGGATGTGCATAATGGTGGTTCAAGGCTAATCAAAGCAAGATATGTCCCTTAATTAATCTTTTTGATTTTCATTTGATTTTAAAAGATTAAAAATGAATTAAATCCAATAAAATCAAATAAAAATGAAAAAATTAATTTTAAATTTTGAAATAAAGTGTGGGACACGTGGGAAGCATGGCCAAGCTGATCCAAGTGGAAAAAGTGGGCCCCTTTTGTCAAAAATGAAATTTCAAAGATAAATGATTTTGGCCATTTCACAAAAATTTCCCAACTTCTCCAATGCATATCTTGCTCAATTTTGAAGTTATGAACATGTTCTTGGACATTTTGGAAAGTTCTTGAAGTCCTCTAACCAATGTCTTTGGTCCCATGTCATTTTGATTTACCAATCTCAAGTTATGGTCTTTGACTTAAAGTCCCTTTTTGTTGACTTTTGAAAATGACCTATAATGTTGAAATTGATAACTTTTTGTGAGAGCATTTCTTGGACTTGGAATGTGAAGATGAGTTATAGGAAATGTCTTCCCCTTCAAAATGAGCATTGGATGGGATTTTTCTGATGAACCATGAAAAAGTTATGCCTTGGTCAAGTTACAGTTGACTTTTCAGCTATCCAAAAATAGAAACTTTTGACACCTTGATGATTTTTGAGCCATTCTTGTGAAATCATGGTAAAGACTTGACCAAATGATGATTGTGGCTTCAAAATGAGATGTTGACCAAAATTTTTGAATTTTGACTGCCAAATGACCATTTTGCCCCTGCAGTTGACTGTGGAGCAATTAGGGTTTTTGACTGTGCAACTTGACCTTGTGAGCCTTGAAACTTGACACGTAGGTGCTTGACAATGGGTATGAGCATATGTGACTTGATTGAGCCCTTGAAAACCTCAACTTCCTTGCAAGAACCAAAACCCTAGTTTGACTGGCTTAGGAGGATGGTTGACTGTGTAGCCCTTGAGTAGACTTTGAACCATTTGCTTGTCATAACTTTGAAGATTATGGGAGGGCAAATTTTGGGGTACAACAAGATGGCTCTAGATCAAACAGTTAAATATCTCCAAGCTCAGAATGCCCAGTTCCAACAAATGCTCCTGAACTTAGCCAAGGGGCAGGAAGATCTGAAAACACTCTTCACCGAAGAGGGTAAGAAGGAGACTAAGAAGAAGGTTGTCACCCTCAAAATAGGAAGAAAGTTTAAAGGGCCTGCCCAACTAGCTCAAAAAGAAGATACTTATTCTGAAGAAGAAGAAGAAGACAATAAAGAAGAGGAAGCTAGAAGCGCTAGAGCTAACCAAGCTACTGATGACGAAGACTATTCTGAGGAGCAGTATCCACCGGCAGATGAAAACTACAAACAACTTGAAGACAGACTAATGGCTGTGGAGATCCAAGTTGTGCATGGCTTGGAATTTAGAGACTTAGGTTTGGTTCCTGGGGTGGTCATTGCCTACAAATTCAAGGTCTCTGCTTTTTCCAAGTATGATGGGGTCTCTTGTCCTAAGATGCATCTGAGATCATATGTCCACAAGATTCAACCACACACCACTGATCAAAAGCTTTGGGTCCATTTCTTCCAAGAGAGTCTAGCTAGGACTCAACTTGAATGGTTCTATCAATTGGAAGATTCTCGCATCCATACCTGGGAGAACCTAGATACTGCTTTCTACAAGCAGTACCAATACAATGCTGATCTTGCACCAACTCGTGTGCAGTTGCAGAATATGATCATGGGTTCCAATGAGGGCTTCAAAGAATATGCCCAAAAGTGGAGAGACCTGGCTGGCAGGGTGCATCCACCCTTAATTGACAGGGAGCTGATTGATATCTTTATGGCAACTTTGACAGGACCTTTCTTCAATCACATAATCGGAAGCTCCTCAGTTGGGTTCACCGAGCTGATTCTAACTGGGGAACAAGTTGAAAATGGAATTAGAAGTGGAAAGATCCAAGGAGCTACATCCTCCGATACTTAGAAGAATTCATACAATGGGAAGAAAGAGTCCAATGCTGTGTACGACCAAAAAGGTCATAACAAGAGTAACCACGACCAATCTGTGGGGGCATTCCTGATCTCTAATCCTGCACCAGTGTGATAACAACAACGGGGAAGTCAATGAAGGCGAGAAGAGCCCAGGAGACAGTTTACCAACATCAACATGCCACTGTCTCAAGATTTGCAACACATGTTAAGGATGAATCTGATTACGTTGATAGGACCTCATCCAAACCCCAAGACTTCTTCTCCTAACTACAATCCTAATGCAATATGTGCATATCATTCTGGCAGTCTTGGGCATGATACTAACGATTGTTGGGCACTGAAATACAAGAATCAAAACATGATTGACGCCAAGGAGATTGAATCTGGCCCTCCTAAGACTCCCAACGTGATCATTGCTCCCTTGCCAAATCATTGAGAGCATCCAGTTCATTTTGAATTTTCAATTGTAATTTCTTTTGTTTGTTCGAACACTTATCTATTATGTCAAACTTTGTTTCATTAATACATTGCATATGTTTGTCTTGAATTAATCCATTCGTCTTCACTATATTTAAACTGTGCTTTTTACTCCCTTTTTCGTGATATTCAACTCTCGTTAAAATTTGCAAGCCTTTAGAGGGAGGATGACGAAAACAATGCCATTATCTCATACAGTATGCTTTTGGACAGACCTCGCTGATGATGTACATACGTTCTTTCAATTCCTAAACACTAGAGTTATAAGGAAGATAATCCCTAGTCAACCCCTTTGATCTAAAGAAGTAGGAGTTTTCTTTTTCACACAAATTGAAACCTTTAATCAAAACCTGGGGCAGGATAGTTTCTCAGTTATTTCAAATGCGCGTTCGATCGTAAGCTTTCACTTCGTACACAACGAATGACATCAAAAACATCCTTCTAAATCAAAAGACGGCGACGGTTCCCCGTAAAATAGGAAGTCATTATCTCTCAAAAGAAAAGCCCACTAAGCCAAAACCTATGAAGGGGGCTTAAGAAAACTAGGGCATCCCGTTGACTATAATCTCAAAACAGTCAGGTAAAAATCAGGGATAATAAATCAAATCCTAGACAACATGAAAAATGCTGCAAAAATGACTGCCTTCCCAAATAAACTTCCAAGTTTCCAAACCATCACCAAAACGTCATTCCAAACTCAATTGGAATTCAAATGCACAAATAACTGAGTTTAGGAATGGAGAATATCATGAAGAACGGGTGGGGTACAAATACACTTTGAGCCTTACCATTTGTTTCTTAAACCGTGAACCAGGCCATGGTACAACCCTTCAAAAGTCCTAATTGAAGCATGGGTTAGTTTGAAAGCATACTGTTACAAAAGGTATCCTGACTCCTGTAAGGCTTTACTGTAAATCCTGAGTTGAATTCATATTCTTAAAAAATTCTTTTATTTGCTAAAATGCATTTTTAAAACTTCAAGACAAACATAAACTTTGCATTATTTTAAATACCGCTATTTGCATATAGCTATTTGTTTGACAACAAAGAAATCCACACAGCGAATATCTAATGAACGAAAATTCTCAAATGGAAAAACACTTCCAATGACAAACTCTCCATAAGCATGGGGCGTGACATGTCACTGTCCAACTCATATGTGGCAGTCAAGTCGAGATTCCAAGAAATCTCTCAAGAAGTGTTGAATAACCATGAGCAGATTTCCATTTGAATCACTTAGGGCATTGAATATGAATTCCAGCAAAGGGTCACATATGACCAAGCAAAGATTTTCTGGGAGCGCTACAACACTTGCTGCTATAAACAACAAAAACTCCCACAAATTCCTTTTCATAGGGTGATCCCCAGTCAAGTCCCCACAGAGTGATCTCTATAAGGTTATCCCCATAAAGTTGGATCCATGCAATCCCCAGCCAGAGTTTCAGTCTCCGGAAAACCTCTTCCCAGTTGAGTTGGTCTCAAGAAGAATCCTTGAGGAGTTCTACCAAAAGAAAACACCTCCCCAACAGTTTGTCAAATATTCTCTTCAATAGGGTTTATTTCCCCAACAAACTACATATTCCCCAGCTTGAGTTTGCCTCTAAGACTGTCATAAATTAAGACCTCAATAGAGTCACAACCCCTAAGACCACAACCCCTAATTCCTAGTGAAGTCCTCAATAGAGTCAGTGTTATCTCTGAAAGTTACTGCAAAGCCTAGACCCGACCAAATTACAGTTCAAAATCTCCTCTTCCCCAGTAGAGTTTGCCAATATTCCCAGTGAGTTGCTGCAAGGCCTGGTATCCAACTAAATAACAGTTAACTTCTTTATCCCCAACAAGTTGTTAACTTCCATTCTCTCCAATCAAGAGATAAATCCCCACTAGATCAATGAACAACTAGAACTCCTAAACTCTTTTCCTCAAGCAAAAATCAACAATCTCCACAGAGTTTCCCTCAAGCAAGGTCAATATTCCCCAGCGGAGTTCTCCTCAAACAAAAAAACAAGAATCCCCAACAGAAACACTCTAAAACAAGGTATGAAGGTGTGCATACTCTTCATCCCCAAACAACAGTCCATGGTTTAATTTCCCAAGGCTCCCCCATCATTTGTCAAGAATTTGTTTTCCAACACAAAGATACATTTCAACAACATTCATAGCATATGCATACGAAACGCATATAGCACAATCTCATTTATTTTGAGAACATCATTACGCCATGCATTTCATACATCATGATATTGCATGCAGCTAACTCTTTACCTTTTCAGGAAAGATCAATCAATAGATAACTATCATCAACAATTTTCAATAGGTCCAAGATTAGTTTCTGAAGCAAGACAGAGCAACTACCTATGTGACCAGATGCAGCTTCACACGGGCTCATCATGAAGTCGACACAAAGCACATATGAGTCGACACATGCAGGGAATGATTCGACACATACCCTTATGCATCGACTCATACTGAATTGATTTGGACTTACAGGAGCAAGACAAGCTTATGTGTCAATGCAAAGGAGCATGTGTCGACACATAATATTCAAAAATGAAGTTTTCCATTCTTTTACACCGTTTTATCTATTTTCATATATTTTCTTAATTACTATTCAATATGGTTATAATATTTAAGCTCATATCCATCCCCATTTGTAAATTGTACCCATATCCCCCTAAACAATGTAATAGTGTAGGATTTTATTTTCCGTAATTTACCACTTTCAAATATAAATGCTAGTAACTAGGGTGTGTATGGCAAGATAAAAATCAATCTTAGACAACCCTAATCTAAGAAAAAACAATGCATGAAAAATAAACACTTGCTCACTTGCACCTCTAGGGTTAACTCCACTTGTTGCCTTGAGAAAATGGTCATGTTATGCATGTGAGATGCCTTAGAAAAAACAACCAAAAATACAAGATCATAGTCCCTCGATGACACTACAAATGTTTCCTTACAAATGATCTTAGTCCCTTAAGAAAAATGCTAAGGTATCTCGCAACATTACATCTTATGAGTATACGATGACCCACGCCCGTCCCTTTGCATCCGAAGATAGGGCTTCTTACCAATAAATGGTAAGATAGCAATGTCAAAGAAATAGAGAAATGAACAAAAGACTTTTGAGTAGGTAGAACACTCTTAGTTGCTTGCTCACAATCCATCTTAAAAACATACGTCTTTTCAAGCACACCAAAACCTTTCAAAAACATGAAATATTTTCAAAAGTCTAACACTTTGTATGCATTCTTATAGAGACGAGAATCATTACAAAGTTTTCCTAAACAAAGGAGTTTTTCAAAAATACTTTCAAAACCCACCATAAACATATTTCAAACAAAGCAATTAGTGATCTAGCAAGCAACTAAGAGCCCATAGATAACTATAGATGAAACGGGTGCTAACACCTTCCCTTTTTATAACCTACCCCCCGAACTCAAGAAAATATCTCAAAGGTCTTTCCTGTTCTTTTCACCCTTTCCTTGTTGGATAAAAGAAAAGTTTGTGGCAACTCTTGCTATCCGCAAAAATTGTGGTAAAATGAAAAACACCCAAGTCAGTTCTCCCACCGTATTACAATTACTCTACTGGGGAATTTAATTCTCATATACCTTGACATGGGATAAAAGAGATGACTAAACATCTGATTTGTCTGGGAAAGATAAAGTTAACTCGTATCTGGTCGGACTCCAGATTTTGCAGCAAACTTTTTGAGGAGGATGAAGTTAGTTGTTATCTGATCGAATTCCAGACTTCACAGCAACCTTCCTGTGATAGCATTAATTCTACAGGAGGAGAGGAATTTTGCTAATGAATGGACTCAAGATGGGGAAGTTGTAGTTTGTTGTGGAAAATAGCCCTATTGAGGAAGATATTCTGATGACCTTACTGGGGGAGAATTTTGCAAGACTTGATTGGGGAAGCGAATTTCTAGAGATATGTCAACTGGAACTCATGATGGAGAATGTATCAATTTACTCTGTGGGGATAATCTTACTGAAGTACTCTATGGGGATATCCCAAATCCTTGAGTAAATGCTTATTACTGTTCTTGTGCATTCATTTGTTTAACAGTTAATCATATTCATATACATATGTTCATTCAATTTTAGTCATTGGACGTTTTTGCACTCAAAACAAAAAAAATAAAAAGTTTACACTTCAAAGTATGTTTGTATTGATAATTTTCCTATAAACAGGCGTGTTTGTACAAAGAGACAGAAATCCTAGTAAGAGGAAGTCATCGAATATAAGATGAAAACAAAAATTGTAAAGCCATGTGGAAATGATCTCATTGGGTTCCAACTTTGTTATCGCCTCTATGTCTTTGAACATCATCCCTTGCCATCGAGAGAAGTTGATTGAATTGCTTTGTACTGCTTGAACATTTGATCTTGGTAATAAAGCTGGTTGTAGTGATTTGACGAGACATAGTTGTACACTTTAATCCTTAATTTTTGCCTGGAATGCCCTTTCGGGTTTTCAGTCCACCAGGATACCCTTTTTTGCCCAAGCGGCCCTTTCAGGTTTTCGACTTGTCGGGTGTACAATCTTTTATACATATCCATAATTTTTTCCCGAACCTTTTGGTTCCTCGGGATGCCCTTATTTTGCCTAGGTATGTCAACCTAGCGAGTCATTCTTTATGCATAGTATTTTTTGACTATGTCCTCATTCACAGGGTGTGGGAAATCTTCGTCGTTCATAGTGGTTAGCATCATAGCACCACTAGAGAATACTTTCTTAACAACAAATGGCCCTTCGTAGGTGGGAGTCCATTTTCCCCTGGGATCGCCTTACGGTAGAATGATGTACTTTATTATCAAATCACCAGTCTGATATACTCGAGGTTTGATCTTCTTGTTGAATTCCTTGGTCATACTCTTTTGATGCATTTGACCATGACAAACAGCAGCCAGTCTTTTCTCATCAATCAAATTAAGTTGATCCAACCTAGTTGAATCCATTCATCTTCGCCTAAGTCTGCTTCTTTCATAACCCTTAAAGAAGGGATTTGAACTTCGACCGGCATGACAACCTCCATGCCATAGACTAAAGAGAATAGGGTTTCCCCAGTTGATGTTCGCGCCGAGGTACGGTAGCCATGAAGAGCAAATGGCAGCATCTCATGCTAATCTTTGTAGGTCACCACCATCTTTGGTACAATCTTCTTTATGTTTTTGTTGGCGGCTTCCACTACGTGTTCATCTTAGGTCTTTACGAAGAAGAATTGTGATGCTTGATTTTGATTGCATACAGAGTTCAGTGATCATAACATTGTTGAGGTTGGTACCATTGTCAGTGATGATCCTTTCGGGGCTACCATAACGGAAGATGAGGTTATGCTTGATAAACCGAGCTACAACATTTTTAGTGACTGAGGAAAATGAAGTAGCTTCGAACCATTTGGTGAAGTAATCAATGGCGACAAGGATGAAATGATGTCCATTGGAAGCAGTGGGCTTGATCTCTCCAATCATGTCAATGCCCCACATTACAAATGGCCACAGAGCAGTCATGACATTCAATGGAATTGGAGGCACATGAACCTTGTCGGCATAAATTTGGCATTTGTGGCAAGTCCTCGAGTGATGGTGACAATCAGTTTCTATAGTCGACCAATAGTAACTAGTCCTCAGAATCTTCTTGGCCATAGTGTGCCTGCTAGAGTGAGTCCCAAAGATACCTTTGTGCATGTATTCCATGATCTTTTCTGCTTCCTTCTTGTCCATACAACGGATCAGAGTAGAATCATGGTTGTTCTTGTATAGGATCCTATTGCTTAGGAAGAATTTGGATGAGAATCTTCACAGGAATTTCTTGTCATTGATTGAAGCTCCTTCATGATATTCTTGTGCTTCAAGGTACCTTTTCACCTCATGATACCAAGGCCTCTCCTCATCAGTGTCAATCTCAAAATAGTGCGCAGGTTTGTCAAATCTTTCGATAGTAATTCTGGGAGCTTCGTTGTCCCAATTGACTTTGAACATAGACGGCATAGTTGCTAAGGCATCTTCCAATTGGTTATCTTCCCTTAGAAAATGTCCAAAGATGACCTCCTCGAAGTAAGGGATCAAGTTCAACACAAGCTCTTTATAAGGGATCAGATTAGGATGTTTTGTATCTGACTCTCCTTTGACTTGACTAATTACCAAGGCCGAATCTCCGTATACGCTTAAAAATTTGATTCTTAGGTCAATGGCAGCCTTTAGACCTAAGATTCATGCTTCATACTCTGCCATGTTGTTTGTACAATCGAAGCACAATCTGGCAGTGAAAGGCATGTGGAAACCTTCAGGAGAAATAATTACAACACCAATTTTGTTACCTAAAGCATTGGAAGCTCCATCAAAAATCATGGTCCATCGGGATCCTGGTTCAGGTCCTTCATATGGTCCGGGCTCTTCACAGTCGGTTATCAGCATGATATTCTCGTCCAGGAATTCAAAGTTTATGGATTGTTAGTCATCAACAGCTTGATGGGCCAAATGATCTGCCAGCACACTTCCCTTGATTGCTTTTTGTGTAGTTTATTGGATATCATATTCAGTCAAGATCATTTTCCATCTAGTTATTCGTCCGGAGAGATCTGGCTTCTCGAAGATATACTTGATGGGATCCATCTTAGAAATCAACAAAGTGGTATGAGTCAACATATATTGTCTTAGCCGGCGAGCAACCCATGCCAAAGCACAACAAGTTTTCTCGAGCAGTGAATATCTAGTTTCACAGTCTGTTGTACCCCAAAATTTTCCCTCCCATATTTCTCAACACATGACAAGTGAGGTCTCCAAATTGCTCAAGGAAATTCAAGAGTTGACCAGACAAACTCTCTTCTAAGGCAGTCTACCTCAAATTAGGGTTTCATTTTTCATCAAGATGCTTGATTCCAAAGGAATCCAAATGCTCACCATTGTCCTAATATGTTCTCAAGATCATCCATGTCAAGTTTCAAGCCTTACAGAGGAAGTTTGCTCAGTCAATTGCTCAAATGCCTGAAAATTGATTGTGCTAGGTCAAAAGTCAACTGTGGCCCATATACAGTCAAACTTCAAGATTTTTGGTCAACATCCTCATTTTGAAGTGCTATTAATCATTTGATCAAGGGTTGATCATGATTCATCAAGGATTTCTCACAATTCATCAAAATCCAAAAGTTGCTAAATTAGGGTTTTGCAGGAAAAGTCAACTCAACTTTGACCAAGCATAACTTTCTCATACTTTATAAAAAATGACCCATTCGAAGCTCATTTTGAATAGGATGCAATTACCTACAATTAATCTTCAGCTCCCAAGCTTAGAATATGCACTCACAAAAAGATGTGAATTTTGACATTATAGGTCATCTTGAAAAGTCAACAAAAACACCTTTTGGGTCAAAGCTTCATACATGAACATGGAAGACTCAAATGAGATGAGACCAAAAGGGTTGCTTAGGGGACATCCTAATCTTTCTAAAAAGTCAAAGAACACCCTCCTAGGGTCAAAATTGGAGGAGATATGCCTTGTCAAAGTTGGTCATTTTTGGAAATTTGCACAAAGTCAACCATTCTCAAAATTGCATTTTTTCCACATGGGCCCATCTTTTCAAGATTGGATATCATTCCTAGCATAGTCCACGACCCATGGGACCCTCCATGCTTTATTTATTTGTTTATTTAATTTATTTTGATTTTTATTCATTTAAAATTCAAATAAAATCAAATAAATCCAAATAAATCATATAATGTGTTTTAGGGATGATTTTTGCATTTAAGGAAGATCTTATGTGCTGTCAAATGAGAAGCAAATCGTGCAAGCCAAGAATAGACACAAAATATCCTTATTTGGGCAATTGTTCAAGATTTGATTTTCTCTTAAAACCATACCATTATTCTTTGGATTCTTTCCAATTCTATTACCCTAGATTGATTCACTACTTATGCCAGAATCCTAAAGACCTAGAACAGAAGTTTTCATACGCGCAGCTTGCCTCAAAGTGTCAAACAAAGTTCCAAATTTTCAAAGAAAAGTGCAGATTGGATCTTGCTCTATAGGCCGTTTCAAACTTTTCCAAGGATCAATTCACATTCCCAGGCACGCACTGAACCTGTAGCAAGCATCCACACGACCTAAAACCTCAAGAATCGTGTTCTATGCCTCCCACGGTTTGTCCAAAAATTTGATTATGATTTCATTAATCCACGTATCTTTAGTGCTTTTGATTTCCATACTCATGTTTATCATCATGTTTGCAAGCTAATCGTTCTATTCAATTTCATTTTTGATGACTATATGCGAAACTGCCATGGCTAGGGTTTTGTGTTCTTGTTTAGGGCTTTGCAGTATAGGCTAAATTGGACGTTGATTCTGGTACCATGATACTCGTGAGGATGAGACGAGTTGGTTGGTACCAGCCATGGTCATTTATCTTGCTTGTGGACAATTTTTGAGATGCACAGGTCTGTACCTACAACGAAATGTCTGTAGGTAAAAGCTTGTTTACCTAAAACGACGGTTTGGTGAAGAAGACGATGTGTGGCACTCTCTGGTTGGGTGGTTTGAATTTTAGGGCTTTTTCCATTAACCATTATTTTTCATATAGTATATTTTATTTTCATTATATGTACAAACAAGTCAAGCAGCTCAGTTGGCAAGCGTGCATTGGAAATATGCATAAGGACCTGGGTTCGATCCCCAGGTCCCAACCTTTCTTTGCATTATTTTGTTCCATGTGATCAGGTGCACTGCTTATCAGAAGGTCCACCATATGCCTTTAACATCTGGCTATCAATCACGTCTCTAGCCCAGATCCAAGGCTTCTCCCTTGAAGGTCCACCATACGCCCCAGGTCAACATGGACACCAGATCCAGCAAAGTCAAATGGGCTTGGATCATTTGGGCTCAGAATTTCAGCAATATACCCCCTAATTGCTAAGCACAGGTCCATCATTCTTTTCTTATTTCTTTTATTTTATTTATTTCTTTTAATATTTATTTTTATTTATTCCTAATTCACAAACTTATATTTTTTTTCATAAAATCATAAAAATCAATAATTCACAAAAATTAGGATTAGTTTTTTATTATTATCAAAATTATTTTTTAGATTGAATTAATTTATTTTTCTTAGTTAAAAGTAATTAGTGATTAGGTCTTCTTTTTATGCAATTATTTCATTATTTTCTTAAAACATGATAAGAACAAAAAACATTTTTTTTAATCAATCGCCAATAGTTTTAGTCAAGGGTCAAAATCCTAATTGTCTCGTATTTGATTCATCGCGCGTGTAATTATTTTTGCCAACATATTTGTAACTGTTCATGGTTTGTAATAGTTTAATCTAGGGCTTTTTACTTACCGCTTTTTCCCAGGTTTTTGGCTATGTAATTAATCCCCCTCCCCGAAGCCTTGTAATAGCGTAGATTTACTTTCTCGCATTTTAATTCCCGTAAATATTTGACTGTTTAGATGTATGCTAATAGGATTGTATGACAAGAATACATGACAAAGTAATACAGTTAGAAAACCCTAATGTGCAAAGATAAATAATTGAAAACAAATCACTCACACATATCACTCTTAGGGTATACCCTCACTTCAGTTGCCTTCGGTAAATGATCATTAAGTATAGGGTAACTCAGTGGTTTCCCTCCTGTCTAAAAAGATCAAATGTCTCGTTCGAATGTTGCCTCAGAAATATTGTCTCGGAAATGTTGCCTCGGAAATGTTGCCTCGAATATGATCTTAAGACTCTAGGGTTATTACTAAGACGTCCTAATATTGCTTTAGTGATTGTACGTCCCTTTCGAATTGACCCTTACAAATTCAAACAACGGTGCTACCTATTTCTCAATAGTGGGATAACGCTGTCTAAAGGAAACAAGAATAGAAACGATCTTTTTTCGAGTAGGTAGATGCTAGTAGGTACTTGCTCAAATCAAAGCTTTTCACACTTATACTTTTCAAACAAACTTTCAAAACAACTTCGTCACACCTTTGAGGATTGATACAAGGGTTATCATGAAGTTAAACTTTTCAAAACAAAGCACATACATAAGCAATTTTAAAAAGATGAGCAAGTACCTAAGAGCCCATGGAAAACCATGGATATATAGGATGCTAACACCTTCCTTTTCTATAATCTATCCCCCGTACTCAGAATATCTCGAAAAAGGATTTTTTTCTGTACTTTTTTCCTTTTCGATTGGATAAAATAAAAGTCGATGGCGACTCTTGCTTACCGCGACATTTTGCGAACACAAAAAAGCAAAACGCAAACCAGCATCAAACAGTCGGTTCTGCCACCGTATCACAGAACTGGCGACTCTGTTGGGGAATAATAAGTGGGGTATACCTTAGGATCTAGTTCATCATAATTTATTCTCTTGATTGCTTTGTTTGCTTTATTTTTTAGGGTTTTATTCAGGGTTACTATAGATCCTACACCCGAATTTGGGGAATACCTTTTAGGTAAGTAGCAATAGACTGTGAGGGAACTGTACAGTGTAGACCGATACGGTTGAAGCAATATCTATGTTGATGTGTCACATTGGTTGGTACCGGTATCCCTTGTGGAGAAACGAGGAGAATACGGGGCCGTTGCGTGGTATCGTTAAGCATCAACTGACCTTAGAACCTTTAATCGTCCAACTTGGCCATTAGAAAGTAGTGAGTTAGTCGGCCTCAGTATAAAGCTAAGAACTGGTTGATACTAGATGCTACACTCATTGAGACCATACTCTCGGAATAGTTTCGGACGCAAGAAAAGATTGCGTGAGCTGAAACCATGACCGATGGAGGATGGTCAGTGATATTGAGATCCTCTAGAACCCGGTTACTTTTTTCTAGGATAGGTTGAAACCAACTTAACTTCAAGAGGGTACTACCTTCGACTTCATACAAGCCTTAAACCTAAGGGCTTTGTCTGATTTGACTGAGTTGCAATATTTGTGTTTGCTATACCTGTGGTTTATCATGACATCATGCATCATAACATGGAATTCATGTTTCATTACACTAACCATTTCAAACACCAAGGGAATTTCTCTTTGTTCTGTTTTGCAGATTATGGCTTCCGTGCGTAGAAATACCATCTGAGTCAACTTTATGCAAATATCTTCCCAACTTAAAGAGCTAGCAGCAAGAGTTTCTGAAACTTCTATGTTTATTAAGAGACACGGTCAACTTCTCAGCCTGGTTACTTCAAACCTTGATGAACAGATGATGAGCGTACTTTTCCAGTTCTTTGATCTCGTGCATCATTGCTTCACCTTTCCAAATTACCAGCTGGTACCCACCTTGGAAGAGTTCTCTCATCTATTGGGCATATCCATTCTCGAGCAGGTACCCTTCACAGGTATGGAAGAAGTTCCTAAGCCAGAAGTCATTGCCTCAACTTTGCATTTGAAACGGGCCGATGTGGTATCCAATTGGGAAACTCGAAGCGGAGTCGAAGGTTTTCTAGCCAAATTTCTGATAGAACAGGCTCTGCTATTCTGGGATGATTTGGATTTTCAGGCTTTTGAAGATGTCTTGGCTCTTCTTATCTATGGTTTGGTTCTCTTCCCTAATCCGGATTCCTTTGTAGATGTGAATGTTGTTAAGATTTTCCTTTCTTGCAACCCTGTGCCTACCTTGCTTGGAGATATCTTGCACGCTCTCTATACTCGTACCACAAGGAGAAGAGGGACTCTTATGTGCTGCATGTCGCTGTTATCGAGGTGGTTTATTTCTCACCTCCCTAAGTCTGTGCTGAAGAACGAAGAAGGTTTGGGTTGGTCGCACAGAATAATGTCACTTGCTCATACGGATATTCTTTGGTGTTCTCGAGCTATGGAAGATGTTGCTGTTATTGACCGCTGTGGGGGGTATCCTAATATCCCATTACTTGGTATCAGAGGGGGTATAACTTACAATCCTTGTCTAGATTTGCGACAATTTGGTCGTGCTCGAAGAAATGGTCCCCATAGGTTACTTCTAGAGGATATTGCATTCGACTATGTGGATGATGTTAAAGGGCATCGCCGGAGGTTCATACGAGCTTAGGGCATGGTAAATAGATCTGACCCCCATGAGTGGGGACCAAAGACTTCCCTTCCTATGCAGCCTTACCTCCAATGGGTCCGAGCTCGTGCCCATAAGCTTATGATGCCTTATGCGACAGTGTTACTAGTGGTTATGGAACCCACTACTGAAGACGGAATTCCTTACGCAGTTCTCTATCCTTACATGCCCACTGATCTTGGAAAGTTACAGAGGTCTTAGATTCAGCTGAAGAATGAGCGAGATACTTACCGAGAGCAGTTCCACGAGCAATAGAGGAAGGTCTTAAAGCTCACCAGACAGCTCGAGGAGGAAAGAGTGTTCAATGACTACATCAACACAAAGATAAAGCGTCCATGGGACTTTTGATTTTGCTTTTCTAGTTTTAGATTTATTTTATTTACTTCTTTGTAACGCCTTAAGGGCATTGTTGAACATTTCAAAGTTAAGCCAATAAAGTTTTGTTTATTTTTGGTTTGCAAATTTAAATCTCCCAAAGTCTTTGAAATCATTAAATGTGCATCCCATTATCATGCACATCATCGCAAGTACCACTACAGGTTTCTTATCTTCTTTGCTGTTTATTTCAGCAGAAATGTCTTCTGATCAAGCCATCAAAGATCTTCAGGCACAGAACTCCCAGTTCCAACAGATGTTCATAAGTATGGCTAAGGGGCAAGAGGATCTGAAAACCCGCATTCTGAAAGAGAAGAAGAAGAAGAAGAAGGTCGGTATTCTGAATATGGTCAGAAGGTTTGGAGAAAGGTTGAAGCATCAAACTGATATGACCTCTTCATCCAAGGAAAGGGAGAACCAAGAAGAGGAACAGGACCCTAGTCCTGTAGTCTCTGATAATGATACTGATTTTGATGATGAGCAATATCCTCCTACTAAGGATAGATACAAGTAGCTAAAAGACCGTCTGAGTGCTATGGAAGTTCAAAAGATACCTGGTTTGGATTTCGTAGAACTGGGACTGGTATCGGGAGTGGTCATCCCTCAAAAGTTCAAGGCTCCAGTTTTTTCTAAGTATGATGGAGTGTCTTGCCCAAAACTCCATCTTCGCTCTTATGTCAGGAAGATTCAACCCCACACAGCTGATAGAAATTTGTGGGTGCATTTCTTTCAAGATGGTCTGTTAGGGACTCAGCTTGAATGGTTCTACCAGTTAGAAGGGGCCAATGTTCGAAACTGGGAAGATCTTGCTTCTTCTTTCTACAAGCAGTATCAGTACAATGCCAACCTTGCTCCCACTCGTACTCAGCTTCAGAGTATGTCCATAGGTGCAGGTGAAGGTTTCAAAGATTACGCTAAAAAATGGAGAGATTTGGCTGACAAGGTTCAACCCCCTTTGTCTGATAAGGAGTTGGTTGATATGTTCCTGGTTGATATTTTCGAAGTGGTAAAATACAGAAAGATGCCTCTTCGAGTTCGATAAAGAAACCTTTAAGTGGTAAGAAGGAAGCCAGTGCAATTTATAGCCCGAGGGGCCAAAACAGATCTGAACACCGTCCAAAAATAAATGTTGTAGTGATACCAAGACCCGTTGTTACTTTGCAATGCAATAATCAACAGAGGGTGGAAAGACCACAGCGGCAGTTTACCCGCATTAGCATGACTTTGGATGAAGTATTACCTCACCTGATGAGATCCAACTTGACCACATTGAGAGAGGCACCCAAAAATCCAAACACTACTCTCCTAGATACAATCCCAATGCGCGGTGCGCCTACCATTCTGAGAGTCCTGGCCACGATACCAATGACTGTTGGGCTTTGAGAAACAAAGTACAAGATTTGTTGGAAGCTAAGGAAATAGAGTCCGATGCTCCAAAAAAGCCGAATGTAATAACTGCTCCTATGCCCAAACATGGTCGTGGGGTTAATAATGTTGACACTGATTTTCTTGTGACCTCTGTTGAAGAAATTTCTACTCCTCTTATGACTGTTAAGAGGAATTTGTTGTTGGCCGGTTTATTTCCGGGTTGTGGTGAAGGTTGCCACATGTGCTCGATTCTACCTGTTGGTTGCCGCTTGTTTAAGTAAGGTGTTCAGAGCCTGATGGATAATAAAGAGATTTTGTTCGAGAAGACTATGATTCATGTTGTTCCCAATGAAGATGTCGCCATCATAACCATTTCCGCCAATCCTTCCAAGGTTTCCTCGAGAAAACCTGTTAGGATTACACCTATTCCAAGAATTGCTCCGCTAATAATCATCGTTCCTGGTCCCATCCCGTACACTTCAGACAAGGCTGTCCCATGGCACTATGGTGCTGATATGTATTATCATGGCATTAAGCAAGAGTTGAAGAATAGAGAAGATGATACTGATGTCAGTAATATTGTCGAGGCTAGTAAGGTTACCAGAAGTGGAAGATTCTTCTCTCCCGAGATTTCCCCTCTGATTGTCCACAAACCTATTGTCATTCCATCTGCTAGTACATCAACTGCTATTCCAGTTCTCACTCCAGTTATCACCCCTGTCGCCGAGCCATCTGGGACTCGGGGCAAAGAAATCATAGGTGAGCCTGCCCGGACGGAGGCGCCTAGAAAAATTATTGTGGAAGCCTCTAAACAAGAAATAGAGGAAATACTGAAAATTATCAAGAAAAGCGACTACAATGTGGTCGAACATCTGGGGCAGACCCCGTCAAAGATCTCCATGTTGTCTCTTCTATTGTATTCTGAAGCCCATGCGAAGGCTTTGATTACATTTCTCAAGACTGCACATCTGCCGCGGGAAACTTCTGCAGATCAGTTTAAAGATTGTGTGGCTAGCCTGACTGCTGACAATGGGATAGGATTTTCAGATGCGGATCTGACCGCTAAGGGGAGGAATCATAATGGTGTTCTGCATGTCTTGATTGACTACAGGGGCACCACTATGGCTCATGTGTTGGTGGATACCGGGTCTTCACTGAATGTTCTTCCAAAGAAAGCGTTGGACCGTTTGGACTGTGAGGGTTTGACATTAAAGCCGAGTAACATTGTGGTAAGGGCGTTTGACGGATCAAAAAGAATGGTGCACGGGGAGGTGGACATCCCTGTCAAAGTGGGTTCTCAGACCTTTGGGTCCACCTTCTACGTAATGGATATCAGGCCATCGTATTCTTGCTTGTTGGGTCATCCGTGGATCCATAGGGTTGGGGCGATTACTTCTACACTCCATCAAATGTTGAAGTATCCAGTGCAGGGGAAAATTGTCACAGTGCGAGGTGAAGAATAGTACATGGTGAGTCATCTCAATTCCTTCCGTGATGTGGAGATGGATGGGGAGTTCATAGAAACTCCTTGTCAGAACTTCGAAGAGGTCCCTCAGACTTTGGTGTCAACTGAAGTTACTACCAACAAACCTCGGCTGAAGATGGCTTCTCTCAAGAATGCCAAGGTTGTTGTTGAAGAAGGTGGGTGTACCAATTGGGGTAGGATCCCTGATTTCACTCACAAAACAGACAAATTTTGTTTGGGCTTTATTACAGGAGCTCAAAGGGCTGTTAGGCACGCGCAGATTGGAAGACCTCCTCTACACATCAGCAATCGGGGAGTTAATGCAATTGAGGACAGTGAAGAAGATTCAGACATCGACAGCTGGATCTACCCAACAACCAATGGTGGACTTAATAATTGGACGGTGAAGGACTTCATACCTGTTTCTTTTATTCCACAGTAATTGACTTTTGTTTTAAGATTTATAATAAACAATTTGAAACTTTATGGCCCGGTGCCTTGCCCGAGGCACCTTGGCTTTGCTTGTGAGGGCTTATTATTTGTCATTTCATATATCATTAATAAAGCATTGGATGTTTCTTGCATTACAAATTTTGCGCTCCTTGTTTTTCTTTTCTGTCTCTCACTTTATCAAAACAGCTATTCTCTTACACACACTCACATATCATGCTGCAGATCCATATCCACTATGGATCCCGTTGATAACAACTCTGCTACTGCCAGTTATGACTTCGAAAATCCGATCAACCAAGCCGAGGACGAAGGTGAGGATGATTGTGAGGTGCCTGGAGAACTTGCTAGACTACTACGGCAGGAAGAAAGGGCCATACAGCCTCATGAAGAGCCAGTCGAGTCAGTGAATTTGGGTATAGAGGAAGACAGGAAGGAGGTTAAAATAGGTGCGAATCTGGAGCCTAGTGTTAAACAACGGCTAATACAGATGCTACACGACTATGTTGAGATCTTCGCTTGGTCCTATGAAGACATGCCTGGTCTGGACACTGATATTGTGGTACATCGCCTGCCGACTAAAGAAGACTTCCCTCCGGTAAAACAAAAGGTTCGTCGTATGCGCCCTGAAATGTCAGAGAAAATCAAGGCAGAGGTCATGAAACAGTTTGACGCCGGATTCTTAGTTATCACTTCTTATCCGCAGTGGGTTGCCAACGTCGTTCCGGTACCTAAGAAGGACGGTAAGTTACAGATGTGTGTGGACTATAGATATCTGAACAGGGCAAGCTCCAAGGATGACTTCCCACTTCCTCACATTAATGTTCTAGTCGACAACACCATGCAGCATAAGATATTTTCCTTCATGGATGGTTTTTCTGGCTACAACCAGATCAAGATAGCTCCTGAGGACATGGAGAAGACAACCTTTGTTACACAGTGGGGAACCTTCTGTTATAAGGTAATGCCTTTTGGGTTGAAGAATGTTGGGGCAACTTATCAGCGCGCCATGGTCTCTTTGTTCCATGATATGATTCACCACGAGATCGAGGTTTATGTTGATGACATGATAGCCAGGTCCCATACTGAAGAGGAGCACCTTGATTATCTCCAGAAATTGTTTGACAGGTTGAAGACGTACAAGCTGAGGTTAAATCAGAACAAGTGTACCTTTGGGGTAAGGTCTGGTAAGCTTCTAGGTTTTGTTGTCAGTGACAAAGGTATTCAGGTGGACCCTGAAAAGGTAAAAGCCATACAGGAGATGCCATCTCCCTACACAGAAAAGGAAGTTAGAGGTTTCTTGGGACGTCTGAATTACATCGCCAGGTTCATTTCACATCTGACTGCTACTTGTGAGCTAATCTTCAAGCTACTGAAGAAAGATCAAGTGGTAAAGTGGAATGATGAATTCCAGACTGCTTTCGAGAGAATCAAGGAATACCTTCAAAAACCACCAATTCTGATGCCTCCAGTTGAAGGAAGACCTTTGATATTATACTTGAAAGTGCTAGATAACTCAATGGGGGTGTGTGCTGGGGAAACATGACGAGTCTGGTCGAAAAGAGTACGCCATTTATTACCTTAGCAAAAAGTTTACCGACTGTGAGACCCGATACTCATTGCTCGAGAAAACGTGCTATGCATTGGCATGGGCTGCTTGCAAACTGAGACAGTATATGCTGACCCACACTATTTTGTTGATATCAAAGATGGATCTGATCAAGTATATTTTCGAGAAGCCTGCTCTCTCCGGAAGAATAGCAAGATGGAAGATGATCTTAACCGAGTACGATATCCAATACACAACCCAAAAAGCAATCAAGGGGGTGTATTGGCGTATCATTTTGTGCATCAGGCCATGGATGACTACCAGTCCATGAATTTCGAGTTCCCGAATGAGAATATCATGTTGGTAACCGACTGCAAAGAACCTGGACCAGATGAAGGTCCTGAGGAAGGATCCTGATGGTCTATGTATTTTGATGGAGCATTAAACGCTTTGGGTAACAGCATTGGCGTTGTAATTATATCTCCTGAGGGCTGTCATACTCCGTTCACCGCCCGATTATGTTTTAACTGCACCAACAATATGGCGGAGTATGAAGCGTGTATCATGGGGCTCCGAGCTTCGATTGACCTAAGGATTAATTTCTTGAGTGTATTCGGAGATTCCGCTCTAGTTATAAGTCATATCAAGGGCGAGTGGGATACGAAGCATCTGAATCTTATTCCTTACAAAGAGTATGTATTGACATTGTTCCCACACTTTGAGGAGATAACCTTTGAACATTTCCCAAGAGAGGAGAATCAGTTAGCGGACGCGCTATCTACCATGTCCTATATGTTCAAAGTCAGGTGGGACAATGAAGCTCCCCAGATTACCATTGAGAGGTTGGACGAACCCACACATTATTGTGATATTGACACTGAAGAGGTGGTGGATAAACCCTAGTTTCACGAGGTAAAGAGGTATCTTGAGGCTCAAGAATACCCCGAGGAGGCATCTGTTAATGATAAGAAGTTTCTAAGAAGGTTCACTGCGAAGTTCTTCATCAGTTATGGTATCCTCTATACGTGTAACCATGATTTAACCTTACTGTGGTGCATAGACAAGAGCGAGGCAGAAAGGATCATGGCAGAGTTACACGAAGGTACTTTCGGAACCCATTCCAGTGGACACAACATGGCGAAGAAAATCCTACGGGCGGGATATTACTGGTCCACTATGGAAGTCAATTGTTATCATCACTCTCGAACCTGTCATAAGTGCCAAGTGTATGCGGATAAAGTGCATGTACCTCCGGTTCCCCTGAATGTTTTGACAGCTCCTTGGCCCTTTGCAATGTAGGGCATCGACATGATCGGTGAGATCATACCTAATGCGACTAACCGACATTGCTTCATTCTGATAGCCATTGATTACTTTACGAAGTGGGTTGAGGCAGCTTCCTTTTCTACAGTAACCAACAGCGTCGTGGCGCGGTTCATCCGACACAATCTGATCTGTCGATATGGTGTCCCAGAGAGGATTATTACTGATAATGGTACAAATCTCAATAACACAATGATCACCAAGCTCTGCAAACAGTTCAAGATTCAGCATCATAACTCTTCTCCCTACCGGCCGAAGATGAATGGGGTTGTTGAATCGGCTAACAAGAACATCAAGGAGATTGTGCAGAAGATGACAGTGACATACAAAGACTGGCACGAGATGTTACCATTCGCTTTTCATGGATACCGTACCTCAGCACGGACGTCGACAGGGGCAACACCCTACTCTTTGGTGTATGGCATGGAGGCAGTCCTACCCATCAAAGTCCAGATACCCTCTCTCAGGAACTCTCTAAAGTCTGGAACTTATTCTTCTAAGCATCCCTTTCCTATTGCATCCTGGCCAAAGCGAGTTGCAGCTCTTCTAGATCATCTAATAAGGGAGGATTGGTTTTCACAAATAGATCAGGTATGGGTGTCTCCCGAGTATACGACATCTTTAACTGAATAGCTCTCAATCGAATCCATTGGAGATATGGCTCCAAAGAAATAACACCCCTAGGTCCCAAATCCTTCCTACACTTCTTATGAATGTGATGCCAGGCCTTCGCAATCTGCTTCCTAGCTTCCCTATGGTCTTCTCCTTCCTTCAGAAATAAACTACTTAAATGAATACTATTTGGTTTATCCCTCATCGGATAACCAAGTTGTCGCCGTGCAAGAACAAGGTTATAGTTAGTTCCTCCCTTTGTACCAAGAAGTGGAACATTGGGGAAACTACCACAACTGTCAATAATCTCCACATCCTAGTAAGCTCGATGGTACCAATCACTATCCGAGTGAGTAAGTGCCATGATCTTAGGAGCCCAACGGGGTTCCTTCTTGACATCCCAAAAAGCATCAGACTGAGGCATATGAGAAATGAACCACTGGTACAACAGAGGCGTGCAACAGATAATCATTCCCCCATGATAAGAATTCCGAAGATGAACAGAGTAATAAGCATCACCCAATAGTGTAGGAACTGGGTTTCCAATCATGAAAATCCTGATAGTGTTAATGTCGACAAACTTGTCCACATTAGGAAATAAGAACAATCCATAAGAAAGTAGAGCAAAGATGGCCTCAAAAGAAACTGTACTCTTCATTCTGGAAAAGTAATAAGCTTTCTCCAATAAGAACTGAGCTGGTAATCATTTAATTCCTCATTTAGTAGTCATACGGGCTTCCACCTCAGACTTCCCCAAATGAATCAAAGCAGCAATCTCATGTGGTTTTGGCTCACCCTTTAAACCAGTAAAAGGAACACAATCGGTAACAGGTAAATCCAATAGATAAGAATACTCCTCCAGTGTAGGCATCAACTGATAATCGGGAAAAGTAAAGTAGTGATACATCGGATCATAGAACTGGACCAAGGTCGAGAGAATACCCTTCTTCATCTTCAGCTTCATGAGAGGAATATGGATCCATACTTCTTCCGAAAGTCTGCAGAACACTCGATCTCTAGAATTAGACTGACCAACTAATCTATCTTGGGATCCTTGAAACTGTATTTCCCAGTCTTTCTCTTTCCAGAATCCATGGTTAAAAGTACATGAGATATTTATAAATAGTCAACCTTTAAATCCCTTGAAATATTATTTTCTTCAAAAGATGCTTAAGAGTGCATGGATGCATGATGCAACAATCACACACAAGATCACACATATAGGGTTCATAGGTTCAACGTCACGAGCATGAGGTCGAAGGTACTACCCATAAGGTGTTGGTCTAAAAAGTTATCACCTGCCGAACAAGGTTCTATAGGTTCCCGTAGTCTACATCCTTCCTTCGGATATTACCAACTTCCCGATTAACTCGGTAATTAGTAATATTCTCAAGAAAGACTCGTTCGAGCGTAGTATCGCATGACAACTATTTCTGGATTACTCCGTCATAGCTTCTGCACTACACCTAAAAATCCAAGATGGGTTTGGTATTTTCAGTTTCAGCAGGCTCCCAGGTCGAAAGCAGCACGTCTTCCAGATTACTCGGTAAACGACACTACAGTCAAAGGGGTCTCCACTGAGTGGTGGATCTCATGCCTCTTTTTTTGGGATTACTCCCTCAAAGTTAACATGACTATACCGTCTGTCATATCTTAAAGTTTGCCCAAGTCCGAGTATAGGACTTATGAGTAATCACCAAGCACCCTGAAAACCAGGAAAATCCAAACAAACATATATACAAAATATAACACATAAACAACAATAGCACATATACAGATATAATCAAAGATAGGCTCAACCCACTTAGGGATGGACCAGCAAGAGGTCAATCTTGATTCCCCAGTGAAGTCGCCATTTTTCTGTAGCGGTAGAAATGTTCAAGACTAAGCCATTAGATTGACTAGACTTTATACAAATCAAAAATAAAAATCGCCACCGCGCTTTATTGTTTCCAAAGGAATGGGAAAAGAGCGAGTAACCCAAAAGAGGGGGAAAGATTCAAGGTAAGGGGGTTGGTTATGTAAAGGGAAGGTATTAGCACCCTAAAAATCTACGGTACTCCGTAGGAACCTCTTTGTAAAATTTGTATATTTTGGCTATAAAATATGTTGTATATAAAATGGATGGTGGAGGTGAGAAAAGAAATATATTTTTTATGATTTTTTCACCCGCCGCAGTTGCGAACCTTTAGTGCCTACGTACCACCTTTCGTGCAATAGGGGATTAGGGTACATGTAGTTCCTCTTTTAAAAATTTGAAACACAAGTGTGTTGGTTAATTTTAAGAGATAAGACAACATCGTCATTGTCCATGTGGAAAACATACTTACTACCCACAATCATGAGAAAGGAGAATTTGCATAATCTCAAAGTGGAGGATATGGCTTGGATTTTAAAATCAACAATGCCTCATTCAAAACCCAAGTGGAAAATATCTCACTTCACTACATATGGTAGAAGTATAGTTGTTTGTATCACTACAAGGATTTACAAGAGTCTAATCTTTTGAGAAAAGTTTAAAGATAAAAGCAAAAGTGGCAAAATGGTTTGAAATGAGATTGATTGACTTTTAGTCTTCTCACAAAAAATGTCAAGGTATTATTAAATTGATTGAAGTTTATTTATGAAAATATTTTGAAAGTGCATGGACATAAGTTCAAGTTTATTATGAAAGTGTTTCAAGTTTAGAAATAAGAAGAGTTTTCAAAAGGAGGGAGAATATTTTTGAAATTAAAGAAGAGGGGGGGAGAAGAAGAGACTATCCTAAAGCATAAGGTAAAAGCTACGGATAAGAATCATCTAACCAACAAGAAGCCAATACTTGACATTATGTGTCAGGATAGTATTCTCATTCTTTAGATTTAAACCAAGCAAGTAAAGATACTAGACCTCTTGAGAGAACCAAACTTCAAGTGTATTAAGTCTTCTCAAGAATTGGGCAGAGTAACGGCTGTATGCGGGTGAATTCCAGATTTCAAACCAAGAGTGTAATCACAATAACCTGCACACAAAACAACAAACAACCCAATGTCTTGAGGTAAACCTCAAGAACTCCAGACAAAATATCAATTAAGGTCCAAGGTCTCCAACATAGGCCAAGGTTTCTAATCCTAAGTCCAAGAAGTCCAACACTCCACCATGCCAAGGATAGTAACCAAATAGTTCAAGTATCATTAAAGATTTTTATGGTTTATGTTGATTATTAAGTATATTTAAAAAGAAAAGAAAAGCTCAAGTGAACAAAATAAAAATGACATAAAAGTAAATGCTCAAGTGAGCAAAGATGAAAATAGCATGAAATGTAAATGCTAAATTAAAGAGTACATAAAGCATAAAAAATAAAAGCATAAAGTAAAGAGCATAAAATAAAGTCAATTGTTAGACATTAGTGGTTAGTTGGATGACCATCTTGAAACTTGCATTTGGAACTCATTAGAGGATTGGTAGAACCAAAGCCTCCACACAACAAGTTTCATTTGCTTTTTGTCAAGTATATCATCCATTTAATAAATTCTCAGGGCAACATTTAATGATCAACGATGTTTAAGTGATCCGCGTTGACCAAAATTGATGAAGATCCATTAGAGGATTGGTAGAACCAAAGCCTCCACACAATAAGTCTCAAGGTTATTGGATCAAAGGGATCAAATTAATATACTTGGGCTTGAAAACATAGGTTTGGGCCACGAATGATCATTTATTCGAATCGGGACAAAATTCAGCGCTATGTTAAGCAATCGTAAGTGGACTTATGTAGAAGTTGCACCTATTTGGAGGCCGGTCAATAGAAATCTATGTACTTCATGTTTGGATAAATGATATAGAGATCATCACCCCTTAACATGTAGCACAAATAAAAAAGAAAGGGATAAGATGAAGAGGGAGGGGAATGATAAGCTAATTTGGATCACTACCTTAAATTTCTTTCATCTTTAAATTCAATCACTCATCTAGATAGATTAAAGAACTAAACATATCATCAATCCAAAGCACCAAGAATGAATTAAATAATTCACTCTTTGATAGATTTGAATTTATGAACGTTTATCCAACTTCATCTACACACAAAGTCCATTGAATTTAAAGAGAAATTGGACATTTAAAATTGTAATCTAAATTATCCATCAAAGAGAGTGAGTAGAAAAATATTTGAGTCAAAACAACCCCAAAATAAGGCAGAAAAAGTATTTTTGGCACTGTTATAACCGATTGTGCTTAGACAACAACCAATTGCATCTGTGCAGTTTTTTTCAAATCAATTTTCTGTGACAATCGATTGCAATGTTACAACAATTGATTGCAACCTATTAAAGTCAGTAGAAAACAACATTTCAAGGATCAAATTCTTGTTCCAACTTTTCATCAAACCCCTTATGATCATGGATCCAATTGAGCATGAAAATTCCATCAAATTATGAGAAAATAGAACTAATGGAATTATAAAACAGTGCTCAATGAATCAAAACCAGAAATCCACAAGAGATCACATTGTGAAAGATGATGATCCAACTTACTAAAGGTAGAATTAGAGAATTATCAAACAACTTCCAGAATTTGCTTCAATTCAACCACAAGAATCAATTACGAAAGCTTGGATGTAGAGAATTGATGAATAAAAAGTGTTTGGATAAAGGTTTAGATACAAGATTAGTAAGCTTCAATGCAAAGCTTACTATCCTTTTTTTTTAAATGGAGCTTTGAGTGAATTTGGTAGATGGAGAGAATTGAGAGATTTTTTAGCAAAATGAGTTTGGCTATCAAAAGCTTCTGATTTGAATGAAATGAGGTCTCTATTTATAGAGTTTAGGATTAGGATTAGTGGTAATTTTGTAATTGATTCTTGGATCCAAATATTGAATTAATGATATAATTTTCAAATTATGCAGAAAAATTGGAGCCAAAAAGATGACAGTTTTGAAATTGCTGGCTTTTTTCAAAAATCACGTGTGTTTTGCTGCTATGAGTCGACACAAGAGTCGTATGCATCAACACATTCTAGTTGTATAACACAGCATGAGTCGACGCAAGCTTCTATGGATCGATACAAGCTGCCTTTTCAACTCAATACATAATCAATCAATTTGCATGAGTCGACGCAAGCTTTTATGGGTCGATACAAGCAGCTATTTCAACACAATACAAAATAAATCAATTTGCATGAGTCGACACATGCTAGTTATACAAAACAGGATGAGTTGACACAAGCCTCTATGGGTCGATGCAAGCTTCTTTTGTCAGCACATTACAGAATTGATTGTCTTGCATGGGTCGACACATAACACGTATGTGTCGACACATACTAAAATATTTTGATTTTTGAAGGCTAAAAATACACTTTTTTCAAAGATTGTGCACAATACACTCTGTGCAATCGATTGCACTATGGGAGCAATCGATTGTACAGGAAAACATAAATGAAAAATCTTAATTATTTATATTTTTTACAAATAGAGATTTTAGGGAAATAATACCGGAAAAACTTTATTTGTCGGATGCTTTGACTCGGTACCTACTGTTGTACCCCAATTTTTGCCCCTAAGATTCCCCTATCATATCATGTCAACTCGATCATAACAAGATCACATTAGGGTTGGTTCTTCCTCTTTTTCTATCTCCTATCTTTAAGTTTACTCTTGAGGAATCTCCAAACACCTTGGTTGTGTATTTTGTATATGTGTTGATGACTAACTTCTAATCAAAATACAAAAAAATATTTGTCTTTGTCTTTGTATATTTTTGTTTTGTACGTATCGAGTCGAAGCATCTGACAAATAAGGATTTCTGGTATCATTCTCCTAAAATCTCTATTTGCAAAAAAATAGAATTAAAAAAATTCATTTTTTCACTGATGCAATCGATTGCACATAGTGCATTTTGCGCCATTTTTGAAAAAAGACACTGTGCAAATCGATTTGCACTATAGTGCAATCGATTGCACAGCGTGAAAATTTAAAAAAAAATCAGCATTTTAAACTTGTCAAATTTTGGCTCCAATTTTCCTTCACTTTTGAAAGATGTATCATTAATTCAAATTTTAGTGCCAATCTTTCATTTTTAAAAAGAATTATCATTAATTCAAATTTTGGCTCTAATAATTGAAAGAATTGTCATTAATTCAAATTTTGGCTCTAATTTTTGAAAGAATTATCATTAATTCAAATTTTGGCTCTAATTTTTGAAAGAGTTATCATTAATTCAAATTTTGGCTCCAAGAATCAATTACCAAATTACCACTAATCCCAATCCTAAAACTCTATAAATAGAGCTCTCATTTCATTCAAATTTCAAGCTTTTGATAGCCAAATCCATCTTGCTAAAAAATCTCTCAATTCTCTCCATCTACCAAATTCACTCAAAGCTCCATTTTCAAAAAGTTAGTAAGCTTTGCATTGAAGCTTACTAATCTTTGAGCTAAACCTTCATCCAAACACTTTTTCTCCATCAATTCTCTACATCCAAGCTTGGTCAATTGATTCTTGTGGTTGAATTGAAGCAAATTCTTGAAGTTGTTTTGATAATTCTCTAGATCTACCTTTGGTAAGTTGGATAATTCATCTTTCACAATGTGATCTCTTGTTGATCTTTGGGTTTAATTCTTTGAGCATTATTTTGTGATTCTAATGGTGTTATTTTCTCATAATTTGATGGAATTTTTGTGCTCAATTGGATCCATGATCATAAGGTGTTTGATGGAAAGTTTGAACAAGAAATTTCCCTTTTAAAATGTTATTTTTGCTACTGTTACTGTGTGCAATCGATTTGCACTGTAGTGCAATCGATTACACAGAAGCAATTTCACGCAGATTTTTGAAAACTGTACTGTGTAAATCAATTTACACAATAGTTCAATCTATTTACACAGGGACAAAATGTATTTTTTGCCTTATTTTGGGGCAGCTTTGATCCAAAATGCTTTTTCTACTCACTCCTTTTGATTTTTGGTTTGGATTGCAATTTTAAATGTCCAATTTGTCTTTAAACTCAATGGACTTTGTGATGTAGATGAAGTTGGATAAATGTTCATCAATTCAAATCTACCTAAGAGTGAATTATTTAATTCATTTTTGGTTCTTTAGATTAATGATATGTTTAGTGCTTTAATCCATCTAGAGGAGTGGTTGAATTTAAAGATGAAAGAATTTTGAAATGGTGATCCAAATTAGCTTATCATTCCCCTCCATCTTCATCTTATCCCTTTCTTTTTTTTAATTGTGCTACATGTTAAGGGATGGTGATCTCTATATAATTTATCCAAACATGAAGTACATAGATTGCTATTGACCGACCTCAAAATAGGTGTGACTTCTACATAAGTCCACTTACGATTGCTTAACATAGAGCTAAATTTTATCCCGATTCGAATAAATAATCATTAGTGGCCCAAACTTATGATTGCAAGCCCAAGTATGTTAATTTGATCTCTTTGATCCAATAACCTTGAGATTCATTGTGTGGAGGCTTTGGTTCTACCAATCTTCTAATGGATCTACAACATCTTTGGTCAACGCGGATCACTTAAACATCGTTGATCATTACATGTTGCCTTGTGAGAATTCCAAAAATGGATGATATACTTGACAAAAAGCAAATGCAACTTGTTGTGTGGAGGCTTTGGTTCTACAAATCCTCTAATGATTCCAAATGCAAGTTTCAAGATGGTCATCCAACTAACCACTAATTACTAACAATTAACTTTACTTTACACTTTTATTTTCATGCTTTATGTACCATTTACTTTTGGCATTTTACATTTCATGCTATTTTCATCTTTGCTCACTTGAGCATTTACTTTTATGTCATTTTTATTTTGCTCACTTGAGCTTTTCTTTCTTTTTAAAGACACCTAATAATCAACATGAACCATAAAAATCATTAATGATACTTGGACTACATGGTTACTATCCTTTGCATTATGGAGTGATGGACTTCTTGGACTTAGGATTAGAGACCTTGGCCTATCTTGGAGACTTTGTGACTTTATTTGATATTTTGTCTGGAGTTCTTGAGGTTTACCTCAAGACATTGGGTTGTTTGTTTGTTTTATGTGCAGGTTATTGAGATTACGATCTTTGTTTGTAATCTGGAATTCACCCGTATACAGCCGTTACTCTGCCCAATTTTTGCGAAGACTTAAAACACTTGAAGTTTGGTTCTCTCAAGAGGTCTAGTATATTTGCTTGCTTGGTTTCAATCCGAAGAATGGGAATTCTATATTGACTCATAATGTCAAGTATTGGCTTCTTGTTGGTTAGATGGTTCTTATCCCTAGATTTTACCTTATGCTTTAGGATAGCCTCTTCTTCTCCTCTCATCTTCTTTAATTTCAAAAATCTTCTCCCTCCTTTTAAAAAAAAAAACTCTTCTTATTTTGAAACTTGAAACATTTTCATAATAAACTTGGACTTAGGTCCATGCATCTTCGAAACATTTTCATAAATAAATTTCAATCAATTTAATAATACCTTGACCTTTTTTTGTAAGAAGACTAAAAGTCAATCAATCTCATTTCAAACCATTTTGCCTCTTTGTCTTTTATCTTTAAACTTTTCTCAAAAGATTAGACTCTTGTCAATCCTTGTAGTGATGCAAACAACTATACTTCTACAATATGTAGTGAAGTGAGATATTTTCCACTTGGGTGTTGAGTGAGGCATTGTTGATTTTAAAATCCAAGCCATATCCTCCACTTTGAGATGATGCAAATTCTCCTTTCTCATGATTGTGGGCAGTAAGTATGTTTTTCACACGGACAATTGCGATGATGTCTTATCTCATAAAATTAACCAACACACTTGTGTTTCAAATTTTTAAAAGAGGAACTACGTGTACCCTGATCCCCTATTGCACGAAAGGTGGTACGTAGGCACTAAAGGTTCGCAACCGTGGCGGGTGCAAAAATCATAAAAATATTTCTTTTCTCACCTCCACCATCCATTTTATATACAACACATTTTTATAGCCAAAATATACAGATTTTTCAAAGAGGTTCCTGCGGAGTACCGTAGATGTTTAGGGTGATAATACCTTCCCTTTGCATAATCAACCCCATTACCTTGAATCTTTCCCCCTCTTTTTGGGTTATTATCTCTTTTCCCATTCCTTTGGAAACAATAAAGCGCGGTGGCGATTTTTATTTTGATTTGTATAAAGTCTAGTCAATCCAATGGCTTAGTCTTGCACATTTCTACCGCTACAGAAAAATGGCGAATTCACTGGGAAAAGATTGACCTCTTGTTGGTCCATCCCTAAGTGGGTTAAACCTATCTTTGTTTATATCTGTATATGTGCTATTGTTGTTTATGTGTTATATTTTGTATATATGTTTGTCTGGATTTTCCTGGTTTACAAGATGCTTGGTGATTACTCATAAGTCCTATACCCGGACTTGGGCAAACTTTAAGATAGGACGGGCGGTATAGTCATGTTAAATTTGAGGAAGTAATCCCAAAAAAGGAGGCATGATATCCCCCACTCAGTGGAGGCCCCTTTGACTGTAGTGTCGTTTACCGAGTAATCGGGAAGACGTACTGCTTTCGACCTGGGATCCTTCCGAAGCTGAGGACCGTAGATTACCTAACCCCTATTGGCCTTTTAGGTGTAGTGCGGAAGCTATAACGGAGTAATCCAGAAGTAGTTGTCACGTGATACTACGCTCGGACGAGTCTTTCTTGAGAATATTACTAATTACCGAGTTAATCGGGAAGTTGGTAATATCCGAAGGAAGGATGTAGACTCTGAGAACCTCTTAGAACCTTGTTCGGAAGGTGATAACTTTTTAGACCAATACCTTATGGGTAGTACCTTCGACCTCATGCTCGTGACGTTGAACCTATGAACCCTATAAGTGTGATCTTGTGTGTGATTGTTGCATCATGCATCCATGCACTCATAAGCATATTTTGAAGAAAACAATATTTTAAGGGATTTAAAGGTTGACTATTTGTGAATATCTTAGGTACTTTTAAACCATGGAATCTGGAAAGAGAAACAAAAGCCTTATTACTTGGATGTTTGCAATGTGTCTATAAATATTAAATCCCTTGAAATATTAAATAATAAAGTAAAAATAATCATGTGCATTGCATATCATGCATCATATTGCGCATATTTCTTGCATTTGTTATGCATATCCAGGTGCCTTACCCAGCTTCTTTACTTCATTTAGCAAGCTGACTCATCACTACAACACTCGGGCTAATTTCAAAAGGAAGATGGACAACTTAGAACAGGAGAATCGCGAGCTGCACGAAGAAGTTTCTGCTTTGAAGGCTGGCTTGGCCAACTTGACTACTTTGATGGAAGCTCTGGTGGTTGCTCAGAATCAGCCACTGAGTGTTCAACCTCAACCAACAAGGGCAAGTACTGAAGTTCTGACTGTTCCTGTATCCGCTACTCCGGCTGTTGTTCAAAACCGTATGCCTCAGGGTTATCCGTGGGGAATGCCAGAGAATTTTGCACCTGAAGGTTTCAATCTGGGTCCTCAAGATGCTCCAGTGGTTCCAAATGCTGTTACTTCTTCACCTCCTGTGGTGCATACTGTTCCTGTTACACCTCCTTCGGTGAATTTGGTTCCGTTTGTTAATGAAGATATGTGTCGTCCTTTCCCTCCGCCGAGTGAAGACTTGGGTCTTTATGATATAATGGATGGTTTCCAAGAGCAGTTTGATAGAATGCAAAGAGAGATGAAGGCTCTTAGGGGAAAAGAGTTATTTGGGCAGAATGTGAATGAGATGTGTTTGGTCCCGAATGTTAAAGTACCTGCTAAGTTCAAGGTCCCGGAGTTTGAGAAGTACAAGGGAAACACTTGCCCTCGTGCTCATTTGGTGATGTATGTGAGAAGAATGTCTACCCACACTGATGATCAGCGTCTACTGGTTCATTTTTTCCAGGATAGTCTGACCGGTGTTGCGTTGAAATGGTACATGAGTTTAGACAGCGTCAACATCCATACTTTTAATGATTTGGGAGAAGCATTCATTAAGCAATATAAGTTCAATGTGGACATGGCGCCTGACCGTGACCAGCTTAGGGCCATGGTTCAGAAAGACAGAGAATCGTTCAAAGAGTATGCACAGAGATGGCGCGAAGTGGCTGCACAAGTGATTCCTCCCATGGAAGAGAAGGAAATGACTAAAATTTTTCTGAAGACGCTAGGCGCTTTCTACTACGAAAGAATGGTAGCAAGTGCCCCAAGTGATTTCACAGAGATGGTGGGCATGGGTGTCCGTTTAGAGGAAGTTGTCCGTGAAGGTCGTTTATCTAAAGACGGGGACTCGTCAAATGGTGCTAAGAAGAATGGTAATAGTTCTTCAAAAAAGAAAGAGCAAGACTCATACGCTATACTTAGTGGTAGGCAAGGGAGATCTTATAATAGGAATCAACAAGTTGCTTCTGTGACTCCATTTGTCAACAAGACTCCGACTGTTGTTGCATATCAGGGGGCACCTCAACAAGGAAATCAAGGGCAATGTCATCAGAGGAAAATGAGCTTTGATCCAATTCCAATGACATACACAGAGCTGTATCCTTCTTTGTTGAAGAAGAATCTGGTTCAAACTCGAGCTCGACCAGTTGTTCCTCAAAAACTGCCAAGAGGATATAAGGCTGACGCTTCATGTGCCTTTCATCAGGATGCTTCTGGGCACGATTTAGAAGATTGCTTTGCTTTGAAGGTCGAAGTTCAGAGGTTGGTCCGAAGCGGTATCTTGTCGTTTAAGGACATTGGCCCTAATGTTCAAAATAATTCGTTAGCAGAGCATGAATGAATCTCTGTTGTTGATAGTTCCAAAGCTTTGTAAATGTTACCTTCAGCGTAAGTCCAGATAAGAGATTTATCTTAGTTTATTATCATTTTTACTGCTTTCTCATTTGTAATTTTTCTTGTTTATCATTTCACTGTTTGCATGTAAGAACTTGTTTGCATTTGAATGTTTAATCTTAATACAATGAGTATGTTTGTCTTGAAGAAATTCATTCGTTTCACTCGTATTTGTTTTCAATTTTAAATTTCTTTATGATACCAACTTGTTACCCATTCTCTTTCCTGGGCAGAGATTGGGAGGAGGATGATGATATTAAAACACAATTTTTTTGGTTGTATGCTTTTGGATAAAACCCTGTTGATGATGTACAGGCATTGTTTCAAATCCTCAAACACCGGAGATATAAGGGAGTGAAACCTTTGTTAACCCCTTTGAGCCTTGAAGTAGGAGTTTCTTTTTCTATTCATAAAAAACCCTTATTTTTTTAACCCGTGGCAGGGTAGTGTTCAGGTAATTTGATTGAGTATTCAAATCTCATCAAGAGTGCGCATCTAAGGATACAATAATGGTTATCCTTCAAGAGGTTGAGGGAATTCAAAACCGAAATGTTTAACCTCCACATATCAGTAGTGTGCATCAAAAGAAGATGTTATCCCAATGGGTATCTCTCACATATCAGGGGATCAGCAGATGACGATACAACAATGATTATCTTTCATCTACCCAGAAATAGGGCAGTCACAATTCTTCCAACTAGTCACAAATGACTCAAAGTCACGCGACATGTTCAAAAAGGAAAAGAAAAAGATAACATGAATAAACAAATTATGATGAAAAAGAAAGAGACAAAAAGCCCCGCTAAGTTGGAACTTGAAAAAACAAGTCGCTTAGGTAAAAGTCAGGGCATCCCGTTGCACTTCAAAGTCAAAATCAAAAGGAATTTGTCCCGAAGGCAAGGAAGAAATGGAAAGCCTAAAATGCGATAAAGGATTACAATGTGAAATCATTAGCAAAGAACAGAGTCACGTGACAAGAAACCCAAAAGAAGCAGGAATGAGTGACTTGCACGTCCAAAGAAAACCTTGTTTGATTCCTCAACCATCTCGAAACTTCTTTTGAGAGATGAATGTTCGTGTCAAGTTAACTGAACTTAGGACTGAAGAACATCATGAAGGGGGTGGGAACCAAATATTTTTGAGCCTTAAATCTTTTTTCTAAAACCGTGAACCAGGCCACGTTACAACCCTCAAAAGTCCTAATTGGAACAAGGTTTATTTTGAAAGCATACTCCAATGAAATAGTGTTTCCTGACTCCCATTAATTTTGATAAATTATTGTGATTGGTATCATATGCTTTTGTTATCTTTCACACAAAAAATCCATGTCGCATCCTGGCTAGTGATTCGTTCATAGGGTTTTGCGACATCTTTTCAAATAAAATCTTCAAGACTTACATAATTGTTGCATTAGATTTTTCATTCTTAGAATAAACATTTTCTGCTTGTAAAACAACTGCTTGATATCATGAAAGTTTACATTTGAGTATCAGCAAAATGCATGTTGCCGGGAAGAGTTGTGGAGCAAAGAGGATGCATCATTCAGCCAATCTAGGGCAGTTACGTCAAGATTCAACAAATCTCTAGAAGTCATTTGATCATAAAGGTTATCCTGAAAGCATGCAGCCAAGGGCAAGTTATAAAAGTTACATTGATCAGCATGGTAATCTTGAGACACCAGATTGGTTTCCAAGGGCATATCCAGGTTTCGTCAAGATAGTTACTGTGTCTACCCCAAGCTGAGAACCTTCCTCAAGTTGTGTTATGATGTTGGGTTCATAATCCCATTTTTTTCCAGTCTTGCTGCAGACTTCTCCAACTGAGTGTGATTCTTTACCCATCCAGGTGGTGACCAAACGGAGATTAAAAAGAGCTATGAAGCCTTTGCTCATTTGATGGAGTTCTTTCTCCCTTTTTATTGATATGGAATCTCTTGTAGAGCAGTGCTTTCTCTTGTTACGACATTATTGTTGTTATGTGCTTCCCAAGTAGCTAGACAAGGGCAGTATATTTTCTAAGAGGTGTTGAGACAACTGTCAAGTTTTTGGGTTTTCCCTCACCAAGTGTTGAGTTTGATTTAAAATCCCTATAATTTTGACTTCTTACTATAGTGTTAACTTCTTGGTTCCCCAGGAAGGTTCTCTCAAGTCATCTTGTTGGTATGTGCACAATCTTTGTGTGTTTCTCGGATAGTTGAAGATGGTACCAGTGGGTGCAAGGTATAGTATTTGGTTTGTGATCCCATTATCCCCGACCAAGTCTTGGTTCACTTTTGATTTTGGGTTTGCATGGTGTGATACGGTGTGAGAACTGACTTGAGGCTTTGCATTTTTTTTTGCAAATGTTTCGGTTGAGCAAGAGTCGCCACCGACTTTTTATTTTATCCGAAGGAAAGGTTAAAAAGCACAGCAAAAACCTTTGAGATGTTTTCTTGGGTTCGGGGAGTAGATTATAGAAAGGGAAGGTATTAGCACCCTTTCTATCCATGGTTATCCATGGGCTCTTAGTTACTTGCTTAGATCACTTGCCTTGCATCTTCAATTGTTTGAAATGGTGCTTTCAATTGTTTGAAATGGTGCTTTGTGTGTGGGTTTGAAAATGTTTTGAAAAGAGGCCAATGTGGTGGCAACCTTTGTAATGACCCATGTTTGGATGTATACAAAGGTGTATGTCTTTTGAAAAGTTTTCAATGTTTTTGAAAGTTGTTTTGAAAGTGTTGTGGAAGGTGATTTTGAAAAGATAGGCAAGTGTTTTTGTTTTGCAAGTTGGCAAGTAACCAAGAGCTATCTACCCTATATTTCTCAAAGATCTTTCTTGTGTTTTTAACCCTTTTAACAATTTTGTTCCACCATTGTATTTGGTGGATTATCTTGTGTTAGGATGTGAACGGGACAGGCGCGGGTCATCGTTTAGACCATGATTGCAATGGTGCCAAGTGTCTTTGGGCAATTTTTCCTTTAAGGGACTTGATCATTTTTAGGCAACTTTTGAAAGCGTCATCGAGGGACTATGATCATTTAAATTGTTTTGTTTTGCCAAAGACACCTAACATGCAACATGGCCCATTTTTGAAGGCAACAAGTGGAGTAACCCTAGGGGTGCAAGTGTGATTGGTGTTGTCCATTTTCATGCTTTTATCTTGGAATTAAGTCAAACTATTTGGTTGATTTTTACATACAAAACCCTAATTCTATCATGGCATATTTAGAAAGCTTTTAAATGCGGAATTTAAAGGTCCTAAATTATTACAACACAAATTATGGGATGGGGGGTACAAATGTTCAAATGGGGATATTTTAGCAAGAAATTAAAACCTAAGCTATTACATCCAAATTGAATATACAAGTTATTTAATTGTACAATAATTAAATAAAATAAAATAAATATGCAAGATGCAAAAAAAATGATTTTTATATGTATGTAAAAGTATTTTTTATGTGTCAAATAAACAAAAATAAAAAGGATTAATTTTTTGGGTATTTTTATGTTTTTAGGGCAAACCCTAATTTACTAAATAAAAATGTGTTTATTATTTAATATATACAATATTTATTAATTATGTACAAAAAATAAATAAAAAGGAAGTATATTGTAAAAAGTGATTTTTTAAGTTAAATATTAATAAAAATAAAAATGTATTATTTTTATGTTTTTTCCCTAAATATTCTAATAAATATAGATAAGTATTTATATTATTTACTAAATATATTAAATATGTACAAAAATAAAATATTTAATATTTACAAAAAATATATATTTTTTAGAAAATGTTTTCAAAAGATAAAATAAAATAAAATCAGAGAATAGAATGTATTTTGTATTTATTTTGGTATTTTAAATAAGAGTATATTTATGTTTATTTACATATAAAACTAAATGAAACAAAATAAATATCAAATAAAATGCAAAAAATGTGAGGAAAATATTTTTAATATTTTTTATGCTTTGACAAAAATAAACAAGTCAGAAACAAAAATCAAAAGTCAAAAATAATAAAAATAAAACACAATGGGCCAAGGGGGTGCAAGTGTGGAAAAGTGGTGCAAAAAGGAAAACAAAACTCAGGCCCAGCCCAAGTCAATCTTCTTCAACCTCCAGCCAGTTTGTCAAAAAACGCGCGTTTCTCCTACTGATTCAAACATCCTGATTCTTGGACTTTCAAGCAAAACTCATAACACCAAAAATGTAGAGCATCAAGAGACGAATCCAGACATATAAAGAACTTGACTTAACTCTAAGAAATGAAAGAGAATTTCTTCATCCCTAATTCCTGACCTAAGTTTTTTCTAATGTTCAGGTTCCAAATTCTCTCAGTACACACAACATAAATGCAAAGTAATTATATGTGTAGCTTCAGGGCCATGAGTAGAGTATTTTTCATTCATAAACCTAAGGCTAACTCTTCCTAGATTGAGAGATAGAAGTCCAAAGTTTTACCTGTTTCAGCTTGATATGTGTATGACAATGGAGGTACTTTCAAGGCAATGTGAGGACTTGTACAGCTTGCTTGAAGTTCAGGGATGCTTCTCCAACCTTTAGCTTGCTTTGAAACTAAATGAGTCGAGCTATAGAAGTCAACCTGCAAAACAGAAAAAGTGAAAATGGTGAAGTTGGTTAGAGGTGTTACAGTCTATAGCTAGGGCTTGGGATAGTTTCAATGGATGGTTGGGAGTGTGTATGAACCAGCTTTTGCCAAAACGCACGAGCAAACTGAGTTGTGCAACTCAATCTTCAGGGATGCTCTGTTTTGTGCAGCAAAATGGTGTTTTGATGTTTAGGGAGGTATTGAAGGTAGTTGGCTCGTATTTCAGGTCAGTTGAGGAGTATGGAATGTGTTCACAATGTTTGCTTAGGCTTGTTCTTGCAGCAATGAGAGTTGTGATCAGTTATGCAATGTTTCTTCTATCTTAAGCAAAAAATGACAAGTTGGTATCTAGGCTAACACAGGCCCCTCAAGTATGCTGCACCAATCACCCTTGATCAGTGGACTTTTCTCATGAACTTGTGCCTCAAAGATCTACATTGTACCTCATAGATTGTAAACTTGACATAAAGTTCACCTTTTCAAAAATGGCTAAAGTACTTTTTCTAATTATGGATTAAATTGGAATGTAATGGTTAAACACATAAGATAAGGCTTGAACACAAAGGATTTGCATTAAATTATTGAGTGTGGATGAGATAAAAGGCATGTAATGTAGCTTGCACATGCTGAGTTCAAAAATGCAAAGTTATGAACATGGAAATGGCTCATGAACAAAGTGACTTTTGCCCATATTTCCAAATTTGATTCTCCCTAACCACAAGGGTGTTTGAGAAGTTATTGGACATTTTGGAAAGCTTGGAATGTGTAATACAATCCATCTTTGTAATGCAAATTGAAATTCCAAGTGGAAGCATGTGAAAAGTGGCCATGAAGTTAGGCAAAAATCCTGCCTAGAATAGGTCAAAAATTTTCTAAGTTAAGAATGTTTTGCACCCTTGTTCCAAAAATCATAACTTGAGCTACAAGCTTCTTTTGAGGAAACTTTGTGAATCAAAGTTGTATATTTTGCAATGGAATACAACTTTCATGTTTTGAGTTTTGTTTGAATCCAAATGCATCTTGATGAAAAAATGGGACAAAGTTAGGAAAAAATTAGGGATTTTCATAACTTAGAAAAATTCTAAGTTATGAAAATACTTCATTTCAAACCCTAATTTGTGATTTTTGATTTCTTGATGAACAAGTTTCACGATTTGACATGTTTTGATGAAAAATGAATCTTGACACTTGATTTTGACCAAAAAGTCAAAGTTTGACTTTTTAGTATACAGTCAAATTTGGCTCAGTTGACTGGAAAATTCATCTGTCAATCTTGTGTATTTGGGATCTTTTGAACTTGTTGAACATGTCAAGACAATTCCATTGAGTCCTTGAGTCCATATGTGAGCTTGGTTTGCCATTGGTTAGGTCAAACAGTCAAAAATTGCCTTTGTGCAGTCAAAACCCTAAAAATGACCATTTTGCCCTTTTGATGATCTGATCAAATTTCTTGTGGAATTGTGATCCAAACATGATCAAATGGTCCATATGAGTTCATAATGTTGATGTGGGTCAAAAATCATCAGGTTTGACTGTCAATTGACCACAGTTGACTTTTTCCCCAATACAGTTGATTTCTAGGTCAACTGTCCAATTGACTGGGCAAAGATTGGAATCAAGGCTTGAAACTTGATATGGATAAACTTGTGAGTCCAACATGAAGCATGAAAGTCATTTTGGGAACTTTGGGTCAAAACATCTTTGTGCAAACTCAAACCCTAATTTGGGTCAACAGTGCAAGGAGGAGTCTTGAGCAGAGCAAACCCTAACTTGATCTTGAGCTCCAAGGGTCTTGTGGTGAGAAAATATTGAGGAAATGGGAGGGCAAATTTTGGGGTACAACAGTTGCCCCTGTTCAATCTTCTTAGACCTGAAGAGTTAGATTGGCAAGTTTTCCTTTCGCGACTCGAGGGTAAAAGGAGATTGGACACTAGAGTGCCCGGAAATTTGCACTCGCATAGTGGAGTATCAGCAATGTGATGGTGGGAATGGGCTTATAGATGCCATTTGGAGATAGGATGGATGGGCTTATAAATGCCATCGGGGGTGTGACAGAGCCTTGTCGGGAAGGGGCTTATAGATGCCATTTGGAAGTGTTGATCGCGTAAGAGATTCCTTAGCGAGAACTTGCGTACTTTGAGAAAGGAAGATGTTTCCTGGCCTGTTACAGGTGTTGATCTTCAAACTCTTCATGCAGATATGCCCTGGATAGATACAGGAGTCGAATCCACAATTAGTTTCTCACAGATGTGCCCTGGCTAGATACAGGAATCGAATCTGGAACTTCAAAAGGTTGTTTACAGACGTGCCCTGGCTGGATACATGTATCGAATCTCTAAACTGTTCATGCAGATGTGCCCTGGCTGGATACAGGTATCGGATCTACAATCAATCGCTTACAGATATGCCCTGGGTAGATACATGAATCGAATCTGGAATTGGTCGTCTACAGATATGCCCTGGCTGGATATAGGTATCGAATATGGAATTTGCAAAAGGTTGGTAGAGATAGCTTTCCTGGCTGGATACAGGTGTAAACCTCTGACCTGAGAATGAAAGATAATTTCCTGGCCTGTTACAGGGGTTGATCTTCAAATTCTTCATGCAGATATGCCCTGGCTAGATACAGGTATCGAATCTACAATCAATCGCTCACAGATATGCCCTGGCTAGATACAGGAATCGAATCTGGAATTGCGATAGTTGATAGTAATCATCTTTGGATTGACCTTTTCCTGAAAAGGCAAAACATTAGCTGTATGCAATGTCATGTTGTATGAGATGCATGATGTCATGATGCTCAAAATGAGACAGTGTCGTATGCATTTTATCATGTATGTATGAAATGTGAAATGTCTATGAATGTATTTTCGTCCAGGAAAATAAATCCTTGACGAGTGCCGGGAGTTTGTGGAATCCTGGGCTGGTGTTGAAGAGTAGAGTTCTTTGTTTCCGCTGGGGATGATGGTTGCAAGAATAAACCGACAGGAGAAGATGACTCCGTTGGGGAATAAACTTGTTGGAGAGATTGCTCTACGGGGAATTACTCTGTTGGAAGAGATACTTCGCTGGGGTTTTGATGAGAGCTCCGCTGGGGATTCCGCTGATAAGATATGTTGGGGAATTTGATGAACTCCGCTGGGGAATATGAAGAACTTCGCCGAGGACGATCTTTCCGTGGTAATTAGCTGAGGATAACCCAGTTATAAGCCCTGGTGGGGAAATAACCTTTGAATGAAGTCGGAGAGATGCGTTCGTACTCAGCAGGGGATAAGCTTCCAGAATCTACTGGGGATAAGCCTCAAGACCTGCTGGGGATATGGATTCCACTCTCCTGGGGGAAACTTTAGATTGTACTGGGGAATGGCTCCACTAGGGTGTCTTGTATTCCACCAGGGAACAATCTTATATTAAGACTGTCGGGGATGCTTGCTGAGGAATTTCTATACTCCGCTGGGGAATGTTGAGATCTTCTGGGGATGCCCAACTTCCTTAAGGCCGACAGTAGATTAACTCTGCTTGAGGAGAGTATCGCTGACTTGCTAGGGGAACAATGTGCCTTTTCAGGGCTGATGAGAGACCAACTCTGCCTGGGGGAGAGTATTGCTGAAATCTGGTCTTACTCTGTGGGGAGTGAAGGTATTTTGGTCAAATTCTTCAGCTGAACTTACCTTGGTACCTCGGTGGACAGAGCAACTAGATCGCTTAGACAATTCTAAATTGCCCTTGTTTTTGATGTCACCTGTAATTAGTCCTTTGTTTCGTATGCAACTATTCATGATTAGCAATTAATGTCAAATGCATATATCAAAAATGAACATTGGACGCTTTTTGCAAAACAAAACAGAAAAAGGAAAAACAAATGGATAATTTGTCTGAAAAATTGGACTTGTATTGATCTTGAAATTTGCCTGTAAATAGGCGTTTTATGTACAAGAGGCTGACGTCCTAGTAAGAGAACGCCGTCGAGAAAAATAGAGTTTATACAATTTTGTGAAAAGAAACAAAACAGCTATGTGAAAAATAATCCCGCTGGGTTCCAACTCTGCTATCGCCTTTATGTCTTCAAGCGTCTCATCACTTTGCTGCTTAGTTGAAGATGAAGCTGATTGATTGATGACGAAGTCTGATAGTTGATGTCGAATTCTGGATGCAAGGTGAGCCAAAGAGACATAGTATTACGCTTTATCCCTAACTTTTGCCTGGACCGCCCTTTCGGGTTTTCAGTCCACCGGGATACCCATTTTTGCCCAAGCCGCCTTTTCAGGTTTTCGACTTGCCGGGTGTACAAATTTTTTTTATTTTCATCCCTTATTTTTGGCCGAACCCTTTTGGTTCGCCGGGAAGCCCTTATTTTTGCCTAGGTGTGTCAACCTAGCGGGTCTTTTATTCATGCGTAGTATCTTTTTACTATGTCTGCATTGGCGGGGTGAGGAAGGTCGTCACCATCCATGGTGGTTAGAATCATGGCCCCTCCTGAAAAGATATGTTTAACCACAAATGGCCCTTCGTACGTAGGGGTCCATTTGCCCCTGGGATCACTTTGAGGAAGAATGATGCGCTTGATTACCAGGTCTCCGACTTGATACTCTTGTCGTCTGACCTTCTTGTTAAATGCCCTGATCATCCGTTTTTGGTACGTCTGACCATGACAAATAGAAGTGAGTCTCTTTTCGTCAATTAGGTTTAATTGATCAAGCCGAGTCTGGATCCAGTCATCTTCGCTCAAGTCTGCATCCTTCATTATCCGGAGAGAGGGTATCTGGACATCAATAGGCAAGACTGCCTCCATGCCATAGACCAAGGAAAAGGGAGTTGCCCCTGTTGACGTCTGTGCTGAGGTACGGTACCCATGAAGAGCAAACGGTAACATTTCGTGCCAATCTTTATAGGTCACTGTCATCTTCTGCACAATCTTCTTGATGTTCTTATTCGCCGCTTCGACAGCCCCATTCATCTTCGGCCGATATGGAGAAGAGTTGTGGTGCTGTATCTTGAATTGCTCGCAGAGCTCAGTGATTATCTTGTTGTTAAGATTCGTACCATTATCCGTAATGATCCTCTCAGGTACACCGTATCGACAGATCAGGTTGTGCCGAATGAACCGTGCCACGACGTTCTTGGGTACCATAGCGTAGGAAGCTGCTTCAACCCACTTTGTGAAGTAATCAATCACTACCAAGATGAAGCGATGCCCGTTGGATGCCGTAGGTCTGATTTCGCCGATCATATCAATGCCCCACATTGCAAAGGGCCAGGGTGCTGTCAAGACGTTCAGAGGGACCGGAGGTATGTGCACCTTATCAGCATAGATCTGGCATTTATGACAAGTTCGAGAATGCTGATAACAGACGGCTTCCATTATGGACCAGAAATATCCTGCCCGAAGTATTTTCTTTGCCATGGTATGTCCACTGGAATGTGTTCCGAAGGTACCTTCATGTAGCTCTGCCATGATCCTTTCTGCTTCAGTTTTATCCACACAACGCAGTAAGGTTGAATCATGGTTTCGCTTGTAGAGAATGCCATTGCTGAGGAAGAACTTTGCCGCAAACTTTCTCAGGAATTTCTTGTCATTAACAGATGCGCCTTCGGGGTATTCTTGAGCTTCAAGGTGCCTCTTCACTTCATGATACCAGGGTTTTTCAGTTACCTCCTCAGCCTCAAGATCACAGCAATATGCAGGTTCGTCCAATTTCCAGATAATGATTCGGGGAGCCTCGTTGTCCCATTTGACTTTGAACATAGAAGACATCATAGCCAACGCGTCCGCCAACTGATTATCTTCTCTTGGGAAGTGTTCAAAAGTTATCTCCTCGAAGTGGGGAAGCAATGTCAGCACATACTCCTTGTAAGGAATAAGATTTGGGTGTTTCGTATCCCACTCGCCTTTGATCTGATTGATCACGAGAGCGGAATCTCCGAAGACACTCAGAAACTTGATCCTTAAGTCAATTGCAGCTTGAAGACCCATGAGACATGCTTCATATTCTGCCATGTTGTTGGTGCAGTTGAAACATAGCCGGGCAGTGAGTGGAGTATGAGTGCCTTTAGGGGATATGATCACAGCATCGATACCATTACCCAAAGCGTTCGAGGCTCCGTCAAAGTGCATAGACCATCGGGATCCTTCCTCAGGTCCTTCATCCGGTCCAGGTACTTCACAATCAGTCACTACCATGATATCCTCGTCTAGAAATTCAAAGTTTATCGACTGGTAATCATCCACTGCCTGGTGTGCCAAATGGCCTGTCAATACACTTCCCTTGATTGCTTTTTGAGTCGTGTACTGGATGTCATATTCTGTCAAGATCATTTGCCATCTTGATATTCTTCCAGACAGAGCAGGCTTTTCGAATATGTACTTGATTGGATCCATTTTTGAAATCAACAAAGTAGTGTGAGTCAACATATACTGTCTCGGCCGGCGAGCAGCCCATACCAGAGCGCATCAAGTTTTCTCGAGCAGTGAGTATCGGGTCTCACAGTCGGTAAACTTTTTTCTCAGGTAATAAATGGCATGTTCTTTTTGGCCAGACTCATCATGCTGTCCCAGCACACACCCCATTGAGTTGTCAAGTACTGTCAAGTATAAGATTAGAGGTCTCCCTTCAAACGGTGGCATAAGAATGGGTGGTTCTTGGAGATACTCTTTGATCCTTTCGAAAGCGGCCTGACATTCATCGTTCCAACGTACTACTTGATCTTTCTTCAGCAGCTTGAAGATTGGTTCACAGGTAGCAGTTAGATGTGAGATGAATCGGGCAATGTAATTCAATCGTCCTAGAAAGCCTCTGACTTCTTTCTCTGTCTTGGGAGTTGGAATCTCTTGTATGGCTTTTACTTTGGCAGGGTCCACTTGAATACCTTTGTCGCTTACGATGAAGCCTAGCAATTTTCCAGATCTCACCCCAAAGGTGCACTTGTTCGGGTTCAACCTCAGTTTGTACAACTTCAGACGGTCAAACAGCTTTCGTAGGTGGTCAAGGTGTTCCTCCTCAGTTTGGGACCTTGCAATCATATCGTTGACGTATACTTCTATCTCGTGATGGATCATATCATGAAATAAAGAAACCATGGCACGTTGGTAGGTTGCCCCAGCATTTTTCAATCCAAAAGGCATGACCTTGTAGCAAAAGGTGCCCCACTGAGTGACAAAAGTGGTCTTCTCCATGTCTTCAAGAGCCATCTTGATCTGATTATAACCGAAGAAGCCGTCCATGAAGGAGAAAACTTTATGCTGAGCAGTATTATCAACCAGAACGTCGATATGAGGCAGAGGGAAATCATCCTTAGGGCTGGCCCTGTTCAAATCCCTGTAATCAACACACATTCGGACCTTACCATCCTTCTTCGGCACTGGAACCACGTTGGCAATCCACTGAAGGTAAGAAGTTACTGCTATAAACCCAACATCAAATTGTTTCATAACCTCGGCATTGATTTTCTCGGACATTTCTGGACGCATACGGCGGACCTTCTGTATAACCGGAGGGCAGCCTTCCTTGGTAGGCAGGTGATGAATCACAATGTCGGTATCCAACCCAGGCATGTCTTCGTAAGACCAGGCAAAGATTTCCACATAGTCATGCAGCATCTGAATCAACCGTTGCTTCACGCTGAGCTCTAGATTGGCACCAATCTTGACTTCCTTTCTGTCTGTCTCAGTACCCAGATTTACCGTTTCCATTGGCTCTTCATGTGGCTGAATGGCCCTCTCTTTCTGGAGTAGCAGTCTTGCAAGTTCACCAGGCACTTCGCAATCATCTTCACCTTCGTCTTCGGCTAAGTTGATCGAATTTTCGAAGTAATAACTGGCAGTAGTAGAGTCGTTACCAGTGAGATCCAGAGTGGATTGGAACCTGTATAAGTGAGTGTGTGTAAATATAGCTGTTTTGTAATATATAATAAAGAAAGAAAAGGAGCGCAAGATTTTGAAATGCAACAAACGTCCAATGTTTTTATTGATGATATATGAAAATGACACGCAAAAGCCCTCACAAATGAAGCTGGGTGCCCCGGGTAGGACACCGAGCCATAAAAGTTTCAACATATTGTTTGTTACAAATTGAAAACAAAAGAGTTCATTACTGAGTGACAAAAGTAATAGGTGTGAAGTCTTTGGCAGTCCAGTTGCTTGGTCCACTGTCGGTTGTTGGGTAGATCCAGCTGTCAAATTCAGATTCCTCCACGTCGTCTTCAATAGCATTCACTCCCGGGTTGGTGATGAACACAGGAGGTCTTCCAATTCTTGCTTTGCGAACAGCCCTCTGAGCTTCTGCAGTGAAACCCATACCAAACTTGTCAGTCTTTGGAGTAAAGTCAGGAAGTCGGCCCCAGTTTGCGCACTCACCCTTCTCAATCAAATCCCGGGCATCCTTTAAGGAAGCCATCTTCAAAGGAGGGTCTTCAATCACAGTTTCAGCTGATGCCAGCGTCTGAGGAACTTCTTCAAAATGTTGAAAGGGGGTCTCAACGAACTCCCCATCCATCTCTATGTACCGGAACGAGTTGAGGTGGCTGACCATATACTCTTCTTCCCCCTGCACTGTCACGATCTTCCCCCTAACCGGGTACTTAAGCTTCTGATGTAGTGTGGAGGTCACAGCTCTAGCCTTGTGGATCCATGGACGACCCAGTAAACAAGAGTAGGATGGACGGATGTCCATCACATAGAAAGTTGAATCAAAAACTTGAGAACCAACCCTGATTGGAATGTCAACTTCGCCATGTACCATCCTTTTCGAACCGTCAAAGGCTCGGACAACAATGTTACTGGGCTTGAGCTCCAGACCCTCACAATCCAATCTGTCTAGGGCCTTCTTGGGCAATACGTTCAATGAAGAACCGGTGTCTACCAACACATGGGCAAGAGTAGTGCCCTTGCATTCAATGGAGACATGCAGGGCGTCATTATGGTTTTTTCCTTTTGCAGTCAGATCGGCGTCAGAAAAGCCCAACCCATTATCAGTAGTCAAGTTGGCCATACAATCAGTAAATTGATCAGCAGACATTTCTTGTGGCACATGGGCCGTCTTCAGGAAAGAGATCAGGGCCTTGGCATGGGCCTCTGAACACAACAACAGTGATAGCATAGAAATCTTTGATGGGGTGTGCCCCAACTGCTCAACTACATTGAAATCACTTTTCTTGATAATCTTGAGAATTTCTTCCATCTCTTGTTGGGAAGCTTCAACATTGGTTGTCTTTGGTGCCTCCGTCAGGGCAGGCAAATCAGTAGCAATCCATTTGCCTCGAGCATCAGAGGACTCGGCAGCAGGGGTAGAAACAGGAACTTGATTAGGAAGGGGAACAGGCACACTTGCAGGTGTGATGATAAGAGGTTTATGAATAGCTGGTGGCGCAATATATGGCGAGAAAAGCCTACCACTGCGAGTAATTTTGGCAGGCCCGGTGATGTTACTGACGCCGGTACTTGTATAAAACTCTTGCTTAACTCCAAGCACATAAACATCTGCCCCATAGTGCCATGGGACAGCTTTGTCGGATGTATAGGGGAGGGGCCCCGGAACAGTGATGATGATAGGAGCAATCTTCTGAGTGGACATGACTTTGACAGGCTTCTTCGAAGGAGCCTTAGGAGGTTCATTGAAAATAGTGACAATAGAAACTTCTTCAGCAGGGACAGCATGAACGACAATCTTCTCGAACAAGATTTCTTTGCTATCCATCAGGCTTTGGATACCTGATTTCAGCAACGGACAACCAACAGGTGAAACAGCACATAGCAGGCAACCTTTACCACAATCCGGAAATAAACCGGCTAGCAACAGGTTCCTTTTGACAGTCAACAACGGAGTAACAATCTCTTCCACGGAGGCTACATACCGGTCTTCTTCCACATCATTCACTCCATGCTGGGGCATGGGAGCAGTTACAACATTGGGCCTTTCAGGCGCCTCAAACTGTATTTCTTTAGCGTCAATAAGGTCTTGAACCTTATTCCTCAGAGCCCAGCAATCGTCCGTAGTATGCCCGGGGCTATCAGAGTGATAAGCGCAACGGCCGTTGGGGTTGTACTTCGGAGAAGTTGTGTTCACTACCTTCGGAGCTTCTTTGACAGCTACCAGATTGGTTGACAGTAGTTGCGGCAATATCTGAGACAGGGTCATACTGAGCCGAGTGTACTGCCTCTTGGGTCTCTCACCCCTTTGTTGATTATACTGTTGAGGAGCAGCAGCAGGCTTTGAAATTACCAATGCATTGACAGCTTGGCGGCGTTCCGGTTTAATCTGTCTTCTGGGACCATAAACAGCACTGGCTTCCTTCTTGAAGGGCTTCTTTTCAATACTCGCTGTTGCACCCCAAAATTTGCCCTCCCATATTCTTCAAGAAATTGCCAAGCCAAGCTTCAAATCTTCCCCAAGGGTTGCACAGCTCAACTGTCTCCTATACAGTCAAAACTAGGGTTTGTGTTCTGATCAAGAAAAGGAAGTTTTCAAAGGCCCAATCAAGCCTCACATGCCTACAAATGTGGTCAGGCATCTTCATATCAAGTTTCAAGGCATTCAGCTCAAAATTGCACAGTCAAAACCCTAAATTGCACTACAGTCAACTGTAGGGGCAAAATGGTCATTTGACAGTCAAAAGTTCAAATTTTTGGTCAACATATCATTTTGAAGCCACAAACATCATTTGAGCAATGCTTGATCATGATTCTCAAAATTTGGCTCAGAAATCATCAAAGATGCAAAAGTTTCCTTATTTGGACAGCTGAAAAAGTCAACTGAAATTGACCAGGGCATAACTTTCACATGGATTATCAGAAAAATTCCATCCAAAGCTCATTTTGAAGAGAAAGACATTTCCTACAACTCATCTTCATACTTTAAGTCCAAGAAATGCTCTCACAAAAAGTTATCAATTTCAACATTATAGGTCATTTTCAAAAGTCAACAAAAAGGGACTTTAAGTCAAAGGCCATAACTTGATATTGGTAAATCCAAATGACATGGGACCAAAGGCATTGGTTAGAGGACTTAAAGACCTTTCCAAAATGTCCAAGAACATGTGAAAATCTTAAAAATTGAGCAAGTTATGCCTTGTGGAAGTTGGGAAATTTTTGGATATTTTGAAAAGTCAACAATGGTTCAAATGACCTAAATTTGCTAATGGGCCCATTTTTCTTCCATGATTCATCATTCTAAGCATATGCACGACCACTTGGCCCAAAGGGAAGTATTTTCTCATTTTTATTTATTTATTTGAGTTTTTATTTATATTAATTCAATTAAATCAATTAAATATGTGAAAAATATTTAACCTAACAAAACCAATCTTTTTATGCATGTTTGATACTCAATATTTCGTGTAAGTACAAATGGGGAAAGATTTGGAGCTGATTTGCATGATTGAAAGCAAAATACACATGAAAAGATATGGAAAAGATCCTTAAGAAATCAAATATTGAAAACCATTATGGCCATGGATTTTATCCAATTTTCTTGACCTAATAGCTTCAATACATAAGCATGATTCAAAACCTAATGCTAGACACTGAAAAGCTGCGCTAAAGAACACTTTGCAAACTTGAAATTTTTTCCATAAAACTCAAATCTGAAATCAGTGTTCTAGGTCGATTCAAACCCTAATACTCATTCCAAAAGCTTCCTTGTGGGCTCCTGATCATATTCCAACTCCAAACATTCATCAATACGCAAAGAATTGGTAATAAGGACCTCTCCTGTACAGAGAAAAAGTCACCATCGTGTTTTCAATTCTAGGCATCCTCATTGCATTTCAATTATATATTCTTGTTCCTTGTGATGTTTCAAAGCTAACCATTATGTTCAATTTGATTTTTGTATTGTATATGGGATTCTACCATGCGCGATTTCTAGGGTTACAGGTTTGCAAATTTGGGGCTTTTAGAACGAGGTAAAATTAAGACTCAAGGCCACTACCATTGCACTCAGCAGATTGGGACGATCATGAACATATATTCGCGCCTAATTTATGTTGAGAGATGAGCTATTCGCTATTTTCCAATAGCCCACCTAATGAAACGCTATGAAAACTGTTGCCTTTGAGTTTGTGTTACAGGGGACGTGAAGAAGACGACATCGTGTCAATCAGTGATTCGTTGGTTTGAATTTGGCGCGTTTCTCTCCACTAACGTGTTGTGTCCATTTATATTGTTTATTCGTTAATTATATAATAAACGCGTTAATATGGCGTAGTGGCACAGGTGTTGAGCTTGCAACGTCCAAGACCTGGGTTCGAACCCCAGGTCTGTATAATTTCACTATTATTTTTCCATTGCAATTCCTATGCAGGCATAACCTTAAAGCGCATCATGTTGCCTCAACATCCAAAGAGCCACGCGTCTAGCTGCTTCAAATCAAGGGCAGGGATTCAAAGAACACATTATGCCTTAGTCAACGCACCATATGGAACCTGGGAAAGTCAGCGAATTTCCAGCTTATTGGGCCTAAATTATTGGATCCATACCTCCATGTTGGGACAGAAAACCCCCCTGGTTTGCTTCTCTATACATTTATTTTATTTTATTTTCAATAATGATTTTATTTTCTTTATTTGTTAAATTAATTAATTATTTCTTTACAAAATATAAAAATATACAAAAAAATCAGAAAAAGACAAAAATGTAATAAATATTTTTATTTTAATTATTTTCATAAATAAATTGTATAATTGAATTTAGTATAATTAGGGTTTTTGCAATTTTAATTCTTTTCATAATAAAATATAAAAAATATAGACTTTAGGTTTAATTGTTAATTTTATTCCTTTTTAATTTTCCCTTTTTACAATAATATTGCTTATTTTATTTATTTTATAATTAAATTGTACAATAAAATTAGGTTTAAATTAGGTTAAAAACTTTAATATTTTCTTAAAAAACTTAAAAATAATTAGACTTAGGTTTAGCTTTTTATTTTACTTTTAATTAATTCTTTTCCATTAAATCTCAAAAAACACAAAAACACCAAAAAAAAACATTCCTTTTTAATTTTTAATTTTTTATTCCTCATTAATTCTAATTAATTAAATTCATTAACTTTAATTTTTTGCAAAAGGGTCCAACGCCCTCGTTCGTAACTTATTTAATTCGCGTATTTAGTTTCTTTCGCTTAATCAATTATGTACCTCTCCCGAAGCATTGTAACATTTAACTTCTCGCACTTTTCTTTTATTCGCTTTATTTATTTTTCAGTCAAATCGGGTCCGGTTTAATTTTGGCGATGTGGACCCGCGCCATTTGTAATAGCCTTAGATTTACTTTTCCTCGCAAATATTAACTGTTAAATAAGCATGCAAGAATGAATGGCTTTAAAAATAAAATCAAGCGTAGATCACAACAAACATGACAAGACAAATATCAATGGAAACGACACACGATTCGTACACACCACCCCTAGGGTACGCCTCACTGTTGCCTTTCGAAAGGTGATCGTCGAGTAGAGGACGTCTTAGTAAGTCCTCATGATCCGGGAACCTGGCATGAGGGTAGCTTCTAAGGTGTCTTCCCATTGCTCCGGTGATCACCATGTCCCTAAAACTCGAATTGACCCGAACACCTCCAACGGTGGTGCTACCTACCTCTCAATGGTGGGATGGCACTACTTTAAAGGACTTTTACACAGACGAATTCCTTAGGGTAGGTAGACAACTCGTAGATACTTGCTCTCTTCAAAACAAACTGAAATCTTTTCACACCAACACTTTTCAAAAGCTTTCAAAGCAAATTTTTTCAAACACTCTGACGTACGAGTCGAACTGAAATTTTTTCAAAGAAACTTTTAAAACCCACAATTGAAAAGCAAACAAACGATTTTGAAAACACATTGAGCAAGTATCTAAGAGCCCATGGATAACCATGGATAGAAAGGGTGCTAACACCTTCCCTTTCTATAACCTACCTCCCGAACCGAGAGCAATCTCTATAAGGAATTTTTCTGTGCTTTTGTCCTTTCCATTTGGAGAAAATAAAAGACGGTGGCGACTCTTGCTTCCGCGACATTTCGCGAACCAGCGTAAAACAGTCAGTTCCAGATCCACCGATCACAGAACTGGCGACTCTGCTGGGGATAAAAACTTAAAGTGGGGTGTACCTTAGGGCTAGGTCATAACTATGTTTTCAATTGTATTGCTTTGTGTGCTTTAAATTGTGGGTTGCTTGGGAGTTCTATAGATCCTAACCCGGATCTGGGGGATACCTTTCTTAGAAAGTAGCAACAAGGCTGTGAGGGAACTGTGCGGGGTATACCGACATGGTTGAAACAGTCTGCTACGTTGATGTGGCACTTTGGTGTGTACCGGTAACCCTTGAGTTCAGTCAAGGAGAGTACGGGGCCTCCGCGTGGTGTCGTGAAGCATCAACAGACCTTAGGAACCTTAATTGAACTATCTTGGCCTCTTTAGGGTAGTGAGATAACTGACTTTGGTGCAGTCCGAGGTTGGTTGATACTCGATACTACACTCAATTGAGGGTTGCTTTCCTGGAATATTTCGGTCGCCAGTTCAGTGGCTAAATCGAAACGATGAACAATGAAAGTAATCCCGTGATATTGGGACCCTTAGAACCCGGTTACTTCTAATAGGACAGGTTGAGCCCACCAACTTCAAGAGGGTACTACCTAGACCCCATGCTGGCCTTAAACCTTAAGGGCTTGTCTTGTGTGCCTTGTGTGCCTTACATGTTTGTCTTTGTAAATATCTGTGGTGTGTTTAATCATAGCATCATGACATCATCCAGCATCATATGCATTGACTAACCATTTCAGGGGTTCGGATTTTCATCTTTGTTCTTGTTTTGTAGGACATGGAAACTGTTCGTAGAAAGACAATTCAAGTCAGTCTTGTAAGGATCCCTCCTCAGCTTAAGGAGCTCATATCCAGGATTCCTGAGAACTCTTCATTCAGTGAAAGGCATGGAAGCCTCATCAGCTTGGTCAACACCAACATTGAGGAAGATATGATTAAGGTCTTGTTCCAATTCTTTGACCCTCTGCATCATTGTTTTACCTTCTTGGACTATCAGTTGGTACCTACATTGGAGGAGTTCTCCCGGCTCCTGAAGATCCCTATCCTTGATCAGCTACCTTTCAACGGTACAGAAAAGGAACCTAAGCTTGAAGAGATTGCTAAAGCCTTGCACCTACAGTCATCTGACCTCAAGGGACATTGGGAAGTCAGAAGTGGTATCAAAGGGTTCTTAGCCAGGTTCCTGTTTGAAAAGGCCCATGAATGTTGGAACTCCCTTGACTTGCAAGCTTTTGAAGAAGTTGTGGCCCTCCTTGTCTATGGTTTGGTGTTGTTCCCTAACCCAGATCAGCTCATTGATATCAGTGCTGTCCAGATCTTTATGTCCAGGAATCCTATACCTACATTGCTGGGGGACATCCTTCACTCATGTTACACTCGAACCATGAGAAAAAGAGGTGTCCTTATGTGTTGCACTCCTCTCCTGGGAAGGTGGTTTATTTCGCACCTTCCGCAATCAGTCTTGAAGAATGAGCGGGGTTTGAGATGGTCACAACGGTTGATGACTCTTACACATGCAGATATACATTGGTGCCCTAGGTCCAGAAAAGATGTCACTATCATTGATCGTTGCGGGGAGTACCCTAATGTTCCTTTACTTGGAATCAGAGGAGGTATTACTTATAGTCCATGCCTGGCTTGGAGACAGTTTGGTTATGCTCGGAGGGATGGTCCTCATGACATGTTGATTCCTGACATAGTTTTTGACTTCGACAACGATACTCAAGGACTTCGCCAGAGATTTATCAGAGCCTGGAGGATGCCAAGTAGGATAGACAGTGAGACACTGGGGCACAGGAACTCCATCCCTTTGGAGCCTTACCTCAAGTGGGTACGAGCCCGCTCTCAGAAGTTAGTAATGCCTTATCCTCACATGCTTCCAGTAATCAAAGAGCCTGCCTTGGAAGGAGAAGTGTCTCACGTTATTCAGCACCCTGATATGCCCACATCCTGGGAAGAGATGCAGAAGAGCTGGATCCAGCTTAAGGAGGAAAGGAGTTCTCTTGAGACTAGTCTGCATGCTAGTGAAAAGAAGGTCTTGGAGCTCACCCGCCTGTTGCATGAAGAGAGGAATCTCAACACCTACATAGCTCCGAAGAGGATGCGCAGTGTATTTTGGGATTGATTTGATTTTTGTATTTTTGCCCATGAGGCCTTGATGTATTAAACAATGATTTCTTTAATGATAACGTGTGTTCCTTTTGTCTACAACAAATTTGAACTTTCGAACCCTTGAATGCATTGCATACGCATTTCATACATCATGTGCATAGCAGGTTTTTCCCCTTTTCAGGTTGCTTACAGTTCTTCGCTGTTTATTTCAGCATCATGAATCCCGAATCTGCATCAACCGAGACATCAATCAAGGCTCTCCAGGCGCAGAATGCGCAGTTTCAAGAACTAATCAAGGGTCTGGCTAAAGGCCAAGAAGAACTGAAGGCTATGCTCCTGAAGAAGGAGAAGAAGAAGAAGAGAAGAACTGTTCTGTTCAACTCGGGCCGAAGGTTTGGCAATACTCTGCAGCATGAAGAGGCTGGTTCTTCTGTTGGCAAGAGTCCTTCTCAGGCAGAAGTAAAGGTCCCTAGTCCGGTAGTTTCCGACAACGAGACAGATTTTGATGAAGAGCAGTACCCTCCTTCAGATGACAGATACAAGCAACTGGAGGACAGGTTGAAGGCTATGGAGGTGCAACAGGCACCTGGGCTGGATTTCGGAGATCTGGGTTTGTCGACTGGTGTGATTATCCCGCATAAGTTCAAAGCACCATCCTTCTCCAAATATGACGGGGCGTCTTGTCCCAAGCTGCATTTAAGGTCCTATGTTCGGAAAATTCAGCCGTACTCTGCGGATAAGAATTTATGGATCCACTTCTTCCAGGAGAGTCTTTCAGGGACTCATCTCGAATGGTTCTATCAGCTGGATGGGACCAAGGTTCGTAACTGGGAGGAGTTGGCTACTGCTTTCTATAAGCAGTATCAATATAATGCCGACCTTGCCCCCACACGTACCCAACTCCAGGGTATGGCGTTAGGTGCAAGCGAAGGTTTTAAGGAGTACGCTCAGAAGTGGAGAGACCTGGCTGGCAGGGTGCAGCCACCATTGACTGATCGGGAGCTGGTAGACATGTTCTTGGGGACCCTATCTGGGCCATTTTTCAACCATCTCATTGGGAATTCTTCTGCTGGGTTCACTGATTTGATCTTGACTGGAGAGAGAATTGAAGCTGGGCTGAAGTCTGGGAAGATTGCAAAGGGTTCATCATCTAGTTCGGAAAAGAAACCCTTCAAGAAGGAGTCTAGTGCCGTGTATGGTTCTAGGAAATCAGAGAGACCTGAGCACCGCCAATCTGTCAGCACGGTGATGATTGCTAAGCCTGCTGCCGCTCCTCGGCCAAACAATTCTCAAAGGGCTGAAAGACCCCGGCGAGAGTTTACCCGGTTAAACATGACCCTATCACAGATCCTGCCACAGTTGCTCTCAACCAATTTGGTGACTGTCAGGGAAGCCCCAAAGTTCCCCAATACAACATCTCCCAAGTACAACCCGAATGCTCATTGTGCTTACCATTCAGAAAGCCCGGGGCACTCTACCGATGACTGTTGGGCGTTGAAGAATAAGGTGCAAGACCTTATCGACGCAAAGGAGATACAATTCGAAGCTCCTGCAAAGCCGAATGTAGTTACTGCCCCTATGCCTCAGCACGGGGTAAATGCTGTTGATGAAGACGTTTATGCTGTTTCTGTGGATGATCTAGCCACTCCTCTAAAGATCGTCAAGAAGAACCTACTGCAGGCCGGTTTATTTCCGGGTTGTAGTGAAGGTTGCCTATTCTGTGCTGTGTCCCCATCTGGTTGTCCCTTGCTAAAATTAGGCATCCAAAGCTTAATGGATAGCAAGGAGATTCTATTTAAGAAGTCTGTTGTTCGGTTGGTTCCAATGGAAGAAGTTTCTGTGGTGACTATCTTCAATAATCCGATCCCGGCTCTCTAGAAGAAGCCCGCTCAAATTATGACCGTTGCACCCGTTATTATCACTGTTCCAGGGCCCCTGCCCTATGTATCTGATAAAGCTGTCCCTTGGCACTATGGGGCAGATGTATATATAAACGGAATTAAACAAGAGCTCAACACTGGCGCCAGCATCTGTGACATCACTGGTCCAGCCAAAGTTACCCGCAGTGGCAGGCTCTTCTCGCCTGACATTGCACCGCCTGCTGTCCGAAGACCGCTCCTGATAGTTCCTACAAGTACACCTATTCCTGTTGCTGATCAAGTTGTTGTTCCTGCTGCTAATCCGATTGTTTCTCCTGCTGCCGAGTCATCCAATGCTCGGGGCAAGGGAATTGAAGTTGAGCCTGCCCAGATGGAGGCACCCATACCCATAGCTGCTGAGACCTCCCCACAAGAGATGGAGGAGATTCTGAAGATTATAAAGAAGAGCGATTTTAATGTTGTGGAACAGCTGGGGCATACGCCCTCCAAGATCTCCATGCTCTCTTTACTGCTGTGCTCCGAGGCCCATGCAAAGGCCCTAATCTCGTTCCTCAAGACGGCCCATGTGCCACATGAAACCTCTGCAGTCCAGTTCACTGATTGCGTGGCAAGTCTAACGGCAGACAATGGCTTGGGTTTCTCAGATGCTGACTTGACCGCAAAGGGGAGAGACCATAATGATGCTCTGCATGTCTCAATCAAATGCAGGGGCACCACCTTGGCACATGTGTTGGTTGATACTGGGTCATCTTTGAATGTGCTACCCAAGAAGGCTTTGGACCGTCTAGATTGCGAAGGCCTGGAATTAAAACCCAGCAACATCATCGTCAGGGCCTTTGATGGTTCAAAGAGGATGGTCCATGGAGAGGTTGATATTCCGATTCGTGTGGGTTCTCAGGTGTTCGACTCCACTTTTTACGTGATGGATATCCGTCCATCTTACTCTTGTTTGCTGGGACGACCCTGGATACATAAGGCTGGGGCAGTGACCTCTACCTTGCATCAAAAGCTGAAGTACCCCGTCAGAGGGAAGATTGTCACTGTGCAAGGAGAGGAAGAATATATGGTGAGTCACCTAAACTCTTTTAGATACATTGAGATGGATGGGGAGTTCATTGAGACCCCCTTTCAGCATTTCGAGGAGGTGTTTCCAGTTGCAGCAGAAACAACAGAAGCAAGTGGTCCTTTGAAGATGGCTTCCCTGAAGGATGCCAGGGCTGTGGTGCAGAAGGGTGAATGTGCCGACTGGGGCAGACTTCCAGACTTCACCCAGAAGACTGATAAACTTGGGCTGGGTTTTACCACAGAAGGTCAGAGAGCTATGAGGAAAGCGAAGATCGGAAGGCCTCCGGTATTTATTAAAAGCTCAGGAGTGAATGCTGTTGGGGAGGATCAGGAAGTGGACGAAGCAGAATTCAACAGCTGGATTTATCCGACGACCGAAGGCGGATTGAACAACTGGATTGCTAAGGATCATACCCCTGTTACCTTTGTGACGCAATAATAAATTTCTTTGTTTCGTTATTTTTTGTAATAAACAATGATAAACTCTATGGCCCGGTGTCTTACCCGAGGCACCGTGGTTCTATTTGTGAGGGCATACAAACTGTCATTTTATACATCATGAATGAAAATCTTGGACGTTTTTCGCATTGCAAATATTGTGCTCCTTTTCTGTCTTTCATTTCCTTTACATAATTTTCAAAACAGCTGTATTTACACACACACTCACTCATACAGGTTTCAATCCACTCTGGATCTTACTGATAACAACCCTGCTACTGCCAATTATGACTTCGAAAATCCGATCAACTTAGCCGAAGACGAAGGTGAAGATGATTGCGAAGTGCCTGGCGAGCTTGCAAAACTGTTACTTCAGGAGGAGAGGGCAATTCAACCCCATGAAGAGCCAGTGGAGACCATAAACTTGGGTACTGAAGCAGACAGGAAAGAGGTAAAGATTGGTGCCAACCTAGAGCTCAGCGTGAAGCAACGGTTAACCAAGATGTTACATGACTATATGGAGATCTTTGCCTGGTCCTACGAAGACATGCCCGGGTTGGATACCGATATTGTGGTCCATCACTTGCCAACTAAGGAAGACTTCCCTCCAGTTAAACAAAAGGTCCGTCGGATGCGTCCAGAGATGTCTGAGAAGATTAAGGCCGAGGTCATGAAACAGTTCGATGCCGGTTTCCTTGCAGTAACTTCTTACCCTCAGTGGGTTGCTAACGTAGTGCTGGTACCTAAGAAGGACGGTAAGGTCAGAATGTGTGTCGACTACAGGGATCTGAACAGGGCCAGCCCCAAGGATGACTTCCCCTTACCTCACATTGATGTCCTTGTTGATAATACAGCTCAGCACAAGGTATTCTCTTTCATGGATGGCTTTTCAGGTTACAATCAGATAAAGATGGCACCTGAAGACATGGAAAAGACTACATTCATTACTCAGTGGGGCACCTTCTGTTACAAGGTCATGCCATTTGGATTAAAGAACGCCGGGGCAACCTACCAACGTGCCATGGTTGCCTTATTTCATGACATGATCCATCACGAGATAGAGGTGTATGTGGACGACATGATCGCAAGGTCCCAGACTGAGGAAGAGCATCTAGATCATCTGCAGAAATTGTTTGACCGGCTGAAACTGTACAAACTGAGATTGAACCCGAACAATTGCACCTTCGGGGTAAGATCTGGGAAGTTGCTAGGCTTCGTGGTCAGTGATAAAGGTATTCAAGTGGATCCTACTAAGGTCAAAGCTATTCAAGAGATGCCAGTTCCTAAGACAGAGAAGGAAGTCAGAGGCTTTTTAGGACGCCTGAATTACATTGCTCGCTTCATCTCACATCTGACTGCTACTTGTGAGCCAATCTTCAAGCTGCTGAAGAAAGATCAGGTAGTACGTTGGAACGATGAATGTCAGGTTGCTTTCGACAAAATCAAAGAGTATCTCCAAGAACCACCTATCCTTATGCCACCGGTTGAAGGGAGACCTCTGATCCTATATCTGACAGTGCTCGACAATTCAATGGGGTGTGTGCTGGGGCAGCATGACGAGTCTGGCCGAAAAGAGCACGCCATTTATTACCTTAGCAAAAAGTTTACCGACTGTGAGACCCGATACTCACTGCTTGAGAAAACTTGCTGCGCTTTGGTATGGGCTGCCCGCCGGCTGAGACAGTATATGCTGACTCACACTACCTTATTGATCTCAAAAATGGATCCTATAAAGTACATATTCGAAAAGCCTGCTCTGTCTGGGAGAATTGCAAGATGGCAAATGATCTTGACGGAATACGACATTCAGTATACGACCCAGAAAGCCATCAAGGGGAGTGTATTGGCAGACCACTTAGCACATCAAGCTGTAGATGATTATCAGTCCATGAACTTCGAGTTTCCGGATGAAAGCATCATGATTGTGACTGATTGTGAAGTACCTGGACCGGATGAAGGACCTGAACCAGGATCCCGATGGTCTATGCACTTTGACGGAGCCTCCAATGCTTTGGGAAATGGTATCGGCGCCATCATCATATCCCCTCAAGGTACTCATACTCCACTCACTGCCCGGCTGTGTTTCAACTGTACCAACAACATGGCGGAGTACGAGGCGTGTATCATGGGTCTTCAAGCTGCGATCGACCTAAGGATCAAATTTCTAAGTGTCTTCGGAGATTCCGCTCTTATGATCAATCAGATCAAAGGAGAGTGGGATACGAAACATCCAAACCTGATTCCTTATAGAGAATGTGTGTTGACCCTGATTCCCCACTTTACAGAGATAACCTTTGAGCACTTTCCAAGAGAAGAGAATCAGTTAGCGGACGCGTTAGCTACAATGTCTTCAATGTTCAAGGTCAAATGGGATAATGAAGCTCCCCGGATCATCATCTGGAAACTGGACGAACCGGCATACTGTTGTGATCTCGAAACTGAATTGGTGACTGAGAAGCCTTGGTACCACGAAGTGAAGAGATATCTGGAAGCTCAGGAATACCCTGAAGGTGCCTCTGTCAATGATAAGAAATTCCTGAGGAGGTTTGCAGCCAAGTTCTTCCTAAGCAACGGCATCTTGTACAAGCGAAACCATGATTCAACCTTACTGCGTTGTGTGGATAAGACTGAAGCAGAAAGGATCATGGAAGAGCTGCATGAAGGGACCTTTGGTACACACTCCAGTGGACATACTATGGCTAAGAAAATCCTACGGGCAGGATATTACTGGTCCACCATGGAAGCGGATTGTTACCAACACTCCAGGACATGCCACAAGTGCCAGATTTATGCAGATAAAGTGCATGTTCCTCCAGTTCCACTGAATGTTCTGACCGCGCCTTGGCCGTTTGCAATGTGGGGCATAGACATGATCGGCGAGATTAAACCTACGGCATCTAACGGGCATCGCTTCATCCTAGTGGCGATTGACTATTTTACGAAGTGGGTTGAGGCAGCATCCTATGCTACAGTAACCAAGACTGTTGTGGCACGGTTCATTCGGCACAACCTGATCTGTCGGTACGGCGTCCCTGAACGAATTATTACAGACAACGGTACCAATCTGAACAACAAGATGATCGCTGAGCTCTGCGAACAGTTCAAGATACAGCACCACAATTCTTCTCCCTACAGACCGAAGATGAATGGGGCTGTAGAAGCAGCAAATAAGAACATCAAGAAAATCGTGCAGAAAATGACAGTAACTTATAAAGATTGGCACGAGATGTTACCGTTTGCTCTGCATGGGTACCGAACCTCAGCTAGGACGTCAATCGGGGCAACTCCTTTCTCTCTGGTTTATGGCATGGAGGCAGTCTTGCCGATCGAAGTGCAGATACCTTCTCTCCGGATAATGAAGGATGCAAATCTGAACGAAGATGATTGGATCCAGACACGACTTGATCAACTCAACCTCATTGATGAAAAGAGACTTGCTGCTATCTGTCATGGTCAGACGTATCAGAAACGGATGATCAGGGCATTTAACAAAAAGGTCAGACCACAGGAATATCAAGTTGGGGATCTGGTAATCAAGCGAATCATCCTTCCTCAGAGTGATCCAAGGGGCAAATGGACCCCTACGTACGAAGGGCCATTTGTGGTTAAGCATGTGTTCTCAGGAGGAGCAATGATATTAACCAACATGGATGGTGACGACCTTCCTCACCCCGCCAATGCAGACATAGTTAAAAAATACTACGCATGAAAAAGACCCGCTAGGCTGACATGCCTAGGCAAAAATTAGGGCTTCCCGTCGAACCAAAAGGGTTCGGGCAAAATGAAGGGATGAAAATGAAAAATCTGTACACCCGGCAAGTCGAAAACCTGAAAAGGCGGCTTGGGCAAAAATGGGTATCCCGGTGGACTGAAAACCCGAAAGGGCGGTCCAGGCAAAAATTAGGGATAAAGCGTAAAACTATGTCTCGTTGGATCACTTGGCATCCAGAATCCGGTATCTACATCAAAGTTCGGACGGCATCGATCAGTCAGCTTCACCTTCAACCAAGGTCATCAAGTGATGAGACGCTCGGAGTTATAAAGGCGATAGCAGAGTTGAAACCCAGTGGGATCATTCATATTTCACACAGCTGTTTTATTTTCTTTTGTACAAAACTTGTATAAACTCTTTTGTTCGGCGGCGTACCTCTTACTAGGACGTCAGCCTCTTGTACATAAAACGCCTATTTTCAGGCCATTCAAAATCAATACAAATATATTTTCAGTTAAAATGTGCCAAGTATTTTTCCTTTTTTTGTTTTGTTTTGCGAAGAACGTCCAAGGTTCAATTTGTGATATATGCATTGACAATAATTTGCTAACTCATAAATACTTGCATACGAAACAAAGGAATTAATTGCAGGTGACATTTAGAAACAGGGGCAATAAAAAGAGTTGTCTGACCAGTCTAATTGTTCTATCCTCTAAGGTACCAAGATAGGTTCAGCTAAAGAACACGGCCAAGTGTATCTTAATTCCCCAGAGAGTGGTTCAGCAAAACAGTACATTTCTCTCCAAGCAAAATTATCAAATATCAAGGAAATTGAGTATTCTCCCGTAGATCTCAATACTTCCCCAGCAGCAATACATATATTCTTAACAAGTATCCCCGGCAGTCTTGGTCTAAAGATTGTTCCCCGGCGGTACATCAACATTCAAAGGAATCACTTCCCCAGCGATTCAAAACTCCCCAGGAGAGTCCAATCCAGTTTCCCCAGGAAGATTGGAATCCACATATCCCCAAGCAGTAAGCTTATCCCCAGTAGATTCTGGAAGCTTATCCCCTCGCAGAACACGAACGCGTCGCCCGGCTTTATTCAAAGAGTTATTTCCCTAACAGGATATAATTGGGTTTATCCTCAGCCCAAAAGCCACGGAAAGGTCGTCGTCAATATAGTTCTTCCTATCCCTAGCGAAGTCTATTCACACTTTCAACAACAAGGGTATCCTCAGCAAACTATTATCAACTCAGCAAATCATCTCTATCCCCACAGAGTATTGCTTCCCCGCATGGTCGCTAGAGTATCTTTTCTCCCCGCAGAATCTTCCATTTGCCAAGTTTATTCCGCAACGGAGTCATCTTCTCCTACCGGTATTCTTGCAGTTATCATCCCCAGCGGAAGCGAAATCAATACTTCAACATCAGCCCAGGATACGACTTCCCGGCACCCGTCAAGGATTCACTTTCCTAGACGAAAGCATTCATAAAACACCCCACATATCATTATAGCATGCATAGACGCATCATATCATACAAATCTCATTTATATTAAGAACATCATTGCTTAATCCATATCATGCATTGCATATGACTGACCTTTACCTTTCAGGAAAGACGCAGTTAAAATTCTCAACATATTTCAAAGCCTTCTCTAGTCCAGCTAAATCGACTCCCAACAGATTTTTCTGATAAAGACTCAGCAGAAGTTATGGTCCCCTCTCCGACAAGTGCGTGAGGTGGTAATTCCTTTTTCAGATGTTTCCCTCTCCGACGATGAGTGTGAGGTGATAGTCTCCTATGGTCCCCTCTCCGACAAGTGCGTGAGGTGGTAATTCCTTCTTCAGATGTTTCCCTCTCCGACGATGAGTGTGAGGTGATAGTCTCCTATGGTCCCCTCCCCGACAAGTGCGTGAGGTGGTAATTCCTTCTTCAGATGTTTCCCTCTCCGACGATGAGTGTGAGGTGATAGTCTCTTATGGTCCCCTCTCCGGCAAGTGCGTGAGGTGGTAATTCCTTTTTCAGATGTTTCCCTCTCCGACGGTGAGTGTGAGGTGATAGTCTCCCATGGTTCCCTCTCCGACGGTGTGTGAGGTGGTAAGTCCTTTTCAGATGGTTCCCTCTCCGACGATGAGTGTGAGGTGATAGTCTCTTATGTTTCCCTCTCCGACGGTGTGTGAGGTGACAATTCCTTTTCCTATGGTTCCCTCTCCGACGGTGAGTGAGGTGATTCCCTTTCAGATTATAATGGTCTATGGTTCCCGTTCTGATATTGCAAAGATGGTAATTCCCGCCAAGATTTTTCTCAACGAGTGTTGTTGAAGTTAAAATCACCCAAGGTTCTCTTACCATTCATGCTAAGGAAGTAACCATACCTGGTTCATTCATCATCTTATGAAGCTCCAGACTCAGCTCCTGTAACCAGTCAGGACACATCTATACCAAGCATCTAAAAGTCAGGTCCTGCAACGTGTCAGGTACTCATTTGTTTCTTTTGCAGGTATGCAGGTTCTAGCTAAGGAATCTCCTACGCGATCAACGTCCATATGGCATCTATAAGCCCATCATCCTATCCAGCAACCTCCCAAAGGCATCTATAAGCCCATTCCATCATCACTGCTACTATGTGAGCGCAAATTTCTGGGCACTCTAGTGTCCAATCATCTTCTACCCTCGGATTACGAAAGGCACGCCAGCCAATCTGCATCCTCAGGTCTAAGAAGATTGAACAGGGGCAACTGTTGCACCCCAAAATTTGCCCTCCCATATTCTTCAAGAAATTGCCAAGCCAAGCTTCAAATCTTCCCCAAGGGTTGCACAGCTCAACTGTCTCCTATACAGTCAAAACTAGGGTTTGTGTTCTGATCAAGAAAAGGAAGTTTTCAAAGGCCCAATCAAGCCTCACATGCCTACAAATGTGGTCAGGCATCTTCATATCAAGTTTCAAGGCATTCAGCTCAAAATTGCACAGTCAAAACCCTAAATTGCACTACAGTCAACTGTAGGGGCAAAATGGTCATTTGACAGTCAAAAGTTCAAATTTTTGGTCAACATATCATTTTGAAGCCACAAACATCATTTGATCAATGCTTGATCATGATTCTCAAAATTTGGCTCAGAAATCATCAAAGATGCAAAAGTTTCCTTATTTGGACAGCTGAAAAAGTCAACTGAAATTGACCAGGGCATAACTTTCACATGGATTATCAGAAAAATTCCATCCAAAGCTCATTTTGAAGAGAAAGACATTTCCTACAACTCATCTTTATACTTTAAGTCCAAGAAATGCTCTCACAAAAAGTTATCAATTTCAACATTATAGGTCATTTTCAAAAGTCAACAAAAAGGGACTTTAAGTCAAAGGCCATAACATGAGATTGGTAAATCAAAATGACATGGGACCAAAGGCATTGGTTAGAGGACTCAAAGAACTTTCCAAAATGTCCAAGAACATGTGAAAAGCTTAAAAATTGAGCAAGTTATGCCTTGTGGAAGTTGGGAAATTTTTGGATATTTTGAAAAGTCAACAATGGTTCAAATGACCTAAATTTGCTAATGGGCCCATTTTTCTTCCATGATTCATCATTCTAAGCATATGCACGACCACTTGGCCCAAAGGGAAGTATTTTCTCATTTTTATTTATTTATTTGAGTTTTTATTTATATTAATTCAATTAAATCAATTAAATATGTGAAAAATATTTAACCTAACAAAACCAATCTTTTTATGCATGTTTGATACTCAATATTTCGTGTAAGTACAAATGGGGAAAGATTTGGAGCTGATTGGCATGATTGAAAGCAAAATACACATGAAAAGATATGGAAAAGATCCTTAAGAAATCAAATATTGAAAACCATTATGGCCATGGATTTTATCCAATTTTCTTGACCTAATAGCTTCAATACATAAGCATGATTCAAAACCTAATGCTAGACACTGAAAAGCTGCGCTAAAGAACACTTTGCAAACTTGAAATTTTTTCCATAAAACTCAAATCTGAAATCAGTGTTCTAGGTCGATTCAAACCCTAATACTCATTCCAAAAGCTTCCTTGTGGGCTCCTGATCATATTCCAACTCCAAACATTCATCAATACGCAAAGAATTGGTAATAAGGACCTCTCCTGTACAGAGAAAAAGTCACCATCGTGTTTTCAATTCTAGGCATCCTCATTGCATTTCAATTATATATTCTTGTTCCTTGTGATGTTTCAAAGCTAACCATTATGTTCAATTTGATTTTTGTATTGTATATGGGATTCTACCATGCGCGATTTCGAGGGTTACAGGTTTGCAAATTTGGGGCTTTTAGAACGAGGTAAAATTAAGACTCAAGGCCACTACCATTGCACTCAGCAGATTGGGACGATCATGAACATATATTCGCGCCTAATTTATGTTGAGAGATGAGCTATTCGCTATTTTCCAATAGCCCACCTAATGAAACGCTATGAAAACTGTTGCCTTTGAGTTTGTGTTACAGGGGACGTGAAGAAGACAACATCGTGTCAATCAGTGATTCGTTGGTTTGAATTTGGCGCGTTTCTCTCCACTAACGCGTTGTGTCCATTTATATTGTTTATTCGTTAATTATATAATAAACGCGTTAATATGGCGTAGTGGCACAGGTGTTGAGCTTGCAACGTCCAAGACCTGGGTTCGAACCCCAGGTCTGTATAATTTCACTATTATTTTTCCATTGCAATTCCTATGCAGGCATAACCTTAAAGCGCATCATGTTGCCTCAACATCCAAAGAGCCACGCGTCTAGCTGCTTCAAATCAAGGGCAGGGATTCAAAGAACACATTATGCCTTAGTCAACGCACCATATGGAACCTGGGAAAGTCAGCGAATTTCCAGCTTATTGGGCCTAAATTATTGGATCCATACCTCCATGTTGGGACAGAAAACCCCCCTGGTTTGCTTCTCTATACATTTTTTTAATTTTATTTTCAATAATGATTTTATTTTCTTTATTTGTTAAATTAATTAATTATTTCTTTACAAAATATAAAAATATACAAAAAAATCAGAAAAAGACAAAAATGTAATAAATATTTTTATTTTAATTATTTTCATAAATAAATTGTATAATTGAATTTAGTATAATTAGGGTTTTTGCAATTTTAATTCTTTTCATAATAAAATATAAAAAATATAGACTTTAGGTTTAATTGTTAATTTTATTCCTTTTTAATTTTCCCTTTTTACAATAATATTGCTTATTTTATTTATTTTATAATTAAATTGTACAATAAAATTAGGTTTAAATTAGGTTAAAAACTTTAATATTTTCTTAAAAAACTTAAAAATAATTAGACTTAGGTTTAGCTTTTTATTTTACTTTTAATTAATTCTTTTCCATTAAATCTCAAAAAAACACAAAAACACCAAAAAAAAACATTCCTTTTTAATTTTTAATTTTTTATTCCTCATTAATTCTAATTAATTAACTTCATTAACTTTAATTTTTTGCAAAAGGGTCCAACGCCCTCGTTCGTAACTTATTTAATTCGCGTATTTATTTTCTTTCGCTTAATCAATTATGTACCTCTCCCGAAGCATTGTAACATTTAACTTCTCGCACTTTTCTTTTATTCGCTTTATTTATTTTTCAGTCAAATCGGGTCCGGTTTAATTTTGGCGATGTGGACCCGCGCCATTTGTAATAGCCTTAGATTTACTTTTCCTCGCAAATATTAACTGTTAAATAAGCATGCAAGAATGAATGGCTTTAAAAATAAAATCAAGCGTAGATCACAACAAACATGACAAGACAAATATCAATGGAAACGACACACGATTCGTACACACCACCCCTAGGGTACGCCTCACTGTTGCCTTTCGAAAGGTGATCGTCGAGTAGAGGACGTCTTAGTAAGTCCTCATGATCCGGGAACCTGGCATGAGGGTAGCTTCTAAGGTGTCTTCCCATTGCTCCGGTGATCACCATGTCCCTAAAACTCGAATTGACCCGAACACCTCCAACGGTGGTGCTACCTACCTCTCAATGGTGGGATGGCACTACTTTAAAGGACTTTTACATAGACGAATTCCTTAGGGTAGGTAGACAACTCGTAGATACTTGCTCTCTTCAAAACAAACTGAAATCTTTTCACACCAACACTTTTCAAAATCTTTCAAAGCAAATTTTTTCAAACACTCTGACGTACGAGTCGAACTGAAATTTTTTCAAAGAAACTTTTAAAACCCACAATTGAAAAGCAAACAAACGATTTTGAAAACACATTGAGCAAGTATCTAAGAGCCCATGGATAACCATGGATAGAAAGGGTGCTAACACCTTCCCTTTCTATAACCTACCTCCCGAACCGAGAGCAATCTCTATAAGGAATTTTTCTGTGCTTTTGTCCTTTCCATTTGGAGAAAATAAAAGACGGTGGCGACTCTTGCTTCCGCGACATTTCGCGAACCAGCGTAAAACAGTCAGTTCCAGATCCACCGATCACACTCGCGGAGGCACCTTTTTGTATCTTCCCTGACTTGATACCAGCTTCTATCCTCTCACCAGTCAAGATCAAATCTGTAAACCCAGCAGAAGAATTACCAATCAGATGGTTAAAGAACGGACCAGACAAGGTCCCTAAGAACATGTCAACAAGTTCACGGTCAGTCAAAGGTGGCTGCACCCTGCCAGCCAAGTCTCTCCACTTTTGCGCATACTCCTTAAAACCTTCGCCCGTCCCCAGTGACATACCCTGAAGTTGGGTACGCGTGGGAGCGAGGTCAGAATTGTACTGATACTGTTTATAAAATGCAGTAGCCAAGTCCTCCCAGTTTCGGATACTGGCTCCATCTAGCTGATAGAACAACTCGAGTTGAGCCCCTGAAAGGCTATCCTGAAAGAAATGGATCCAAAGGTTCTTGTCTGCAGTGTAAGGTTGGATCTTCCTTACATATGATCTGAGATGCATCTTCGGGCAGGATAGCCCTTCATATCTTGCAAAAACTGGCACTTTGAACTTTGGGGGGATCACAATTCCAGCAACTAATCCCAAATCTTCGAAATCTAAGCCAGGAACTCTCTGCAGCTCCGTAGCTGCCAACTTGTCTTCCAAGCCTTTGTACTTATCATCGGCGGGCGGGTATTGTTGATCAGAGTAGTCTTCGTCTTCTTCAGCCTCCTCTTCTTCAACCTAGGATTCGGAAGGTACCGCAGCCGCATTCCCTTTACTGGTTCCTTCTTCAGATGTAGGGGGAAATTCAAGCACTCTTCTGGCTTCTCCCTCAAACCTTCTTCCTAGGGTAGCCACCCCGATTCTTTTCTTCTTCTTTTTCACTTGCTCTTTGTTCCCCAGCAGGGCTTTCAGATCTTCCTGACCCTTAGCCAAGGTCATCAGGAGTTGTTGAAACTGTGAATTCTGAGACTGCAAGTCCTTGACCGTCTGTTCGAGATCCATCTTACTGTAATAAACAGCAGAAAGATAAGGAAACCTGGTGTGGAGACCTGCTTATGCGTATGATGAATGATATGCTTATGTATGCAATGCATTCAAGGATTTAGAACATTCAAAATTGTTGCAAACAAAAAGAACGCACGTCATATTAATAAGAAGAAATTTGTCAGTACATAAATGCCTCATGGGCCAAATATTACAAAAACTTCTCAAGGTAAAAAGACGTTGCGCATCCTCTTTGGTGCGATGTAGGTGTTGAGGGTCTCTTCCTCATGGAGTCAGCGGGTAAGCTCCAAAACCTTCTTCTCACTGGCGTAGAAGCTGGCTTCAAAAGTGTTCTGTTCCTCCTTGAGTTGGATCCAACTCTTCTGCATCTCCTCCCACAATGTAGGCATGTCAGGATATAGGATGGTGTAAGGAACCTCTCCTTCCTTAACGGGCTCTTTAATCACAGGGAGAACATGAGGGTAAGGCATCATTAGACTCTGGGCTCGGGTTCGTACCCACTTGAGATAAGGCTCAAGAGGGATGGAGTTCTTGTGCCCCAGTGTCTTGCTGTCTACCTTGTTAGGCATCCTCCAAGCTCTGATGAATCTTTGGCGAAGTCCTTGCGCATCGTTGTCGAAGTCAAAAACTAGGTCAGGAATCAACATGTCGTGAGGGCCATCCCCCCGTGCATATCCAAATTGTCTCAAGGCTAGACAAGGGTTGTAGGTAATGCCTCCTCTAATGCCAAGCAATTGAACATTAGGGAACTCTCCACAACGATCGATGATGATGACATTTTCTCTGGACTGAGAACACCAATGTACATCAGAGTGAGTGAGGGTCATCAATCGTTGTGACCACCTTAAGCCTTGGTCATTCTTCAAAACAGATTGTGGAAGGTGCGAAATAAACCACCTTGCAAGGAGAGGAGTACATCACATGAGAACACCCCTCTTTCTCATTGTTCGTGTGTAAAATGAGTGAAGAATGTCCCCAAGCAATGTCGGTATTGGATTTCTGGATAAGAAGATTTTAACGGCGTTGACATCTATAAGCTGGTCAGGATTTGGGAACAAGACCAACCCATAAATAAGGAGTGCTACAATTTCTTCAAAGGCTTGTAGGTCCAATGAATTCCAACACTCTTGTGCCTTCTCAAACAAGAATTTTGCCAAGAAGCCTTTGACACCGCTTCTAGTTTCCCAATGCCCCTTGATGTCAGATGGTTGCAAGTGTAGTGCTTGAGCAACATCTTCAGGCTTTGGTTCTTTTTCCGTACCGTTGTAGGGTAGTTGATTAAGAATAGGAATTCTCAGGAGTTGAGAAAATTCCTCCAAAGTGGGCACCAATTGGTAGTCAGGGAAAGTGAAACAGTGGTGAAGGGGGTCAAAGAACTGGAACAACACCTTTACCAAGTCCTCTTCAATGCTGGTGTTGACTAGGCTGAGCAGTCTACCATGTCTTTCACTGAAGGGAGAGCTTTCCGGGATTCTGGATGTGAGCTCCTTGAGTTGAGGAGGGATTCTTACAAGGTTGGCTTGGATAGTTTTCCTGCGAAGAATTTCCATGACCTACAAAACAAGAACAAATATGAATATCCAAACCCTTGAAATGGTTAGTGAATGCATATGATGCTTTATGATGTTCATGATGTATGCACAAAACATATGTACAAGCAATTCACACAAAACCCTAGTTTCAGGATTGCATGGGGTTTCATAGGTAAGTACCCTCTTGAGTGAAGTTGGCTTAAAAACCTGTCTTATAAATAGTAACCGGGTTCTAAGGAGCTCAATATCACTGGATTGTTTTCCAAGTTCATTGTTTTGGTTTAGCCACTTAACAAGCGACCAAAATATTCCAAGAAAACAACCCTCAATGAGTGTAGTATCGAGTATCTACCAACTTCGGACTGCACCAAAGCCGGTCATCTCACTACTCCTAATGAAAGGCCAAGATGGTCAAGTAAGGTTCTAGTTCATTAGTGCTTGGTGACATCACTCAGCGGCCCCGTACTCTCCTTGATTGAACTCAAGGGTTATCGGTACTCACAAATATGTCGCACTAATATAGCTATTGCTTCGACCGTGTCGGTATAGCCCGCACAGTTTCCACAACGTATTGCTATCTATGAATGTTTTCCCAAATCCGGGTGTAGGATTGCAAACCCAAACAAGAGAGCCAAGATATAAAGAAATCAAAACAAACAATTTAGTCATGCAAGAGGGTGATCTAAGCCCTAAGGTTACTCCACTTTAAAGTATCCCTAGCAGAGTCGCCAGTTCTGTGATACGGTGGGAGAACTGACTTGAGGTTTTGCGTTTGTTTTCGCAAATGTTTCGGTTGAGCAAGAGTCGCCACCGACTTTTTATTTTATCCTAAGGAAAGGTTAAAAAGCACAGCAAAAACCTTTGAGATGTTTTCTTGGGTTCGGGGAGTAGATTATAGAAAGGGAAGGTATTAGCACCCTTTCTATCCATGGTTATCCATGGGCTCTTAGTTACTTGCTTAGATCACTTGCCTTGCATATTCAATTGTTTGAAATGGTGCTTTCAATTGTTTGAAATGGTACTTTGTGTGTGGGTTTGAAAATGTTTTGAAAAGAGGCCAATGTGGTGGCAACCTTTGTAATGACCCATGTTTGGATGTATACAAAGGTGTATGTCTTTTGAAAAGTTTTCAATGTTTTTGAAAGTTGTTTTGAAAGTGTTGTGGAAGGTGATTTTGAAAAGATAGGCAAGTGTTTTTGTTTTGCAAGTTGGCAAGTAACCAAGAGCTATCTACCCTATATTTCTCAAAGATCTTTCTTGTGTTTTTAACCCTTTTAACAATTTTGTTCCACCATTGTATTTGGTGGACAATCTTGTGTTAGGATGTGAACAGGACAGGTGCGGGTCATTGTTTAGACCATGATTGCAATGGTGCCAAGTGTCTTTGGGCAATTTTTCCTTTAAGGGACTTGATCATTTTTAGGCAACTTTTGAAAGCGTCATCGAAGGACTATGATCATTTAAATTATTTTATTTTGCCAAAGACACCTAACATGCAACATGGCCCATTTTTGAAGGCAACAAGTGGAGTAACCCTAGGGGTGCAAGTGTGATTGGTGTTGTCCATTTTCATGCTTTTATCTTGGAATTAGGTCAAACTATTTGGTTGATTTTTACATACAAAACCCTAATTCTATCATGGCATATTTAGAAAGCTTTTAAATGCGGAATTTAAAGGTCCTAAATTATTACAACACAAATTATGGGATGGGGGGTACAAATGTTCAAATGGGGATATTTTAGCAAGAAACTAAAATCTAAGCTATTACATCCAAATTGAATATACAAGTTATTTAATTGTACAATAATTAAATAAAATAAAATAAATATGCAAGATGCAAAAAAAAATGATTTTTATATGTATGTAAAAGTATTTTTTATGTGTCAAATAAACAAAAATAAAAAGGATTAATTTTTTGGGTATTTTTATGTTTTTAGGGCAAACCCTAATTTACTAAATAAAAATGTGTTTATTATTTAATATATACAATATTTATTAATTATGTACAAAAAATAAATAAAAAGGAAGTATATTGTAAAAAAGTGATTTTTTAAGTTAAATATTAATAAAAATAAAAATGTATTATTTTTATGTTTTTTCCCTAAATATTCTAATAAATATAGATAAGTATTTATATTATTTACTAAATATATTAAATATGTACAAAAAAAATATTTAATATTTACAAAAAAAATATATTTTTTAGAAAATGTTTTCAAAAGATAAAATAAAATAAAATCAGAGAATAGAATGTATTTTGTATTTATTTTGGTATTTTAAATAAGAGTATATTTATGTTTATTTACATATAAAACTAAATGAAACAAAATAAATATCAAATAAAATGCAAAAAATGTGAGGAAAATATTTTTAATATTTTTTATGCTTTAACAAAACTAAACAAGTCAGAAACAAAAATCAAAAGTCAAAAATAATAAAAATAAAACACAATGGGCCAAGGGGGTGCAAGTGTGGAAAAGTGGTGCAAAAAGGAAAACAAAACTCAGGCCCAGCCCAAGTCTATCTTCTTTAACCTCCAGCCAGTTTGTTAAAAAACGCGCGTTTCTCCTACTGATTCAAACATCCTGATTCTTGGACTTTCAAGCAAAACTTATAACACCAAAAATGTAGAGCATCAAGAGACGAATCCAGACATATAAAGAACTTGACTTAACTCTAAGAAATGAAAGAGAATTTCTTCATCCCTAATTCCTGACCTAAGTTTTTTCTAATGTTCAGGTTCCAAATTCTCTCAGTACACACAACATAAATGCAAAGTAATTATATGTGTAGCTTCAGGGCCATGAGTAGAGTATTTTTCATTCATAAACCTAAGGCTAACTCTTCCTAGATTGAGAGATAGAAGTCCAAAGTTTTACCTGTTTCAGCTTGATATGTGTATGACAATGGAGGTACTTTCAAGGCAATGTGAGGACTTGTACAGCTTGCTTGAAGTTCAGGGATGCTTCTCCAACCTTTAGCTTGCTTTGAAACTAAATGAGTCGAGCTATAGAAGTCAACCTGCAAAACAGAAAAAGTGAAAATGGTGAAGTTGGTTAGAGGTGTTACAGTCTATAGCTAGGGCTTGGGATAGTTTCAATGGATGGTTGGGAGTGTGTATGAACCAGCTTTTGCCAAAACGCACGAGCAAACTGAGTTGTGCAACTCAATCTTCAGGGATGCTCTGTTTTGTGCAGCAAAATGGTGTTTTGATGTTTAGGGAGGTATTGAAGGTAGTTGGCTCGTGTTTCAGGTCAGTTGAGAAGTATGGAATGTGTTCACAATGTTTGCTTAGGCTTGTTCTTGCAGCAATGAGAGTTGTGATCAGTTATGCAATGTTTCTTCTATCTTAAGCAAAAAATGACAAGTTGGTTTCTAGGCTAACACAGGCCCCTCAAGTATGCTGCACCAATCACCCTTGATCAGTGGACTTTGCTCATGAACTTGTGCCTCAAAGATCTGCATTGTACCTCATAGATTGTAAACTTGACATAAAGTTCACCTTTTCAAAAATGGCTAAAGTACTTTTTCTAATTATGGATTAAATTGGCATGTAATGGTTAAACACATAAGATAAGGCTTGAACACAAAGGATTTGCATTAAATTATTGAGTGTGGATGAGATAAAAGGCCTGTAATGTAGCTTGCACATGCTGAGTTCAAAAATGCAAAGTTATGAACATGGAAATGGCTCATGAACAAAGTGACTTTTGCCCATATTGCCAAATTCGATTCTCCCTAACCACAAGGGTGTTTGAGAAGTTCTGGGACATTTTGGAAAGCTTGGAATGTGTACTACAATCCATCTTAGTAATGCAAATTGAAATTCCAAGTGGAAGCATGTGAAAAGTGGCCATGAAGTTAGGCAAAAATCCTGCCTAGAATAGGTCAAAAATTTTCTAAGTTAAGAATGTTTTGCACCCTTGTTCCAAAAATCATAACTTGAGCTACAAGCTTCTTTTGAGGAAACTTTGTGAATCAAAGTTGTAGATTATGCAATGGACTACAACTTTCATGTTTTGAGTTTTGTTTTAATCCAAATGCATCTTGATGAAAAAATGGGACAAAGTTAGGAAAAAATTAGGGATTTTCATAACTTAGAAAAATTCTGTTATGAAAATTCTTCATTTCAAACCCTAATTTGTGATTTTTGATTTCTTGATGAAAAAGTTTCATGATTTGACATTTTTTGATGAAAAATGAATCTTGACACTTGATTTTGACCAAAAAGTCAAAGTTTGACTTTTCAGTATACAGTCAAATTTGGCTCAGTTGACTGGAAAATTCATCTGTCAATCTTGTGTATTTGGGATCTTTTGAACTTGTTGAACATGTAAAGACAATTCCATTGAGTCCTTGAGTCCATATGTGAGCTTGGTTTGCCATTGGTTAGGTCAAACAGTCAAAAATTGCTTTTGTGCAGTCAAAACCCTAAAAATGACCATTTTGCCCTTTTGATGATCTGATCAAATTTCTTGTGGAATTGTGATCCAAACTTGATCAAATGGTCCATATGAGTTCATAATGTTGATGTGGGTCAAAAATCATCAGGTTTGACTGTCAATTGACCACATTTGACTTTTTCCCCAATACAGCTGATTTCTAGGTCAACTGTCCAATTGACTGGGCAAAGATTGGAATCAAGGCTTGAAACTTGATATGGATAAACTTGTGAGTCCAACATGAAGCATTAAAGTCATTTTGGGCACTTTGGGTCAAAACATCTTTGTGCAAACTCAAACCCTAATTTGGGTCAACAGTGCAAGGAGGAGTCTTTAGCAGAGCAAACCCTAACTTGATCTTGAGCTCCAAGGGTCTTGTGGTGAGAAAATATTGAGGAAATGGGAGAGAAAATTATGGGGTACAACACATGGTCAGAAGCCTCTGTCCCAGATTCCCCAGCGAAGTTTCCCCTCATATGATGAAAAGTTTTATTCCCTTGGTGTGCTAAGATATCGCTCTTTTTGCAGTATTGACATTAGTGTTGACTTCTTGATTTCCTAGGAAGACTATACCAGGGCATCTTTTGTTGGAACAGGTTTGTATGATATGAAGACTCAATCCAATATTCTCTAGTAAAGGCCTCGTTTATTTGATAGAAGTCATTTCTCCCCAAAGAGGTTGGTGCAATAATTACTCTTGAAGAACGTATCTCTGGCTTCCCTAGTGAAGAACGTATCTCCAGTGAAGAACGTGTCTTCGGTTTCCCCAATGGAGCACGTATCTCCGGTTTCTCCAATGAAGAACGTATCTCTGGTTTCCCCAGTGGAGCACGTATCTTGGTTTCCCCTCGATAATGTGGTTTTGACCTCCCCATTGAAGTCAGCACGAAGTCCCTAGTAGATGTCTCGATGATGAAGCATTGTCTCCCTTAGTGAAGTCCGTATGTTTTTCTTCCTTCAAAGTAGGTCTGAATTCCCCAGTGGATGTTTTGACAATTTGGTTTCCATCTGCCTTATTCAAGATCAGTTTTGCAATATCCAGAAGAAGTGCGAACCGTGAAAAACTTTTGTTTCCCCATTGAAGTTTGTGTGCTATTCCCGGGGAAGGTTATCCCAGGGCATCTCTTGTTGGAATGAGTATTCATGATGAAAAGTTTTCAATCCGCAGTTTTTTCTCTAGGGAAGTGGGTTTGAATTCCCCAATGAGGTTTGGTTGTCTCGGTGTCAGTCTGCTTTATTTGAGACTAATCTTGCAATCTCCAGTAGGCATGTTGCTTTTGAAAAACTGATTTCTCTGATGAAACTGGAAGAAATATATTTTATCTCGGTATCCGTTTGATTTAGCTACATCTATATTATGTTTCTCCTCAGTGAAGTTAGGACAGTCAATAGGTTTGGTTTCTGCAGTTGCTGTTACCTTTCTTGGATTGATCTTTCTGGTTGAAGTTTAGCCCAATGGTGTTGGTACCTGATGCGGTTTTGTTTGTTTGTGCTGATTATGTATCCTTTTACCAGCATATGCACAATATCACTCATACATTCATACATACATCATACATAGTTAAATTTAGCAAATCATTGCTCATTTGCATTCATCAACTTTATTTTGTTGACATATTATCCTGTTTTACAGAGTTGTGTTGTCCTCTCTCCAATAGAGTGTTGGCCTTAAGAAGAAACTATACATTCTTTCAACTTACTCACTGAGTTATCCCTCGTGGAATTTTTTTTGCTTCAAACCTTCCTGTACAACTCTTTGTCTGGATGGATTTGATGTTCCCTCTTGAGTTTGTTTCTCAAAGGATGTATTACGGTTGCCTGTTTCATTCCAGTTCATTTTGGGTTTGAATCTGTGATCCCCAACAATATTATTACTTTGGATTTTTGCAAGCTTTGAGCCCTGGTTTGAGAATGTGCATTTATTTTGGCACGAGAATACTTTATCTCCCCAGGAAGTCATATCTCATTTCCCCAGGAAGTCATATCTATTTCCCTAGGAAGCCATATTTCTATCCCCAGAAAGTCGTTTCTTTTTGCAATTCCCCTTGACAATGAGTGGAAGTCTCTTTATTTGAGATAAGCTTACATATTACCCTTTCCAGGCGGAATTCCTTGGTTAAGGAAGAAGTTGAGACCCGTTCTAGGTGAAACACCAGAATTTTGGGGAAAACTTGAGATATTATCTTTTTGCTATCATCAGTGAACGTTGATAGTTCATCATCAGTGAACGTTGATAGTTCATCATCAGTGAACGGCGGTGGTATCTTTTTTCTCTCTACCTTCAACTATTGAGTTGGTAGTTTACCGTCATCTGTGAGTCGGTATATCTTTATCTTCTACCTTCAATTTTTGAGTTGGTAGTTCACCGTCATCTGTGAGTCGGTATCTTTTTGATCATCTACCTTTAACTATTGAGTTGATATTTCACCGTCATCTGCGAGTCGGTATATCTTTTTGATCTTCTACCTTCAACTATTGAGTTGGTATTTCACCGTCATCTGTGAGTCGGTATATCTTTATCTTCTACCTTTAACTATTGAGTTGGTAGTTTACCGTCATCTGTGAGTCGGTATATCTTTTTTCTCTCTACCTTCAACTATTAAGTTGGTATTTCACCGTCATCTGTGAGTCGGTATATCTTTATCTTCTACCTTCAACTATTGAGTTGGTAGTTTACCATCATTTGTGAGTTGATATATCTTTTTGATCTTCTACCTTCAACTATTGAGTTGGTAGTTTACCGTCATCTGTGAGCCGATATCTTATTACTTTTCTACCTTCATCCATTGAGTTGGTAGTTCACAGTTATCTGTTGATCGTTATCATTCTTTATTTTTTCCTCAATATTTGAGCTGATGCTACCTTATCTCTTCTTTAGGTTTTACACCAATAGAGTCATGTCTTTTGTTCACCAGTGATTTATTTTCCTGATGGAGTTGCTCCTTTGTTTCTTCATTTTTGTGGCATCCCCAGTGATACCTTGCGTCTCTTTAGATTTGTCCATTTGCATTCATAATCATAAGCATTGCATGGCATCTTAGGGACAAAAATAGGGCTTGTTTTATATTTAAGTATCTTCAATCGCGTCGACACGAGGATTTTTAACCTTCGTATCTGCGGATAGAAGACACTTAAATAAGGGCAGCTGTTGTACCCCAATTTTTTCCCCTAAGATTCCCCTATCATATCATGTCAACTCGATCATAACAAGATCACATTAGGGTTGGTTCTTCCTCTTTTTCTATCTCCTATCTTTAAGTTTGCTCTTGAGGAATCTCCAAGCACCTTGGATGTATATTTTGTATATGTGTTGTTGACTAACTTCTAATCAAAATACAAAAAAATATTTGTCTTTGTCTTTGTATATTTTTGTTTTGTAGGTACCGAGTCGAAGCATCTGACAAATAAGGATTTCTGGTATCATTCTCCTAAAATCTCTATTTTCAAAGAAAAAGAATTAAAAAAATTCATTTTTTCACTGATGCAATCGATTGCTCTTAGGGTGCAATCGATTGCACATATTGCATTTTGCGCCATTTTTGAAAAAAGACACTGTGCAAATCGATTTGCACTATAGTGCAATCGATTGCACAACATGAAAATTAAAAAAAAATAAATCAGCATTTTAAACTTGTCAAATTTTGGCTCCAATTTTCCTTCACTTTTGAAAGATGTATCATTAATTCAAATTTTAGTGCCAATCTTTCATTTTTAAAAAGTATTATCATTAATTCAAATTTTGGCTCTAATATTTGAAAGAATTATCATTAATTCAAATTTTGGCTCTAATTTTTGAAAGAATTATCATTAATTCAAATTTTGGCTCTAATTTTTGAAAGAGTTATCATTAATTCAAATTTTGGCTCCAAGAATCAATTACCAAATTACCACTAATCCCAATCCTAAAACTCTATAAATAGAGCTCTCATTTCATTCAAATTTCAAGCTTTTGATAGCCAAATCCACCTTGCTAAAAAATCTCTCAATTCTCTCCATCTACCAAATTCACTCAAAGCTCCATTTTCAAGAAGTTAGTAAGCTTTGCATTGAAGCTTACTAATCTTTGAGCTAAACCTTCATCCAAACACTTTTTCTCCATCAATTCTCTACATCCAAGCTTGGTCAATTGATTCTTGTGGTTGAATTGAAGCAAATTCTTGAAGTTGTTTTGATAATTCTCTAGATCTACCTTTGGTAAGTTGGATAATTCATCTTTCACAATGTGATCTCTTGTTGATCTTTGGGTTTGATTCTTTGAGCATTATTTTGTGATTCCAACGGTGTTATTTTCTCATAATTTGATGGAATTTTTGTGCTCAATTGGATCCATGATCATAAGGTGTTTGATGGAAAGTTTGAACAAGAAATTGTCCTTTTAAAATGCTATTTTTGCTACTGTTACTGTGTGCAATCGATTTGCACTGTAGTGCAATCGATTGCACAAAAGCAATTTCACGCAGATTTTTGAAAACTGTACTGTGTAAATCGATTTACACAATAGTTCAATCGATTTACACAGGGACAAGATGTATTTTTTTTCCTTGTTTTGGGGCATCTTTGATCCAAAATGCTTTTTCTACTCAGTCCTTTTGATTTTTGGTTTGGATTGCAATTTTAAATGTCCAATTTGTCTTAAAACTCAATGGACTTTATGATGTATATGAAGTTGGATAAATGTTCATCAATTCAAATCTACATAAGAGTGAATTATTTAATTCATTTTTGGTGCTTTGGATTAATGATATGTTTAGTGATTTAATCCATCTAGAGGAGTGGTTTAATTTAAAGATGAAAGGATTTTGAAATGATGATCCAAATTAGCTTATCATTCCCCTCCCTCTTCATCTTATCCCTTTCTTTTTTTTAATTGTGCTACATGTTAAGGGATGGTGATCTCTATATCATTTATCCAAACATGAATTACATAGATTGCTATTGACCGGCCTCAAAATAGGTGTGACTTCTACATAAGTCCACTTACGATTGCTTAACATAGCGCTAAATTTTGTCCCGATTCGAATAAATGATCATTAGTGGCCCAAACTTATGATTGCAAGCCCAAGTATGTTAATTTGATCTCTTTGATCCAATAACCTTGAGATTTATTATGTGGAGGCTTTGGTTCTACCAATCTTCTAATGGATCTACAACACCTTTGGTCAACGCGGATCACTTAAACATCGTTGATCATTACATGTTGCCTTGTGAGAATTCCAAAAATGGATGATATACTTGACAAAAAGCAAATGCAACTTGTTGTGTGGAGGCTTTGGTTCTATCAATCCTCTAATGAGTTCCAAATGCAAGTTTCAAGATGGTCATCTAACTAACCACTAATTACTAACAATTAACTTTACTTTACGCTTTTATTTTCATGCTTTATGTACCATTTACTTTTGGCATTTTACATTTCATGCTATTTTCATCTTTGCTCACTTGAGCATTTACTTTTATGTCATTTTTATTTTGCTCACTTGAGCTTTTATTTCTTTTTAAAGACACCTAATAATCAACATGAACCATAAAAATCATTAATGATACTTGGACTACATGGTTACTATCCTTTGCATTATGGAGTGATGGACTTCTTGGACTTAGGATTAGAGACCTTGGCCTATCTTGGAGACTTTGTGACTTTATTTGATATTTTGTCTGGAGTTCTTGAGGTTTACCTCAAGACATTGGGTTGTTTGTTTGTTTTGTGTGCAGGTTATTGAGATTACGATCTTTGTTTGTAATCTGGAATTCACCCGTATACAGCCGTTACTCTGCCCAATTTTTGCGAAGACTTAAAATACTTGAAATTTGGTTCTCTCAAGAGGTCTAGTATCTTTGCTTGCTTGGTTTCAATCCGAAGAATGGGAATTCTATATTGACTCATAATGTCAAGTATTGGCTTCTTGTTGGTTAGATGATTCTTATCCCTAGCTTTTACCTTATGCTTTAGGATAGCCTCTTCTTCTCCTCTCATCTTCTTTAATTTCAAAAATCTTCTCCCTCCTTTTTTAAATAAAAAAACTCTTCTTATTTTGAAACTTGAAACATTTTCATAATAAACTTGGACTTAGGTCCATGCATCTTCGAAACATTTTCATAAATAAATTTCAATCAATTTATAATACCTTGACCTTTTTTTGTGAGAAGACTAAAAGTCAATCAATCTCATTTCAAACCATTTTGCCTCTTTGGCTTTTATCTTTAAACTTTTCTCAAAAGATTAGACTCTTGTCAATCCTTGTAGTGATGCAAACAACTATACTTCTACAATATGTAGTGAAGTGAGATATTTTCCACTTGGGTGTTGAGTGAGGCATTGTTGATTTTAAAATCCAAGCCATATCCTCCACTTTGAGATGATGCAAATTCTCCTTTCTAATGATTATGGCTAGTAAGTATGTTTTTCACACGGACAATTGCGATGATGTCTTATCTCATAAAATTAACCAACACACTTGTGTTTCAAATTTTTAAAAGAGGAACTACGTATACCCTGATCCCCTATTGCATGAAAGGTAGTACGTAGGCACTAAAGGTTCGCAACTGCGGCGGGTGCAAAAATCATAAAAATATTTCTTTTCTCACCTCTACCATCCATTTTATATACAACACATTTTTATAGCCAAAATATACAGATTTTTCAAAGAGGTTCCTGCGGAGTACCGTAGATGTTTAGGGTGCTAATACCTTCCCTTTGCATAACCAACCCCCTTACCTTGAATCTTTCCCCCTCTTTTTGGGTTATTCGCTCTTTTCCCATTCCTTTGGAAACAATAAAGCGTGGTGGCGATTTTTATTTTGATTTGTATAAAGTCTAGTCAATCCAATGGCTTAGTCTTGCACATTTCTACCGCTACACCTACAAAACACAAATATGCAAAGGCAAAGACGAATATTTTTTATATTTTGGTTGGAGGTTAATTACCAACACATATACAAAATACACAACTAAGGTGCTTTGAGATTCCTCAAGATAAAACTTAAAGACATGAGATAGAAAAAGAGGAAGAACCAACCCTAATGTGATTTTGTTATGATCAAGTTGACATGATATGATAGGGGAATCTTAGGGGTAAAAATTGGGGTACAACAACTATCCTTATTTAAGTTTCTTCTATCTGGGGATACGAAGGTTAAAAATCTTCGTGTCGACGCAATCAAAGATACTTAAATATAATTAAAAAAACCTATTTTTGGCCCTAAGATGCCATGCAATGCTTATGAGCATGAATGCATATGAACAAATTCAAAGAGACGCAAAACACCGTTGGGGATGTAGCAAAGGAGACAATGATCAAAAGAGAAACCCGACCAGGAAAATAAATCACTGGTGGACCCAAAGAACTGAATCAGAGAGGATAGTAGGATGGTCAAAGGACACACCAACTTCTACTGAAGGTGAAGCTACCAACGTTCATTGAAGGCAGAGAGGAAGATAACAAACATCGACGTTCACTGCCGATGGTCTACCAAATTTCACTGAAGGTAGAAAGAGAATATATCATATCACTGACATTCACTGACGATGAACTACCAACGTTCACTGAGGGTAGCAAAAATATAATAAATACCGACGTTCACTGCCGATGGTCTACCAAATTTCACTGAAGGTAGAAAGAGAATATATATCATATCACCTCCATTCACTGATGATGAACTACCAACGTTCATTGTGGGTAGCAAAAAGATAATAAACATCGATGTTCACTGTCGATGGTCTACCAACTTTCACTGGAGATAGAAAGAGAATATATCATATCACCGTCGTTCACTGACGATGAACTATCAACGTTCACTAAAGATAGCAAAAAGATAATAAACACTGACGTTCACTGCCAATGGTCTACCAACTTTCACTGAAGGTAGAAAGAGAAAATATCATATCACCACAATTCACTGACGATGAACTACCAACATTCACTGAGGGTAGCAAAAGGATAATAAGTTTCCCCAAGATTCTGGTGTTTTGCCTAGAACGGGTCTCAACTTCTTCTTTAACCGGGGCACTCCGCCTGGAAAGGATAAAACATAAGTTGTCTCAAATAAAGAGACTTGCTATTTGTTGTCACGGAGGATTGTAAAAGGAAATGACTTTTTGGGCAAGAGGTATGGCTTACTGGGGAGATGCCATGATATTCCTGCTGAGGAGATAAAGTCTTCTCGTGCAAAATAAATGCACAAACTAAAACTCAAAGTTTTCATAAATCCAAAGTAAATAATATTGTCATGTAACCACAGATCCAAACAAGAAATAAACTGGATCCAGACAGTCAGCGAAGATACATCCTTTGAGAAATAAACTCAAGAGGGAAAACCGAATCCATCTAAGTAAGGAGCGTTGCAAGAAGGCTAGAGCAAAATGTTAATGAACAATAATTTGTCAATTTTAGCCATGCATGATGTACGTATGAATGTATGAGTGCTATCGTGCGCATGCTGGTAAAATAGATACACAATCAGTAGGAACAAACAAACAAAACCTCCCCAGGTACTAACAACACTTGGCTAAACTTCAACCAGAATGATCATTCCAAGAAAGGTAAAGGCCAATTGCGGAAACCAAACCTACTACCTGCCTTTAAATTTACTAAGGAGAAACATAATTCGGAGGTAGACAAATCAAATAGATATTGGGATAGAACATCCTTCTTTCGGCTTCAATGGAGAAACCAGTTTTTCCGAAAGTAATATGCCTACTGGAGATTGCAAGACCAGCCTCAAATAAAGCAGACTGACGCCGAAACAATCAAACTTCACTGGGGAATTCAAGCCTACCTCCCTGGAGAAAAATGCGGATTGAAACTTTACATCATGAAAACTTATTCCAACAAAAGATGCCTTGGGATAGCCTTCCCGGGGAATCAAGAAGTCAACATTATAGAAAGAAGTCAAACCCATGGGGATTTTAAATCAAACCCAGCACTTGGTGGGTGAAAAACCAAAGGGTTGACAACTGTCTCGACACTTCTTAGAAAATATACCGCCCTGGTCTAATTGCCTGGGAAATAAATACCAACAATAATGCCAATACTGCAGAAAGAGCGACATCTCAGCACACCAAGGGAATAAAACCTTTCATCGTATGAGGGAAGACTTCGCTGGGGAATCTGGGACAGAGGCTTCTGACCATGCAAACCCAAAATCAAAAGTGAACCAAGACTTGACTGGGGATAATGGGATCACAAACCCAATACTGCACCTTACACCAATTGGTATCATATTTAACTACCTGAGAGACATAGAAAACCAATAATGTGATGGAATTCAACCTTATTGAAGAAGGGTAATAATCTTCTAGCATAATCTTTGTAAGGGATCAAGCCAGGGTGGCGAGTGTCCCATTCTCCTTTAATCTGATTTATTACCAAAGCTGAATCACCATACACATCTAGAATTTTGATTATGAGATCAATAGCTTTCTCAAGACCCATGATGCAAGCCTCATATTCTACCATATTATTAGTGCAATTAAATGTTAACCTTGCAGTAAAAGGAATGTGCGATCCATGAGGAGTGACAATCACAGCACCAATTCCTTTACCATAAGCATTCACAACTCCATCAAATATCATACTCCAACGAGATTCAGGGTCAGGGCCTTCCTCAGGCAATGGTCCATCGCAATCTTTCACTTTCAGGAACATCACATTCTCATCGGGGAATTCATATTCTGCAGACTAATGATCTTCCATCGGTTAGTGAGCAAGGTAATCTGTCAACACACTACTTTTAATAGCCTTTTAAGTGCGGTACTCAATATCATATTCAGATAACAACATCTGCCAGCGGGCAATTCTCCCAGTAAGAGCAGGCTTTTCAAAAATGTACTTGATTGGATCCATTTTGGAGATCAACCAAGTGGTATGATTCAACATATACTGCCACAAACACTTTGCCGCCCAGGCCAAAGCACAACATGTCTTTTCCAGCGTGGAATACCGCGACTCACAATCAATGAATTTTTTGCTGAGATAATAATTGGCGAACTCCTTCTTCCCTGTTTCATCCTGTTGTCCCAGAATATAACCCATGGATTTATCTAACATTGTTAGATACATAATCAACGGTCTTCCTTCTACGGGAGGGAGCAAGATAGGAGGTTCAAGCAGATATTCTTTAATACTCTCGAATGCCCTTTGGAAGTCATCCGTCCACACACAACCTTGATCTTTCTTTAACAAGTTAAAGATCGGTTCACATGTTGCAGTCATGTGGGAAATAAATCTTGAAATATAATTCAAACGCCCGAGGAAATCTCTGACTTGCTTTTCAGTTCTTGGTACTAGCATTTATTGAATTTCTTTGACTTTATTAGGGTCAACTTCAATTCCTTTCTGGCTAACAATGAAACCCAACAATTTCCCCGATTGAACACCAAAGGTGCATTTATTTGGATTCAAGCGGAGACGATACTTCCTCAAACACTGAAACAACTTCAACAAATCTTCTATATGCCCTTCTTCAGTTTGGGATTTGGAAATCAAATTATCAACATATACTTCGATTTTTTTGTGCATCAGATCATGGAATAGGGTTGTCATAGCCCTCTGGTACATTGCACCAGCGTTCTTCAACCCGAAGGGAATCACTCTGTAACAGAATGTTCCCCAGGGTGTGATAAACGTTATTTTTTCCATGTCCTCTGGAGCCATTCTTATTTGATTATACCCAGAAAATCCGTCCATGAACGAGAATACTTTGAATTTTGTTGTGTTGCCCACTAACATATCAATGTGAGGCAATGGAAAATCATCTTTTGGACTAGCTTTATTTAGATCTCTATAATCTACGCACATGCAGACTTTTCCGTATCTTTTCGGTACTGGGACAATATTGGCAATCCATTGAGGATACACTAACGTCACAAGAAAACCAGCATTAATCTGCTTTAGAACCTCCTCCTTGATTTTTACTGCCATATTTGGGTGAGTTCTTCTCAACTTTTGTTTAATTGGCGGACACTCTGGCTTCAACGGTAAATGATGCTCGACAATATCTGTATCTAGACCGGGCATATCTTGGTAAGACCAAGCAAAAATATCAACATACTCTTTCAACAGCTCAATCAACATGCTCTTCTCATCGGGATGCAACGATGCTCCAATCTTGACTTCCTTCGGATCTTCTTCTAAACCCAAATTGATCACTTCCAAAGGCTCTTTATATGGATGAATGGTATTTTCCTCGTGCTCTAGCAACCGTGAGACCTCTTATAGGATCTCATCATAATATTCTTCTCCAGCCTCAAACACAGGACATTCAAAGTTGGGAGAGGGTGCAGGGTCATTGTATTCAACGGGTTTTTTAATTAATATGGACATGTGATTTATGATTGCTTTTAGAAACTGGCACATATAACAAGTGATCATGCAGATTGATTTTCAGTTATTATTTATTTTGAAAGGTTTTTTTTATTACCATTTTCCAAGAAAAAGCATAAAATAAAGACATAATTCGGGAAGCAAAGACAACTTTTATTAATGATCTTAAAAGTCACAGCAAACAAATAAGCCCTACAGCATTAATACTTCCATCTTGGGCAGAGTGAAAGATTTTTTAACAAAAAAGAGATTAACAAAACAAATTACTTTGAAACATGTATGCAAGAAGGAACATCAATGGTGACCCAGTTCTGAACCCTGACTCCATGTGTCACATAATTCGGCACTTCCTACTCTGCTTTATCCTCTTGAGCAGCATTAATTCCAGAATCAATTGGATGGAGGTAGCCTCCGCTGCGGAAAACATCATGATAATTGTTCACAGTAGACTTTGGCTTCAAAATTTCTCCTTTGCCATCCTTCGAAGAGAAACCCAAACCATTTATGTTCTTATTCACGGGTGGATCCATAATTCGTCCCCAAACTGCATTATGACCATTGCGCACAACCTGTTGCACGTCCTTTAGCGAAACCACGGAATTCTCATTTCTCCTTATGTTGTCAATGGATAGGGCTTGGAACTGGGTTCCAACAGCAGCCTCATCCGCTTCTACGATACTGAAAGAGGACAAATGGGATATCAGCAATGCTTGCTCCCCATTTATGATTACCACTTTCCCTTCACACACAAACTTTAGCTTCTGATGTAGAGTTGAAGTGACAGCCTCTGCTTCATGTATCCATGGCCGTCCTAGCAAACAACTATATGCGGGAATAATTTCCTTGACCTGGAAGGTTATCTGGAACAAATGTGGTCCTATATCGATGGGTAAGTCCACTTCACCGATGACAGATTTCCTCGACCCATCAAATGTTTTCACAATGATGCCACTCGAGCGCATAGGTGCTCCTTGATACTTTAACTTCATGAGAGTACTCCTCGGTATAACATTCAACGCGGATCCATTATTAATTAGCACATTGGATAATGAATCATTCTTGCATTTCATAGATATGTGGAGGGCCAGGTTGTGATTCCTCCCTTCATCTGGTAATTCATCATCGCAGAAACTCAAGTTATTACATGACGTAATGTTTCCAATTATGCTGCTGAATTGATCTAATGGCATGTCACTCTCCACAAAAGCTTGGTCTAGTACTCTCATCAATGATTCTCTATGAGCAGAGGAGTTCATCAATAAAGCTAGGATAGATATCTTTGAAGGAGTCTGCAGTAGCTGATCTACAATTCTGTAGTCGCTCATCTTAATTATCTTCAAAATATCATCCACTTCTTTCTCTAATGTAGCTCCACTAGTCTCTCCTATAGCCTTCTTAGGTTCATCATTCTCAACAATTTTCTTTCCAGTGGCAACATCTCTCCGAACAACTGGCGCAAACACACAAAGGCTACGTGTCACCCTGCTATTTTTAGCTATATTTCCAACATCGGCCATTGGCTGGATGGGAACTTCCACCCCATCTTCTAAGATTGTAGCGTTGTATTTGTAAGGCACATCATTATCTGATTTGTAGGGAATATGACCTACCAAACTAATTACCAATGGGGTAACAGATGGTTTGCTATGGTACTCCACTTCAAGATGAACGGGTGCACCAAAACAAGGCACAATGACGTTTACCCCTTCTTCAACACAATCAGTCATCAAAAAGTCATTTCTGGGAAACGAATCTTTGTCTGAAGAGAAAAACTCATCTGCGGCGGCATACTCTTCCTCTGACTCTTCTTCCGTTAAGAAAAATCCAATCACATCAACTCCATGGTAATCATCCCTCTGACCTGTGATCTTGATAGTTCTGTTGTCTAACAGCAACTGAACACCCTCCCTCATAATTGAACACCCTCGGGGATCTCAACAGCAAACTAGGCAAGATCCATATTGGTGTTCCACCTGATCAGCAGTATGGCAGAAGGTAGCATGCAACTGCATGAGATCCGCATTCAAATACTCCACATCAAAAATTCTGAATTCGCCAGGACATCCAGAAACCATATTCACCTCCTCTTCATATTCTGCCCTAGGCCTGATTATATGGATTAAACCCTCATCCATCATCTCCTGTAAATCAGCCTTTATCTTCTCGCAACCTTGTATATCTGTACTGCAAATAGCACAACCGGCATGGTCATGCGTATAGTAGCTGAATTCAGAGGTCTGCGTGCATTTTCACCAAGTCTCCTCTAACCAGATTAATGTCAAAAATCCGGAAGTCGCCTGGACAACCGGCCACCATATTTATAGCATTTACTACCCCGTGTTTGGGTAGAGGATTATCTTTCACATTAGGTCCCATGTCCTTGAAAGATAGAATTCCAGACTTCACCAAACTTTGCACTTCAGTCTTCAAAGGATAACAATTCTCAACAATATTCCCTGGTGCTCCCTGATGAAAAGCACACGTTTGGTTTGTCTTGTAATACCAATGCAGCGGTGATGATACGACGGGAGGTAGTCATGTTTGAACCAACTTCTTCTGAATCAATGCCGGTAGTAGCTCTGCATAGCTCATGGGAATAGGGTCATAGTTCTCCCTTCTCTGATTATTTCCTTGGTTCCCCTGCTGGGACGGTCTTTGATAAGCAATGGTAGTCGGAGTGGCATTCATAACAGGAGTAACTGAGGCGTCTTGTTGATGACGTTGATAATTCCTTCTAGGAGTGTTTACCCTCCTCTCTTGTATAACAGCATTTGCATCCCCTTATTTCTTCTTGGTAAACCCATAAGATGGATTCTTCACACCTCCGGATCCTTCACTCTTCGTTAAACGGCCTTCTCTTACAGCCTCTTCTAAGCGAATACCCATTCATACCATCTCAGTAAAGTCACTTGGTGCGCTTGCTACCATCCTTTCGTAGTAGAAAGCTCCCAGCGTCTTCAGAAAAATCTTAGTCATCTCCTTCTCTTCCATGGGAGAAATCACTTGGGCAGCTACTTCGTGCCATCTCTAGGCATACTCTTTGAACGATTCCCTGTCTTTCTGAACCATGGCCCTAAGTTGGTCACGGTCGGGCGCCATGTCCACATTGTACTTGTATTGTTTGATGAATTCTTCTCCCAAGTCATTAAAAGTATGGATGTTGGCGTTGTCTAAACTCATATACCATTTCAGTGTCGCGCCGATCAAACTATCCTGAAAAAAGTGAATTAGCAGACACTGATCATCAGTGTGGGTAGACATTCTCCTCACGTACATTACCAAGTGAGCACGAGGGCAAGTGTTGCCCTTATACTTCTCAAATTCTGGGACCTTGAACTTAGCAGGTATCTTAACATTCGAGACCAAACATAGCTCATTCACATTCTGCCCAAATAATTCCTTTCCCCTGAGAGCCTTCGTCTCTCTTTGCATCTTATCAAACTGCTCTTGAAAATCATCCATTCTGTCATAGAGACCCAAGTCTTCACTCGACGGAGGGAAAGGACGACACACATCATCATTAACAAACAGAACCATGTTCACCGAAGGAGGTGCAGCAGGAACAGCATGCACCACAGGAGGTGCCGGAGTAACAACAGTCTGAACCACTGGAGTATCTTGAGGACCAAGATTGAAACCTTCAGGTGCAAAATTCTCTGGCATTCCCCATGGATAACCTTGAGGCATACGGTTTTGAACAACAACCGGAGTAGCGGATACAGGAACAGTCGGAACTTCAGTATTTTCCCTTGTTGGTTGAGGTTGAACACTTGGTGGCTGATTCTGAGCAACCACTAGAGCTTCCATCAGAGTAGTCAAATTGTCCAAGCCGGCCTTCAAAGCAGAAACTTCTTCGCGCAGCTCGCGATTCTCCTGTTCTAAGTTGTCTATCTTCTTTTTGAAATTAGCCCGAGTGTTGTAGTGATGAGTCAGCTTGCTGAATAAAGTAAAGAAGCTTGGTAAGACACATGGGTATGCATAACAAATGTAAGAAATATGCGCAATATGATGCATGATATGCAATGCATATGATTATTTTTACTTTGTTATTTAATATTTCAAGGGATTTACGGTTTATAGACATATTTCAAACATCAAAATAATAACGCATTTGAAATACTGAAATTTTTTATTATAATAACTTCAACATGGATTACAAGTTTCAATGATCCCAAGTGCAAGATGAAAATACAATCTAAAATTCTGAGAAAAAGAACTGATGGAGATCAATCTGTACGCTGGCGCTTCCCTGTGATCCTGGAAATCTGAGCCCTCAACCTCTGGTTTTCTTCCACATGTCTGATGGCAACCTCCTTCCAATCATATGAATCAGGAAGCGAGTAATCAGCACTTGTTTGAGGCTTAGGAGAAAATAAATCCCCTTGCCTCTCCATAGACTCCACCGCTCGACTCTCAAGGATCTCAATCAAATCGTCTCTCTTCTTCAAGTCTTCTTTATAGGAACTCTCTAAAGTCTGGAGCTTGTTCTTCCAAGCATCCCTTTCCTGTTGCATCCTGACCAAAGCGAGTTGCAGCTCTTCTAGATCATCTAATAAGGGAGGAGTTGTCTTCACAAATAGATCAGGCATGGGTGTCTCTCGAGTATACGACATCTTTAGCTGAATAGCTCTCAATCGAATCCATTGGAGATATGGCTCCAAAGAAACAATACCCCTATGTCCCAAATCCTTCCTACTCTTCTTATGAATGTGACGTCAGGCCTTCGCAATCTGCTTCCTAGCTTCCCTATGGTCTTCTCCTTCCTTTAGAAAGAAACTACTCAAATGAATACTATTCGGTTTATCCCTCATTGGATAACCAAGATGTCGCTGTGCAAGAACAGGGTTATAGTTAATTCCTCCCTTTGTACCAAGAAGCGGTACATTGGGGAAACTACCACAACTGTCAATAATCTCCACATCCTGGTAAGCTCGATGATACCAATAAATATCCGAGTGAGTAAGTGCCATGATCTTAGGAGCCCAACGGGGTTCCTTCTTGACATCCCAAAAAGCATCAGACTGAGGCATATGAGAAATGAACCACCGTTACAACAGAGGCGTGCAACAGATAATCATTCCCCCATGATAAGAATTCCAAAGATGAACAGAGTAATAAGCATCACCCAACAGTGTAGGAACTGGGTTTCCAATCATGAAAATCCTGATAGCGTTAATGTCAACAAACTTGTCCACATTAGGAAATAAGAACAATCCGTAAGCAAGTAGAGCAAAGATGGCCTCAAAAGCAATTGTACTCTTCATTCTGGCAAAGTAACGAGCTTTCTCCAATAAGAATTGAGTTGGTAATCCTCTAATCCCTTCTTTAGTAGTCATACGGGCTTCCACCTCAGACCTACCCAGATGAATCAAAGCAGCAATCTCATGTGGTTTTGGCTCACCCTCTAAACCAGTAAAAGGAACACAATCGGTAATAAGTAAATCTAATAGATAAGAATACTCCTCCAGTGTAGGCATCAACTGATAATCGGGAAAAGTAAAGCAGTGATACATCGGATCATAGAATTGGACCAAGGTCGAGAGAATACCCTCCTTCATCTTCAGTTTCATGAGAGGAATAATGGATCCATACTTCTTCCGAAAGTCTGTAGAACACTCGATCTCTGGAATTAGACTGACCAACTCATCTATCTTGGGATCCTTGAAACTGTATTTCCCGATCTTTCTCTTTCCAGAATCCATGGTTAAAAGCACCTGAGATATTTACAAATAGTCAATCTTTAAATCCCTTGAAATATTATTTTCTTCAAAAGATGCTTATGAGTGCATGGATGCATGATGCAACAATCACACACAAGATCACACATATAGGGTTTATAGGTTCAACGTCACGAGCATGAGGTCGAATATACTACCCATAAGGTGTTGGTCTAAAAAGTTATCACCTGCCGAACAAGGTTCTAGAGGTTCCGAGATTCTACATCCTTCCTTCGGATATTACCAACTTCTCAATTAACTCGGTAATTAGTAATATTCTCAAGAAAGACTCGTCCGAGCGTAGTATCGCGTGACAACTATTTCCGGATTACTCCGTCATAGCTTCCACACTACACCTAAAAAGCCAAAATGGGTTTGGTATTCTACGATCCTCAGTTTCAGCAGGCTCCCAGGTCGAAAGCAACACGTCTTCTAGATTACTCGGTAAATGACACTACAGTCAAAGGGGCCTCCAATGAGTGGGGGATCTCATGCCTCCTTTTTTGGGATTACTCCCTCAAATTTAACATGACTATACCGCCTGTCCTATCTTAAAGTTTTCCCAAGTCCGGGTATAGGACTTATGAGTAATCACCAAGCACCCTGAAAACCAGGAAAATCCAAACAAACATATATACAAAATATAACACATAAACAACAATAGCTCATATACAGATATAAACAAAGATAGGCTCAACCCACTTAGGGATGGACCAACAAGAGGTCAATCTTGATTCCCCAGTGAAGTCTCCATTTTTATGTAGCGGTAGAAATGTTCAAGACTAAGCCATTGGATTGACTATACTTTATACAAATCAAAAATAAAAATCGGCACCGCGCTTTATTGTTTCCAAAGGAATGGGAAAAGAGTGAGTAACCCAAAAGAGGGGGAAAGATTCAAGGTAATGGGGTTGGTTATGCAAAGGGAAGGTATTAGCACCCTAAACATCTACGTACTCGCAGGAACCTCTTTGTAAAATATGTATATTTTGGCTATAAAATATGTTGTATATAAAATGGATGGTGGAGGTGAGAAAAGAAATATATTTTTTTATGATTTTTGCACCTGCCGCGGTTGCGAACCTTTAGTGCCTACGTACCACCTTTCGTGCAATAGGGGATAATGGTACACGTAGTTCCTCTTTTAAAAATTTAAAACACAAGTGTGTTGGTTAATTTTATGAGATAAGACATCATCGTCATTGTCCATGTGGAAAACATACTTACTACCCACAATCATGAGAAACGAGAATTTGCATCATCTCAAAGTGGAGGATATGGCTTGGATTTTAAAATCAACAATGCCTCACTCAACACCCAAGTGGAAAATATCTCACTTCACTACATATGGTAGAAGTATAGTTGTTTGCATCACTACAAGGATTGACAAGAGTCTAATCTTTTGAGAAAAGTTTAAAGATAAAAGCCAAAGTGGCAAAATGGTTTGGAATGAGATTGATTGACTTTTAGTCTTCTCACAAAAAATGTCAATGTATTATTAAATTGATTGAAGTTTATTTATGAAAATATTTTGAAAGTGAATGGACATAAGTCCAAGTTTATTATGAAAGTGTTTCAAGTTTAGAAATAAGAAGAGTTTTCAAAAGGAGGGAGAAGATTTTTGAAATTAAAGAAGAGGGGAGGAGAAGAAAAGACTATCCTAAAGCATAAGGTAAAAGCTACGGATAAGAATCATCTAACTAACAAGAAGCCAATACTTGACATTATGTGTCAGGATAGTATTCCCATTCTTTAGATTGAAACCAAGCAAGTAAAGATACTAGACCTCTTGAGAGAACCAAACTTCAAGTGTATTAAGTCTTCACAAAAATTGGGCAGAGTAACGGTTGTATGCAGGTGAATTCCAGATTACAAACCAAGAGTGTAATCATAATAACCTGCACACAAAACAAAAAAACAACCCAATGTCTTGAGGTAAACCTCAAGAACTCTAGACAAAATATCAATTAAGGTCCAAGGTCTCCAACATAGGCCAAGGTTTCTAATCCTAAGTCCAAGAAGTCTAACACTCCACCATGCCAAGGATAGTAACCAAATAGTCCAAGTATCATTAAAGATTTTTATGGTTTATGTTGATAATTAAGTATCTTCAAAAAGAAAAGAAAAGCAAAAGTGAGCAAAATAAAAATGACATAAAATTAAATTCTCAAGTGAGCAAAGATGAAAATAGCATGAAATGTAAATGCTAAAGTAAAGAGTACATAAAGCATAAAAAATAAAAGCATAAAGTAAAGAGCATAAAATAAAGTCAATTGTTAGACATTAGTGGTTAGTTGGATGACCATCTTGAAACTTGCATTTGGAACTCATTAGAGGATTGGTAGAACCAAAGCCTCTACACAACAAGTTGCATTTGCTTTTTGTCAAGTATATCATCCATTTAATAAATTCTCAAGGCAACATTTAATGATCAATGATGTTTAAGTGATCCGCTTTGACCAAAATTGATGAAGATCCATTAGAGGATTGGTAGAACCAAAGCCTCCACACAATGAGTCTCAAGGTTATTGGATCAAAGGGATCAAATTAACATACTTGGGCTTGAAAACATAGGTTTGGGCCACGAATGATCATTTATTCGAATCGGGACAAAATTTAGAGCTATGTTAAGCAATTGTAAATGGACTTATGTAGAAGTCACACCTATTTTGAGGCCGGTCAATAGCAATCTATGTACTTCATGTTTGGATAAATGATATAGAGATCATCACCCCTTAACATGTAGCACAATTATAAGCTAATTTGGATGGGGAATGATAAGCTAATTTGGATCACTACCTTAAATTTCTTTCATCTTTAAATTCAATCACTCATCTAGATGGATTAAAGCACTAAACATATCATCAATCCAAAGCACCAAGAATGAATTAAATAATTCACTCTTTGATAGATTTGAATTGATGAATGTTTACCCAACTTCATCTACACCACAAATCCCATTGAATTTAAAGAGAAATTGGACATTTAAAATTGTAATCCAAATTATCCATCGAAGAGAGTGAGCAGAAAAAATATTTGAGTCAAAACAGCCCCAAAATAAGGCAGAAAAAGTATTTTTGGCACTGTTATAATCGATTGTGCTTAGACAGCAACCAATTGCATCAGTGCAATTTTTTTCAAATCAATTTTCAGTGATAATCGATTGCAATGTTACAACAATTGATTGCCACCTATTAAAATCAGTAGAAAACAACATTTCAAGGATCAAATTCTTGTTCCAACTTTTCATCAAACACCTTATGATCATGGATCCAATTGAGCATGAAAATTCCATCAAATTATGAGAAAATAGCACTAATGGAATCATAAAACAGTGCTCAATGAAACAAAACCAGAAATACACAAGAGATCACATTGTGAAAGATGATGATCCAACTTACTAAAGGTAGAATTAGAGAATTATCAAACAACTTCCAGAATTTGCTTCAATTCAACCACAAGAATCGATTACCAAAGCTTGGATGTAGAGAATTGATGAAGAAAAAGTGTTTGGATGAAGGTTTAGCTCAAAGATTAGTAAGCTCAAATGCAAAGCTTACTATCCTTTTTTTTTTAAATGGAGCTTTGAGTGAATTTGGTAGATGGAGAGAATTGAGAGATTTTTTAGCAAAATGAGTTTGGCTATCAAAAGCTTCCGATTTGAATGAAATGAAGTCTCGATTAATATAGTTTAGGATTAGGATTTGTGGTAATTTGGTAATTGATTCTTGGAGCCAAAAATTGAATTAATGATATAATTTTCAAATTATGCAGAAAAATTGGAGCAAAAAAGATGACAGTTTTGAAATTGCTGGCTTTTTTCAAAAATCACGTGTGTTTTGCTGCTATGAGTCGACACAAGAGTCGTATGCGTTGACACATTCTAGTTGTATAACACAGCATGAGTCGACGCAAGCTTCTATGGATCGATACAAGCTGCCTTTTCAACTCAATACAGAATCAATCAATTTGCATGAGTCGATACAAGCTTCTATAGGTTGATACAAGCTGCTATTTCAACACAATACATAATCAATCAATTTGCATGAGTTGACACATAACATTTATGTGTCGTCACATGCTAGTTATACAAAATAGGATGAGTCGACACAAGCCTCTATGGGTCGATGCAAGCTGCTTTTGTCAGCACATTACAGAATTGATTGTCTTGCATGGGTCGACACATAACACGTATGTGTCGACACATACTAAAATTTTTTGATTTTTGAAGGCTAAAAATACACTTTTTTCAAAGATTGTACACAATACACTCTATGCAATCGATTGCACTATGGGAGCAATCGATTGTACAGGAAAATAAAAATGAAAAATTTTAATTATTATTATTTTTTGCAAATAGAGATTTTAGGGAAATAATACTGGAAAAACTTTATTTATCGGATGCTTTGACTCGGTACCTATAAAACACAAATATGAAAAGGCAAAGACGAATATCTTTTGTATTTTGGTTAGAGGTTAATTACCAACACATATACAAAATACACAACTAAAGGTGCTTGGAGATTTCTCAAGAGAAAACTTAAAGACAGGAGATAGAAAAGAGGAAGAACCAACCCTAATGTGATTTTGTTATGATCAAGTTGACATGATATGATAGGGGAGTCTTAGGGGCAAAAATTGGGGTACAACACCTTTGACCGGATATTTCAACTTTTGATGTAGTGTGGAAGTTACCACACCTGCCCCATGGATCTATAGGCGTCCAAGCAGACATGAATAAGCAGGACGGATATCCATCACATAGAGTGTTAAGGTAAAAACTTGAGACTGTACCTTGATAGGGAGAACAACTTCTCCATGAACCATCCACTTAGAACCATTGAAAGCCCTTACTACAATGTCGCTTGGTTTCAACATCAGTCCATCATAGTTTAGCCTGTCCAAATCTCCTTTAGGTAAGACATTGAGAGAAGATCCAATATCCACTAATGCATGTGCCAAGGTAGTGCCCTTGCATTCTATGGAAATGTAGAGAGCTTTGTTATAATTCTTCCCCATTGGGGTCAAATCTGCATTAGAGAACCCTAAACCATTGTCGACAGTAAAGCTTGCTACACAGTTTTCAAATTGGTCGACCGTAGTTTCTTGAGGGACATGTGCATTTTTCAGGAGTTTTATCAGTGCTTGAGCATGTGTCTCATAGCACAACAATAAAGACAGCATAGAAATCTTCGAGGGTGTTTGCTCCAATTGTTCCACTATCTTGTAATCACTTTTTCTGATAATTTTCAAGATCTCCTCCATATCTTGGGTAGATGGGTCCTCAATAGTAATGTCTTTTATGGGCGCCTCCATCTTGGCAGGATCTATCATTTTTTCCTTGTCCCTAACATCAGTACTAGGTTTGTTAACAATAATGCGAACAGGTGTAGTTATGGTGGTAGGAGGTGAAATATTAGGAGAGAAAATTCTCACTGTTCTAGTCACCTTGTTAGACTCAGCAATGTTGGTAATATCAGCAGTCTTGTCTTCATCAATCCAGGAGTCTTATCTAATACAATGGTAGTATACTTTAGCACCATAATTCTAAGGTACTCCCTTATCAGAAGAATAAGAGACTGGCCCCGGTGTGGTAATTATCAATGGAGCTATCTTCGGTTCATTGGAAATCCTAATGGGACCTTTTGAAGTGATCCTAATAGGTTTGTTGGAGATAGTAATGATGGACACATATTTAAATTCTTGAGATACACATTGGGTCAAACCTTTCACAGATGGAGTTCTTTCAAATAGAATCTCATGGCTATCCATCAGGTGTTGGACACCTTTATTAAGCCATTCACAACCAGTAGTTTGTATAGCACAGCAACAACAGTCTTTAAGGCAACCAGGGAATACCCCGACTTTCAACAAATTCTCTTTGACAGTCTTCAAAGGAGTGGTTAAATCATTGACAGAGGAAACAAAAGAGGCATTTTCAATAGCATTGACACCCTTACCATGATTTGGCATAGGTGTGATGATTACATTGGGAGTTAGCGGAGGGTCGAATTCAATTGTCTTGTTATCAATTAGGTCTTGAATTTTATTTTTCAATGCCCAGGAGTTGTTTGTATCATGGTCGGGGCTATTTGAGTGGTAAGCACACTTCATATTCGGATTGTATTTTGGAGAAGTGGTATTGGGGTTTCGATGAGGTTCCTGGAAGGTTACCAAATCCTCTTTCACTATATGTTGAAGAGCTTGTGATAATGGTATGTTGATTTTGGTAAATTTCCTTCTTGGGGCATCTGGTCTCTGTTGGTTATTTTGTTGACGCGGATGTTAAGTTGGAGTTGGATTGGAGATCAAAACTACCCCTACTGAATGATGACGGTCAGTCTTAGCATGGTTTCTTGACACATACACATCATTAGTCTCTTTTTTACCCATAAATAGTTTTTTCACAACATTTGAGGTAGAGGCCATGGGTATCTTCCCGCTTTTAATTCCGCTTTCTACCCTCTCGCCAGTTAAGATCAATTCAGTAAACCCGGATGATAAGCTCCCAATCAGCAAGTTGAAAATGGTCCAGTCAATGTTCCCATAAACATATCTACCAATTCTCTATCAATTAAAGATGGTTGCACCCTGCCAACCAAGTATCTCCACTTTTGGGCGTATTCTTTGAAGCCCTCATTGGAACCCATGGTTATCCCATGTAATTGTACCCTAGTTGGTGTAAGATCAGTGTTATATTGATATTGGCGGTAAAAATCAGCGGCCAAATCCTCCCAAGTATGAAAGTTCATCCCTTCCAATTGGTAAAACCACTCCAACTGCGTCCCAGATAGACTCTCTTGGAAAAAGTGCACCCATAGCTTTTTATCGGCAGTATACGGCTAAGTTTTGAGGACATAAGATCTTAAATGAAGCTTTGGACAAGAAACCCCGTCATATTTGGCAAAGACTGATATCTTGAATTTGAAGGGAATGACTACCCCAGGTACCAAACCCAAGTCTTTAAAGTCCAAGCCAGGAACAACTTGGATCTCCACAGCTTTTAGTCTATCTTCTAGTTGCTTATACTTGTCGTTGGCCGGTGGATATTGCTCATCAGAATAATCCTCATCTTCATAGATTTGATTGTTTCCACCCCTAGCACGGGTGCTCCTAGCATCTTCATCTTGATTTTCATCCTCTTCGGAGGAATCTTCTTCAATTTGGACTTGTTTGGAGGGACCTTTAAACCTCTTCCCCATGTTGATTATAGATTTCTTCTTTGTCTTCTTCTTCATAACAAGAAGAGCCATCATTTCTTGCTGCCCTTTTGCTAAATTGAGCAGAGTTTCTTGAAATTGAGAGTGTTGATTTTGCAAGTCCTTGATTGTTTTCTCGAGATCCATCTTTATACTGAAATAAATAGTAAAAGGATGAGGAAACATGTGTCGGAAAATCTGCTTATGATATGATGCATGTTATGCGAATACAATGTTTTCAAGGATTTAAAGAAATTTAAATTTGCTAGACAAAGAGAAGGTAACAAACATTAATTGCATTAATAAAGATAGGAATTACAAATGCCTCTCGGGCTTACAATGGAAGAAACAAGAACAAAATAAACTCCTAAAATAAATAAATAAATACTCAAGTTCCCCATGGGCGCATCCTCTTAGGTGCAATATAGGCATTCAAATTTCGCTCTTCATGAAGTTGCCTCGTAAGCTCCAAAACCTTCTTCTCTCTTGCGAAGAATTGTACTTAAAAGGTGTCTCGTTCCCCTTTGAGTTGAATCCATAATCTTTGCAATTCCTCGAAGTCGGTATGCATTTCAGAATGAAGAAGAGTGTAAGGGGTGTATCCCTCAGCAACGGGCTCCATAATCACAGATAGGATGGCGGGGTAAGGCATCATGAGACTTTGAGCACGAGTTTATACCCACTTGAGGTAAGGCTCAAGAGGGATGGAATTTTTATGCCCCAAAGTCTTGCTATCCACTTTGTTTACCATTCTTCAAGCTCGTATGAACCTTTGACGATAGCCTTGGATGTCGCTCTCGTAGTCGAATATCAAACCTTGGATGAGCGCATTATGGGGACCATCTCTTCGCGCATACCCAAACTATCGTAATGCAAAAGAAGGGTTATAAGTGATACCTTCCCTAATTCCCAAGAGTGGGACATTAGGAAATTCCCCACAACGGTCAATGATGGTAATATCCTCCAAAGATCGAGAACACCAATGGATATTTGAGTGCGAGAGTGACATCATCCTTTGAGACCGTATCAAGCCTTGCTCATTCTTCAATGTTGATCGAGGTAGGTGTGAAATACACCATCTAGACAACAATGGAATGCAACACAAAAGAGTACCCATTTTCTTCATGGTGCGAGTGTGGAAACAATGTAGGATGTCTCCAAGTAAAGTAGGTACGGGATTATGAGAGAGAAAAACCTTGATGGCATTCACATCTATGAGTTGGTCCGGATTGGGAAATAGAACCAAACCATAGATTAGAAGGGCCAAGACATCCTCAAAATCTTGGAAATCCATATCTTCCCAAAACAAACAAGCCTTTTCCAACAAAAACTTGGCTAATAAACCCTTAACTCCACTTCTTGTCTCCCAATTTGTCACAATGTTAGATCTCTTCAAATGCAAGGCTTTGGCAATAACTTCTGGCTTTGGAGTTTCCTCTAAACCGGTGAATGGTATTTGATTAAGCACATGCACTCCTAGCAATTGAGATAATTCTTCTAATGTAGGCACCAATTGGTAGTCGGGAAGTATGAAGCAATGATGCATAGGATCAAAGAATTGGAAAAGTACACACATCATTTCTTCTTGGAAGTTTGACGTATCCAAGTTGAGAAGTCGACCATATTTCTTGGTGAAGGGACAATCTCCAGGAACTCTTGATGCTAACTCTTGAAGTTGAGGATGCACTTTCACGAAGTTGACTCGGATGGTATTCCTACAAGTGGAAGCCATGTCCTACAAAACAAAACAAAAATAAATTCCTAAATCCTTGAAATGGTTAGTGAGCATGCTTATGATGTTATGATGTTTATGATGTCATGAATAATAATCACAAACAAAGCACACAAATACCTTAGGTTTAGGCTTGCGTGGGTTTCATATGTAAGTACCCTCTTGAAGTTTAGTTGGTTCAACCTATCCTAGAAAGTAAACGGGTTCTAGGGAATCTCAATATCACTGATCTTTCTTCATTGGGCATTGTTTTAGCACAATCAATATTTTCTTGCAGCCAAAATATCCCAAAAGTTTGATCTCAATGAGCGTAGTATCGAGTATCAACCAATCTTCAGCTTTGCACCAAAGTCTGCTATCTCACTACTTCTTAATGGCTAAGTTGTTCAATTAAAGGTTCTACGATCAGTTAGTGCTTTATGACACTGCTCAACGGCTCCGTATTCTCCTTGATTCAACATAATGGATATCAGTACCAACAAATGTGTCACACTAACGTAGCTATTACTTCAATCGTATCGGTCTATGCCGTATAGTTTCCATGATCTATTGCTACTTAACTAATGATGTTCCCAGATCTGGGTGGAGGATCTATACAAGAAACCCAAACATAGGCCCAAAATGTAAAGCAAACAAGTAAAACAAATGAAATCATTTAAATGTGATCTAGTCTCTAAGGTAGCCCCACTATTAAGAAAATTCTCCAGCAGAGCCGCCAATTCTATAATACGGTGGGAGAACTGACTTGGGTGTTTTGTGTTATATCGCAATTGTTGCGGATAGCAAGAGTCGCCACCGACTTTTCTTTTATCCAATAAAGGAAAGGGTGAAAAGAAAAGGAAAGACCTTTTGAGAAATTTCTTGAGTTCGGGGGGTAGGTTATGAAAAGGGAAGGTGTTAGCACCCTTTTCATCCGTAGTTATCTATGGGCTCTTAGTTGCTAGCTCACTTTGAAATTCTTTATTTTAAATGTGTTTGTGATAGTTTTGAAAGTATTTTTGAAAGTGCCTTTGTTTAGGAGAACTTTGCAATGATTCTCGTCTCTATAAGAATGTATACAAAGTGTTGACTTTTGAAAATATTTCATGGAAAAGTGTTGGTGTGTTTGAAAGATGTTATTTTGAAAAATAGTTGTGAGCAAGAAACTACAAGCGTTCTACCTACTCAAAAAGTCTTTGTTCATTTCCTCATCCTTTAGATATTGCTATCTTACCACTTATTTGATAAGAAACCCTACCATTGGATGTTAAGGGACATGCATGGGTCATCGCACAGCCATAGAAGGCAACATTGTATGATACCTTAGCAATTTGTCATAAGGGACTAAGATCATTTATGAAGGAAACATCGAAGGGTCGTCGAGGGACTACGATCTTGTAATCGAGGGTGTTTGCTAAAGTATCCCACGTTCGAGGGACATGGTTGTTTATTTGAAGGCAACAAGTGTGGGTTAACCCTAGAGGTGCAAGTGTGCAAAGTATTTTGATTACATGCATTTTATCTTTGAGATTAGGTTTTTCTACTTGTTAATTTTTATATCTTGTCATACAAACCCTAATTACTAGTATTTATATTGAAAGCAATAAATTACGGAAATGTAAAATTTACGCTATTACAACACTTTAGGGGATGGGGTACAAGTTTATGAATGGGGATGAGAGAAATAAACCCTAAATTACTATTACAAATTTTGACAACAAATACATTATCACAAAAATAATATAAAATAGTGAATAAATGGGCAAAGATGGGAAGAAGGGCTAAGTATAAACCTTAACAAAGTTCTAAATATTTTAAGAAAGAAAATGTTTTTGCTTGTCTTTTGTATGAGAAAAGAGTTTTGAAAGTTGAAAGAAATTAGAAGTTAAACCTAATTTTTATTTTATTAACAAAGTAAAATAAAAGTATGATAAAATTAATTAATTTTATTATGAAAATAAATTAATTAATTTAAACCTAAGGTATCCTAAGTATTTTTTGGAGTTTTATTTAGGAAAATATTTTAATGTAAAAATAACAAACCCTAATTAATTAATTTACAAAACTAATTAATAAAATAAAGTGTGGTTAAATTAAATTAATTTTTATTTATAAAAATAAATTAACTAATTTAAAACCTAAGTCTATTTTTTTATGATTTTAATTACTTAAAATAAAAATGATTAAAGAAAACAAATAAATTAAAATAAGAACAAAGAAAATTAAATGGGCCAGTATGGAAACAAGAAAAAAGAGGGTGAGAAGTTACAAAATCCCAGGCCCAAAGATAACGGCCCAGGCGCTGGCATGATCCAGTGGGGAGGCTTATTGAAGGTTCACCATGAGGGTGTTGGATGCGCTGGATCTAACTTTGGATGAGATCAGATGGTTGAGGAATGAGGTGCATCATGCGTGCAATGGCTTGACTTGCACAGAATCTGTAAAAATAAAACAAGAAAAAGCAAAAGGGTACCACTGGGGCTCGAACCCAGGTCCCAAGGGTTAACATGCACGCGCTTTACCACTGGGGTGGCTATACATCCATTTATTAAATTGAATCCATAAATATATAAAATAAAACAAGTCCTAAGAGGACTTCATCTCATTCCTTGCCCCATGGCTGAAACACCATTTTTGAATTTCATATCTCACTCATTTCTCAATGAAATTAAAAAATGTAAACATGAAACTTATATATTTTTTCACCACAAATCCAACCATATAACTTATGTAAGATAAAAGTCAAAGATGAAGATTAATTTTGTTGGCCCTAAATTGAAACCTAATTTTTTTCCAGAAATTTCAAATATAAAATTCTCTACAAACAGTCAATATAAATGAAAACTATGGACATAGTTAGCTTTAGAGCAATGATATCTACATTTTTACTTCATAATGTATGCACAAAGGATGCTTGTATCAAGATATTGAAGTTAGAAAATTTACCTCTTGAAGATGGATTCGTGTATGGAGTTTTAGCAAGCTTTGAGGTGCTCTAAGAATCTGTTTAGCTTACCTGGACCTCCTTGAGTGTATTCCAACTCCTACTTTACTTTGAAAATCCATGAATCTCCCTACTCAAGTCAACCTGTAAGCTTGATGTTTGAAAATGGTGAATGATGAAAATGAGATTACAGAAATGTAACAAGTGTTAGGATGGCTTTATTATGATGTATGGAGAGTGTATGGATGATTAGATTTGAAAACGCATGAGTGGTTTTTGATTTGGGGGTTTAAAGCTCAAAACTGTCAAGTTACGGCCAATTCTGGATTACAGAAGTTGTGGGGGGGTTTAGGGTGCTTGAGCTCATGCCTTTCCTTGAAAATAACTTGTGTATCTATAAGCAAAAGGTTAGATATGTTTTGCACAAGGGATTTCTGAGTTATAGGGTTATGGCTAGGTTGCTTGATTTTGAAGAAAAGTGAGAAATGTGGTGTTAAGGTAGAAGGTACAAGCATGTAGAGTGGTTAGGCACTTTAAACATGTTTTCTTCTAATCATTTATCTTGAGTATGGACAGAGATGACAAGTTATGAGCTAAAGGAGAGTTGACCTTTGCAAAAGCAATGCTTTATCAAAATGGAAATGGTAACTTTGTGCCATAAATGGAAAATCAACTTGGACAAAGCTTCAAACACTTGGATAATGACTCCAACAGTTGTGTAAACATTTAATTATTGAGTGATTATCAAGTTTGAATCCTGAAAAGCAAGATTTATGCAGCATGGTTTGAGATTTGCTCAAGTGTTCATCAAGAAAATGACCTATAATTCAAGTTTATGAGGTCATCTTCATCTCTTCGAAACTTCTAGCTCAAGCATGATCTCTTAAAGTTCTTGGAAATTTTGGAAATCTTTAAACATCCTCTACAACTTTCATGTTGGCCATTTTGACAAAATCATCTTGGAACTTGGTGAAAATTAGCCAAGAAGTTAGGTCAAAAATCTTCCTAAACTAGGTCAAATTTTTTATGTGTTTTAAGAAAAAGTGCATGAATTCATGAATTTATAACTCAAGATCCAAGAATTTCTAGGAATTGATAAGTAAATCTAATTTTTGGATCTCATCAAGATCTACAACTTTTATGTTGAAAGTTTTCCTTGAATCATTTTGCATCATGGTGAAAAAATGTCATGAAGTTATGAAATTAACATGTCTTGAAAAGTTTGACTTTTCAAAATGACTTTTGACTTTCTTGATTTCTTGATGATCAAGATTCTTATTTTTTAATTTCTTGATGAAATGTGATCTTTGAAACTCAAATTTGATCAAAAAGTCAAAGTTTGACTTTTTGGTACACAAATGTCTTTTCATCAGTTGACTGAATTTCAACCATCAATTAATTGATCTTGATAAATGTTTTGAGCCATGAAATTAGGTCAACAATTTGTATTTGAATCCTTTAGATTGTGCTTCAAGCCATTAGATCATGTATTAGGTCAAAAGTCCTTGATCAGTCAAATACAACCAAAACCCTAATTTTGACCATTTTGCCCTTTTGGTGAATTGAGCATTTTTCTTGGGGAATTATGATCCAAACTTGATAAATTGACACATATGACTTAAAAATGTTGATATGGTCAAAAATATTAAAGTTTGACTGTAGGTTGACCATAATTGACTTTTTACCCAATATAGTTGATTTTAGGTCATCTGGCTAATTGACTGAGCAATTTTGAGCTGCAAGATTTGAAACTTGACATGAGCATTCTTGAGGGTATAAAATGATCCATGAAAGTCATTTTAGGAATTAGAAGTCTAGTTATCCTTGTGAAAACTCAAACCCTAATTTGAGGCAGCCGTGTTGAGGAGATGGCTTGACCTAGTCAATACTTGTGCAAGCTTGAACCATTGAAGATCTTTGTGAGAAATGTCTTGAGAAAATAGAGGGAAAATTTTGGGGTACAACAATGATGCTTTTGATATGCGACATGTAATGGGTGTTGTACAGCGATCCCATGCGTAACCATTACCGTGCACCCTCAGTTAACATTAAATCTCTGCCCTTAGATTGGGATGAATGCTTTAGATCATTGCGTGCCCACTATAACACATAAGTCCATCCCCACCATATCTAAACGCGTCCATATTAGTTCTAGGCCTCTTATTCAATTTTAGGCTCAAGCCCATTACTATTCAAACCCCCTATTTTACTACTCAAGAATAATGTACACCCCCTGCGCGTTAATGGGTCTAGTATAAATTCTGGACTTGTGCCCCTCCTTTCCATGCCTCATATTTTACTACCATGTTGTAAAACGTATCCCCCAACCATTTGGACTCATAATTTATTTTAGTCCAAATGTATTTTCTAGTACACCCCGAGATTTTAGTCTTGCACCCCTTTTAATTAATTAATTAATTAATATAATTCTTTCAATATTTTCATTTAGTTTATTTTTCTTTTCTTTATTTAATATTTATTTAATTATCATATACCATATTCTTTAGCATTTGCATTAAATATAATTTTTGCATACTTATTAAATAATTATTAATTTTTTTATTAAAAATAGTTAACATATTTTTAATAATTAGAAAAAAATAGTTATTTATTAATTAAAAAAATTCTAAAAAATACTAACCCTGATTTTTATAATTGCATTAAACATTTTTTTCTCATTCAAATTTATTTTCTCATGTTGCATAACACCTCTAAAATAGCTAACCAACCAAATACTAACCCTTTTTCTACTAACATAATTAAATCAAGATATTTTCAAAAAGGATTGTGGACATATCTTTCATATTAACTATGAACTACGTCTACGATTCCTCTATTTTCAAACCTAGATTTGGTTCAAGGATTAATTCAAAATATTGTCACAATCCAAAAAAACTAACCAAACACTTCAAACTACAAATTAGGACTTTAATTCCTCATCAGAGGATACGTAGGCATGCAGCTTAAAAACCGAGGCGAGTTCCCCTAATTAAAAAACTAAAACCCCTTTTTTCTCAAATATATTAATGACCATTAAAACCCTATCATACCCTTTTAACCTAAACCTTGGGACTTCCTTGAGAACAAGGTAGATGAAGGGTGCCTAGCACCTTCCCTTCGTCTAAAGTGAATCAAGAACTTAGAATCTCTGTATCAATTTAGGGTTATTCCATTATTCACCCGTCATTAGGACAAAAAGTAGTGGTGGTGACTCGTTATTTTTTTCCAGTTACAACAAAATGCAGTAAAAGAGGCATACAAGTTTGAATATGATACAAAGTTAGACAAAGGGTGCCTAGTTCATGGCCTACTTGGCTTCCTAAAGGCTATGGGAACATTAAGATCATTATATTGTTTCTTAAGTTCTATAGGAACATCAAGGTCGGTATATATAGAATTAGGATTAAGAAGAGATTTACATGTCTGAGTCAGTTGACTTTCACTCGGTTCATATTCTTGGTTGAGCTGAGGAATAAGGTCTTCTACTACTTGATCACTGTTTCTTCTAACATAAATTTTTCCTTTCCAAATTGGATTTCCTTCCTTAAATCTTTTTTTTTTGTTTCATTATAAGGATCTTTATCTAGTGCATTTTGATTAATTTCAGAAAAAAAACATTTGTTTGATCTTTGTTTTGATTTGTTGCCTCAGATTCTGATTGATCCTTACTCATGGAAGGAGTAGGTTCATCTAATTTTTTTCAAGACATTTTCTTTAGGTGCAGATGTACATGGAACAAAATTATGTGATATATACACATCTTCTGAGATAATTAAATTTTCAAACAATTCAGGAGAATCTTCATTTGTTCCCCCCCCCCCCCCCCCTGAATATGATCATTACTGAAAAAAGGTTTGTTTTAAAAAAAAAGTAACATCCATTGTTACAAATATTTTCTTTGTATTAGGATCAAAACATTTATAACCTTTTTGAGAAGATAAATACACAATAAAAACACATTTGATTGCACGGGGTTTAAGTTTACCAAGATACTTGTGTTCGTGAACAAAAGTTATGCATCCAAATATTTTAAGTGGTAAATCAGATAGAACTGAAGCAATTGGAAAATATTTCAAGAAACTTTGCAAAGGAGTTTGAAATTTCAAAACATTGGATGGTGTAATAAGGTGGGAGAACTGACTTGGGGGTTTTGTGTTTTATCGCAATTGTTGTAGATAGCAAGAGTCGCCACCGACTTTTCTTTTATCCAAAAAAGGAAAGGGTGAAAAGAACATGAAAGACCTTTTGAGATATTTTCTTGAGTTCGGGGGGTACATTATGAAAAGGGAAGGTGTTACCACCCTTTTCATCCGTAGTTATCTACGGGCTCTTAGTTGCTAGCTCACTTTAAAATGCTTTATTTGAAATGTGTTTGTGATTGGTTTTGAAAGTATTTTTGAAAAGTGCCTTTGTTTAGGCGAACTTTGTAATGATTCTCGTCCCTATAATAATGCATACAAAGTGTTTACTTTTGAAAATATTTCATTTGAAAGTGTTTTTGAAAGTGCCTTTGCTTAGGAGGACTTTGTAATGACTCTCGTCTCTATAAGAATGCATACAAAGTGTTAACTTTTAAAAATATTTCATTTGAAAGTATTAGTGTGTTTTGAAAGATGTTTTGAAGATGATTGTGAGCAAGCAACTACGAGCGCTCTACCTACTCAAAAAGTATTAGTTCTTTTTCTCCTGCTTTAGATGTTTCTATCTTACCATTGATTGGTAAGAAGCCATATCATTGGATATGAAGGGATGGGCGTGGGTCATTGTATAGTCATAGAAGGCAAAATTGTAGGATATCTTAGCAATTTTCCGTAAGGGACTAAGATAGTTTACGAAGGCAACATCGAAGGGTTATCGAGGGACTACGATCTTGTATTTGAGGGTCTTTGCTAAAGCATCCCACATTTGAGGGACATGACTATTTTTATCCGAGGCAACAAGTGTGGGTTACCCTAGAGGTGTGAGTGTGCAAAGTGTTTTGCTTTCATGCATTTTTATCTTGAATTAGGGTTATCTAGTTGTTGATTTTAAGTCTTTCCATACAAACCCTAATTACTAGCAATTATATTGAAAGCGATAAATTGCACAAACTTAAAGTCCTGCGCTATTACATCATTTAGGGGATGGGGATACAAATTTATAAATGGGGAATGAAAGTAAATAAATCCTAATTACTATTACAACCATATTGAATAATGAATAAAAATACAAATATGTAAAGATAATGTAAAAAAAAGTAAAACTGTTTTTAAAAAAAAATTATGTATTGACACATGAGCTTATGCATTGATACGAAAAATTTTATGCATTGGCTCATATCTGTTTCATATTGGCTCATATCTGTTTTGTATTGGCTCATATCTGTTTTGTATTGGCTCATATCTGTTTCGTATTGGCTCATATTTGTTTTGTATCGGCTCATATATGTTTTGTATCGACACATACACTTATGCATCGATACATATCATTTCTTGCTCCTGGAAAATGAAAATTAACTCTGTATGAGTCGACGTATTCGCATTTCATATAGACTCATACAATAGTTCATATTGATGTATAATGGTATGTGTCGGCTCATAACCTGTTTTGGATATAATATATGTGGACTCATAGTGTTTCGTATCGACTCATACTGCTGTTTTTTGCCTCTAACATTGTTCTGCTGCATATATGAGTCAATTCTCAACACATGGTCAGAGAAAATGAAAAGCAAGCATATGGTTAGCTTCAAGGGAAATAATATTTACATTTTATCTTCACAAATGGACCACTAATGATGCTTGTATGAAGAGTCCAAAGTTAAGAAAACTTACCTTGAAACTAAAATTTGTGCTTTGAGTTTGAGTTGTTGTATTGTCTTGGAGAAGTCAAGTTGGAGGTGGTTGTTTTTGAGTTTGGAAAATAGTGATATTACAGAAGTTGTTCTTAAGTTTGAACAATTTCTATATGATGTATGTGGAGTGTTTGGATGGTTAGTTTGGACATAACTTGCAAGATGTGAGAGGTTCAAAGACTTGGAATTCAAAGCTCAAGAGTGGAGGTTTTATGGACAGTTATGGCTTTTTGAGAGTATGAGATTTTGAGGGCTTGTCTACACAACAAAAACTTATGGCCCTTTAGCTTGCAAATGTCCTCTCTATTTATAAAGAAGGTTTGAGAGGATGAGAGAGTTTGTTTCATAAGCTGTCAAAATTTTGGTTTGGTTGAGATGAAACAACCAAGTTATGTGAAATTTGATGTCCCGATGCATGGTACAAAAGGGATATAAAGTGGCTAGGAGCTTTTTAGGCATGTTGCTTCTTGCTTTGACATTGTTTATACAGGAAAAAACAGTTGAGAGGCTCAAGGAGAGCTAACTTTATATAAATCATGCTTTATGTGAATGGCAATGGTGCCTTTGTGCCATAAATGGAATAATGCAATGGACAATACTTGAATCACTTGGATAATGGTTCAATCAATTGTGTAAACATATCTGATTATGGATATATTTGTAAGTCAAAAGGTCTGCAAAGCAAGATTATTCAGCATGGCATAAGGATTTTGTTATATGTTCTTCAACAAAATGACTTACAATTCAAGAATGGATGCCAAACTTCAGGCCCTTGAATCTCCTAGCTCAAGTATGATAAATTCAAGTTCTTGGATGTTTTGGAAAGCTTGAAACATCCTCTATATCTTTCATGTTGGCCATTTTGACAAAATTATCTTAGAACTATGTGAAAAAATTCCAAGAAGTTGGGATAAAATCCTGACCAAAATCTGTTGAAAATTTCTCTAAGTGTTAGATGAAAATATCATGACGTCAGGAATTTATAACTAAAAATCCAAGCACGTCTAGGGCTGGATCAGTAAATCAAAGTTATAGATCTCATCAAGATCTACAACTTTTATGTTTAAAGTTTTCTTTGAATCATCTTGCATCTTGGTGAAAGATCGGCATGAAGTTATGAAATTATCATGTATGAAAACACTTAGAAAAATTTCTAAGTCTTGAAAAGTTTGACTTTTCAAATTGAATTTTGACTTTCTTGATTTCTTAATGATCAGGCTTGATATTCTTGAATGTCTTGATGAATTTTGATCTTTGAAACTTAATGTTGACCATAAAGTCAAAGTTTGACTTTTGGTGTATTAGTTGACTTTTTCATTAGTTGACCAAATTTCATCTATCAATCCAATGATCTTAAGAAATGTTTTGAGCCATGAAATTGTGTCAAAATGATGTCCTTTAATCCTTGATATCATTTTTCAAACCAATAAGTCATGTATTAAGTCAAAAGTCAAGAATCAATCATTCTCAGTCAAAACCCTAATTTGTGGTCTTAGTGTTTCAGAGATGGTTGGACCTAGTCCACACTTGTACAAGCTTGAGCTATTGAAGATCTTGTGAAAAATTTCTTAAGAAAAGAGAGGGCAAAATTTGGGGTACAACAGCTGCCCCTGTTCAATCTTCTTAAACCTCAAGAGTTAGATTGGCGGGTCCGCCATTCGTGACTTGAAGGTGGAAGATGATTGAACACTAGAGTGCCCAGAAATTTGAACTTGATGATGTGTTACTTGATTATGTTAGGAATGGGCTTAAAGATGCCATTTGGAGAAGTGATAAATAATTTGTCAGAGATGGGCTTATAGATGCCATCCAAAGTGACTGTTGATTGAGATTGGAAGAAGCATCTGAATAAATATTTGGTCGATTTATACTGAAACAACAGGTATAAGAAGTATCACAATAAAACTTTGGTCGATTGAATCTGAATGATATGCTGGAATGGACCCGTGTTAAGCCGTGTCCGGAAATGTATTAGAAGGAACCTGTGATGAGCCCGTGTGAAGCTGCATTTGGGAATATATGAGAAGGAGCTTGGGTAGGGCTGCTTCGGGATGAGTCCGTGTGAAATTGCATTTGGAAATATATGAGAAGGAGCCTGGGTATGGCTTCTTCTGGATGAGTCTGTGTGAAACTGCATATGGAAATATATGAGAAGGAGCCTGGGTAGGGCTGCTTTGGGATGAGTCCGTGTGAAACTGCATCTAGAAATATATGAGAAGGAGCCTAGGTAGGGCTGCTTTGGGATGAGTCTGTGTGAAATTGCATATGGAAATTCATGAGAAGAAGCCTGTGTAAGATCACTTCATGATGAGCCCGTGTGAAGCTGCATCTAGAAATTTGAAAGAACCCGTGTAAGATTACTTCATGATGAGCCCGTGCGAAGCTGCATCTGGAAATTGGAAGGAATCCGTGTAAGATTGCTTCCTGATGAGCCCGTGTGAAGCTGCGTCTGGAAATTGGGTGGAACCCGTGTAAGATTTCTTCATGGTGAGCCCGTGTGAAGCTGCATCTGGAAATTGGAAGGAACTCGTGTAAGATTTCTTTATGATGAGCCTGTGTGAAGCTATATCTGGAAATTGGAAGGAAGCCGTGTAAGATTTCTTCATGATGAGCCCGTGTGAAGTTGCATCTGGAAATTGGAAGGAACTCGTATAAGATTGCTTCAGCTGGTTGTGTAGATAGTTTCTCAGTCTTGTTTCAGAAACTAATCTTGGACCTGTTGAAAATTGTTGATGATAATTATCTATTGATTGATCTTTCCTGAAAAGGTAAAGAGTTAGTTGTATGAAATGCATTGCGTAATGATGTTCTCAAAATAAATGGGATTGTGCTATATGCGTTTCGTATGCACATGTTATGATGTATGAACGTGAAATGTTATTGAAGTGCATCTTTGTCTAGGAAAATAAATCCCTGACTACTGCTGGGGAGTTTTGGGGAGCTAAATCCTGGACTATTGCTGGAGATGAAGAGTATGTGTATCTTCAACCTTGTTTAGAATGCTTCTGCTGGGGATTCCTGTTTGCTGTTTGAGGAAACTCTGCGGGGAATGTTAATTTCTGTTTGGGGAATAGAGTTCAGGAGTTTTAGTTGTCCATTGCTCTACTTGGGAGTTACTTCTTCACTGGGGAGAATAAAAGTTAGTTATTATCTGGTTGAAATCCAGGATTCGCGGCAAGTTGTTGGGGAAGATGAAATTAACTATTATCTGGTCAGATTCTGGGCTTTGCAGAAAATTAAAGTTAAACTGTTATCTGGTCAGATTCCAGGCTTCGCAGCAACTTAGATGAAATTAATTGTTATCTGGTCGGATTCTAGGCTTCGCAGAAAATTGAAGTTAAACTGTTATCTGGTCGGATTCCAGGCTTCGCAGAAACTTAGATGAAATTAACTGTTATCTGGTCGGATTCCAGGCTTCCTAGAAAATTGAAGTTAAACTGTTATCTACTCGGATTCCAGGCTTTGCAGCAACTTAGATAAAATTAACTGTTATCTGTTCGAATTCCAGGCTTCGCAGAAAATTGAAGTTAAATTGTTATTTGGTCGAATTCCAGGCTTTGCATCAACTTTCTGGAGATAGTATCAACTTCGCTGGGGAAAAGGAATTTTGTCAGTTGATCTGTAGTAGTGTGAGGAATAAACTCAAACTGGGGAGATTGTAATCTGTTGGGGAAATAAACCCCGTTGAGGAAAGTATCTTGATGATCTTACTGGAGAAATGAATTCGTCTGGGGAAGAAATTTTTACAAGGTTTCTTTTCCAGTTTTGGAAGACTAAACTCGGCTGGGGAATATCAGAATAAATCCAAGCCTTGATTGTATCTGAGGATGTATTGAATGAGTATTAGAATGACATCCATATCTGGATCGTATCTGAACTGTATCTACAGGAGAGTCTGGAATAAATGTCAGAATAAATATGTATTTAGATTGTATCTGCATTATATCTAGAAGATGATAAACTGCCGGTAATTTCCATCTGCTTGGGAACTGGCATGATATGTGCGTTCATTGGGAGAAGATCAAACTCCTCTATCCGCTGGTGAGTTTGACTATGTCATCGGCTAGAGGATGCCCCACGTTTTTTTTTTAAATATGTTTCTGTGCTTGTCGGGGATAACCTTGTGGGGGATTGTACCCTTATCCATGAAGATTATTCTGCGGGGATAACCTTATAGAGGTGGCTCTGGAGAATTCACCGGGCATCACCTTATGAAAGGGACTTTGTAGGGATTTTTCATTGTCCATAGTAGTACTTCTAGAAAAATGTTTGCTTGGTCATACGTGACCCTTTACTGGAATTCATATTATTATAAAACCCTTTTATTTTCTAAAAATGCATTTTTAAAACTTCAAGAAAAACATAAGCTTTGCATTGTTTGAATACCGCTGTTTGCATATGTCCTAATTGTTTGACAACGGAGAAGTTCTCACGGCGAATATCCGCTCAGGATTTATAGTAAGCCTTACAAGAGTCAGGATACCTTTTGTAACAGTATGCTTTTGAACTAACCCATGCTTTAATTATGACTTTTAAAGGGTTGTAGCATGGCCTGGTTCACGGTTCATGAAACAAAGGATAAGGCTGATATTTTATTTGTACCCAACCCAATCTCCATGATGTTCTTCATTCATATGCTCAGTTAATTATGAGTTTTGGTTCCAATAGAGTTTGGAATTATAAAATTTATCATTTGATGATGGTTTAGAGACCAAAAGTTCATTTGAGAAGGAAGTCATTGTGACATTTTTCTTTTGTTGAAGATTTGTAGTAACCTCTTTTTGACCTTATTATCCCAAATTTTTGCCTGAACTTTTTTGAGATTACAGTCAGTGGGATGCCCTAGTTTTTCTTAAGTCTCCTTCATAGGTTTTGACTTAGCGGGCTTTTCTTTTGAGAGATAATGACTGCCTGTTTTAATGACTACGGGGAAACCATTACCGTCTTTTAATTTAGAAGAGAATCTTCAACATTATTTGCCGTGTTTGAAGATAGAGCTTGAATTTGAATGTGTATTTGAATTAACTGAGAAAACTACCCTGCCCCAGGTTATGATTAAAGGTTTCAATTTGTGTAAAAAAGAAAACTCATACTTCTTAAGCTCAAAGGGGTTGACTAGGGATTATCTTCCTTATAACTCCATTATTTAGGATTTGAAGCAACGCATGTACATTGTCATCAAGGTCTATTCAAAAGCATATTGTATAAGGATATGGTATTGTTTTTGTCATCCTCCCTCTAAGGCTTATGGCTTATAATCGAGAGTTGAATATTATACAAAAAAGGAGTAAAAGCATAATTTGACTATAGTGAAAACGAATGGATTAACTCGAGACAAACATATGCAATGCATTAATGAAACAAAGTTTGACATAATAGATAAGTGTTCGAACAAACAAAATAAACTACAATTGAAAATTCAAAATGAACTGGACGCTCTCAATGATTTGGCATGTGAGCAGTGATCATGTTGGGAGTCTCAGGAGGGCCGAATTCAATCTCCTTGGCGTCAATCATATTTTGAATATTGTATTTCAGTGCCATACAATCGTTAGTATCATGCCCAGGACTTCTATAATGATAGGCACATCTTGCATCCGGATTGTAGTTAGGAGAAGAAGTTTTGGGGTTTGGATGAGGTTCTATCAATGTAATCAGATTCATCCTCAACACATGTTGTAATGCCTGAGACAGTGGTATGTTGATTTTGGTAAACTGTCTCTTGGGCTCGTCTTGCCTTCGCTGATTTCCCCATTGTTGTTGTCGTACTGATGCAGGATTAGAGATCAGAACTGCCCCAACAGATTGGTCTTGGTTATTCTTGTTACATACCCTTCTGGCCGTACACATCATTGGACTCTTTCTTCCCATTGTATGGCTTCTTCTAAGTATCGTAAAATGCAGCCACTTGGATCTTTCCGCTTCTGATTCCATTTACAACTCGTTCCCCAGTTAGAATCATCTCAGTGAACCCGACCAAAGAGCTTCCATTTAGGTGATTGAAGAAAGGTCCTATCAAAGTTCCCATAAAGATATCAACTAGCTCCCTGTCGGTTAGGGGTGGCTGCACCCTTCCATCCAGGTCTCTCCACTTTTGGGCATATTCTTTGAAGCCCTCATTGGAACCCATGGCCATTCCTTGCAATTGCACTCTAGTTGGCGCCAGATCAGCATTGTATTGATATTGACGGTAGAAGGCGGTGGCCAAGTCCTCTCAGGTATGGATGTTGGAACCTTCTAACTGGTAAAACCACTCCAATTGAGTCCCAGACATACTTTCTTGAAAAAAAATGCACCCACAGCTTCTTATCAATGGTATGCGGTTGAATTTTACGGACGTAACATATAAAGTGAAGCTTTGGGCACGAGACACCATCGTACTTGGAAAAAACTGGAATCTTGAACTTTTGGGGGATCGCTACCCTAGGAACCAAACCTAAATCACCAAAATCTAGGCCAGGCACAACTTGAATTTCCATAGCCTTCAATTTGTCTTCCAGTTGCTTATACTTGTCTTTAGTCGGTGGATATTGTTCGTCAAAATAGTCCTCATCCTCAGATATTGGATTGTTACCACCCCTAGCACGAGTGCTTCTTGCATCTTCATCCTGATTCTCATCCTCCTCAAAGGAGTCTTCTACCACATGAACTTGTTGGATGGGGCCCTTGAATCTCTTCCCCATGTTGATCACGACCTTCTTCTTGGTCTTTTTCTTTGTTACCAGAAATGCCATCAGTTCTTGCTACCTCTTTGCTAAGTTAAGCAAAGTTTCTTGAAACTGAGTGTTTTGTGTCTACAAGTCCTTCACAGTATGTTCGAGATCCATCTTGTACTAAAATAAACAGTATAAAGACGAGGAAACCTGTGTCGAAGACATGCTTATTTTATGATGCATGTAATGTGAATGCAAATGTTTTCAAGGACCTCGCGGGGTAAACACAAGAAAATGTCAGAAGTTGAACTTTGATTACAATTTTGAAGAGCTTCATATCGTTGAATTCCCTTCTATGAGAATCAAGCTCACCATGTCAAATGGGTTAACTCATTTTGATCTTTGGCAGCATTTGGTTAGAGGAAAATAAATCCTCTTTCCCCTTGATAGATGTTTGGTTCAATATAACCCTGCATCACAAACCCTTCAGATCCTTGAAATGGTTATTAAAAAATGTTATGGTATGTTGTCATGACGTTATGTGCAAGTAAACATATACAAGCAAAAGCAGACAAGTCCTTAAGTTTAGGCTTGCATGAGGTTTCATAGGTAAGTACCCTCTTGAAGTTTAGTTGGTTCAACCTATCCTAGAAATTAATCGGGTTCTAGAGAATCTCAATATCATTGATCTTTCTTCATCAGGAATTATTTCAGTGCAAGCCTCTTTATTGGAAACCAAAATATCCCGAAAGTATAATCTCAATAAGCGTAGTATCGAGTATCAACCAAGTTTGGACTGCACCAAAGTCGACTACCTCACTACTTCCTAATGGCCAAGTTGTTCAATTAAAGGTTCTAAGGTCAGTTAGTGCTTCATGATACCACACAGCGGCCCCGTATTCTCCTTGATTGGACTCAAGGGCTACCGGTACCAAAAAATGTGTCACACTAACGTAGCAATCGCTTCAACCATGTCGGTATACCCTGCACAGTCTCTACGATCTATTGCTACTTACCTAATAATGTTCCCTGATCCGGATAGAGGATCAATACAAAACCCAAACAAGGACCCAAAATGTAAAGCAAACAAGTCAAACAAATGAAATATTTTTAAAAGTGATCTAGTCTCTAAGGTAACCCCACTTTTAAGTCATACATTCCCCAATAGAGTCGCCAGTTCTGTAATACGGTGGGAAAAATGACTTGGGTGTTTTTTGTTTTATCGCAATTGTTGAGAATAGCAAGAGTCGCCACAGACTTTTATTTTATCCAATAAAGGAAATGGTGAAAAGAACAGGAAAGACCTTTTGAGATATTTTCTTTAGTTCGGGGGGTAGGTTATGAAAAGGGAAGGTGTTACCACCCTTTTCATCTGTAGTTATCTACGGGCTCTTAGTTTCTAGCTCACTTTAAAATGCTTTGTTTGAAATGTGTTTGTGATTGGTTTTGAAAGTATTTTTGAAAAGTGCCTTCATTTAGGTGAACTTTGTAATGATTCTCGTCTCTATAAGAATGCATACTAAGTGTTAACTTTTGAAAATATTTCATTTTAAAGTGTTTTTGAAAGTGCCTTTGCTTAGGCAAACTTTGTAATGATTCTCGTCTCTATAATAATGCATACAAAGTGTTGAATTTAAAAAATATTTCATTTGAAAATGTTGGTGTGTTTTGAAAAATATTTCAACTATGAGCATTCTACCTACTAAAAAAGTCTTAGTTCTTTTCCTCCTCCTTTAGATGTTTCTATCTTACCATTGATTTGTAAGAAGCCCTATCATTGGATATGAAGGGACGGGTGTGGGTCATCGTATAATCATAGAAGGAAACATTGTAGGATATCTTAGCAATTTGTCGTAAGGGACTAAGATAGTTTACAAAGGCAACATCGAAGGGTCATCGAGGGACTACGATCTTGTATTTGAGGGTCTTTGCTAAAGCATCCCACGTTCGAGGGACATGACTATTTTTATCCAAGGCAACAAGTGTGGGTTACCCTAGAGGTGCGAATGTGCAAAGTGTTTTGTTTCCATGCATTTTTGTCTTGAATTAGGGTTATCTAGTTGTTGATTTTAAGTCTTTCCATACAAACCCTAATTACTAGCAATTATATTGAAAGTGATAAATTGCAGAAATTTAAAGTCCTATGTTATTACATCATTTAGGGGATGGGGATACAAATTTAGAAATGGGGAATGAAAGTAAATAAATCCTAATTACTATTACAACCATATTGAATAATGAATAACAATACAAATATGTAAAGATAATGTAAAAAAAATGAAAATTGTTTTTTTTTTATAAAAATTTATGTATTGACACATGAACTTATGCATTGATAATAAAAAAATTTATGCATTAGCTCATATCTGTTTCATATTGGCTCATATATATTTTGTATTGGCTCATATATGTTTCGTATTGGCTCATATCTGTTTCGTATTGGCTCATATATGTTTCGTATCGGCTCATATCTATTTTGTATCGACACATACACTTATGCATCGACACATATCATTTCTTGCTCCTGGAAAATGAAAATTAACTCAGTATGAGTTGACGCATTTGCATTTCGTATCGACTTATACAGCAGTTCATATAGATGCATAATGGTTTGCATCGGCTTATAACTTCTTTTGGACATAATATGTGTCAACTCATAGTGTTTTGTATCAACTCATACTGTTGTTTTTTGCCTCTAACATTGTTTTGTTGCATATATGAGTCAATTCTCAACACATGGTCAGAGAAAATGAAAAGCAAGCATATGGTTAACTTCAAGGGAAATAATATTTACATTTTATATTCAAAAATGGACCACTAATGATGCTTGTATGAAGAGTCCAAAGTTAAGAAAACTTACATTGAAACTGAAATTTGTGCTTTGAGTTTGAGTTGTTATATTGTCTTCGAAAATTCAAGTTGGAGGTGGTTGTTTTTGAGTTTGGAAAATAGTGATATTACAGAAGTTGTTCTTGAGTTTGAACAACTTCTATATGATGTATGTGGAGTGTTTGGACGGTTTGTTTGGACATAACTTGCAAGGTGTAAGAGGTTCAAAGACTTTGACTTCAAAGCTCAAGAGTGGAGGTTTTGTGGACAGTTATGGATTTTTTAGAGTATGAGATTTTGAGGGCTTGTCTACACAACAAAAAGTTATGACCCTTTAGCTTGAAAATGGCCTCTCTATTTATAGTGAAGGGTTGAGAGGATGGGAGAGTTTGTTTCACAAGCTGTCAAAATTCTAGTTTGGTTGAGATGAAACAACCAAGTTATGTGAAATTTGATGTCCCAGTGCATGGTACAAAAGGGATCTAAAGTGGCTAGGAGCTTTTTAGGCATGTTGCTTCTTGTTTTGACATTGTGTGTGCAGAAAAAACAGTTTAGAGGCTCAAGGAGAGCCGACTTTGTATAAAGCATACTTTATGTGAATGGCAATGGTGCCTTTGTGCCATTAATGGAATGATGCAATGGACAATACTTGAATCACTTGGATAATGGTTCAATAAATTGTGTAAACATCTGATTATGGATAGATTTACAAGTCAAAAGGCCTGCAAAGCAAGATTATGCAGCATGGCATAAGGATTTTGTTATATGTTCTTCAACAAAATGACTTACAATTCAAGAATGGATGTCCAACTTCAGGCCCTTGAATCTCCTAGCTCAAGTATAATAAATTCATGCTCTTGGATGTTTTGGAAAGCTTAAAACATACTCTATAACTTTCAATTTGGCCATTTTGACAAAATTATCTTGGAACTTTATGAAAAAATGCCAAGAAGTTGGGATAAAATCCTGATCAAAATCTGTTGAAAATTTGAGTGTTAGATGAAAATGTCACAACGTCAGGAATTTATAACTCAAAATCCAAGAACTTCTAGGACTGGATCAGAAATGCAAAGTTATAGATCTCATCAAGATCTACAACTTTCATATTGAAAGTTTTCTTTGAATCATCTTGCATCTTGGTGAAAGATTGGCATGAAGTCATGAAATTATCATGTACGAAAACACTTAGAAAAAAATTCTAAGTCTTGAAAAGTTTGAATTTTCAAATTGACTTTTGACTTTCTTGATTTCTTGATGATCAAGCTTGATATTCTTGAATGTATTGATGAATTTTGATCTTTGAAACTTAATGTTGACCAAAAAGTCAAAGTTTGACTTTTGGTGTATCAGTTGACCAAATTTCATCTATCAATCCAATGATCATGAGAAATGTTTTGAGCCATAAATTTAGGTTAAATGATGTTCTTTAATCCTTGATATCATGTTTCAAACCAATAAGTTATGTATTAAGTCAAAAGTCAAGAATCAGTCATTCTCAGTCAAAACCCTAATTTGTGGTCTCAGTGTTTCAAAGATGGCTGGACCTAGTCCACACTTGTACAAGCTTAAGCTATTGAAGATCTTGTGAAAAATGACTTGAGAAAAGAGATGGAAAGTTTTGGGGTACAACAGCTGGCATACGGTTTATTAAATGTGCAGCTGTCAAGACAGCTTCTCCTTATAAATATTTAGGGACATTGGTAAAGAAGAGTAGTGCTCATGCAATTTCAAGAAGGTGCCGATTTTTCCTCTATGAAATTCCATTTTGTTGGGGTGAGTTAACACATGAACTTTTTTGCACAATTCCATTTTCAAGAAAAAAATGTCCAACAATTTTATGTAAAAATCCAGTACCATTGTCAGTTCTAAACGCTTATATTTGGGTGTTAAACTGTGTCTGCACCAATTTACAAAAGTTTTGAATTATTTGGCCTACCTTAGATTTTTCTTTCAACAAGTATACCCAAAAAAGTCTAGTTTGATCATCTGTGGAAGTAATTAACCATTTTTTATTAGATAAAGTACTTGTTCGATTAGGCCCCCAAACTTCACTATGAATCATTGAAAAAGGTTTTAAAGGTTTATAAGATTGAATTGGAAAAGAACTTCGATGATGTTTAGCAAACTCACAAACCTCACATTGAAGTGAAGAAATGTCTTGTTCAACAAAAAGTTTAGGAATGAACTTAAATATTTAAAACTAGGGTGGCCTAACCTTAAATGCCACAACATAATGTCATCCTTATTATTTGAAACAAAAAAGGATTTAACAGAAGAAAAGATTATTGGTCCAAATTGATGTTTGGTTTTTGGTTCATCTTCTAAGTAGTAGAGTCCACCACTTTCCTCAGTAGTGCCAATCACCCTCCCCGAGATCAAATCCTGAAATACACAATGAGTATCAAAGAAATGAGCTTGACAGTTTTTATTTGTGGTTAGCTTACTGATAGATAATAAGTTGCAAGACAAATTTGGGACATGTAACACATCTTGGATGGTTTTTAAGGGAGACAAAACAATAGAACCTTTTCCTTCCACGACTGAAAGAGAGCCATCGGCTATTTTAATTTTGGAATTTCCTACACATGGTTTATATGAAGAAAATAAATTGGATTCACTGGTCATATGATCAGTGGCTCTAGAATCAATGATCCATGTACAATTAGGAATGATACTAAGATGGGATGATTTTGGTAATTTACCTTTATGGGCTATGGAGCACGAAGATGTTTGAGACTCGGGGAGTTTGTATATTTGGTCTGTTGTTCCTTAGTGAATGGAAATGCATTTGGGAAAGCTCGTGGCTCTTGATTAGAAGCTGCTTGAAGTGCACAACCCTCACCCTTCTTTTTCCAATTAGGAGGCTTTCCATGAATTTTCCAACAAGTCTCACGTGTGTGATAATAACGTTCGCAGTGATCACACAAGATTTTACCATTTTTCTTACCATATTTCTTGTTGTCTTTATTGAAGTTGCTTATGACAAGGGCAGAACCATCAGTTGCTGAGTTTGACTTTTCCACCATTACTCTTTGTCTAGCCTCCTCCCTTCTGATTTCTGAAAAAGTTTCTCGGATAGTTGGTAGAAGATTATTTCGGAGAATTATACCTCTTATTTCATTGAGTTCCTTGTTGAGACCAACAAGAAAAATAAATACACAGTCGTTCTCATGCGTCTTAATAAACTGAACAGTGTCTTCAGTATACCTCCAGTTATAATCATAGAACTAATCCAACTATTACCAAAGGGCCATAAATTCATTATAGTAAGTAGTGACACTCATGTCATTATTCTTTAAATTCCATAACTTTTATTTTAGATCATAAATTTGAGAGAAACTTTTAGTATCAGAGTAAGACAGTTTTACAACATCCCAAACATCTTTTGTTGTAGGCAGATACATGTATGTTTTTCTCATACCTACCTCCATAGTATTAATAATCCAAGCAATAATAGAAGAGTTTTCAGATTTCTAAAACATGTAATTAGGATGTGTTGTTGCAGGCACCGGAACATCACCTGTAAGAAAACCCAACTTCCCTTTGCCTTCTAGAATAAGTCGAACAGTTTGGGACCATTCAGCGTAGTTTGAGTCATCCAGTTTCTAAACATTAACCTGAAGAGAGTTATTTTGACCTCTACCTCCTAGGTTACTGTAACCACCGTCAAATGGGTAACAATAACCGGATCCAAAAAAGGTTGTTGTTGGGATCACCTCTGCCATAACCGAATCAACAGTTAAAATTATTGTTTGTCATGAAACTGATCATTTCTGAAATGGTAAATCCACTTCCTCTGCCAAAATTGTTGGTGCCGCCAGAATTGACGTTGGCGCTGCCGCCTCCACGACCTCCGGGAGGAGATGGTGTTGGGTGGGGTCCACCATAGTTTAGATCGGTCAGGTCGGATAAAAGAACAGGTCATTAGAGAAATCTTTACAGTATCACCCTAGCCCTAACAGAGCTCATGATACCATGTAGAAAAGCATATGGGTGATAATTGTCTCTTTTATTATAAAGGAAAAAATGACTCCTTTTATAGGAGAGAAAATATAAAGTCAACTCCTTTATTTTAGTAGTGATATAATAACTCTTAAAAGTAATATAATGACTCTTAAATAAGAAAATAAATAATACTAAATAAGACATATTTCAAAGAAACATAATGACATCCATCATCATTTCATTAGAGGGCTTGTTAAAGAAAAGGTTATTACCCTATATCACATATCAACATAAAACCAACTTGCTGACATATATACCAAGGCATTAGAGTCTACTCAGTTTGAAAAATTAAGAAAGACCATAGGTTTGTATTTTGTTGAGAATCTCTAGAAATTAATGCTGAAATGGAATGTGGTTGTTGTGTCATTCTTTTGTCTCTCATAACCATCATGTCCAAGGCACGTGCACTAGATTTTATCTTGACCATTAGTATTCCTAATATGAATGTTATTTAAATTAACTTATACTCTTACATTATGCGTTTCAAGTCTCTCCAATAAGCATTCATATTCTCATAACTTCTCTCTACTCTCATTTCCCTAAACCTAAGCAAATCCTCTCATCTTCCTCTCAGAAAGTGTGAAATCATGGTTGGAACAAGGAAAGGAGCAAATACCTCTAGCAAATAAAATAAAACAATGAATAAATCCAAGAAGCCTACTATGGAAGACAAGCTGGTGATCAACATGCACTGTGTTAAAATTAAAGGAGTAGTTCTAGGAGGTAAGGCTGATGGTCCGACTGGAGGTCCTCCCACCATGGAACCATCAAAAGAGGTTAGAAAGAAGAAACTGAAGAAGGTTGGTGATCACACTTCAAGGGTTCTATTAACCATATTGGATCTTACATGACAAGGAAAATATGATGAAAGTAAAGTCTTTAAGTTCAACGATGTTCCTAGTAACCAGACTAACCCTGCAGATCAACCAGCAAAAGAGGTTCTTGATGTTGCTCCGCTTCAAATAATCATTCCAGACACAATTCAATGTAAGTTTTATAAAGCCAAATCCTCTAAAAATGTTATTGAAGATATGTCGGAGAATGTTGTTGACGTTTCCAAAACTAACACAAGACTCAAGATGTTCATTCTAAAAACCTAACCCAAAACCTAGATTCTCTTCATGCATGTGATAAACCTCCTATGGAAGATAACATATTGAAAATATGTTTAGTAAAAACGTTAGGAACCTCTTCCATTGGTGTTCCAGTTGTAGAAACCTTTATTAATGACATTCTTAATGATAAACATGTGGAGACTGAGGACTCTAGAGATGAAAAGTCTCTGGAAATTCAAGATGAAGTTGTTGAAAATGATGTCAACATTAATATTGACATCCATCATAATGATGTTGAATAATTTGTAGAAATAAATCCTGATAATGAAAATGGTAGTAAAGAATCTAGTGAGAAGACAGTCGTTGAAGAAGTGGAGAAAGAACCACTGGAAAAAGAGACTAAAACTGAAATGGATGTCCTCACAGAGGAAGAATTTTAAAAGGCTACTGCTGATGTAACCTAGTTAACTAATATGAGAAATCAAGATGTTGTTAATGATGTACCAGACAATTAGTCTGATATGTTAGGGACAAATTCTCCAACTCAGAAGGAAGATGGGTTCGTAACCCCTTAAAATCCTGTGGCACATAATGTTGAGAACATTGTGAGAAGAAACTTTGATGATATGTTGATGAAAATTAAGACCCTTTTTGTGAGAATGTTGAGGTTCATACAGATGAAGCTTATGTTAATCGTGTTAATAACAATACTAAAAAGACGAGGTTTGTAAAGAAAACCAAAATATAAGGCATATAAGAAGAAAGATACATGTAAGCCTAAGAATACTCATTCTGAGAAGGTATCTACTTATTTCGAGTAAAAGAAGACAACCAAAATGAAAGAAGTGTCTGGTAAGAAGAAGAAAGTTGTAGCAACCAGTGATAAGTTTGAAGGAAATAAGAAAACAACTCCTAAAAGAAAAATTGCTCCTATGGTGGGAGATGTTGAAGAAGATGTGGAAGATAATATGGATAACATTAAGGAACCCCCTCTGAAGAAGAATAATAAATTTTTTGGTGAAAAGAAGTTTCCCACAAATGTCCATATTTCTCCCTTGGACAATGTTTCTTTCCATTTTGAAGAGAGTATTCTGAAGTGGAAGCATGTGTATCACAAGAGGATAGCCCGAGAGGGAATTGTCTAAGGAAAATATGAAGAGATTTGTTGGAGGATGCTCAAATCATGAAAACATTGACAAGCCTTAGCCCCTACTATCCTAAACTTGTTAATGAGTTTATTGTTAATATTCCCAAAGACTTGAACAACGCTGGAATTAGAGATTACATAAAGGTGCATGTTCGAGGATGTTGTATCAGATTTTCTCCTACAATAATAATTGAGTACTTGGGAAGAAGCAAAATGATCAAGGATGCCAAGTTTCCTCCCTTGAAGATCATATCTCAAGAAATCATTAGTAGGGTTTATAAAGATTGTCCAAGTAAAGGCTTCCTTCCTACTACAATTTTGAGTGTGTATTCTATTATGAGAGTCTCCAACTAGGCTTCTACTAATCACAGTTCAGGTATTACTCCCTCTTTTTCTAGGTTGGTTTATCAAATAGGAACTAGGGATGCCTTTGATTTTGGTGAGTATGTGTTTGAACAAATCCTAAAGCAAGCTTAGTCCTTTGTTGTGAAATTACCCATTATGTTTCCATCCTATATATTTGGTGTTCTTATTAACCAAAAACCTAACATTTTGAGTAGTGAGGATGTTGCTGGTGTTAGTTCAAGTCCATTAAATTTTAGTTATCGTATGTTTGTTGGAAGTCATGTCTCTATGAGCATAAACCAAAAGGAAAGATGTGGAAAAATGTGTTCTACACATTGAGGAACATTCTCCTTTATTAAGAATTCAGACTACACTGAGTAAATATCGCACCAAATGAAGATTATTTCCTTTATTATTTGTTTATTTTATGCACTTTTTGAAATATGGAAAGATTTCTCAAATGAATAATTTTCAAGATTTAAAAAGAACAAATCAGATTGGTGGAGATTTACTATATCAAATATTACAAATCAAATTAATGGAGATTAATGTATTGCGCTTTTTGGATTTGCTTCATCCACATAAAATGTTCAAAACCCTAACGGGCCATGCAACTGAATTCTATTCTATTTAAGGATGAGTTATCCATGTAAAAAGACTTAGACCTTAAGACAACAAGCAATGTGTAGTTAGTTTACTAAGTCTTTTGTTTTTATTGTTTGCTTGTGTTATTAAACTCTATTTCCAAGTGTCATTCCTATATAGAGGAATAAAGTTGATTTTGAGTTGTAATTGGGTTCATCAGTCATACTATATTGTAATTGTCCAAACACTTGGGAAAATGCTTGAGAGAAAGTGAGAGGGGTCTCATATTTGTAGGGGAAATTCCGAGAAGAGAGTCATTCCACATGAGGGGGAGCATTGTGACTCACACTTGAGAGGGAGTGTTGAGAATCAAGTGTGAGGAAGAAGTCCCACATTGATTATAAAAAGGGAAGATTGAGCACTTATAAGTGAGAGAACCCACTCATCTAAAACCTTAAGGTGATAGATGAGTGGGTTCTCTCACTTATAAGTGCTCAATCTTCCATTTTTATAATCAATGTGGGACTTATTCCTCACACTTGATTCTCAACACTCCCCCTCAAGTGTGAGTCACAATGCTCCCCCTCGTGTGGAATGACTCTCTTCCACATACACTTGTACCACCGCTTGATACAAGTAAGCCGGTCCCTATCTCGAAACCAAAGGCTCATGATATCACTGTAGGGGCAATTCCGAGGAGAGAGCATTTTACTTGGGACACACCTTTATGAGAGACACACCACTTGTCCATCTAAAACCTTAAGGTGATAGATGAGTGGGTTCTCTCACTTATAAGTGCTCAATCTTCCCTTTTTATAATCAATGTGGGACTTCTTCCTCACACTTGATTCTCAATAATATTCATGGGGAGTCCTAAAAAACATTCACGGGTAGTATTAAGAAAAAAGACTTTGAACTAGAAGGGTTCAACTAAGACAAATTTCTACTTTTACAATTAAGAGTGGATTTCCTTTCTTGGGTTAATACCCTCCAGACGTAGGTGAATTTACACCAAATCGCGTTATCAATTCCTTGTGTCCTTTTACTTTACTCATATTTTATTTGTTACTATTTTAATCTTGTCATAAACATTCTTCCACACATTGTGTCTGACATCTTTCCAGTAGAAGCAAAAAAATTCAAATTACATTAAAATGTTACTTTAATCAATGTCATGTATCCTGCTAGTAGGGGTGGAAATAGGTTAGACTAGGCTAGGCTTTATAAGGCTTGAGCCTGGCCTAAGATAAACTTACAAGGCCTGAGTCTGGCCTATGGCTTACTATATGCTTATTTTTTTAGCCTAACCTGGCCTTTTTAAAAGTCTGGCCTGACCTGAAAGCCTATTTAAAAGTCTGTTTCTCATTAAGGTTTTCAATAAATCCATATTAGTTAAGAAGCCTTATATGTCGACCTATATATGCATATATAGGTCGACATATTTAGCATTTTTTTCTAATATATATATATATATATATATATATATATATATATATATATATATATATATATATATATATATATATATATATATATATTTCAACCTATTTAGACTATTTTTAATATATACAAAAAAATAGGTCGGCCTATAAGGCCTCATAGACTTTTTTAATAGCCTAAGTCTGGCCTATTTAATTAAATAGGCTTTTAAAAAAACCCAAGCCTGACCTTTTTAGTAAATAAGCCTGGTCTGGTCTGACCTCAAATAGGCTAGGCCATAGGTCCCTGTAGACCTGTCTAGCCTATTCTCACCCCTACCTGCTAGCTGCCATGTCTTGATTTTTGTCGCAACATTCATCTTATTATACAAAAATTTAATGTATTTTCGCCATATGTAGTCATCCACCATCTCTAAATCACTAGAAAACCAAAGATAAACAACGTGGGTGTAGATGGTGCTATATTAATTAAAATGGTTGAGTCCACCAGAAATAGTAGATACGCCTTAATTGAAAATTGAATGTGCACGTGAGCATCTACATCAATGACATCATCCTCTATAACACTCACAAATAACATGTGTTTGATAAACTCATCTTTGAAGAAGTTTAATCGTGCATGACCTATTATGATCTTTTCAACTTCATAAAGGGCTTTCTCCGGGTTTGTGCGAAGTAGCTCGACCAACAACACCACTCATTTATCTTTGGTAATAGTAGTATGACGAATGAGTTGTTAGTGGATGATGAAATACAAAAGTCATGACATGGCATTAAGTGTCATTATCATCCCAATGACCTATCACGTGCCAGAAAAATAATGAGAATAATTAGAAGAATACATAAAGCAAGAAGTAGACATAATACAATACATTTGAGATGTAAGATACCTTTCCCTACCAAATATCTCTGATCACGTGTTTCCCATAATAACACAATATTGATGTGTTATACGAACCTCTTGGATATACCTTTGACTAAATCGCCTGCATCTTAAGAAATTATGCCTCATGTGTGTCTACCTCAGGCTCTTGGTCCTCAGGGTAAGGTTATAACCTAAACGGTTCAACTCTATCAATGTGTATCTTTCATAAGCTGGCTAAAAATTTCAATACAATAAAGTTGCCATCGATATTTATTTGTTCCAAAAGGAACGAGAAACCATCGAGTAAAATCCGCTAAACAAATGGTCATCGCAACCAAGAAAAGGGTATGAAAGTCGGTTATGTAAGGGGAAGGTATTAACACCCCTCACATCTATCGTACTCGATGGGAACAATTTAGCTCGTGTGTATTTAAGTGTTTAGTGTGATACTTACAATCTTATTAAAGAAAGAAGAGAAAATAAAGGGTTTGTTTTTTGATTATTTTGAGTTCGCCAAGATAACTTGTGCCTACGTACTCCCTCGTGCAATGGGAAAGTCAGAACTCCGTAGTTCTTCTTGAAAAGAAAAGATTGTTTGTTGGTTGATTTTAAAGAGAAGAGTGCACAAGGGAACAAAAAGTTTGAATGAGGTTGAGTTGCTTTTATAAGACACGAGTGTTTGGCTCCAAGAATCAATTACCAAATTACCACTAATCCCAATCCTAAAACTCTATAAATAGAGCTCTCATTTCATTCAAATTTCAAGCTTTTGATAGCCAAATCCACATTGCTAAAATATCTCTCAATTCTCTCCATCTACCAAATTCACTCAAAGCTCCATTTTCAAAAAGTTAGTAAGCTTTGCATTGAAGCTTACTAATATTTGAGCTAAACCTTCATCCAAACACTTTTTCTCCATCAATTCTATACATCCAAGCTTGGTCAATTGATTCTTGTGGTTGAATTGAAGCAAATTCTTGAAGTTGTTTTGATAATTCTCTAGATCTACCTTTGGTAAGTTGGATAATTCATCTTTCACAATGTGATCTCTTGTTGATCTTTGGGTTTAATTCTTTGAGCATTATTTTGTGATTCTAATGGTGTTATTTTCTCATAATTTGATGGAATTTTCGTGCTCAATTGGATCCATGATCATAAGGTGTTTGATGGAAAGTTTGAACAAGAAATTGCCCTTTTAAAATGTTATTTTTGCTACTGTTACTGTGTGCAATCGATTTGCACTGTAGTGCAATCGATTGCACATAAGCAATTTCACGCAGATTTTTGAAAACTGTACTGTGTAAATCAATTTACACAATAGTTCAATCTATTTACAGAGGGACAAAATGTATTTTTTTCCTTTTTTTGGGGCAGCTTTGATCCAAAATGCTTTTTCTACTCACTTCTTTTGATTTTTGGTTTGGATTGCAATTTTAAATGTCCAATTTGTCTTTAAACTCAATGGACTTTGTGATGTAGATGAAGTTGGATAAATGTTCATCAATTCAAATCTACCTAAGAGTGAATTATTTAATTCATTTTTGGTGCTTTGGATTAATGATATGTTTAGTGTTTTAATCCATCTAGAGGAGTGGTTGAATTTAAAGATGAAAGAATTTTGAAATGGTGATCCAAATTAGCTTATCATTCCCCTCCCTCTTCATCTTATCCCTTTCTTTTTTTTAATTGTGCTACATGTTAAGGGATGGTGATCTCTATATAATTTATCCAAACATGAAGTACATAGATTGCTATTGACCGACCTCAAAATAGGTGTGACTTCTACATAAGTCCACTTACGATTGCTTAACATAACGCTAAATTTTATCCCGATTCGAATAAATAATCATTAGTGGCCCAAACTTATGATTGCAAGCCCAAGTATGTTAATTTGATCTCTTTGATCCAATAACCTTGAGATTCATTGTGTGGAGGCTTTGGTTCTACCAATCTTCTAATGGATCTACAACATCTTTGGTCAACGCGGATCACTTAAACATCGTTGATCATTACATGTTGCCTTGTGAGAATTCCAAAAATGGATGATATACTTGACAAAAAGCAAATGCAACTTGTTGTGTGGAGGCTTTGGTTCTACCAATCCTCTAATGAGTTCCAAATGCAAGTTTCAAGATGGTCATCCAACTAACCACTAATTACTAACAATTAACTTTACTTTACACTTTTATTTTCATGCTTTATGTACCATTTACTTTTGATATTTTACATTTCATGCTATTTTCATCTTTGCTCACTTGAGCATTTACTTTTATGTCATTTTTATTTTGCTCACTTGAGCTTTTCTTTCTTTTTAAAGACACCTAATAATCAACATGAACCATAAAAATCATTAATGATACTTGGACTACATGGTTACTATCCTTTGCATTATGGAGTGATGGACTTCTTGGACTTAGGATTAGAGACCTTGGCCTATCTTGGAGACTTTGTGACTTTATTTGATATTTTGTCTGGAGTTCTTGAGGTTTACCTCAAGACATTGGGTTGTTTGTTTGTTTTATGTGCAGGTTATTGAGATTACGATCTTTGTTTGTAATCTGGAATTCACTCGTATACAGCCGTTACTCTGCCCAATTTTTGCGAAGACTTAAAACACTTGAAGTTTGGTTCTCTCAAGAGGTCTAGTATATTTGCTTGCTTGGTTTCAATCCGAAGAATGGGAATTCTATATTGACTCATAATGTCAAGTATTGGCTTCTTGTTGGTTAGATGGTTCTTATCCCTAGATTTTACCTTATGCTTTAGGATAGCCTCTTCTTCTCCTCTCATCTTCTTTAATTTCAAAAATCTTCTCCCTCCTTTTAAAAAAAAACTCTTCTTATTTTGAAACTTGAAACATTTTCATAATAAACTTGGACTTAGGTCCATGCATCTTCGAAACATTTTCATAAATAAATTTCAATCAATTTAATAATACCTTGACCTTTTTTTGTGAGAAGACTAAAAGTCAATCAATATCATTTCAAACCATTTTGCCTCTTTGTCTTTTATCTTTAAACTTTTCTCAAAAGATTAGACTCTTGTCAATCCTTGTAGTGATGCAAACAACTATACTTCTACAATATGTAGTGAAGTGAGATATTTTCCACTTGGGTGTTGAGTGAGGCATTGTTGATTTTAAAATCCAAGCCATATCATCCACTTTGAGATGATGCAAATTCTCCTTTCTCATGATTGTGGGTAGTAAGTATGTTTTTCACACGGACAATTGCGATGATGTCTTATCTCATAAAATTAACCAACACACTTGTGTTTCAAATTTTTAAAAGAGGAACTACGTGACCCTGATCCCCTATTGCACGAAAGGTGGTACGTAGGCACTAAAGGTTCGCAACCGCGGCGGGTGCAAAAATCATAAAAATATTTCTTTTCTCACCTCCACCATCCATTTTATATACAACACATTTTTATATCCAAAATATACAGATTTTTCAAAGAGGTTCTTGTGGAGTACCATAGATGTTTAGGGTGATAATACCTTCCCTTTGCATAATCAACCCCCTTACCTTGAATCTTTCCCCCTCTTTTTGGGTTATTAGCTCTTTTCCCATTCCTTTGGAAACAATAAAGCGCGGTGGCGATTTTTATTTTGATTTGTATAAAGTCTAGTCAATCCAATGGCTTAGTCTTGCACATTTCTACCGCTACAGAAAAAATGGCGACTTCACTGGGAAAAGATTGACCTCTTGCTGGTCCATCCCTAAGTGGGTTAAACCTATCTTTGTTTATATCTGTATATGTGCTATTGTTGTTTATGTGTTATATTTTGTATATATGTTTGTCTGGATTTTCCTAGTTTACAAGATGCTTGGTGATTACTCATAAGTCCTATACCCGGACTTGGGCAAACTTTAAGATAGGACGAGCGGTATAGTCATGTTAAATTTGAGGGAGTAATCCCAAAAAAGGAGGCATGATATCCCCCACTCAGTGGAGGCCCCTTTGACTGTAGTGTCGTTTACCGAGTAATCGGGAAGACGTACTGCTTTTGACCTGGGAGCCTGCCGAAGCTGAGGACCGTAGATTACCTAACCCCTCTTGGCCTTTTAGGTGTAGTGCGGAAGCTATAACGGAGTAATCCGGAAGTAGTTGTCACGTGATACTACGCTCGGACGAGTCTTTCTTGAGAATATTACTAATTACCGAGTTAATCGGGAAGTTGGTAATATCCAAAGGAAGGATGTAGACTCTGAGAACCTCTTAGAACCTTGTTCGGCATGTGATAACTTTTTAGACCAATACCTTATGGGTAGTACCTTCGACCTCATGCTCGTGACGTTGAACCTATGAACCCTATAAGTGTGATCTTGTGTGTGATTGTTGCATCATGCATCCATGCACTCATAAGCATATTTTGAAGAAAACAATATTTTAAGGGATTTAAAGGTTGACTATTTGTGAATATCTCAGGTACTTTTAAACCATGGAATCTGGAAAGAGAAACAAAAGCCTTATTACTTGGATGTTTGCAATGTGTCTATAAATATTAAATCCCTTGAAATATTAAATAATAAAGTAAAAATAATCATGTGCATTGCATATCATGCATCATATTGCGCATATTTCTTGCATTTGTTATGCATATCCAGGTGCCTTACCCAGCTTCTTTACTTCATTCAGCAAGCTGACTCATCACTACAACACTCGGGCTAATTTCAAAAGGAAGATGGACAACTTAGAACAGGAGAATCGCGAGCTGCACGAAGAAGTTTCTGCTTTGAAGGCTGGCTTGGCCAACTTGACTACTTTGATGGAAGCTCTGGTGGTTGCTCAGAATCAGCCACTGAGTGTTCAACCTCAACCAACAAGGGCAAGTACTGAAGTTCTGACTGTTCCTGTATCCGCTACTCCGGCTGTTGTTCAAAACCGTATGCCTCAGGGTTATCCGTGGGGAATGCCAGAGAATTTTGCACCTGAAGGTTTCAATCTGGGTCCTCAAGATGCTCCAGTGGTTCCAAATGTTGTTACTCCTTCACCTCCTGTGGTGCATACTGTTCTTGCTGCACCTCCTTCGGTGAATTTGGTTTCGTTTGTTAATGAAGATATGTGTCGTCCTTTCCCTCCGCCGAGTGAAGACTTGGGTCTTTATGATATAATGGATGGTTTCCAAGAGCAGTTTGATAGAATGCAAAGAGAGATGAAGGCTCTTAGGGGAAAAGAGTTATTTGGGCAGAATGTGAATGAGATGTGTTTGGTCCCGAATGTTAAAGTACCTGCTAAGTTCAAGGTCCCGGAGTTTGAGAAGTACAAGGGCAACACTTGCCCTCGTGCTCATTTGGTGATGTATGTGAGAAGAATGTCTACCCACACTGATGATCAGCGTCTACTGGTTCATTTTTTCCAGGATAGTCTGACCGGTGCTACGTTGAAATGGTACATGAGTTTAGACAGCGTCAACATCCATACTTTTAATGATTTGGGAGAAGCATTCATTAAGCAATATAAGTACAATGTGGACATGGCACCTGACCGTGACCAGCTTAGGGCCATGGTTCAGAAAGACAGAGAATCGTTCAAAGAGTATGCACAGAGATGGCGCGAAGTGGCTGCACAAGTGATTCCTCCCATGGAAGAGAAGGAAATGACTAAAAATTTTCTGAAGACGCTAGGCGCTTTCTACTACGAAAGAATGGTAGCAAGTGCCCCAAGTGATTTCACAGAGATGGTGGGCATGGGTGTCCGTTTAGAGGAAGTTGTCCGTGAAGGTCGTTTATCTAAAGACGGGGACTCGTCAAATGGTGCTAAGAAGAATGGTAATAGTTCTTCCAAAAAGAAAGAGCAAGACTTATACGCTATACTTAGTGGTAGGCAAGGGAGATCTTATAATAGGAATCAACAAGTTGCTTCTGTGACTCCATTTGTCAACAAGACTCCGACTGTTGTTGCATATCAGGGGGCACCTCAACAAGGAAATCAAGGGCAATGTCATCAGAGGAAAATGAGCTTTGATCCAATTCCAATGACATACACAGAGCTGTATCCTTCTTTGTTGAAGAAGAATCTGGTTCAAACTCGAGCTCGACCAATTGTTCCTCAAAAACTGCCAAGAGGATATAAGGCTGACGCTTCATGTGCCTTTCATCAGGATGCTTCTGGGCACGATTTAGAAGATTGCTTTTCTTTGAAGGTCGAAGTTCAGAGGTTGGTCCGAAGCGGTATCTTATCGTTTAAGGACATTGGCCCTAATGTTCAAAATAATTCGTTAGCAGAGCATGAATGAATCTCTGTTGTTGATAGTTCCAAAGCTTTGTAAATGTTACCTTCAGCGCAAGTCCAGATAAGAGATTTATCTTAGTTTATTATCATTTTTACTGCTTTCTCATTTGTAATTTTTCTTGTTTATCATTTCACTGTTTCCATGTAAGAACTTGTTTGCATTTGAATGTTTAATCTTAATACAATGAGTATGTTTGTCTTGAAGAAATTCATTTGTTTCACTCGTATTTGTTTTCAATTTTAAATTGCTTTATGATACCAACTTGTTACCCATTCTCTTTCCTGGGCAGAGATTGGGAGGAGGATGATGATATTAAAACACAATTTTTTTGGTTGTATGCTTTTGGATAAAACCCTGTTGATGATGTACAGGCATTGTTTCAAATCCTCAAACACCGGAGATATAAGGGAGTGAAACCTTTGTTAACCCCTTTGAGCCTTGAAGTAGGAGTTTCTTTTTCTATTCAGAAAAAACCCTTATTTTTTTAACCCGTGGCAGGGTAGTGTTCAGGTAATTTGATTGAGTATTCAAATCTCATCAAGAGTGCGCATCTAAGGATATAATAATGGTTATCCTTTAAGAGGTTGAGGGAATTCAAAATCGAAATGTTTAACCTCCACATATCAGTAGCGTGCATCAAAAGAAGATGTTATCCCAATGGGTATCTCTCACATATCAGGGGATCAGCAGATGACGATACAACAATGATTATCTTTCATCTACCCAGAAATAGGGCAGTCACAATTCTTCCAACTAGTCACAAATGACTCAAAGTCACGCGACATGTTCAAAAAGGAAAAGAAAAAGATAACATGAATAAAAAAATTATGATGAAAAAGAAAGAGACAAAAAGCCCCGCTAAGTTGGAACTTGAAAAAACAAGTCGCTTAGGTAAAAGTCAGGGCATCCCGTTGCACTTCAAAGTCAAAATCAAAAGGAATTTGTCCCAAAGGCAAGGAAGAAATGGAAAGCCTAAAATGCGATAAAGGATTACAATGTGAAATCATTAGCAAAGAACAGAGTCGCGTGACAAGAAACCCAAAAGAAGCAGGAATGAGTGACTTGCACGTCCAAAGAAAACCTTGTTTGATTCCTCAACCATCTCGAAACTTCTTTTGAGAGATGAATGTTCGTGTCAAGTTAACTGAACTTAGGACTGAAGAACATCATGAAGGGGGATGGGAACCAAATATTTTTGAGCCTTAAATATTTTTTCTAAAACCGTGAACCAGGCCACGTTACAACCCTCAAAAGTCCTAATTGAAACAAGGTTTATTTTGAAAGCATACTCCAATGAAATAGTGTTTCCTGACTCCCATTAATTTTGATAAATTATTGTGATTGGTATCATATGTTTTTGTTATCTTTCACACAAAAAATCCATGTCGCATCCTGGCTAGTGATTCGTTCATAGGGTTTTGCGACATCTTTTCAAATAAAATCTTCAAGACTTACATAATTGTTGCATTAGATTTTTCATTCTTAGAATAAACATTTTCTGCTTGTAAAACAACTGCTTGATATCATGAAAGTTTACATTTGAGTATCAGCAAAAGGCATGTTGCCGGGAAGAGTTGTGGAGCAAAGAGGATGCATCATTCAGCCAATCTAGGGCAGTTATGTCAAGATTCAACAAATCTCTAGAAGTCATTTGATCATAAAGGTTATCCTGAAAGCATGCAGCCAAGGGCAAGTTATAAAAGTTACATGGATCAGCATGGTAATCTTGAGACACCAGATTGGTTTCCAAGGGCATATCCAGGTTTCGTCAAGATAGTTACTGTGTCTACCCCAAGCTGAGAACCTTCCTCAAGTTGTGTTATGATGTTGGGTTCATAATCCCATTTTTTTCCAGTCTTGCTGCAGACTTCTCCAACTGAGTGTGATTCTTTACCCATCCAGGTGGTGATCAAACGAAGATTAAAAAGAGCTATGAAGCATTTGCTCATTTGATGGAGTTCTTTCTCCCTTTTTATTGATATGGAATCTCTTGTAGAGCAGTGCTTTCTCTTGTTACGACATTATTGTTGTTATGTGCTTCCCAAGTAGCTAGACAAGGGCAGTATATTTTCTAAGAGGTGTTGAGACAACTGTCAAGTTTTTGGGTTTTCCCTCACCAAGTGTTGAGTTTGATTTAAAATCCCCATAATTTTGACTTCTTACTATAGTGTTAACTTCTTGGTTCCCCAGGAAGGTTCTCTCAAGTCATCTTGTTGGTATATGCATAATCTTTGTGTGTTTCTCGGATAGTTGAAGATGGTACCAGTGGGTGCAAGGTATAGTATTTGGTTTGTGATCCCATTATCCCCGACCAAGTCTTGGTTCACTTTTGATTTTGGGTTTGCATGGTGTGATACAGTGTGAGAACTGACTTGAGGTTTTGCGTTTTTTTTTTGCAAATGTTTCGGTTGAGCAAGAGTCGCCACCGACTTTTTATTTTATCCTAAGGAAAGGTTAAAAAGCACAGCAAAAACCTTTGAGATGTTTTCTTGGGTTCGGGGAGTAGATTATAGAAAGGGAAGGTATTAGCACCCTTTCTATCCATGTTTATCCATGGGCTCTTAGTTACTTGCTTAGATCACTTGCCTTGCATCTTCAATTGTTTGAAATGGTGCTTTCAATTGTTTGAAATGGTGCTTTGTGTGTGGGTTTGAAAATGTTTTGAAAAGAGGCCAATGTGGTGGCAACCTTTGTAATGACCCATGTTTGGATGTATACAAAGGTGTATGTCTTTTGAAAAGTTTTCAATGTTTTTGAAAGTTGTTTTGAAAGTGTTGTGGAAGGTGATTTTGAAAAGATAGGCAAGTGTTTTTGTTTTGCAAGTTGGCAAGTAACCAAGAGCTATCTACCCTATATTTCTCAAAGATCTTTCTTGTGTTTTTAACCCTTTTAACAATTTTGTTCCACCATTGTATTTGGTGGACAATCTTGTGTTAGGATGTGAACGGGACAGGCGCGGGTCATCGTTTAGACCATGATTGCAATGGTGCCAAGTGTCTTTGGGAAATTTTTCCTTTAAGGGACTTGATCATTTTTAGGCAACTTTTGAAAGCGTCATCGAGGGACTATGATCATTTAAATTGTTTTGTTTTGCCAAAGACACCTAACATGCAACATGGCCCATTTTTGAAGGCAACGAGTGGAGTAACCCTAGGGGTGCAAGTGTGATTGGTGTTGTCCATTTTCATGCTTTTATCTTGGAATTAGGTCAAACTATTTGGTTGATTTTTACATACAAAACCCTAATTCTATCATGGCATATTTAGAAAGCTTTTAAATGCGGAATTTAAAGGTCCTAAATTATTACAACACAAATTATGGGATGGGGGGTACAAATGTTCAAATGGGGATATTTTAGCAAGAAATTAAAACCTAAGCTATTACATCCAAATTGAATATACAAGTTATTTAATTGTACAATAATTAAATAAAATAAAATAAATATGCAAGATGAAAAAAAAAATATTTTTATATGTATGTAAAAGTATTTTTTATGTGTCAAATAAACAAAAATAAAAAGGATTAATTTTTTGGGTATTTTTATGTTTTTAGGGCAAACCCTAATTTACTAAATAAAAATGTGTTTATTATTTAATATATACAATATTTATTAATTATGTACAAAAAATAAATAAAAAGGAAGTATATTGTAAAAAAGTGATTTTTTAAGTTAAATATTAATAAAAATAAAAATGTATTATTTTTATGTTTTTTCCCTAAATATTCTAATAAATATAGATAAGTATTTATATTATTTACTAAATATATTAAATATGTACAAAAATAAAATATTTAATATTTACAAAAAAAATATATTTTTTAGAAAATGTTTTCAAAAGATAAAATAAAATAAAATCAGAGAATAGAATGTATTTTGTATTTATTTTGGTATTTTAAATAAGAGTATATTTATGTTTATTTACATATAAAACTAAATGAAACAAAATAAATATCAAATAAAATGCAAAAAAATGTGAGGAAAATATTTTTAATATTTTTTATGCTTTGACAAAAATAAACAAGTCAGAAACAAAAATCAAAAGTCAAAAATAATAAAAATAAAACACAATGGGCCAAGGGGGTGCAAGTGTGGAAAAGTGGTGCAAAAAGGAAAACAAAACTCAGGCCCAGCCCAAGTCTATCTTCTTCAACCTCCAGCCAGTTTGTCAAAAAACGCGCGTTTCTCCTACTGATTCAAACATCCTGATTCTTGGACTTTCAAGCAAAACTCATAACACCAAAAATGTAGAGCATCAAGAGACGAATCCAGACATATAAAGAACTTGACTTAACTCTAAGAAATGAAAGAGAATTTCTTCATCCCTAATTCCTGACCTAAGTTTTTTCTAATGTTCAGGTTCCAAATTCTCTCAGTACACACAACATAAATGCAAAGTAATTATATGTGTAGCTTCAGGGCCATGAGTAGAGTATTTTTCATTCATAAACCTAAGGCTAACTCTTCCTAGATTGAGAGATAGAATTCCAAAGTTTTACCTGTTTTAGCTTGATATGTGTATGACAATGGAGGTACTTTCAAGGCAATGTGAGGACTTGTACAGCTTGCTTGAAGTTCAGGGATGCTTCTCCAACCTTTAGCTTGCTTTGAAACTAAATGAGTCGAGCTATAGAAGTCAACCTGCAAAACAGAAAAAGTGAAAATGGTGAAGTTGGTTAGAGGTGTTACAGTCTTTAGCTAGGGCTTGGGATAGTTTCAATGGATGGTAGGGAGTGTGTATGAACCAGCTTTGGCCAAAATGCACGAGCAAACTGAGTTGTGCAACTCAATCTGCAGGGATGCCCTGTTTTGTGCAGCAAAATGGTGTTTTGATGTTTAAGGAGGTATTGAAGGTAGTTGGCTCGTGTTTCAGGTCAGTTGAGGAGTATGGAATGTGTTCACAATGTTTGCTTAGGCTTGTTCTTGCAGCAATGAGAGTTTTGATCAGTTATGCAATGTTTCTTCTATCTTAAGCAAAAAATGACAAGTTGGTTTCTAGGCTAACACAGGCCCCTCAAGTATGCTGCACCAATCACCCTTGATCAGTGGACTTTGCTCATGAACTTGTGCCTCAAAGATCTGCATTGTACCTCATAGATTGTAAACTTGACATAAAGTTCACCTTTTCAAAAATGGCTAAAGTACTTTTTCTAATTATGGATTAAATTGGCATGTAATGGTTAAACACATAAGATAAGGCTTGAACACAAAGGATTTGCATTAAATTATTGAGTGTGGATGAGATAAAAGGCCTGTAATGTAGCTTGCACATGCTGAGTTCAAAAATGCAAAGTTATGAACATGGAAATGGCTCATGAACAAAGTGACTTTTGCCCATATTGCCAAATTCGATTCTCCCTAACCACAAGGGTGTTTGAGAAGTTCTTGGACATTTTGGAAAGATTGGAATGTGTGCTACAATCCATCTTTGTAATGCAAATTGAAATTCCAAGTGGAAGCATGTGAAAAGTGGCCATGAAGTTAGGCAAAAATCCTGCCTAGAATAGGTCAAAAATTTTCTAAGTTAAGAATGTTTTGCACCCTTGTCTCAAAAACCATAACTTGAGCTACAAGCTTCTTTTGAGGAAACTTTGTGAATAAAAGTTGTAGATTTTGCAATGGACTACAACTTTCATGTTTTGAGTTTTGTTTTAATCCAAATGCATCTTGATGAAAAAATGGGACAAAGTTAGGAAAAAATTAGGGATTTTCATAACTTAGAAAAATTCTGTTATGAAAATTCTTCATTTCAAACCCTAATTTGTGATTTTTGATTTCTTGATGAACAAGTTTCATGATTTGACATGTTTTGATGAAAAATGAATCTTGACACTTGATTTTGACCAAAAAGTCAAAGTTTGACTTTTCAGTATACAGTCAAATTTGGCTCAGTTGACTGGAAAATTCATCTGTCAATCTTGTGTATTTGGGATCTTTTGAACTTGTTGAACATGTCAAGACAATTCCATTGAGTCCTTGAGTCCATATGTGAGCTTGGTTTGCCATTGGTTAGGTCAAACAGTCAAAAATTGCCTTTGTGCAATCAAAACCCTAAAAATGACCATTTTGCCCTTTTGATGATCTGATCAAATTTCTTGTGGAATTGTGATCCAAACTTGATCAAATGGTCCATATGAGTTCATAATGTTGATGTGGGTCAAAAATCATGAGGTTTGACTGTCAATTGACCACAGTTGACTTTTTCCCCAATACAGCGGATTTCTAGGTCAACTGTCCAATTGACTGGGCAAAGATTGGAATCAAGGCTTGAAACTTGATATGGATAAACTTGTGAGTCCAACATGAAGCATGAAAATCATTTTGGGCACTTTGGGTCAAAACATCTTTGTGCAAACTCAAACCCTAATTTGGGTCAACAGTGCAAGGAGGAGTCTTTAGCAGAGCAAACCCTAACTTGATCTTGAGCTCCAAGGGTCTTGTGGTGAGAAAATATTGAGGAAATGGGAGGGCAAATTTTAGGGTACAACAGTTGCCCTTGTTCAATCTTCTTAGACTTGAAGAGTTAGATTGGCAAGTTTTCCTTTTGCGACTCGAGGGTAAAAGGAGATTGGACACTAGAGTGCCCGGAAATTTGCACTCGCATAGTGGAGTATCAGCAATGTGATGGTGGGAATGGGCTTATAGATGCCATTTGGAGATAGGATGGATGGGCTTATAAATGCCATCGGGGGTGTGACAGAGCCTTGTCGGGAAGGGGCTTATAGATGCCATTTGGAAGTGTTGATCGCGTAAGAGATTCCTTAGCGAGAACTTGCGTACTTTGAGAAAGGAAGATGTTTCCTGGCCTGTTATAGGTGTTGATCTTCAAACTCTTCATGCAGATATGCCCTGGATAGATACAGGAGTCGAATCCACAATTAGTTGCTCACAGATGTGCCCTGGCTAGATACAGGAATCGAATCTGGAACTTCAAAAGGTTGTTTACAGACGTGCCCTGGCTGGATACAGGTATCAAATCTCTAAACTGTTCATGCAGATGTGCCCTGGCTGGATACAGGTATCGGATCTACAATCAATCGCTCACAGATATGCCCTGGCTAGATACATGAATCGAATCTGGAATTGGTCGTCTACAGATATGCCCTGGCTGGATATAGGTATCGAATCTGGAATTTGCAAAAGGTTGGTAGAGATAGCTTTCCTGGCTGGATACAGGTGTAAACCTTTGACCTGAGAATGAAAGATAATTTCCTGGCCTGTTACAGGGGTTGATCTTCAAATTCTTCATGCAGATATGCCCTGGCTAGATACAGGTATCGAATCTACAATCAATCGCTCACAGATATGCCCTGGCTAGATACAGGAATCGAATCTGGAATTGCGATAGTTGATAGTAATCATCTTTGGATTGACCTTTTCCTGAAAACGCAAAACATTAGCTGTATGCAATGTCATGTTGTATGAGATGCATGATGTCATGATGCTCAAAATGAGACAGTGTCGTATGCACTTTATCATGTATGTATGAAATGTGAAATGTCTATGAATGTATTTTCGTCCAGGAAACTAAATCCTTGACGAGTGCCGGGGATTCCGCTGGGGTTTTGATGAGAGCTCCGCTGGGGATTCCGCTGATAAGATTTGTTGGGGAATTTGATGAACTCCGCTGGGGAATAGGAAGAACTTCGCCGAGGACGATCTTTCCGTGGTAATTAGCTGAGGATAACCCAGTTATAAGCCCTGGTGGGGAAATAACCTTTGAATGAAGTCGGAGAGATGCGTTCGTACTCAGCAGGGGATAAGCTTCCAGAATCTACTGGGGATAAGCCTCAAGACCTGCTGGGGATATGGATTCCACTCTCCTGGGGGAAACTTTAGATTGTACTAGGGAATGGCTCCACTAGGGTGTCTTGTATTCCACCAGGGAACAATCTTATATTAAGACTGTCGGGGATGCTTGCTGAGGAATGTCTATACTCCGCTGGGGAATATTGAGATCTTCTGGGGATGCCCAACTTCCTTAAGGCCGACAGTAGATTAACTCTTCTTGAGGAGAGTATCGCTGACTTGCTAGGGGAACAATGTGCCTTTTCAGGGCTGATGAGAGACCAACTCTGCCTGGGGGAGAGTATTGTTGAAATCTGGTCTTACTCTGTGGGGAGTGAAGGTATTTTGGTCAAATTCTTCAGCTGAACTTACCTTGGTACCTCGGTGGACAGAGCAACTAGATCGCTTAGACAATTCTAAATTGCCCCTGTTTCTGATGTCACCTGTAATTAGTCCTTTGTTTCGTATGCAACTATTCATGATTAGCAATTAATGTCAAATGCATATATCAAAAATGAACATTGGACGCTTTTTGCAAAACAAAACAGAAAAAGGAAAAACAAATGGATAATTTGTCTGAAAAATTGGACTTGTATTGATCTTGAAATTTGCCTGTAAATAGGCGTTTTATGTACAAGAGGCTGACGTCCTAGTAAGAGAACGCCGCCGAGAAAAATAGAGTTTATACAATTTTGTGAAAAGAAACAAAACAGCTATGTGAAAAATAATCCCACTGGGTTCCAACTCTGCTATCGCCTTTATGTCTTCAAGCGTCTCATCACTTTGCTGCTTAGTTGAAGATGAAGCTGATTGATTGATGACGAAGTCTGATAGTTGATGTGGAATTCTGGATGCAAGGTGATCCAAAGAGACATAGTATTACGCTTTATCCCTAACTTTTGCCTGGACCGCCCTTTCGGGTTTTCAGTCCACCGGGATACCCATTTTTGCCCAAGCCGCCTTTTTAGGTTTTCGACTTGCCGAGTGTACAGATTTTTTTTATTTTCATCCCTTATTTTTGGCCGAACCCTTTTGGTTCGCCGGGAAGCCCTTATTTTTGCCTAGGTGTGTCAACCTAGCGGGTCTTTTATTCATGCGTAGTATCTTTTTACTATGTCTGCATTGGCGGGGTGAGGAAGGTCGTCACCATCCATGGTGGTTAGAATCATGGACCCTCCTGAAAAGATATGTTTAACCACAAATGGCCCTTCATACGTAGGGGTCCATTTGCCCCTGGGATCACTTTGAGGAAGAATGATGCGCTTGATTACCAGGTCTCTGACTTGATACTCTTGTCGTCTGACCTTCTTGTTAAATGCCCTGATCATCCGTTTTTGGTACGTCTGACCATGACAAATAGAAGTGAGTCTCTTTTCGTCAATTAGGTTTAATTGATCAAGCCGAGTCTGGATCCAGTCATCTTCGCTCAAGTATGCATCCTTCATTATCCGGAGAGAGGGTATCTGGACATCAATAGGCAAGACTGCCTCCATGCCATAGACCAAGGAAAAGGGAGTTGCCCCTGTTGACGTCCGTGCTGAGGTACGGTACCCATGAAGAGCAAACGGTAACATTTCGTGCCAATCTTTATAGGTCACTGTCATCTTCTGCACAATCTTCTTGATGTTCTTATTCGCCGCTTCGACAACCCCATTCATCTTCGGCCGATATGGAGAAGATTTGTGGTGCTGTATCTTGAATTGCTCGCAGAGCTCAGTGATTATCTTGTTGTTAAGATTGGTACCATTATCCGTAATGATCCTCTCAGGTACACCGTATCGACAGATCAGGTTGTGCCGAATGAACCGTGCCACGACGTTCTTGGGTACCGTAGCGTAGGAAGCTGCTTCAACCCACTTTGTGAAGTAATCAATCGCTACCAAGATGAAGCGATGCCCGTTGGATGCCGTAGGTCTGATTTCGCCGATCATATCAATGCCCCACATTGCAAAGGGCCAGGGTGCTGTCAAGACGTTCAGAGGGACCGGAGGTATGTGCACCTTATCAGCATAGATCTGGCATTTATGACAAGTTCGAGAATGCTGATAACAGACGGCTTCCATTATGGACCAGAAATATCCTGCCCGAAGTATTTTCTTTGCCATGGTATGTCCAGTGGAATGTGTTCCGAAGGTACCTTCATGTAGCTCTGCCATGATCCTTTCTGCTTCAGTTTTATCCACACAACGCAGTAAGGTTGAATCATGGTTTCGCTTGTAGAGAATGCCATTGCTGAGGAAGAACTTTGCCGCAAACCTTCTCAGGAATTTCTTGTCATTAACAGATGCGCCTTCGGGGTATTCTTGAGCTTCAAGGTACCTCTTCACTTCATAATACCAGGGTTTTTCAGTTACCTCCTCAGCCTCAAGATCACAGCAATATGCAGGTTTGTCCAATTTCCAGATAATGATTCGGGGAGCCTCGTTGTCCCATTTGACTTTGAACATAGAAGACATCGTAGCCAACGCGTCCGCCAACTGATTCTCTTCTCTTAGGAAGTGTTCAAAAGTTATCTCCTCGAAGTGGGGAAGCAATGTCAGCACATACTCCTTGTAAGGAATAAGATTTGGGTGTTTCGTATCCCACTCGCCTTTGATCTGATTGATCACGAGAGCGGAATCTCCGAAGACACTCAGAAACTTGATCCTTAAGTCAATTGCAGCTTGAAGACCCATGATACATGCTTCATATTCTGCCATGTTGTTGGTGCAGTTGAAACATAGTCGGGCAGTGAGTGGAGTATGAGTGCCTTTAGGGGATATGATCACAGCACCGATACCATTACCCAAAGCGTTCGAGGCTCCGTCAAAGTGCATAGACCATCGGGATCCTTCCTCAGGTCCTTCATCCGGTCCAGGTACTTCACAATCAGTCACTACCATGATATCCTCGTCTAGAAATTCAAAGTTTATCGACTGGTAATCATCCACTGCCTAGTGTGCCAAATGGTCTGCCAATACACTTCCCTTGATTGCTTTTTGAGTCGTGTACTGGATGTCATATTCTGTCAAGATCATTTGCCATCTTGCTATTCTTCCAGACAGAGCAGGCTTTTCGAATATGTACTTGATTGGATCCATTTTTGAAATCAACAGAGTAGTGTGAGTCAACATATACTGTCTCAGCCGGCGAGCAACCCATACCAGAGCGCATCAAGTTTTCTCGAGCAGTGAGTACCGGGTCTCACAGTCGGTAAACTTTTTGCTCAGGTAATAAATGGCGTGTTCTTTTCGGCCAGACTCGTCATGCTGTCCCAGCACACACCCCATTGAGTTGTCAAGTACTGTCAAGTATAAGATTAAAGGTCTCCCTTCAACCGGTGGCATAAGAATGGGTGGTTCTTGGAGATACTCTTTGATCCTTTCGAAAGCGGCCTGACATTCATCGTTCCAACGTACTACTTGATCTTTCTTCAGCAGCTTGAAGATTGGTTCACAGGTAGCAGTTAGATGTGAGATGAATCGGGCAATGTAATTTAATCGTCCTAGAAAGCCTATGACTTCTTTCTCTGTCTTGGGAGTTGGAATCTCTTGTATGGCTTTTACTTTGGCAGGGTCCACTTGAATACCTTTGTCGCTTACGATGAAGCCTAGCAATTTTCCAGATCTCACCCCAAAGGTGCACTTGTTCGGGTTCAACCTCAGTTTGTACAACTTCAGACGGTCAAACAGCTTCCGTAGGTGGTCAAGGTGTTCCTCCTCAGTTTGGGACCTTGCAATCATATCGTCGACGTATACTTCTATCTCGTGATGGATCATATCATGAAATAAAGCAACCATGGCACGTTGGTAGGTTGCCCCAGCATTTTTCAATCCAAAAGGCATGACCTTGTAGCAAAAGGTGCCCCACTGAGTGACAAGAGTGGTCTTCTCCATGTCTTCAAGAGCCATCTTGATCTGATTATAACTGAAGAAGCCGTCCATGAAGGAGAAAACTTTATGCTGAGCAGTATTATCAACAAGAACGTCGATATGAGGCAGAGGGAAATCATCCTTAGGGCTGGCCCTGTTCAAATCCCTGTAATCAACACACATTCGGACCTTACCATCCTTCTTCGGCACTGGAACCACGTTGGCAATCCACTGAGGGTAAGAAGTTACTGCTATAAACCCGACATCAAATTGTTTCATAACCTCGGCTTTGATTTTCTCGGACATTTCTGGACGCATACGGCGGACCTTCTGTTTAACCGGAGGGCAGCCTTCCTTGGTAGGCAGGTGATGAACCACAATGTCGGTATCCAACCCAGGCATGTCTTCGTAAGACCAGGCAAAGATTTCCACATAGTCATGCAGCATCTGAATCAACCGTTGCTTCACGCTGAGCTCTAGATTGGCATCAATCTTGACTTCCTTTCTGTCTGTCTCAGTACCCAGATTTACCGTTTCCACTGGCTCTTCATGTGGTTGAATGGCCCTCTCTTCCTGGAGTAGCAGTCTTGCAAGTTCACCAGGCACTTCGCAATCATCTTCACCTTCGTCTTCGGCTAAGTTGATCGAATTTTCGAAGTAATAACTGGCAGTAGCAGAGTCGTTACCAGTGAGATCCAGAGTGGATTGGAACCTGTATAAGTGAGTGTGTGTAAATATAGCTGTTTTGCAATATATAATAAAGAATAAAAAGGAGCGCAAGATTTTGAAATGCAACAAACGTCCAATGTTTTTATTGATGATATATGAAAATGACACGCAAAAGCCCTCACAAATGAAGCTGCGGTGCCCCGGGTAGGACACCGAGCCATAAAAGTTTCAACATATTGTTTATTACAAATTGAAAACAAAAGAGTTCATTACTGAGTGACAAAAGTAATAGATGTGAAGTCTTTGGCAGTCTAGTTGCTTGGTCCACTGTCGGTTGTTGGGTAGATCCAGCTGTCGAATTCATATTCCTCCATGTCGTCTTCAATAGCATTCACTCCCGGGTTGGTGATGAACACAGGAGGTCTTCCAATTCTTGCTTTGCAAACACTCTGAGCTTCTGCAGTGAAACTCAGACCAAACTTGTCAGTCTTTGGAGTAAAGTCAAGAAGTCGGCCCCAGTTTGCGCACTCACCCTTCTAAATCACAGCCCGGGCATCCTTTAAGGAAGCCATCTTCAAAGGAGGGTCTTCAATCACAGTTTCAGCTGATGTCAGCTGTTGTATCCCAAAATTTGTCCTCCCATATTTCTCAAAACATTTCAAGAAAATTCACAAGTCCAACCCGGCGCGTTATATTCAGGTGTTCTTTCGCCAAGATATCTCTGATAACATATTCTCAAATTCAGGTTCGGCTCAAGAGTCAATTCTTTAAAGAAGGTATCCGAATGTGTGAGTTTTCTTGAAGAAATATAGTGAAAAAGTGTGCTGAAAGTGCAGTTTTTACGCGCTAAAAAATTCATAACTTGAAGATCGTGACTCGTTTTGAACCTGTTCCGGTGGCCAAAATTCCGTCTTGACATTATCTACGTTTTCATCTCTCACGGCTGGAAGCCAATTTCGATCAGAAGGTCTTCAAAAATGTGGATTTATCAAGTATTTTCGTGCAGAAAATTTGTGACAGAAGTTTATTTGCGTCATGTTCAAAAAATCATAACTTGGTCGATTTTCATCATATCGAGCTGGTTCTGGCGCCAAAATTTCACAAATTGAGTTGGCTACATTTTCACAGAAGGTATTGAGTTCAAACGGTATTCAAAAGGCCTTCGTTTTTTGCTCAGAGTGCGTGACACGCTGAAAATCCTGAATGCTGAATATTATTTCATCTGGGCTGAAACTTCGAAAATTCATAACTCGGTCAATTTTTATCGGATTGGGCTCATATTTTTACACAAGGTCACTGACTCATAGATCTACAACTTTGCTTCAAAAGTCGAGACCGGATTATGCTCCGATCAATACCATTTTTTTATTGAAGAACGTGTCAGAGTCGACACTGAAGCCCAAAATAAGTTTGTCTGAGCTGAAACTTCAAAAATTCATAACTAATTCACCGTTTATCCGATTGAGTCGATTTTCGGACAGGAGTTAGTTCTCGATGTCGGCTACATTTTGTTTTCACATTTCAACTTCAAAAATTGCACTTAAGTCCCTGCGATTTAGCCTTGAAAGTTACAAACTCAAGTGAACATTGGAGGCCCAATTGCACATTCAAAGCCCATTTTCTTTACCCTAATTTCCATTATATAATCACATTCTTTTCACACAAACCAGGGAGGAGAAAAAAGAGAGAGAAAACATTGCCACAACACTGTTAGAATATCAAACTCTTTCAAGAACCCTAAAACCTTGAAATCCTTATTACAAATCCCTCTCTCACTACAAACAAGCCATCACAGTTACAAACCAATACCTCACTACTTCTTTAGTAAGGATAAGGCTGGCTTGATCTCCATGATCCTAATTTTCCAGTAAGGCATAAAAGCATTCAGGTCACTAATTTTCCAGTAAGGGTAAGATTGATTTGATCTCCATGATCAAAAGGGTATAATCATTCATACATGTCATATTGTGCCTAAACATTAAATTTCTTCATATATTGGCTTTATTTGCATTTTATGATTTTATTTAATGTGTTCGTGAGATTCAACACTGCAGATTTAGACAGGATCCCATGGAGGTTCATTAAGGAACGTTGAGGCCAAAAGCCAAATGGCCAAAAGCCAAAAGCCAAATGGCCAAAACAGAACATTTTACACATGACACCAATACGTGGCGAGACAGACATCCTGAGAAGATTAAGGAACATTGAGGCCAGAACACAAATGGCCAAAAGCCAAAAGCCAAAAGCCAAATGGCCAAAGTAGAACAACTTATGCATGAAACTCAATCCAATGGCCAAAGAATGCAGACCACGGTACTCAGGAGTCAATACTTCAAAAAAACCTCCCCTTGGGCCAGACACCCCCTATGGTTTGCTCAATTTTTAATTTTTATTTGTTTTTCCTTTTTATTCTTTTAATTGTTTTTTAATTGTTTTCTTTTAATTCCATAAAATAATTTTCATAATAAATATAAAATACAGAAAAATCAAAAAAATGTTTATTTTATTAATATTAATTTCACTATTATTATCTTTGTAAATAAACTTTAAACAATTAATTAGATTAATTTAGGTTTCAAAACTTTAATATTTTTCTTAATAAATTAAATATGTAGAAATTAGGGTTTTTAACTTTTTCATCATTTTTTTTAATAAATAATTTTCTCATCATTATTATTATTATTAATTACTAATTTATTTTGTAAATAAACATGTACATAAATTCTTTAGTAAATTAAGTTAAACTTTAACATTTTTCTCAAATAATTAAAAATAACTTAGAATTAGGGTTTCTTTTAATTTTAATTTTAATTTTCTTATTTCATAAATACAAAAAAACCTAAAAAACACTTCTTTTATTTCAATAAATAATTAATTAATTTTTAATTTCAATTTAACTTCAAAAGGGTCCAACGCCCTCGTTTTCAATTTTAATTCAATTCGCACATTTTATTTATTCCTTCTTTTAAATATTGATGTAATTCTCCCAAAGCCGTGTAAATATTTATCTTTCGCACTTTACTTTATTTCTTTATTTTATGTCAAATCGGGTCCTGGATATAATTTGGCGATGTGGACTCGCGCCTTTGTAATAGCTTAGGAACTTTACATTTCCCGCACTTTTTTTTAACTGTTAATAAATGCATGCAAGAATGAATGAATAAAAATAAAAACAAACGCATAGATCACTTTGACATGAACAAGATAAATGCAAATGAACATGACACACAAATCACACACCACCCCTAGGGTACGCCTCACTGTTGCCTTGCCTCGAAAGGTGATCGTCGAGTAGAGGACGTCTTAGTAAGTCCTCATGATCCGGGAACCTGGCATAAGGGTAGCTTCTAAGGTGTCTTCCCATTGCTCTGGTGATCACCATGTCCCGAACCCTCGAATTGACCCGAACACCTCCAACGGCGGTGCTACCTACCTCTCAATGGTGGGATGGCACTACTTTAAAGGACATCTACACAGACGAATTCCTTAGGGTAGGTAGACGACTCTAGATACTTGCTCTAATTTCAAAAACAAATCAAAAATACTTTTCACACCGACACCTTTTCAAAAAAAGCTTTCGAAAGCAATTTTTCAAACACTCTTGAGGACCGATACAAGAGTCGAACTGGAATTTTCAAAGAAACTTTTTTTAAAACCCACAGTTGAAAAGCAAACAAACCTTTTGAAAACACAAATGAGCAAGTATCTAAGAGCCCATGGATAACCATGGATAGAAAGGGTGCTAACACCTTCCCTTTCTATAACCTACCTCCCGAACCGAGAGCAATCTCTATAAGGAATTTTTCTGTGCTTTTGTCCTTTCCATTTGGAGAAAATAAAAGACGGTGGCGACTCTTCCTTCCGCGACATTTCGCGAAACAGCGTTAAACAGTCAGTTCCGGATCCACCGATCACAGAACTGGCGACTCTGCTGGGGACTAAACTAAAAATGAGGTGTACCTTAGGGTTTGTTCATAACTGTGTTTTCAATTGTATTGAATTGTCTGCTTTAAATTTGTGGGTTGCATGGGAGTTACATTGATCCTAACCCGGATCTGGGGATACCCTGTTTAGGTAGCATAAGATGTGAGGGACCTGTCCGGCGTAGACCGACACGGGTGAAACAGTGGCTACGTTGGTGTGGCACCTTGGTCTGTACCGATATCCCTTGTGTTGCAACGAGGAGAATATGGGTCTTCTGAGGAGTCATTAAGCACCAACAGACCTTAGAACCTTAAATGACACAACTTGGCCAATAGAACAGTAGCAGTATGCTACGCCCATTGAGGCTAAACTCTCGTGATTGTTCTGGCTGCAAGAAAAGATTGCGATGCTGGAGTTATGACCGATTGAGGGTAGTCAATGATATTGGGATCCTCTAAGAACCCGGTTACTTTGATAGGACAGGTATGAACCAACAAACTGAAAGAGGGTAGTACCTAGACCTCATGCTGGCCTAAACTCTAAGGGCTTCTCTTGTGTGACTTGTGTGCCTTCGTACTTGACTATTTGCATGCTTGTTGTCTGACGCTTGAGCTTCTTGCAGGTTTTGTTTGTAGTCCTTAATTAGGACTCATAACAAGGTTTACCGAGTTTCTTGCAGGTTTTGTTTTTAGTCCTTAATTAGGACTCATGACAGGTTTTACTTGAGTGTCTTGCAGGTTTTGGTTTGCAGTCCTTAATTGGGACTCACAACAGGGTTACTTACATTACCCCATGCATAACATAACATCATACCATTGCATACATCTTAACCCATTTCAAGGACCTCAAGGGCTTGTGATGCAGGTCATGGTGAATCAACTATCCCAGCAAGGGGCAAAGAGGATTTATTTTCCTCTAGCCAAGGTTGTCAGGGGCTATGACCCACTTGATATGGTGAGCTCTGACACTTGAAGAAGGTTCCCCCAACCAAGGTTGTTTGGAAATCAAAGCCAGACAGGATGACTAAAGTCAGGGGCTATGACCCACTGGAATGGTGAGCTTTTGACCCTTGAAGAAGGATTCTCAGCAACATAGGGCTCCTCCAATCAAGCTAACAAATTCAAATGCTAACAGTCTTCTTGTTTATCCCGCGAGGTCCTGGAAAACATTGCATGCATACATACACATCATAACAGGTATCCTTGTTGCAGGTCACTTACCTCTCTCGCTGTTTATTTCGGCAATGGCTTCCCAACAAGATAACCAGGACCTTCTTACTCAAGAAACTCGGTTCGGGGAAATCCTCCTGAATCTATCCAAGGGGCAGGAGGAGCTAAGGACACTTCTCATGGAGACTTTGGTCAGGAACAGCGCTGAGGACGAACGGCTGAAACACCTGCAAGCTGAGATGGATGCAATGAAAGCCCAAATGCTGGGGCAGGGGACTGCTATTCAAGGTTTAGCTCAAAGACAAGAAGAGCTCGGTGTTCTCATCAACCAACTACTTCAGAGTAACCAACTGGGGCAAACGTCTAAGGGTAAAAAGCCAGTCATCGTTCAACCACCTTTGAGACAAGGAGATAAGGGGAGAGCTCCTCAAATGGCTCCAGTGTCACAAATTCAGCATCAACCTCACCGGCTTCATCCAGACAAGTCCAGGAGGCAATTCACCCCGCTCAACATGTCGCTGTTTCAAGCTTTACAACGACTGTTGAGATTGAATTTGATCACATTAAGGGCTCATCCCCAGAACCCCAACACAGCACATCCTACCTATGATCCCAATAAAAGGTGCACCTACCACTCTGCCTGTCCAGGACATGATACAAATGAGTGTTGGGCTCTGAAGAACAAAATCCAGGACCTGATTGATGAAGGGGCATTGGAGTTCACACAAGATGGTCAGGCTGAATTTTTCTACCATCCCTCCAAGACTCACCATTTGAAGTGACAAGCCCTGAGATGAAAAGACTTTTGTTCATTAGGATTTTCAAGTTGTAATTTTCTTTTGTTCAAACATTTACTCATGTTAAACATTGTTATTTCATTAATGCATCGCATATGTCTGTTTTGAAGCAATATATTCGTATTCACTATATGCAAATTGTTTTCATATTTTTTCTGATGATCAACTCTTGATTAAGAAATTTTAAGCCTCTTGAGGGAGGATGACGAAAACGATACCATAATCTACAGTATGCTTTTGAATAGGCCCTGCTGATGAGGTACAGGCATTGTTTCAATCCCTAAACACTGGAGTTATAAGGATGATAATCCCTCGTCAACCCCTCTGAGCCAAAGAAGTAGGAGTTTTTATTTTCGAAAATTAAAACCCTTTATCATAACCTGGGGCAGGGTAGTATCTCAGTTGATCCAAGTGCATAGCGAATGGCACCAAAGAGGTCCTTACAAAACAAAGAAAAACAGTGATGATTCCGAATAATCAATAAAGAAAGGCAGTCATTATCTCAAAATCAAAAAGCCCATTAAGTCAAAACCCATGAAGGAGACTTACAAAACTGGGGCATCCCGCTGACTGTAATTCCAAAAAGGAAACAACTCAGGCAAAAAATAGGGACAACAAAATCAAGAAAGAAAAAGAGGTCATACAAACCCTCAACAAAAAAGGGAATGACTGCCTATTCAAAATAAGTTGTCAACATCCGAATCATCACCGGAAAATCAGAGCAAAGACTCAAACAAGGTCTAACGTATGATCAACTGAGTTTAGGTTTGGAGAACATCACGAAGAGCGGGTGGGTACAAATAAAATTTGAGCCTTTATCCTTTGTTTCTTAAACCGTGAACCAAGCCACGTTATAACCCTTAAAAGTCCTAGCTGAAGCATGGGTTAGTTCGAAAGCATACTGTACGAAAGGTATCCTGACTCCTTAAGACCTACGGTAAAATACGGAGTCGACATCACGTTTTACAAACATTCACTTATTTTATGAAAAAGAATGCATTTTCAAAATCTTCAAGACAGACATAAGCTTTGCATTTTTAACATAACCTTGTTTGCATATGACTTTTTGTTTGAACGGCAGGAAAATTCGCACGATGAATACCTAGTGAACAAAGGCACTTCCAACCAAGGGGCAGGCATGATCATGGTCCATCATCTGGGGCAATTAAGTCAAGATTCAGAGAATCTCTCAAATGCCAAATAACCAGGGGCAAATCTCCGCCTGAGTCACTTGGGGCATTGGACATGAATTCCAGCTATGAATCTTACCTGATCAAACGAAGATCTTCTGGTCACATGGCAACACAACAACAGGGGAACCTCCCTACATCCCGAGAGCGTGGACATAGTCGAAAAAATACTACGCATAATCAAAGACCCGCTAGGTTGACACACCTAGGCAAAAATAAGGGCTTCCCGGGGAACCAAAAGGGTTCGGGCAAAAATAAGGGATGAAAATGAAAAATTTGTACACCCGGTAAGTCGAAAACCTGAAAAGGCGGCTTGGGCAAAAATGGGTATCCCGGTGGACTGAAAACCCGAAAGGGCGGTCCAGGCAAAAGTTAGGGATCAAAGCGTACGACTATGTCCTGTCATCTCGTCACTTGCCTACAAGAAGAAGATTTGTCAATCGGCAGTCATCAAACACCTTCACAGGTACCTTCTTCTCCAACAGAAACTGGGGCAATAATGAGTTGTCTAAATGATCCGGTTACTCTGTCCACCGAAGTGCCAAGGTAAGTTCAGCTGAAGAATGCAACCAAGATACCTTCACTCCCTGCAGAGCGAACGCGTCTCCCGGCTTTATTCAAGAGTTATTTCCCTACCAGGATATAACTGGGTTATCCTCAGCCAAAAGCCACGGAAAGATCGTCCTCGGCGAAGCCCTCTTATCCCCAGCAAAGTCTATCAACACTTCCAACACAACAAGGGTATCCCCAGCGAAGTTATTATCAACAACTCAACAAAGTATCTCTCTCCCCACAGAGCATTGCTCCCTGCAAGATCGCTAGAGTACTTTTCTCCCCGTAGAGTAATCCATGCGCCAAGTTTATTACCCGACGGAGTCATCTTCTCCTACCGGTATTCTTGCAACTATCATCCAGCGGAAGCAAAATCTATTCTTCAACATCAGCCCAGGATTGACTTCCCGGCACCCGTCAAGGATTTATTTTCCTAAGACGAAAACATACATTCATAAACATCTTCATACATTATAGCATGCATATACGCATCATATCTTACAAATCTCATTTATGTTTAGAACATCATTTGCTTGATCCATATCATGCATTGCATATGACTGACCTTTACCTTTCAGGAAAGATCCAGTTAAGTTCTCAGCTACATTTCAAGACCTAGACCGGTTCAGTTAAGTCGACCCTAAGACTTTTCTGTTTCTTATCCAGTCCAAGGCCTTCTCTGGTTCAGTCAGATCGACCCTAAGATCTCCCTGTTTCTTATCCAGTTGAAGATTTCAAGACCTAGACCGGTTCAGTTAAATCGATCCTAAGATTTCTCTGTTTCTTATCCAGTCAAAGGCCTTCTCTAGTCCAGCTAAATCGACCCCTAACAGATTTTCCTGATAAAGACTCAGTAGAAGATACCCAAGATTCTATCCATGATTGTTGTTGAGGTTGTAGTCGCCTGTGGTTCTCTCCCCGATACTGCGGAGGTAGTAATCATCCCCAGATTCGCTCAATGATACTGTTGAAGTCGAAGTCGCCCAAGATTCTCTCAATGATTGCTGTTGAGGTTGTAGTCGCCTGTGGTTCTCTCCCCGATACTGCGGAGGTAGTAATCATCCCCAAATTTGCTCAATGATACTGTTGAAGTCAAAGTCGCCCAAGATTCTCTCAATGATTGCTATTGAGGTTATAGTCGCCTGTGGTTCTCTCCCCGATACTGCGGAGGTAGTAATCATCCCAAGTTTCTCTCAACGATTGCTGTTGAAGTTGAAGTTATCCAAGATTCTCTCAATGATTGCTATTGAGGTTGTAGTCGCCTGTGGTTCTCTCCCCGATACTGCGGAGGTAGTAATCATCCCAAGTTTCTCTCAACGATTGCTGTTGAAGGTGAAGTCGTCCAAGATTCTCTCAATGATTGCTGTTGAGGTTGTAGTCGCCTATGGTTCTCTCCCCGATACTGCAGAGGTAGTAATCATCCCAAGATTCTCTCAATGATTGCTGTTGAGGTTGAAGTCGTCCCCAGATTCTCTCAGCGTTCCTGTTGAGGTAGTAATCATCCAAGGTTCTCTCACCGTTCCTGTTGAGGTAGTAACCATCCCTGGTTTATTCATCACCTTTTGAAGATCCAGATCCAGCTCCTGTAACCAGTCAGGGCACATCTATACAAAGAATCTGAAGACCAGCTCCCGTAACAGGTCAGGTAATCATTTTCTTTTGCAGGTACGCAAGTTCTCGCTAAGGAATCTCTTACGCGATCGACACCTAGATGGCATCTATAAGACCATCCATATACCAACAGTCTCCAAATGGCATCTATAAGCCCATTCCCGACAAATTTCTATCACACCTCCAGATGGCATCTATAAGCCCATCCCCCTATCCATCATCTCTCCAAATGGCATCTATAAGCCCATTCCCGTCATCACGTTGCTGACACACTACTATGTGAGCGCAAATTTCTGGGCACTCTAGTGTTCAATCATCTTCCACCTTCGGATTACGAAAGGCACGTCAGCCAATCTGCATCCTCAGGTCTAAGAAGATTGAACAGGGGCAACTGTTGTACCCCAAAATTTGCCCTCCCATATTTCTCAAAACATTTCAAGAAAATTCACAAGTCCAACCCGGGGCGTTATATTCAGGTGTTCTTTCGCCAAGATATCTCTGATAACATATTCTCAAATTCAGGTTCGGCTCAAGAGTCAATTATTTAAAGAAGGTATCCGAATGTGTGAGTTTTCTTGAAGAAATATAGTGAAAAAGTGTGCTGAAAGTGCAGTTTTACGCGCTAAAAAATTCATAACTTGAAGATCGTGACTCGTTTTGAACCCGTTCCGGTGGCCAAAATTCCGTCTTGACATTATCTACGTTTTCATCTCTCACGGCTGGAAGCCAATTTCGATCAGAAGGTCTTCAAAAATGTGGATTTATCAAGTATTTTCGTGCAGAAAATTTGTGACAGAAGTTTATTTGCGTCATGTTCAAAAAATCATAACTTGGTCGATTTTCATCGTATCGAGCTGGTTCTGGCACCAAAATTTCACAAATTGAGTTGGCTACCTTTTCACAGAAGGTATTGAGTTCAAACGGTATTCAAAAGGCCTTCGTTTTTTGCTCAGAGTGCGTGACACGCTGAAAATCCTGAATGCTGAATATTATTTCATCTGGGCCGAAACTTCGAAAATTCATAACTCGGTCAATTTTTATCGGATTGGGCTCATATTTTTACACAAGGTCACTGACTCATAGATCTACAACTTTGCTTCAAAAGTCGAGACCGGATTATGCTCCAATCAATACCAGTTTTTTATTGAAGAACGTGTCAGAGTCGACACTGAAGCCCAAAATAAGTTTGTCTGAGCTGAAACTTCAAAAATTCATAACTAATTCACCGTTTATCCGATTGAGTCGATTTTCGGACAGGAGTTAGTTCTCGATGTCGGCTACATTTTGTATTCACATTTCAACTTCAAAAATTGCACTTAAGTCCCTGCGATTTAGCCTTGAAAGTGACGAACTCAAGTGAACATTGGAGGCCCAATTGCACATTCAAAGCCCATTTTCTTTACCCTAATTTCCATTATATAATCACATTCTTTTCACACAAACCAGGGAGGAGAAAAAAGAGAGAGAAAACCTTGTCACAACACTGTTAGAATATCAAACTCTTTCAAGAACCCTAAAACCTTGAAATCCTTATTACAAATCCCTCTCTCACTACAAACAAGCCATCACAGTTACAAACCAATACCTCACTACTTCTTTAGTAAGGATAAGGCTGGCTTGATCTCCATGATCTTAATATTCCAGTAAGGCATAAAAGCATTCAGGTCACTAATTTTCCAGTAAGGGTAAGATTGATTTGATCTCCATGATCAAAAAGGTATAATCATTCATACATGTCATATTGTGCCTAAACATTAAATTTCTTCATATATTGGCTTTATTTGCATTTTATGATTTTATTTAATGTGTTCGTGAGATTCAACACTGCAGATTTAGACAGGATCCCATGCAGGTTCATTAAGGAACATTGAGGCCAAAAGCCAAATGGCCAAAAGCCAAAAGCCAAATGGCCAAAACAGAACATTTTACACATGACACCAATACGTGGCGAGACAGACATCCTGAGAAGATTAAGGAACGTTGAGGCCAGAACACAAATAGCCAAAAGCCAAAAGCCAAAAGCCAAATGGCCAAAGTAGAACAACTTATGCATGAAACTCAATCCAATGGCCAAAGAATGCAGACCACGGTACTCAGGAGTCAATACTTCAAAAAAACCTCCCCTTGGGCCAGACACCCCCTATGGTTTGCTCAATTTTTAATTTTTATTTGTTTTTCCTTTTTATTCTTTTAATTATTTTTTAATTGTTTTCTTTTAATTCCATAAAATAATTTTCATAATAAATATAAAATACAGAAAAATCAAAAAAAATGTTTATTTTATTAATATTAATTTCACTATTATTATCTTTGTAAATAAACTTTAAACAATTAATTAGATTAATTTAGGTTTCAAAACTTTAATATTTTTCTTAATAAATTAAATATGTAGAAATTAGGGTTTTTAACTTTTTCATCATTTTTTTTAATAAATAATTTTCTCATTATTATTATTATTATTAATTACTAATTTATTTTGTAAATAAACATGTACATAAATTCTTTAGTAAATTAAGTTAAACTTTAACATTTTTCTCAAATAATTAAAAATAACTTAGAATTAGGGTTTCTTTTAATTTTAATTTTAATTTTCTTATTTCATAAATACAAAAAAAACTAAAAAACACTTCTTTTATTTCAATAAATAATTAATTAATTTTTAATTTCAATTTAACTTCAAAAGGGTCCAACGCCCTCGTTTTCAATTTTAATTCAATTCGCACATTTTATTTATTCCTTCTTTTAAGTATTGATGTAATTCTCCCAAAGCCGTGTAAATATTTATCTTTCGCACTTTACTTTATTTCTTTATTTTATGTCAAATCGGGTCCTGGATATAATTTGGCGATGTGGACCCGCGCCTTTGTAATAGCTTAGGAACTTTACATTTCCCGCACTTTTTTTTAACTGTTAATAAATGCATGCAAGAATGAATGAATAAAAATAAAAGCAAACGCATAGATCACTTTGACATGAACAAGATAAATGCAAATGAACATGACACACAAATCACACACCACCCCTAGGGTACGCCTCACTGTTGCCTTGCCTCGAAAGGTGATCGTCGAGTAGAGGACGTCTTAGTAAGTCCTCATGATCCGGGAACCTGGCATGAGGGTAGCTTCTAAGGTGTCTTCCCATTGCTCTGGTGATCACCATGTCCCGAACCCTCGAATTGACCCGAACACCTCCAACGGTGGTGCTACCTACCTCTCAATGGTGGGATGGCACTACTTTAAAGGACATCTACACAGACGAATTCCTTAGGGTAGGTAGACGACTCTAGATACTTGCTCTAATTTCAAAAACAAATCAAAAATACTTTTCACACCGACACCTTTTCAAAAAAAGCTTTCGAAAGCAATTTTTCAAACACTCTTGAGGACCGATACAAGAGTCGAACTGGAATTTTCAAAGAAACTTTTTTTAAAACCCACAATTGAAAAGCAAACAAACCTTTTGAAAACACAAATGAGCAAGTATCTAAGAGCCCATGGATAACCATGGATAGAAAGGGTGCTAACACCTTCCCTTTCTATAACCTACCTCCCGAACCGAGAGCAATCTCTATAAGGAATTTTTCTGTGCTTTTGTCCTTTCCATTTCGAGAAAATAAAAGACGGTGGCGACTCTTGCTTCCGCGACATTTCGCGAACCAGCGTTAAACAGTCAGTTCCGGATCCACCGATCACACCAGCGTCTGAGGAACTTCTTCAAAGTGTTGAAAGGGGGTCTCAACGAACTCCCCATCCATCTATATGTACCGGAACGAGTTGAGGTGGCTGACCATATACTCTTCTTCCCCCTGCACTGTCACGATCTTCCCCCTAACCGGGTACTTAAGCTTCTGATGTAGTGTGGAGGTCACAGCTCTAGCCTTGTGGATCCATGGACGACCCAGCAAATAAGAGTAGGATGGACGAATGTCCATCACATAGAAAGTTGAATCAAAAACTTGAGAACCAACCCTGATTGGAATGTCAACTTCGCCATGTACCATCCTTTTCGAACCGTCAAAGGCTCAGACAACAATGTTACTGGGCTTGAGCTCCAGACCCTCACAATCCAATCTGTCTAGGGCCTTCTTGGGCAATACGTTCAATGAAGAACCGGTGTCTACCAACACATGGGCAAGAGTAGTGCCCTTGCATTCAATGGAGACATGCAGGGCGTCATTATGGTTTTTTCCTTTTGCAGTCAGATCGGCGTCAGAAAAGCCCAACCCATTATCAGCAGTCAAGTTGGCCACACAATCAGTAAATTTATCAGCAGACGTTTCTTGTGGCACATGGGCCGTCTTCAGGAAAGAGATCAGGGCCTTGGCATGGGCCTCTGAACACAACAACAGTGATAGCATAGAAATCTTTGATGGGGTGTGCCCCAACTGCTCAACTACATTGAAATCACTTTTCTTGATAATCTTGAGAATTTCTTCCATCTCTTGCTGGGAAGCTTCAACATTGGTTGTCTTTGGTGCCTCCGTCAGGGCAGGCAAATCAGTAGCAATCCCTTTGCCTCGAGCATCAGAGGACTCGGCAGCAAGGGTAGAAACAGGAACTTGATTAGGAAGGGGAACAGGCTGTTTACCGTGGTTATTGGTAAACAACCGCTGATCCTCCAAATGGTTACTTATTTGGTTACTCGCAGGATCGATCAGATTGATCCTAAGACATAGGTTGATTTTGAGGTTTTGATTAAGTTGGATAAAGGTTAAATGACGAGAAAATGAAGAGGCTTTAAGTAAATTGCATGAAGAAATGCGCTTGATAAAATAAATGAAGGCTTAAAATAAAAGGCTTCGACAGGAAAAGTAAAGAAGAAAGCAAGTAAAGTTTCTGGAAAGTAAATGACTTTGATTAATAAAAGTGGTGTTTCACACATACATTCTCAACAATTCTTTCTCACACGCTGGGTACTCGAATCTATATGAGTGACTTTGTATATAATTGTGAACACACGCGAAAAACTGCGTGACCTACTACTATTTATACTAAAACATCCCAAGTAACCGTCGGGCAGTTACATTGCTTCGAGATGACTCCACTTGGCACGTTCTCAGCGTTCGACGCTCCAGATCTTTGCACGTTGCACTTGGTAACCGCTGGAAACCGTTTTCCCTCCAAACGCTTGAATTTCAAACCGTTCCACTCTGAACCATCGAACACCTTCGTCGAGAAGCATCTTCGACGAGAAACACCTTCGACGTCGAAGGCAACCAACTTCTCCCTTGGAATAAATCCTCTAAGTACATTGCCACCTTTTGATGGGCATTTCGACAGACCCAGCTGGTTGAAAACATCCTTCAGCTTTAATGGCTGATATTAATAAAACAAGGGTGTCGAATTTAGGAGCCAACAAATTTCCCCCCAAGAATGCCTTATTTCGACTCTGAAAGAAAAAGGCATTCTTTGAAATGCCATTCGACACCTGTCTTTTCATTCTTAGTCACAAATTAAATTGTGCACTTTTTCTGTCTTCTACCAACCACTGACAATCCCAAGGAAAAGCCATCATTTCATCCGTACCTAAGACGTCACTTCAGTACGACGTGCAGTGTGCCAAACGTCTTTTCACAAATTGTCATCATGACAATTCCCAAAAACGAGGGTGCACGCTGCACCCTTTCATTTCTGCAGAACGGCTACAACAACAGGGAGACGCCACGTGTCCCACTACCTTCTGCAACATTAAATGGCATTTAATGTCCTCGAATTTGGGGATTTCCCCAACTACTATAAATAGCGGTAAGTGCCCATTGTGGGACTTTTTCACGCTACTTTGCTTTCAGATATCCCTCATTGCACACAAACTCTTGCAACCTTTGCAAACCACATGTTCCCCACTTCATCTTCAAACTTAATATCAACAATGGCATCTGGTTCTTCCAACGCTCCTAGCGCCAACACTCCCTCTGGAAATGTCAAACCTAGGATTTTCTCCACCGCTCCCGTAGTGACTCCCACGGGCCAACGAAGGGTCCCTGAGCCTTTGGACATTGCTGTACGTGATGCTTATTCACGCCACCTCATGATTCCGGTTGGATATTCCAACCAAATCTTTGCCATGTCTGGCCCATTATACCCAAGCATTGCTGAAGCCATGAAGATCAAAAGTTACTTTCCGGTACTTGAGAGACTCAAACCGGTTGGATGCTCCAAGAAAGATGCAGAGGATAATGAAGATCCTGCTAAGGAGAAAATCGACCTCCGTTTCTTCAATAAAGGTGTTAGGGCTTTCAGGTCTGGCCCTAGCCTCACTCCTGATTATAGTGCTTGGCTGGAAAAAATGGAGAAACGCCAGGCTTCGATCTGGAAAGACATGGGGATATTCGACCTGGTTATGCTGTCGAAGACAGGTATTAACTATTCCCCAGAGATGTTGATAGCTTATTTACTCTTCTGGGATTACACCCATTTCACCTTCCATCTTCCCTGTGGAATGCTGACTCCCACGCTCTTCGACGTGGCCGCCATCACTGGCCTTTGACCCACTGGGGACTACTTCGACCCGGAGGAAATGTCGGAGGATCAGATTGGATTCTCTTCCACAAAACCAACCTATACCACCTTCATCAATCACTACCACGATAAGTCGACGGATGCTGTGTCGGACGTAGAACATATCGCGTTTCTAGCCTTATGGCTGACACGCTTTGTGTTTTGCTCCAAGTCCTTACAGGTGACCAAGAAGATGGTCACTCTCGCCACTCAACTCCACCATGGCCAAAATATCTGTTTGGCAGAATTGATTTTGGCGAGTCTGTACGAGTCGATTAGCAACGGAGCGACTCTTCTGAAGATCATCGAGAACAGAGCCAGTCTGCTGCTTGCTGGACCTTTTTGGCTGCTTCAGTTGTGGCTCAATGCCACCTTCGAGTCTTTCTTGCCTAAGAAGACTCAAATAAATGAGCAGGCTCCAGAAATAGCAAATAGGCGCATTGAAGGCACCAGATTGGCTCTGTTGACTCCAACGGAAGATGGGCTGGAGCTTCAACAAACTTTTACAAACTTCGTCTTGATGTTTGCTAAAAGGAAAGAGTTTGCTTCGACCATGGCTCTGTTTGCTCGACGAAAGGTTGGCCCAGAATGGCTCACAAGGCCACATCCTAGGGCGTCGAGTGGTCCTCAGGTCGACGAACATACAACAGTGTGGGAGGCATTTCTCACACCAAGAATCATGCCCCTGCGATTCAAGAGCTCCAAGACTCACTTGAGTCTAATCGTGTATCAACCAAACCTGGTGTCTCTCCAGTTTGGTATTATTCAAACACTACCTTCTCCAATTTTTCCCAGGGAGAAGTCTATGTTATACTTCTGCAACGACTACACTGAAGACGCTGCCACTAAGCATATCGGCAGATATGCTGGTCGAACAGTTCTTTCGTTGTTTGACTATCAGCTTAACTTTCTCTGCTCACCATCCTTCGAGGAGTGGTGGAAAAGTTACTACACTGAGGAGTTTTTCGACGAGAAGGACTTCGTGGAAGAACTTCAGAAGTCTTTTGTCCTTGTCTTGGACAAAATAAAGAAATGTAAGTTCATCTTTCCGAAGTACTTTGTCTTTCCCTTTCGACTGGTAGCCTGTTAATTATTTCGTCTACTTTCAGTTGTTCGAAAGCCTGCGGCCAAGAAGGTTGCAGAAGGCCAACAGGGAGGAGGCCCCTTAACAAAACCTCCACCACCGGCAAAGACTATAGCGCCGGCGAAGACCACAACAAACCAACAGGGGGAAGGCCCTTCGAAAAAGCCTTCTGCATCGGTAACCAGACTCTTATTATTTTCTTCTGGCTTTAACTTTCTGACTTTCGATGCAACTTCTAAATCGAACTCCAATTGGTTTTTTAGGCACCTTCACCCAAGAAACGGCCAGCACTGACGGTCGAATCTGGGAGTGACGAAGAAGATGATTCTCCCCCTGCTCCTCTTAAAAGGCGAAAGCTGAAGAAGGACGCTCCTCTTCCTGAGGCTCGAACAATTAGAATAAAGGTTGCTGGGAGAAAACCCAGGCCACCTCCAGTAATCATTGAAGAGCCAACGGAGGAGGAATTAAATGTTCTTCTCAATAAACCTGTCGAAAGCGACAATTCCAGCCCAGGGGCTGAAGCTCCTTTACAGGTAATCTCTTTGATCCCTTTGTAACTCAGGTGTCGATACCTACGTTCGATTATGTCTTTTTAGAACTTAGAAGATTCTTCTTCTTCTCTTTTCAGGACACCACTGAAAGCTCAGCGCCAAGGACTTCTGAAACATTGGATTCTGCTGAACTCAGCAGGCCACAAGAAAAAGACTTGGCGAACGACGAAGCCAACACTGAAATAAATGAAGCCAATGCTGAGACAGCAGAACAACCAACAGAAGATCCACAAACAGAAGAGCAACAACCAAAAGAGATTCAGGTGGTTGATCTGTCGGAAGAAAATCGTGACGAAGGGGACCGCGGTGACGCTGGCGAAGAGGATCAAGGTGACGCTGGCGAAGGGGACCATGATGACGCTGGTACTGCCGCAGTCCGAGTCGAAGAGAGTCAAGTCGAGGCAAATGCTACTCAACAGCCTCAAACCCAAGACAACGCTGTTGCAAAGGCTGTCACCTCAACAAAGCATAGGTCGAAAGAAGACTTAGAACTCTTGAAGCAAACTGATCCTGTTGGCTATCTGAATGCCATCATCGAGAGCAAAAGTTCGTCTGATGCTAGTCAGGAGGTTCCTACTCTGTCGGGGAAGTCCACTGGAACTTCTCCTCTCGATGAGGCTTTGACGAAGGTTAAGGCTCAGTTTTTCAAGAAGGACTTAATGAAAGCTTTGGAGGGGGACCCTACTGCTCCATCATATTTGGGGGCTGTTTTGAATGCCGTAGACTTGCTAGCTGTGCCTCCGGAAGTTTCAGGCTTTATCATGGAGTTACACTCCATTATTGATCAAGTCTCAGCAGATTATCGGTGACAAAGGGGCTTTAATATCCAGCTTGAAGTGCTATATGGCAAAAGCTCTTCTGCATGGACTGCTGTAGCAGAGACAACTTCTCGAATTGGGGAGTTGTCGAAGCAAAAAGCATCTAAACAAGAAGAAGTTGATGCCATCGATCGAGAGAATGCTTCCCTCAAGGCGCAAATCGAAGAAATAGAGGCTAAGATAAATGCCAATACTAAGCGCAAGGAGGAACTTCTCTCGACTGTTCCAGACACCGAAAGTCAAGCTAAAATCACACAAGGCCTAGAATTTGCTGAGAAAGCTCAAGCCTTTGACGATCAAATTGCCAAGCTTGCGCAGGCGAATGCCTTGTGCAACAAAAGATTGGAGCTGCAGCAAACCAAATACCTTCGACTCAAGGACTCCATCCCCTTCTGATTGTTTCGCCCCTTTAACCATATATTGTAATATGTATTCGACAATATTGCCATTTTAGCTAATTTATAAAAATTTTCCATTTTGGCTTATTTATGGTTAATTTAGTCGTTACTTGTTATTTATTTTTATCTCTTGGAGTGTAGGTTTATACTTTTTCAAATATTTACCATTTACTCTCAAGAGCCTTTTATCTTCACCTAGCTCTTCGACTTCATAAGCTCCACCAGAAAAAGTCTGGATAACTCTGAATGGTCCTTCCCATTTGGGTGACCATTTTCCCATGCTTCGATCCCTTCGATCCATGGGAAGAATCACCTTCTAGACTAGTTCTCCAGGCGAAAATGCCTTAGGTTTCACCTTTTTATTATAAGAGTCTTCTACTCTTTTCTTCTGAAGCCTGAGTAGGTCAAGAGCGCGCAATCTTTCTTCGTCTAAATCCACTAGTTCGTCTAACATCATATCCCAATAAATTTCAGAGGGAATATCATAATGTCTCTGAACCCTTGCAGATTGAAGACAAATTTCTGCTGGCAACACTGCGTCATGGCCAAAAGTTAGCCTATATGGTGTTGTACCTATGGCTTCTTTTGGGGACGTTCGACAAGCCCACAAAATCTGGTCTAACGTCTTATGCCAATTTGTGGGCTTCTTCCCAACATGCTTTTTTATCAAGCCAATCACTAATTTGTTCGCTGCTTCGACTTGACCATTTGCCTGTGCATAATAAGGCATTGATGTTAGGAGTTTGAAACCCGTTTCTTGAGCGAATTCCTGCATCTTTCGACCGGTGAAAACTGATCCTTGATCAGTTGTTATAGTCTCAGGGATTCCATATCTAAAGATAATGTTCTTTTGAATAAATTCAATGACATTTTCTTGGTCCACATTGACTAAAGGGATAACTTCGATCCACTTAGTAAAATAATCAATGCCTACCAATATATACTTCTGACTCTTTGATGATGCTGGTCGAATCTCTCCAATGAGGTCCAACGCCCATCCTCTAAAGGGCCAAGGTTTCACTATCGAGTGAAGTTCGCTTGTTGGTACATGTTGGATGCCTGTATGGACTTGACATTCTTGGCAACCTTTAGAGAACTCGACACAATCTTTCAGCATAGTGGGCCAGTATAGTACTTGTCGAAACAACAACCATTTCATCTTATGGCCTACTTGGTGAGCCCCACATGCTCCAGCGTGCGTAGTCGAAAGGGCTATATATGCCTCAGTTTCACTTAAACATTTTAGCAATACCCCTTCAGGCGTCTTTTTAAATAACTCATTACCCATGAGTACGTAACTCAACGCCCTGTACTTTGTTTTTCGTTTTGTCGAAGCTGCTGGATTTTGAAGATAATCCACAATGGGCTTCCTTCAATCTTGCTCTGACAAATTATCTATGAACGAAATTTCGAAGTTACTTTGATCAGCATATCCTAGTCTTATCGATTCCAAGTCTGTTGGTGATAGACAAGTTGCTTTTATCTTTTCTCGAACTTCGATTGCTCTTTGTAATCTCGTTTTTGAAATCTTGTACCCAGATGCAATTTGTGCCAAGTCGTTGGCTATTTGATTTTCCAATCTGGGTATGTGTCGAATATTGACCATTTCAAATTGTTTCAATAAACGATTTGCTATCACAAAGTACATAATGAGATTTTCTCTTATGCATTTATATTCTTTTGTGACTTGCTTAATGACTAACTCTGAGTCTCCCATTATTTCGACTCGAGTTGCCCCCAATTCCAACAATATTTCAAGGCCAGTAATTAGAGCTTCGTACTCAGCCTCATTGTTCGAACAAGAACCTGATATCTTGTACTTGAATGTTGTTGGAATTTTTTCTGGAGAAATGATCAAGACTCCTACTCCTGTTCCATCTTTATGGCTAGAACCATCGAAGTAGAATTTCCAAGGTTCTATCTCCACATAATTAAAATCCTCAACTTGAATTGAGTGGTCGACTATAAAGTCTGCAACCACTTGTCCTTTTACTGCCTTAAGAGGCATAAAGGTTAAGGAGTATTCAGTTAATGCTAATGCCCACTTTCCAATTCGACTGTGCAAGATGGGTTTCGACAACATGTACTTGAAAACATCAAAATGAGACGAAACATACACATCAACTGGTTTTATATATTGCTTGAGTTTTGTACAAGAGAAATACAGACATAGGCACAATTTTTCAACTTCGCTATATCTAGTTTCTGCATCGTTCAAAACTCTACTAAGATAGTAAATGGGTCTTTCGACTCCATTCTCATCTTCTTGGGCTAACATGCTTCCCAAAGTTTTGTCGGATGCAGCTATGTACAATCTCATACTCCTATTGCTACAAGGAGGCACCAAAATAGGTGGCTTGGTGAGGTACCCTTTGATTTTGTCGAAGGCTTCTTGTTGCTCTTGCCCCCATTCGAATCCCTCTTTCTTCAGTCGAAGTAAGGGTGAAAAGGCTTGAGCTTTCCCACTTAGGTTAGATATGAATCTCCTTAAGAAATTTATCTTGCCTAACAGAGATTGCAGTTCCTTCTTATTCGATGGCGCTTTCGCTTCCAAAATAGCCTTCGTCTTGTTCTGGTTGATTTCGATTCCTTTCTTGTGGACAACGAAGCCCAAGAAATCTCCAGCTTTCACACAGAATGCACACTTCAAAGGGTTCATCTTCAGACCATGTTCTCTCATTCTTTCGAATGATTGTCGAAGGTGGTCAATATGATTCTTCCTGGAAACAGATTTTATAACAATGTCATCAATATATACTTGCATAAAAGTGTTAATAAAATCATGGAAGATAGAATTCATTGCTCGCTGGTATCTTGCCCCAGCGTTCTTTAGGCCAAAAGGCATCACCACCCATTCGTAAGTGCCTAGAGCCCCAGGGCATCGAAAAGCTGTTTTCGACACATCCTCTTCAGCAATGAATATTTGATTATATCCTGAATAACCATCGAGCATACTCAGGTATTCATAGCCAGCGGCAGAATCGACTAGCATTTCCGCCACAGGCATATGATATTCATCTTTGGGCGTAGCAGCATTCAAATCTCTGAAATCTATGCACACCCTTAATGTACCATTTTTCTTAATTACTGGCACAATGTTTGCAATCCATTCGACATACCTTGTAACGCGTATGAATTTGCACTTCAGCAGTCTTTCGACTTCCGTTTTGATCTTCGACAGTATTTTTGGAGCGAAGCGTCTTGGACTTTGCTTGATTGGCTTCTTCCCAGGTTTGATTGGCAACTGAAGTTCTACCAATCCTCTGTCGAGACCAGGCATTTCGTCGTAATCCCATGCAAAACAGTCCTTGAACTCTTTCAACAATTGGATTACTTCCAACCTAAGTTCTGGGTCGATTTTGGCGCTGATGTAAGTTGGCTTTTTCTCTGACCCTTCGCCTAAGTTGATTTCTTCTAAAGGATCTTGCGCTAACATTTTAATGTTGTTCGCCAAAGGGTCCTTTTCGAAGCCCAAAGGCTCATCGTCATAGATGGCGTCGAGCCTCTGTTCCTGCGTTCCTTCTAGCATGATATCAGGGGGTTCTGGATCGAAATCCTTTCCTGGACCTGCAGCAGATAACTGTTGATCATTGGCCTGTGTGGCCATGTACTTTACTTCGGCTTCGAGAGCCGTTATCATCTTTGTTTCGGCTACATAAGCCGAAATTCGCTTCAATGATTGTGACTCAGTCATTATCACTGAATTCACTTCCCCAACCAGTTGGTTGGATATCAGTTAACCCACTGAAGTCTATGTGGGACAAGTCTTCTCTGTCCCATTGAAAACCATGCTCAGGATGCAGGTATAGGGAATAAAAAGTATTTGGCGCTGGCGCCAAGTCGAAGTCAGGTGTTGGACATGGCCCTATGTGAGCCAAGTTCTTGTCGAAATCTGCCAGCCCTAGGTGATTCACTTCGCCCAGGTAATAGCTTTGATCTGCCTCTATGTTTTCGACCATCCCATCTGGACACCATAGCAGCAACCTCTGGTGCATTGATGATGGCACAGCTCCAACACCATGAATCCATTCATGGCCCAACAAAAGATTGTAGTTAGGTTTGGCCGATATGACCATAAACATTGTTGGTCGAAGGATAGATCCCACCTTGATATCCAGTTGGATCACTTCCATAGTGGTCCCTATGCCGCCCTCATAGTTCGACAGGACCATGTTGTGAGGCTTGATGTCCTCATCCCTTTTGCCTATTTTCCTTAGCATAGAGTGAGGAATAATGTTGATGGTTGCCCCACAATCCACCAAGATTTTATTCACTGTAGTTTCTTCGAGTTTAGCCCTTATAAATAAAGGCTTGAGGTGATTTTTCATCGCCTCTGTAGGTGGTTCGAAGAACCCATTTTGTTCCTCAGTAGTGCCATTGTCCATGACGAAATAGCACACTGGCCTATGTTTGGCCATTTCTTGCTCCACTTCCCAATCACTTGTTTCGACCTCAACCTGTCGGTTGAACTCTCTGGGAAGCACTGAGACTATATTCACCATGATGTCCAAAGTATCATCAGATTCGGAACCATCTTCGTCCTCAATTTCACCTTGGTTAGGCCAAACTAGCCTGTTGGTTACTGGCTCTCTTTCCAGAGGTTTCCTTTGCTTCCTTAGAGGAACATTTGAACTGGTTTCTGCCTTTGGTTCATTGGCAGCCTCCTTCTCAGCTTTTCGTCGCCTCTGGTATCTCCTCCATTGAGATCGAGACATGGGATTTTTCCCTTTGTAGTTGCTCGACACCTGTGTAACTTTAGGGGCAGCAACTTGAGGCTCTTTCTTTTGTGTTAAAGATGAACCCCTTGGCACATCGAAAGAGTGCCATCTCTCCTCGCTTGGCCTCTTTCGACCAGATGTTTTGTACCATGTATCTACTGGCACATTAGTCGGAGGCCTGAAAGTCAATGGCCTCTTCTCTTAGTTTGAACCTCTTTGGGAGGCTCTTCTGGGGTCATGTCGAAGATCAACATTTTCCCTTCTCTTATTTGCTGCTCTTACGCCCTGAATATGTTCGGCAGCCTTTTTGTCAAAGATCGAACTGCATCTTGGACACAGCATCACTTCTGACTTCTTTTTCTGGCATCTTTGCAGGAAATCTGCCAGATTTTCATTTTCCCGAGGGAAAGCAGTCTTGTTAGCTTGTTCCTTCCTCATGGCCTCCTCTGATGCTTTTGGGTCAGAGACTTCGACCATGTTGACATTCATGGTATCTTTGTTGGCAAGAGTCAACTGCTTCATTTGAATCTCCAAGTCCTCTGTCTGGCCTTGAACTGTGGCCAAGTGAGAACTAGGTTCTGGTCCAGATTTTTGGGCTTCAACTGTCTCCAGCTTTGGGCTTTCGACCGCTTTCTGAACCGCTTCAATTGTCTTTCTGGATAAATTCCCAGAAAAACTGCCAAATATTGGCATGTTGATATGGTCCTTTGAGACTTCGACCATGGTGATTCCTGGCCTCTTCGACTGGCTTCCGGATGCCTCGATCACGTTCACCTCTAAAGGTTCAGCATAATGGGCTTCAGCCTACAACGGATTAGAGTCCACAGCCATGGGGGTCTTGTCAGCAAACTTCAACCTCCCTTCTTCGATAGCGTCTTGCACAAGATTCCTGAAAAGAAAACATTGAGACGTTTTATGGCCCAGAAAATTATGATATTTACAAAAGCCTCTCTTCTTTCTTTGATCAAGAGGAGGCACTTTTACCCCTGGGGGTATTATCATTTGGCCATCTTTTACAAGCAAGTCAAAGATCTCATCACATTTTGTAATATCAAAACTATAAGTCTTTTTGGGGAACCTATCATTGGTCCTTTCTGGACCAGTGGGATTTTTCCCACTTGAGGGGACTAATAGTTTGCAAGAGTATGGTGGCCCTTGTTTTAGTTCCGCTAAATCGACTTCTCCTTCTTCGACAGTTATAGTATCGTCGAAGGGTTATGGATCTTCGTCATCCATCTCAACATACGCTATCCTCTCTCTCTTATGAGTTTTCGTTGCCTTTGCTTTTTCAGCTTTGAGGCGTTCTACCTGTCGAACTCTATCGGCCAGTTGGGCCATGTCTCTCAGGTATTGAGTGTCTAACTTCTTCCTAATGGAATAATCTAAACCGCCTGCGGCTATTTCGACTAACTCATGTTCCAGAACTTGTGTAAAACATCTTGCCTTGAGCAACCTAAACCTATTTAGATATTCGTCTATAGGTTCAGTGAAACATCTCTTTACACTGGCCAATTCTTTTAGGCTTATCTTGGTTTGCCCCATGTAGAATTGCTCGTGGAACAATCTTTCCAACTGGGTCCAATGATGGATCGAATTGGGGGGGAGAGTTGTAAACCAAGTGAAAGCGTTCTTTGTTAAAGAACTTGGGAAGTACTTAATCCTCAGGTTTTCTTTGTTCGAAATATCTCCTGCTTCGATCAAGTATCTCGCCACATGTTCGACAGTAGATTCTGTCGTGTCCCCAGAGAACTTAGTGAATTTGGGGACTTTACATCTAGGAGGTAAGTCTGTTTATAACACGTATTCTGACAGCGGGGATGTAAAGTTGGGCCTTCGAAAGCCCATGTTCATCCCATTTTGAGTCATGATCCTTTCGATCATGGTTGCCAGATTATTTTCCAAACCCATGTTTTGGTATTGGATATGCTGAACTACTTCGTCAGCATTTTGGTTTCTGTTAACTAACCTTACCTCTGGGGTTATTACCCTAGGTTCCTCGACAGGTTTCTCCAATCGTGCCCTAAGGTTTTCTTCGACAGGTTGTTGGACTTGGTTGATAGTGGTTTCTTCCTCTAAGAATACACCCTGGTTTCCCCTTATTTGCGCCCTTTGGGGCTGTCGAACAGGTTGGGGTACTCCAAAGAAATCAGCCAAACGCGTCATTTGCGCTGTCATCTGCTGATTCGATTGGGTAGTGTTTTGTATTAGAGGGTTCAGCACTGTACTTAAAGTTTGTGCCAACATTTGAACCATATCATGGTTGCTTTCGTCCATTTGTTGCCTCAAGACTGCTGTCGAGGCATTTGTAAGGCCATGTGCTACTTGGGACGTTCCTCCTAAGAGTTGGGTCCTATTTCTATTCGCCATACCTACTCCAGAACCTTGGAGTGGCGAAGAGGCACTCACTAAAGGGTCTGAAAAACTGGACGCAGCATTCGTCAGGCTAGCCAAGTCAGAAGTTGGCATGCCATAGAGTGGTTCTCGATTATGACCGCCTGTCATAAATCCTGGGGGAACATAAGGCCTTGTGCCTAAATTTCCCCTTGGTGGGGGGGTTCCCAAAGACACTCTGGGGCCTGTGAACGGAGGTGATGGCCCCGTTGTTGTGACCGTTACTGCTGGTGTTGAACCAGCGGTTATCGCTTCACTTACGGTCGGGATAACCGTTGCTCCCACATTCGTTTGTGGGATTTTGTTATTGCTTGGCGGATTCGCCATCTCTGCTCTTCTTCTGGCAGTATTTTTATCGTTAGTGTATATTCTACCACTTCTCAATAACATACAACACTCCTCGAAAAAGATGAGATTATGTTTAAAAGGTTAAACTTCAACAATCAACACACAGTCCCACCAGGTGTGCCAATTTGTTTACCGTGGTTATTGGTAAACAACCGCTGATCCTCCAAATGGTTACTTATTTGGTTACTCGCAGGATCGATCAGATTGATCCTAAGACATAGGTTGATTTTGAGGTTTTGATTAAGTTGGATAAAGGTTAAATGACGAGAAAATGAAGAGGCTTTAAGTAAATTGCATGAAGAAATGCGCTTGATAAAATAAATGAAGGCTTGAAATAAAAGGCTTCGACAGGAAAAGTAAAGAAGAAAGCAAGTAAAGTTTCTGGAAAGTAAATGACTTTGATTAATAAAAGTGGTGTTTCACACATACATTCTCAACAATTCTTTCTCACACGCTGGGTACTCGAATCTATATGAGTGACTTTGTATATAATTGTGAACACACGCGAAAAACTGCGTGACCTACTACTATTTATACTAAAACATCCCAAGTAACCGTCGGGCAGTTACACTGCTTCGAGATGATTCCACTTGGCACGTTCTCAGCGTTCGACGCTCCAGATCTTTGCACGTTGCACTTGGTAACCGCTGGAAACCGTTTTCCCTCCAAACGTTTGAATTTCAAACCGTTCCACTCTGAACCATCGAACACCTTCGTCGAGAAGCATCTTCGACGAGAAACACCTTCGACGTCGAAGGCAACCAACTTCTCCCTTGGAAGAAATCCTCTAAGTACATTGCCACCTTTCGATGGGCATTTCGACAGACCCAGCTGGTCGAAAACATCCTTCAGCTTTAATGGCTGATATTAATAAAACAAGGGTGTCGAATTTAGGAGCCAACACAGGCACACTTGCAGGTGTGATGATAAGAGGTTTCTGAATAGCTGGTGGCGCAATATCTGGCGAGAACAGCCTACCACTGCGAGTAATTTTGGCAGGCCCGGTGATGTTACTGATGCCGGTACTTGTATAAAACTCTTGCTTAACTCCAAGCACATAAACATCTGCCCCATAGTGCCATGGGACAGCTTTGTCGGATGTATAGGGGAGGGGCCCCGGAACAGTGATGATGATAGGAGCAATCTTCTGAGTAGACATGACTTTGACAGGCTTCTTCGAAGGAGCCTTAGGAGGTTCGTTGAAAATAGTGACAATAGAAACTTCTTCAGCAGGGACAGCAGGAACGGCAATCTTCTCGAACAAGATTTCTTTGCTATCCATCAGGCTTTGGATACCTGATTTCAGCAACGGACAACTAACAGGTGAAACAGCACATAGCAGGCAACCTTTACCACAATCCGGAAATAAACCGGCTAGCAACAGGTTCCTTTTGACAATCAACAACGGAGTAACAATCTCTTCCACGGAGGCTACATACCGGTCTTCTTCCACATCATTCACTCCATGCTGGGGCATGAGAGCAGTTACAACATTGGGCCTTTCGGGCGCCTCAAACTGTATTTCTTTAGCGTCAATAAGGTCTTGAACCTTATTCCTCAGAGCCCAGCAATCGTCCGTAGTATGCCCGGGGCTATCAGAGTGATAAGCGCAACGGCCGTTGGGGTTGTACTTCGGAGAAGATGTGTTCACTACCTTCGGAGCTTCTTTGACAGCTACCAGATTGGTTGACAGTAGTTGCGGCAATATCTGAGACAGGGTCATACTGAGCCGAGTGTACTGCCTCTTGGGTCTCTCACCCCTTTGTTGATTATACTGTTGAGGAGCAGCAGCAGGCTTTGAAATTACCAATGCATTGACAGCTTGGCGGCGTTCCGGTTTAATCTGTCTTCTGGGACCATAAACAGCACTGGCTTCCTTCTTGAAGGGCTTCTTTTCAATACTCGCGGAGGCACCTTTTTGTATCTTCCCTGACTTGATACCAGCTTCTATCCTCTCACCGGTCAAGATCAAATCTGTAAACCCAACAGAAGAATTACCAATCAGATGGTTAAAGAACGGACCAAACAAGGTCCCTAAGAACATGTCAACAAGTTCACGGTCAGTCAAAGGTGGTTGCACCCTGCCAGCCAAGTCTCTCCATATTTGCGCATACTCCTTAAAACCTTCGCCCGTCCCCAGTGACATGCCCTGAAGTTGGGTACGCGTGGGAGCGAGGTCAGAAATTTACTGATAATGTTTATAAAATGCAGTAGCCAAGTCCTCCCAGTTTCGGATACTGGCTCCATCTAGCTGATAGAACAACTCGAGTTGAGCCCCTGAAAGGCTATCCTGAAAGAAATGGATCCAAAGGTTCTTGTCTGCAGTGTAAGGTTGGATCTTCCTTACATATGATCTGAGATGCATCTTCGGGCAGGATAGCCCGTCATATCTTGCAAAAACTGGCACTTTGAACTTCGGGGGGATCACAATTCCAGCAACTAATCCCAAATCTTCGAAATCTAAGCCAGGAACTCTCTGCAGCTCCGTAGCTGCCAACCTGTCTTCCAAGCCTTTGTACTTATCATCGGCGGGCGGGTATTTTTGATCAGAGTAGTCTTCGTCTTCTTCAGCCTCCTCTTCTTCAACCTAGGATTCGGAAGGTACCGCAGCCGCATTCCCTTTACCGGTTCCTTCTTCAGATGTAGGGGGAAATTCAAGCACTCTTCTGGCTTCTCCCTCAAACCTTCTTCCTAGGGTAGCCACCCCGATTCTTTTCTTCTTCTTTTTCACTTGCTCTTTTTTCCCCAGCAGGGCTTTCAGATCTTCCTGACCCTTAGCCAAGGTCATCAGGAGTTGTTGAAACTGAATTCTGAGACTGCAAGTCCTTGACCGTCTGTTCGAGATCCATCTTACTGTAATAAACATCAGAAAGATAAGGAAACCTGGTGTAGAGACCTGCTTATGCGTATGATGAATGATATGCTTATGTATGTAATGCATTCAAGGATTTAGAACATTCAAAATTGTTGCAAACAAAAAGAACGCACGTCATATTAATAAGAAGAAATTTGTCAGTACATAAATGCCTCATGGGCCAAATATTACAAAAACTTCTCAAGGTAAAAAGACATTGCGCATCCTCTTTGGTGCGATGTAGGTGTTGAGGGTCTCTTCCTCATGGAGTCGGCGGGTAAGCTCCAAAACCTTCTTCTCACTGGCGTAGAAGCTGGCTTCAAAAGTGTTCTGTTCCTCCTTGAGTTGGATCCAACTCTTCTGCATCTCCTCCCACGATGTAGGCATGTCAGGATATAGGATGGTGTAAGGAACCTCTCCTTCCTTAACGGGCTCTTTAATCACAGGGAGAACATGAGGGTAAGGCATCATTAGACTCTGGGCTCGGGTTCGTACCCACTTGAGATAAGGCTCAAGAGGGATGGAGTTCTTGTGCCCCAATGTCTTGCTGTCTACCTTGTTAGGCATCCTCCAAGCTCTGATGAATCTTTGGCGAAGTCCTTGCGCATCGTTGTCGAAGTCAAAAACTAGGTCAGGAATCAACATGTCGTGAGGGTCATCCCTCCGTGCATATCCAAATTGTCTCAAGGCTAGACAAGGGTTGTAGGTAATGCCTCCTCTAATGCCAAGCAATGGAACATTAGGGAACTCTCCACAACGATCGATGATGATGACATTTTCTCTGGACCGAGAACACCAATGTACATCAGAGTGAGTGAGGGTCATCAATCGTTGTGACCACCTTAAGCCTTGGTCATTCTTCAAAACAGATTGTGGAAGGTGCGAAATAAACCACCTTGCAAGGAGAGGAGTACATCACATGAGAACACCCCTCTTTCTCATTGTTCGTGTGTAAAATGAGTGAAGAATGTCCCCAAGCAATGTCGGTATTGGATTTTTGGATAAGAAGATTTTGACGGCGTTGACATCTATAAGCTGGTCAGGATTTGGGAACAAGACCAACCCATAAATGAGGAGTGCTACAATTTCTTCAAAGGCTTGTAGGTCCAATGAATTCCAACACTCTTGTGCCTTCTCAAATAAGAATTTTGCCAAGAAGCCTTTGACACCGCTTCTAGTTTCCCAATGCCCCTTGATGTCAGATGGTTGCAAGTGTAGTGCTTGAGCAACATCTTCAGGCTTTGGTTCTTTTTCCGTACCGTTGTAGGGTAGTTGATTAAGAATAGGAATTCTCAGGAGTTGAGAAAATTCCTCCAAAGTGGGCACCAATTGGTAGTCAGGGAAAGTGAAACAGTGGTGAAGGGGGTCAAAGAACTGGAACAACACCTTTACCAAGTCCTCTTCAATGCTGGTGTTGACTAGGCTGAGCAGTCTACCATGTCTTTCACTGAAGGGAGAGCTTTCCGGGATTCTGGATGTGAGCTCCTTGAGTTGAGGAGGGATTCTTACAAGGTTGACTTGGATAGTTTTCTTGCGAAGAATTTCCATGACCTACAAAACAAGAACAAAGATGAAGATCCAAACCCTTGAAATGGTTAGTGAATGCATATGATGCTTTATGATGTTCATGATGTATGCACAAAACATATGTACAAGCAATTCACACAAAACCCTAGTTTCAGGCTTGCATGGGGTTTCATAGGTAAGTACCCTCTTGAGTGAAGTTGGCTTAAAAACCTGTCCTATAAATAGTAACCGGGTTCTAAGGAGCTCAATATCACTGGATTGTTTTCCATGTTCATTGTTTTGGTTTAGCCACTTAACAAGTGACCAAAATATTCCAAGAAAACAACCCTCAATGAGTGTAGTATCGAGTATCTACCAACTTTGGACTGCACCAAAGCCGGTCATCTCACTACTCCTAATGAAAGGCCACGATGGTCAAGTAAGGTTCTAGTTCATTAGTGCTTGGTGACATCACTCAGCGGCCCCATACTCTCCTTGATTGAACTCAAGGGTTATCGGTACTCACAAATATGTCGCACTAATATAGCTATTGCTTCGACCGTGTCGGTATAGCCCGCACAGTTTCCACAACGTATTGCTATCTATGATTGTTTTCCCAAATCTGGGTGTAGGATTGCAAACCCAAACAAGAGAGCCAAGATATAAAGCAATCAAAACAAACAATTTAGTCATGCAAGAGGGTGATCTAAGCCCTAAGGTTACTCCACTTTAAAGTATCCCCAGCAGAGTCTCCAGTTCTGTGATACGGTGGGAGAACTGACTTGAGGTTTTGCGTTTGTTTTCGCAAATGTTTCAGTTGAGCAAGAGTCGCCACCGACTTTTTATTTTATCCTAAGGAAAGGTTAAAAAGCACAGCAAAAACCTTTGAGATGTTTTCTTGGGTTCGGGGAGTAGATTATAGAAAGGGAAGGTATTAGCACCCTTTCTATCCATGGTTATCCATGGGCTCTTAGTTACTTGCTTAGATCACTTGCCTTGCATCTTCAATTGTTTGAAATGGTGCTTTCAATTGTTTGAAATGGTACTTTGTGTGTGGGTTTGAAAATGTTTTGAAAAGAGGCCAATGTGGTGGCAACCTTTGTAATGACCCATGTTTGGATGTATACAAAGGTGTATGTCTTTTGAAAAGTTTTCAATGTTTTTGAAAGTTGTTTTGAAAGTGTTGTGGAAGGTGATTTTGAAAAGATAGGCAAGTGTTTTTGTTTTGTAAGTTGGCAAGTAACCAAGAGCTATCTACCCTATATTTCTCAAAGATCTTTCTTGTGTTTTTAACCCTTTTAACAATTTTGTTCCACCATTGTATTTGGTGGACAATCTTGTGTTAGGACGTGAACGGGACAGGCGCGGGTCATCGTTTAGACCATGATTGCAATGGTGCCAAGTGTCTTTGGGCAATTTTTCCTTTAAGGGACTTGATCATTTTTAGGCAACTTTTGAAAGCGTCATCGAAGGACTATGATCATTTAAATTGTTTTGTGTTGCCAAAGACACCTAACATGCAACATGGCCCATTTTTGAAGGCAATAAGTGGAGTAGCCCTAGGGGTGCAAGTGTGATTGGTGTTGTCCATTTTCATGCTTTTATCTTGGAATTAGGTCAAACTATTTGGTTGATTTTTACATACAAAACCCTAATTCTATCATGGCATATTTAGAAAGCTTTTAAATGCGGAATTTAAAGGTCCTAAATTATTACAACAAAAATTATGGGATGGGGGTACAAATGTTCAAATGGGGATATTTTAGCAAGAAATTAAAATCTAAGCTATTACATCCAAATTGAATATACAAGTTATTTAATTGTACAATAATTAAATAAAATAAAATAAATATGCAAGATGCAAAAAAAAATGATTTTTATATGTATGTAAAAGTATTTTTTATGTGTCAAATAAACAAAAATAAAAAGGATTAATTTTTTGGGTATTTTTATGTTTTTAGGGCAAACCCTAATTTACTAAATAAAAATGTGTTTATTATTTAATATATACAATATTTATTAATTATGTACAAAAAATAAATAAAAAGGAAGTATATTGTAAAAAAGTGATTTTTTAAGTTAAATATTAATAAAAATAAAAATGTATTATTTTTATGTTTTTCCCTAAATATTCTAATAAATATAGATAAGTATTTATATTATTTACTAAATATATTAAATATGTACCAAAAAAATATATTTAATATTTACAAAAAAAAATATATTTTTTAGAAAATGTTTTCAAAAGATAAAATAAAATAAAATCAGAGAATAGAATGTATTTTGTATTTATTTTGGTATTTTAAATAAGAGTATATTTATGTTTATTTACATATAAAACTAAATGAAACAAAAAATATATCAAATAAAATGCAAAAAATGTGAGAAAAATATTTTTAATATTTTTTATGCTTTGACAAAAATAAACAAGTCAGAAACAAAAATCAAAAGTCAAAAATAATAAAAATAAAACACAATGGGCCAAGGGGGTGCAAGTGTGGAAAATTGGTGCAAAAAGGAAAACAAAACTCAGGCCCAGCCCAAGTCTATCTTCTTCAACCTCCAGCCAGTTTGTCAAAAAACGCGCGTTTCTCCTACTGATTCAAACATCCTGATTCTTGGACTTTCAAGCAAAACTCATAACACCAAAAATGTAGAGCATCAAGAGACGAATCCAGACATATAAAGAACTTGACTTAACTCTAAGAAATGAAAGAGAATTTCTTCATCCCTAATTCCTGACCTAAGTTTTTTCTAATGTTCAGGTTCCAAATTCTCTCAGGACACACAACATAAATGCAAAGTAATTATATGTGTAGCTTCAGGGCCATGAGTAGAGTATTTTTCATTCATAAACCTAAGGCTAACTCTTCCTAGATTGAGAGATAGAAGTCCAAAGTTTTACCTGTTTCAGCTTGATATGTGTATGACAATGGAGGTATTTTCAAGGCAATGTGAGGACTTGTACAGCTTGCTTGAAGTTCAGGGATGCTTCTCCAACCTTTAGCTTGCTTTGAAACTAAATGAGTCGAGCTATAGAAGTCAACCTGCAAAACAGAAAAAGTGAAAATGGTGAAGTTGGTTAGAGGTGTTACAGTCTGTAGCTAGGGCTTGGGATAGTTTCAATGGATGGTAGGGAGTGTGTATGAACCAGCTTTGGCCAAAAACGCATGAGCAAACTGAGTTGTGCAACTCAATCTGCAGGGATGCCCTGTTTTGTGCAGCAAAATGGTGTTTTGATGTTTAGGGAGGTATTGAAGGTAGTTGGCTCGTGTTTCAGGTCAGTTGAGGAGTATGGAATGTGTTCACAATGTTTGCTTAGGCTTGTTCTTGCAGCAATGAGAGTTGTGATCAGTTATGCAATGTTTCTTCTATCTTAAGCAAAAAATGACAAGTTGGTTTCTAGGCTAACACAGGCCCCTCAAGTATGCTGCACCAATCACCCTTGATCAGTGGACTTTGCTCATGAACTTGTGCCTCAAAGATCTGCATTGTACCTCATAGATTGTAAACTTGACATAAAGTTCACCTTTTCAAAAATGGCTAAAGTACTTTTTCTAATTATGGATTAAATTGGCATGTAATGGTTAAACACATAAGATAAGGCTTGAACACAAAGGATTTGCATTAAATTATTGAGTGTGGATGAGATAAAAGGCCTGTAATGTAGCTTGCACATGCTGAGTTCAAAAATGCAAAGTTATGAACATGGAAATGGCTCATGAACAAAGTGACTTTTGCCCATATTGCCAAATTCGATTCTCCCTAACCACAAGGGTGTTTGAGAAGTTCTTGGACATTTTGGAAAGATTGGAATGTGTACTACAATCCATCTTTGTAATGCAAATTGAAATTCCAAGTGGAAGCATGTGAAAAGTGGCCATGAAGTTAGGCAAAAATCCTGCCTAGAATAGGTCAAAAAATTTCTAAGTTAAGAATGTTTTGCACCCTTGTTCCAAAAATCATAACTTGAGCTACAAGCTTCTTTTGAGGAAACTTTGTGAATCAAAGTTGTAGATTTTGCAATGGACTACAACTTTCATGTTTTGAGTTTTGTTTTAATCCAAATGCATCTTGATGAAAAAATGGGACAAAGTTAGGAAAAAATTAGGGATTTTCATAACTTAGAAAAATTCTGTTATGAAAATTCTTCATTTAAAACCCTAATTTGTGATTTTTGATTTCTTGATGAAAAAGTTTCATGATTTGACATGTTTTGATGAAAAATGAATCTTGACACTTGATTTTGACCAAAAAGTCAAAGTTTGACTTTTCAGTATACAGTCAAATTTGGCTCAGTTGACTGGAAAATTCATCTGTCAATCTTGTGTATTTGGGATCTTTTGAACTTGTTGAACATGTCAAGACAATTCCATTGAGTCCTTGAGTCCATATGTGAGCTTGGTTTGCCATTGGTTAGGTCAAACAGTCAAAAATTGCCTTTGTGCAATAAAAACCCTAAAAATGACCATTTTGCCCTTTTGATGATCTGATCAAATTTCTTGTGGAATTGTGATCCAAACTTGATCAAATGGTCCATATGAGTTCATAATGTTGATGTGGGTCAAAAATCATGAGGTTTGACTGTCAATTGACCACAGTTGACTTTTTCCCCAATACAGCGGATTTCTAGGTCAACTGTCCAATTGACTGGGCAAAGATTGGAATCAAGGCTTGAAACTTGATATGGATAAACTTGTGAGTCCAACATGAAGCATGAAAGTCATTTTGGGCACTTTGGGTCAAAACATCTTTGTGCAAACTCAAACCCTAATTTGGGTCAACAGTGCAAGGAGGAGTCTTTAGCAGAGCAAACCCTAACTTAATCTTGAGCTCCAAGGGTCTTGTGGTGAGAAAATATTGAGGAAATGGGAGGGAAAATTTTGGGGTACAACACATGGTCAGAAGCCTCTATCCCAGATTCCCCAGCGAAGTTTCCCCTCATATGATGAAAAGTTTTATTCCCTTGGTGTGCTAAGATATCGCTCTTTTTGCAGTATTGACATTAGTGTTGACTTCTTGATTTCCTAGGAAGACTATACCAGGGCATCTTTTGTTGGAACAGGTTTGTATGATATGAAGACTCAATCCAATATTCTCCAGTAAAGGCCTCGTTTATTTGATAGAAGTCATTTCTCCCCAAAGAGGTTGGTGCAATAATTACTCTTGAAGAACGTATCTCTGGCTTCCCTAGTGAAGAACGTATCTCCAGTGAAGAACGTGTCTTCGGTTTCCCCAATGGAGCACGTATCTCCGGTTTCTCCAGTGAAGAACGTATCTCTGGTTTCCCCAGTGGAGCACGTATCTCGGTTTCCCCTCGATAATGTGGTTTTGACCTCCCCATTGAAGTCAGCACGAAGTCCCTAGTAGATGTCTCGATGATGAAGCACTGTCTCCCTTAGTGAAGTCCGTATGTTTTTCTTCCTTCAAAGTAGGTCTCAATTCCCCAGTGGATGTTTTGACAATTTGGTTTCCATCTGCCTTATTCAAGATCAGTTTTGCAATATCCAGAAGAAGTGCGAACCGTGAAAAACTTTTGTTTCCCCATTGAAGTTTGTGTGCTATTCCCCGGGAAGGTTATCCCAGGGCATCTCTTGTTGGAATGAGTATTCATGATGAAAAGTTTTCAATCCGCAGTTTTTTCTCTAGGGAAGTGGGTTTGAATTCCCCAATGAGGTTTGGTTGTCTCGGCGTCAGTCTGCTTTATTTGAGACTAATCTTGCAATCTCCAGTAGGCATGTTGCTTTTGAAAAACTGATTTCTCTGATGAAACCGGAAGAAATATATTCTATCCCGGTATCCGTTTGATTTAGCTACATCCATATTATGTTTCTCCTCAGTGATGTTAGGACAGTCAATAGGTTTGGTTTCCGCAGTTGTTGTTACCTTTCTTGGATTGATCTTTCTGGTTGAAGTTTAGCCCAATGGTGTTGGTACCTGATGCGGTTTTGTTTGTTTGTGCTGATTATGTATCCTTTTACCAGCATATGCACAATATCACTCATACATTCATACATACATCATACATAGTTAAATTTAGCAAATCATTGCTCATTTTCATTCATCAATTTTATTTTGTTGACATATTATCCTGTTTTATAGAGTTGTGTTGTCCTCTCTCCAATAGAGTGTTGGCCTTAAGAAGAAAGTATACATTCTTTCAACTTACTCACTGAGTTATCCCTCGTGGAATTTTTTTTGCTTCAAACCTTCCTGTACAACTCTTTGTCTGGATGGATTTGATGTTCCCTCTTGAGTTTGTTTCTCAAAGGATGTATTACGGTTGCCTGTTTCATTCCAGTTCATTTTGGGTTTGAATCTGTGATCCCCAACAATATTATTACTTTGGATTTTTGCAAGCTTTGAGCCCTGGTTTGAGAATGTGCAATTATTTGGGCACGAGAATACTTTATCTCCCCAGGAAGTCATATCTCATTTCCCCAGGAAGTCATATCTATTTCCCCAGGAAGCCATATTTCTATCCCCAGAAAGTCGTTTCTTTTTGCAATTCCCCTTGACAATGAGTGGAAGTCTCTTTATTTGAGATAAGCTTACATATTACCCTTTCCAGGCGGAATTCCTTGGTTAAGGAAGAAGTTGAGACCCGTTCTAGGTGAAACACCAGAATTTTGGGGAAAACTTGAGATATTATCTTTTTGCTATCATCAGTGAACGTTGATAGTTCATCGTCAGTGAACGGCGGTGGTATCTTTTTTCTCTCTACCTTCAACTATTGAGTTGGTAGTTTACCGTCATCTGTGAGTCGGTATATCTTTATCTTCTACCTTCAATTTTTGAGTTGGTAGTTCACTGTCATCTGTGAGTCGGTATCTTTTTGATCATCTACCTTCAACTATTGAGTTGATATTTCACCGTCATCTGCGAGTCGGTATATCTTTTTGATCTTCTACCTTCAACTATTGAGTTGGTATTTCACCGTCATCTGTGAGTCGGTATATCTTTATCTTCTACCTTTAACTATTGAGTTGGTAGTTTACCGTCATCTGTGAGTCGGTATATCTTTTTTCTCTCTACCTTCAACTATTAAGTTGGTATTTCACTGTCATCTGTGAGTCGGTATATCTTTATCTTCTACCTTCAACTATTGAGTTGGTAGTTTACCATCATTTGTGAGTCTATATATCTTTTTGATCTTCTACCTTCAACTATTGAGTTGGTAGTTTACCGTCATCTGTGAGCCGGTATCTTATTACTTTTCTACCTTCATCCATTGAGTTGGTAGTTCACAGTTATCTGTTGATCGTTATCATTCTTTATTTTTTCCTCAATATTTGAGCTGATGCTACCTTATCTCTTCTTTAGGTTTTACACCAATAGAGTCATGTCTTTTGTTCACCAGTGATTTATTTTCCTGATGGAGTTGCTCCTTTGTTTCTTCATTTTTGTGGCATCCCCAGTGATACCTTGCGTCTCTTTAGATTTGTCCATTTGCATTCATAATCATAAGCATTGCATGGCATCTTAGGGACAAAAATAGGGCTTGTTTTATATTTAAGTATCTTCAATCGCGTCGACACGAGGATTTTTAACCTTCGTATCTGCGGATAGAAGACACTTAAATAAGGGCAGCTGTTGTACCCCAATTTTTTCCCCTAAGATTCCCCTATCATATCATGTCAACTCGATCATAACAAGATCACATTAGGGTTGGTTCTTCCTCTTTTTCTATCTCCTATCTTTAAGTTTGCTATGTAGGAATCTCCAAGCACCTTGGATGTATATTTTGTATATGTGTTGTTGACTAACTTCTAATCAAAATACAAAAAAATATTTGTCTTTGTCTTTGTATATTTTTGTTTTGTAGGTACCGAGTCGAAGCATCTGACAAATAAGGATTTCTGGTATCATTCTCCTAAGATCTCTATTTGCAAAGAAAAAGAATTAAAAAAATTCATTTTTTCACTGATGCAATCGATTGCTCTTAGGGTGCAATCGATTGCACATAGTGCATTTTGCGCCATTTTTGAAAAAAGACACTGTGCAAATCGATTTGCACTATAGTGCAATCGATTTCACAACATGAAAATTAAAAAAAAATAAATCAGCATTTTAAACTTGTCAAATTTTGGCTCCAATTTTCCTTCACTTTTGAAAGATGTATCATTAATTTAAATTTTAGTGCCAATCTTTCATTTTTAAAAAGTATTATCATTAATTCAAATTTTGGCTCTAATATTTGAAAGAATTATCATTAATTCAAATTTTGGCTCTAATTTTTGAAAGAATTATCATTAATTCAAATTTTGGCTCTAATTTTTGAAAGAGTTATCTTTAATTCAAATTTTGGCTCCAAGAATCAATTACCAAATTACCACTAATCCCAATCCTAAAACTCTATAAATAGAGCTCTCATTTCATTCAAATTCAAGCTTTTGATAGCCAAATCCACCTTGCTAAAAAATCTCTCAATTCTCTCCATCTACCAAATTCACTCAAAGCTCCATTTTCAAAAAGTTAGTAAGCTTTGCATTGAAGCTTACTAATCTTTGAGCTAAACCTTCATCCAAACACTTTTTCTCCATCAATTCTCTACATCCAAGCTTGGTCAATTGATTCTTGTGGTTGAATTGAAGCAAATTCTTGAAGTTGTTTTGATAATTCTCTAGATCTACTTTGGTAAGTTGGATAATTCATCTTTCACAATGTGATCTCTTGTTGATCTTTGGGTTTGATTCTTTGAGCATTATTTTGTGATTCCAACGGTGTTATTTTCTCATAATTTGATGGAATTTTTGTGCTCAATTGGATCCATGATCATAAGGTGTTTGATGGAAAGTTTGAACAAGAAATTGCCCTTTTAAAATGCTATTTTTGCTACTGTTACTGTGTGCAATCGATTTGCACTGTAGTGCAATCGATTGCACAAAAGCAATTTCACGCAGATTTTTGAAAACTGTACTGTGTAAATCGATTTACACAATAGTTCAATCGATTTACACAGGGACAGAATGTATTTTTTGCCTTGCTTTGGGGCATCTTTGATCCAAAATTCTTTTTCTACTCAGTCCTTTTGATTTTTGGTTTGGATTGCAATTTTAAATGTCCAATTTGTCTTAAAACTCAATGGACTTTATGATGTATATGAAGTTGGATAAATGTTCATCAATTCAAATCTACATAAGAGTGAATTATTTAATTCATTTTTGGTGCTTTGGATTAATGATATGTTTAGTGCTTTAATCCATCTAGAGGAGTGGTTTAATTTAAAGATGAAAGAATTTTGAAATGATGATCCAAATTAGCTTATCATTCCCCTCCCTCTTCATCTTATCCCTTTCTTTTTTTTAATTGTGCTACATGTTAAGGGATGGTGATCTCTATATCATTTATCCAAACATGAATTACATAGATTGCTATTGACCGGCCTCAAAATAGGTGCGACTTCTACATAAGTCCACTTACGATTGCTTAACATAGCGCTAAATTTTGTCCCGATTCGAATAAATGATCATTAGTGTCCCAAACTTATGATTGCAAGCCCAAGTATGTTAATTTGATCTCTTTGATCCAATAACCTTGAGATTCATTGTGTGGAGGCTTTGGTTCTACCAATCTTCTAATGGATCTACAACACCTTTGGTCAACGCGGATCACTTAAACATCGTTGATCATTACATGTTGCCTTGTGAGAATTCCAAAAATGGATGATATACTTGACAAAAAGCAAATGCAACTTGTTGTGTGGAGGCTTTGGTTCTACCAATCCTCTAATGAGTTCCAAATGCAAGTTTCAAGATGGTCATCTAACTAACCACTAATTACTAACAATTAACTTTACTTTACGCTTTTATTTTCATGCTTTATGTACCATTTACTTTTGGCATTTTACATTTCATGCTATTTTCATCTTTGCTCACTTGAGCATTTACTTTTATGTCATTTTTATTTTGCTCACTTGAGCTTTTCTTTCTTTTTAAAGACACCTAATAATCAACATGAACCATAAAAATCATTAATGATACTTGGAATACATGGTTACTATCCTTTGCATTATGGAGTGATGGACTTCTTGGACTTAGGATTAGAGACCTTGGCCTATCTTGGAGACTTTGTGACTTTATTTGATATTTTGTCTGGAGTTCTTGAGGTTTACCTCAAGACATTGGGTTGTTTGTTTGTTTTGTGTGCAGGTTATTGAGATTACGATCTTTGTTTGTAATATGGAATTCACCCGTATACAGCCGTTACTCTGCCCAATTTTTGCGAAGACTTAAAACACTTGAAGTTTGGTTCTCTCAAGAGGTCTAGTATCTTTGCTTGCTTGGTTTCAATCCGAAGAATGGGAATTCTATATTGACTCATAATGTAAAGTATTGGCTTCTTGTTGGTTAGATGATTCTTATCCCTAGCTTTTACCTTATGCTTTAGGATAGCCTCTTCTTCTCCTCTCATCTTCTTTAATTTCAAAAATCTTCTCCCTCCTTTTTAAAAAAAAAATCTTCTTATTTTGAAACTTGAAACATTTTCATAATAAACTTGGACTTAGGTCCATGCATCTTCGAAACATTTTCATAAATAAATTTCAATCAATTTATAATACCTTGACCTTTTTTTGTGAGAAGACTAAAAGTCAATCAATCTCATTTCAAACCATTTTGCCTCTTTGGCTTTTATCTTTAAACTTTTCTCAAAAGATTAGACTCTTGTTAATCCTTGTAGTGATGCAAACAACTATACTTCTACAATATGTAGTGAAGTGAGATATTTTCCACTTGGGTGTTGAGTGAGGCATTGTTGATTTTAAAATCCAAGCCATATCCTCCACTTTGAGATGATGCAAATTCTCCTTTCTAATGATTATGGGTAGTAAGTATGTTTTTCACACGGACAATTGCGATGATGTCTTATCTCATAAAATTAACCAACACACTTGTGTTTCAAATTTTTAAAAGAGGAACTACGTATACCCTGATCCCCTATTGCATGAAAGGTGGTACGTAGGCACTAAAGGTTCGCAACTGCGGCGGGTGCAAAAATCATAAAAATATTTCTTTTCTCACCTCCACCATCCATTTTATATACAACACATTTTTATAGCCAAAATATACAGATTTTTCAAAGAGGTTCCTGCGGAGTACCGTAGATGTTTAGGGTGCTAATACCTTCCCTTTGCATAACCAACCCCCTTACCTTAAATCTTTCCCCCTCTTTTTGGGTTATTCGCTCTTTTCCCATTCCTTTGGAAACAATAAAGGGTGGTGGCGATTTTTATTTTGATTTGTATAAAGTCTAGTCAATCCAATGGCTTAGTCTTGCACATTTCTACCGCTACACCTACAAAACACAAATATGCAAAGGCAAAGACGAATATTTTTTATATTTTGGTTGGAGGTTAATTATCAACACATATACAAAATACACAACTAAGGTGCTTTGAGATTCCTCAAGAGAAAACTTAAAGACATGAGATAGAAAAAGAGGAAGAACCAACCCTAATGTGATTTTGTTATGATCAAGTTGACATGATATGATAGGGGAATCTTAGGGGTAAAAATTGGGGTACAACAACTGCCCTTATTTAAGTTTCTTCTATCTGGGGATACGAAGGTTAAAAATCTTCGTGTCGACGCAATCAAAGATACTTAAATATTAAAAAAAAACCTATTTTTGGCCCTAAGATGCCTTGCAATGCTTATGAGCATGAATGCATATGAACAAATTCAAAGAGACACAAAACACCGTTAGGGATGTAGCAAAGGAGACAATGATCAAAAGAGAAACCCGACCAGGAAAATAAATCACTGGTGGACCCAAAGAACTGAATCAGAGAGGATAGTAGGATGGTCAAAGGACACACCAACTTCTACTGAAGGTGAAGCTACCAACATTCATTGAAGGCAGAGAGGATGATAACAAACATCGACGTTCACTGCCGATGGTCTACCAAATTTCACTGAAGGTAGAAAGAGAATATATCATATCACTGACATTCACTGACGATGAACTACCAACGTTCACTGAGGGTAGCAAAAATATAATAAATACCGACGTTCACTGCCGATGGTCTACCAAATTTCACTGAAGGTAGAAAGAGAATATATATCATATCACCTCCGTTCACTGATGATGAACTACCAACGTTCATTGTGGGTAGCAAAAAGATAATAAACATCGATGTTCACTGTCGATGGTCTACCAACTTTCACTGAAGGTAGAAAGAGAATATATCATATCACCGCCGTTCACTGACGATGAACTATCAACGTTCACTAAAGATAGCAAAAAGATAATAAACACTGACGTTCACTGCCAATGGTCTACCAACTTTCACTGAAGGTAGAAAGAGAAAATATCATATCACCACAATTCACTGACGATGAACTACCAACGTTCACTGAGGGTAGCAAAAGGATAATAAGTTTCCCCAAGATTCTGGTGTTTTGCCTAGAACGGGTCTCAACTTCTTCTTTAACCGGGGCACTCCGCCTGGAAAGGATAAAACATAAGTTGTCTCAAATAAAGAGACTTGCTATTTGTTGTCACGGAGGATTGTAAAAGGAAATGACTTTTTGGGCAAGAGGTATGGCTTACTGGGGAGATGCCATGATATTCCTGCTGAGGAGATAAAGTCTTCTCGTGCAAAATAAATGCACAAACTAAAACTCAAAGTTTTCATAAATCCAAAGTAAATAATATTGTCATGTAACCACAGATCCAAACAAGAAATAAATTGGATCCAGACAGTCAGCAAAGATACATCCTTTGAGAAATAAACTCAAGAGGGAAAACCGAATCCATCTAAGCAAGGAGTGTTGCAGGAAGGCTAGAGCAAAATGTTAATGAACAATAATTTGTCAATTTTAGTCATGCATGATGTACGTATGAATGTATGAGTGCTATCGTGCGCATGCTGGTAAAATAGATACACAATCAGTAGGAACAAACAAACAAAACCTCCCCAGGTACTAACAACACTTGGCTAAACTTCAACCAGAATGATCATTCCAAGAAAGGTAAAGGCCAATTGCGGAAACCAAACCTACTACCTGCCTTTAACTTTACTAAGGAGAAACATAATTCGGAGGTAGACAAATCAAATAGATATTGGGATAGAACATCCTTCTTTCGGCTTCAATGGAGAAACCAGTTTTTCCTAAAGTAATATGCCTACTGGAGATTGCAAGACCAGCCTCAAATAAAGCAGACTGACGCCGAAACAATCAAACTTCACTGGGGAATTCAAGCCTACCTCCCTGGAGAAAAATGCGGATTGAAACTTTACATCATGAAAACTTATTCCAACAAAAGATGCCTTGGGATAGCCTTCACGGGGAATCAAGAAGTCAACATTATAGAAAGAAGTCAAACCCATGGGGATTTTAAATCAAACCCAGCACTTGGTGGGTGAAAAACCAAAGGGTTGACAACTGTCTCGACACTTCTTAGAAAATATACCGCCCTGGTCTAATTGCCTGGGAAATAAATACCAACAATAATGCCAATACTGCAGAAAGAGCGACATCTCAGCACACCAAGGGAATAAAACCTTTCATCGTATGAGGGAAGACTTCGCTGGGGAATCTGGGACAGAGGCTTCTGACCATGCAAACCCAAAATCAAAAGTGAACCAAGACTTGACTGGGGATAATGGGATCACAAACCCAATACTGCACCTTACACCAATTGGTATCATCTTTAACTACCTGAGAGACATACAAACCCAATAATGTGATGGAATTCAACCTTATTGAAGAAGGGTAATAATCTTCTAGCATAATCTTTGTAAGGGATCAAGCCAGGGTGACGAGTGTCCCATTCTCCTTTAATCTGATTTATTACCAAAGCTGAATCACCATACACATCTAGAATTTTGATTATGAGATCAATAGCTTTCTCAAGACCCATGATGCAAGCCTCATATTCTACCATATTATTAGTGCAATTAAATGTTAACCTTGCAGTAAAAGGAATGTGCGATCCATGAGGAGTGACAATCACAGCACCAATTCCTTTACCATAAGCATTCACAACTCCATCAAATATCATACTCCAACGAGATTCAGGGTCAGGGCCTTCCTCAGGCAATGGTCCATCGCAATCTTTCACTTTCAGGAACATCACATTCTCATCGGGGAATTCATATTCTGCAGACTAATGATCTTCCATCGGTTAGTGAGCAAGGTAATCTGTCAACACACTACTTTTAATAGCCTTTTAAGTGCGGTACTCAATATCATATTCAGATAACAACATCTGCCAGCGGGCAATTCTCCCGGTAAGAGCAGGCTTTTCAAAAATGTACTTGATTGGATCCATTTTGGAGATCAACCAAGTGGTATGATTCAACATATACTGCCACAAACGCTTTGCCGCCCAGGCCAAAGCACAACATGTCTTTTCCAGCGTGGAATACCGCAACTCACAATCAATGAATTTTTTGCTGAGATAATAATTGGCGAACTCCTTCTTCCTTGTTTCATCCTGTTGTCCCTGAATACAACCCATGGATTTATCTAACATTGTTAGATACATAATCAACGGTCTTCCTTCTACGGGAGGGAGCAAGATAGGAGGTTCAAGCAGATATTCTTTAATACTCTCGAATGCCCTTTGGAAGTCATCCGTCCACACACAACCTTGATCTTTCTTTAACAAGTTAAAGATCGGTTCACATGTTGCAGTCATGTGGGAAATAAATCTCGAAATATAATTCAAACGCCCGAGGAAATATCTGACTTGCTTTTCAGTTCTTGGTACTAGCATTTATTGAATTTCTTTGACTTTATTAGGGTCAACTTCAATTCCTTTCTGGCTAACAATGAAACCCAACAATTTCCCCGATCGAACACCAAAGGTGCATTTATTTGGATTCAAGCGGAGACGATACTTCCTCAAACACTGAAACAACTTCAACAAATCTTCTATATGCCCTTCTTCAGTTTGGGATTTGGAAATCATATTATCAACATATACTTCGATTTTTTTGTGCATCAGATCATGGAATAGGGTTGTCATAGCCCTCTGGTACATTGCACCAGCGTTCTTCAACCCGAAGGGCATCACTCTGTAACAGAATGTTCCCCAGGGTGTGATAAACGTTATTTTTTCCATGTCCTCTGGAGCCATTCTTATTTGATTATACCCAGAAAATCCGTCCATGAACGAGAATACTTTGAATTTTGTTGTGCTGCCCACTAACATATCAATGTGAGGCAATGGAAAATCATCTTTTGGACTAGCTTTATTTAGATCTCTGCAATCTACGCACATGCAGACTTTTCCGTATCTTTTCGGTATTGGGACAATATTGGCAATCCATTGAGGATACATTAACGTCACAAGAAAACCAGCATTAATCTGCTTTAGAACCTCCTCCTTGATTTTTACTGCCATATTTGGGTGAGTTCTTCTCAACTTTTGTTTAATTGGCGGACACTCTGGCTTCAACGGTAAACGATGCTCGACAATATCTGTATCTAGACCGGGCATATCTTGGTAAGACCAAGCAAAAATATCAACATACTCTTTCAACAGCTCAATCAACATGCTCTTCTCATCGGGATGCAACGATGCTCCAATCTTGACTTCCTTCGGATCTTCTTCTAAACCCAAATTGATCACTTCCAAAGGCTCTTTATATGGCTGAATGGTATTTTCCTCGTGCTCTAGCAACCGTGAGACCTCTTATGGGATCTCATCATAATATTCTTCTCCAGCCTCAAACACAGGACATTCAAAGTTGGGAGAGGGTGCAGGGTCATTGTATTCAACGGGTTTTTTAATTAATATGGACATGTGATTTATGATTGCTTTTAGAAACTGACACATATAACAAGTGATCATGCAGATTGATTTTCAGTTATTATTTATTTTGAAAGGTTTTTTTTTATTACCATTTTCCAAGAAAAAGCATAAAATAAAGACATAATTCGGGAAGCAAAGACAACTTTTATTAATGATCTTAAAAGTCACAGCAAACAAATAAGCCCTACAGGATTAATACTTCCATCTTGGGCAGAGTGAAAGCTTTTTTAAGAAAAAAGAGATTAACAAAACAAATTACTTTGAAACATGTATGCAAGAAGGAACATCAATGGTGACCCAGTTCTGAACCCTGACTCCATGTGTCACATAATTCGGCACTTCCTACTCTGCTTTATCCTCTTGAGCAGCATTAATTCAAGAATCAATTGGATGGAGGTAGCCTCCGCTGCGGAAAACATCATGATAATTGTTCATAGTAGACTTTGGCTTCAAAATTTCTCCTTTGCCATTCTTCTAAGAGAAACCCAAACCATTTATGTTCTTATTCACGGGTGGATCCATAATTCGTCCCCAAACTGCATTATGACCATTGCGCACAACCTGTTGCACGTCCTTTAGTGAAACCACGGAATTCTCATTTCTCCTTATGTTGTCAATGGATAGGGCTTGGAACTGGGTTCCAACAGCAGCCTCATCCGCTTCTACGATACTGAAAGAGGACAAATGGGATATCAGCAATGCCTGCTCCCCATTTATGATTACCACTTTCCCTTCACGCACAAACTTTAGCTTCTGATGTAGAGTTGAAGTGACAGCCTCTGCTTCATGTATCCATGGCCGTCCTAGCAAACAACTATATGCGGGAATAATTTCCATGACCTGGAAGGTTATCTAGAACAAATGTGGTCCTATATCGATGGGTAAGTCCACTTCACCGATGACAGATTTCCTCGACCCATCAAATGTTTTCACAATGATGCCACTCGAGCGCATAGGTGCTCCTTGATACTTTAACTTCATGAGAGTACTCCTCGGTATAACATTCAACACGGATCCATTATCAATTAGCACATTGGATAATGAATCATTCTTGCATTTCATAGATATGTGGAGGGCCAGGTTGTGATTCCTCCCTTCATCTGGTAATTCATCATCGCAGAAACTCAAGTTATTACATGACGTAATGTTTCCAATTATGCTGCTGAATTGATCTAATGGCATGTCACTCTCCACAAAAGCTTGGTCTAGTACTCTCATCAATGATTCTCTATGAGCAGAGGAGTTCATCAATAAAGCTAGGATAGATATCTTTGAAGGAGTCTGCAGTAGCTGATCTACAATTCTGTAGTCGCTCATCTTAATTATCTTCAAAATATCATCCACTTCTTTCTCTAATGTAGCTCCACTAGTCTCTCCTGTAGCCTTCTTAGGTTCATCATTCTCAACAATTTTCTTTCCAGCGGCAACATCTCTCCGAACAACTGGCGTAAACACACGAAGGTTACGGGTCACCCTGCTATTTTTAGCTATATTTCCAACATCGGCCATTGGCTGGATGGGAACTTCCACCCCATCTTCTAAGATTGTAGCGTTGTATTTGTAAGGCACATTATTATCTGATTTGTAGGGAATAGGACTTACCAAACTAATTACCAATGGGGTAACAGATGGTTTGCTATGGTACTCCACTTCAAGATAAACGGGTGCACCAAAACAAGGCACAATGACGTTTACCCCTTCTTCAACACAATCAGTCATCAAAAAGTCATTTCTGGGAAACGAATCTTTGTCTGAAGAGAAAAACTCATCTGCGGAGGCATACTCTTCCTCTGACTCTTCTTCCGTTAAGCAAAATTCAATCACATCAACTCCATGGTAATCATCCCTCTGACCTGTGATCTTGATAGTTCTGTTGTCTAACAGCAACTGAACACCCTCCCTCACAATTGAACACCCTCGGGGATCTCAACAGCAAACTAGGCAAGATCCATATTGGTGTTCCACCTGATCAGCAGTATGGCAGAAGGTAGCATGCAATTGCATGAGATCCGCATTCAAATACTCCACATCAAAAATTCTGAATTCGCCAGGACATCCAGAAACCATATTCACCTCCTCTTCATATTCTGCCCTAGGCCTGATTATATGGATTAAACCCTCATCCATCATCTCCTGTAAATCAGCCTTTATCTTCTCGCAACCTTGTATATTTGTACTGCAAATAGCACAACCGGCGTGGTCATGCGTATAGTAGCTGAATTCACAGAGGTCTGCGTGGATTTTCACCAAGTCTCCTCTAACCAGATTAATGTCAAAAATCCGGAAGTCGCCTAGACAACCGGCCACCATATTTAAAGCATTTACTACCCCTTGTTTGGGTAGAGGATTATCTTTCACATTAGGTCCCATGTACTTGAAAGATAGAATTCCAGACTTCACCAAACTTTGCACTTCAGTCTTCAAAGGATAACAATTCTCAACAATATTCCCTGGTGCTCCCTGATGAAAAGCACATGTTTTGTCTGTCTTGTAATACCAAGGCAGCGGTGATGATACGGCGGGAGGTAGTCGGGTTTGAACCAACTTCTTCTGAATCAATGCCGGTAGTAGCTCTGCATAGCTCATGGGAATAGGGTCATAGTTCTCCCTTATCTGATTATTTCCTTGGTTCCCCTGCTGGGACGGTCTTTGATAAGCAATGGTAGTCGGAGTGGCATTCATAACAGGAGTAACTGAGGCGTCTTGTTGATGACGTTGATAATTCCTTCTAGGAGTATTTACCCTCCTCTCTTGTATAACAGCATTTCCATCCCCTTCTTTCTTCTTGGTAAACCCATAAGATGGATTCTTCACACCTCCGGATCCTTCACTCTTCGTTAAACGGCCTTCTCTTACAGCCTCTTCTAAGCGAATACCCATTCATACCATCTCAGTAAAGTCACTTGGTGCGCTTGCTACCATCCTTTCGTAGTAGAAAGCTCCCAGTGTCTTCAGAAAAATCTTAGTCATCTCCTTCTCTTCCATGGGAGAAATCACTTGGGCAGCTACTTCGTGCCATCTCTAGGCATACTCTTTGAACGATTCCCTGTCTTTCTGAACCATGGCCCTAAGTTGGTCACGGTCGGGCGCCATGTCCATATTGTACTTGTATTGTTTGATGAATTCTTCTCCCAAGTCATTAAAAGTATGGATGTTGGCGTTGTCCAAACTCATATACCATTTCAGTGTCGCGCCGGTCAATCTATCCTGAAAAAAGTGAATTAGCAGACACTGATCATCAGTGTGGGTAGACATTCTCCTCACGTACATTACCAAGTGAGCACGAGGGCAAGTGTTGCCCTTATACTTCTCAAATTCTGGGACCTTGAACTTAACAGGTATCTTAACATTCGGGACCAAACATAGCTCATTCACATTCTGCCCAAATAATTCCTTTCCCCTAAGAGGCTTCGTCTCTCTTTGCATCTTATCAAACTTCTCTTGAAAATCATCCATTTTGTCATAGAGACCCAAGTCTTCACTCGACGGAGGGAAAGGACGACACACATCATCATTAACAAACGGAACCATGTTCACCGAAGGAGGTGCAGCAGGAACAGCATGCACCACAGGAGGTTCCGGAGTAACAATAGTCTGAACCACTGGAGTATCTTGAGGACCAAGATTGAAACCTTCAGGTGCAAAATTCTCTGGCATTCCCCATGGATAACCTTGAGGCATACGGTTTTGAACAACAATCGGAGCAGCGGATACAGGAACAGTCGGAACTTCAGTATTTGCCCTTGTTGGTTGAGGTTGAACACTTGGTGGCTGATTCTGAGCAACCACTAGAGCTTCCATCAGAGTAGTCAAATTTTCCAAGCCGGCCTTCAAAGCAGAAACTTCTTCGCGCAGCTCGCGATTCTCCTGTTCTAAGTTGTTTATCTTCTTTTTGAAATTAGCCCGAGTGTTGTAGTGATGAGTCAGCTTGCTGAATAAAGTAAAGAAGCTTGGTAAGACACATGGGTATGCATAACAAATGTAAGAAATATGCGCAATATGATGCATGATATGCAATGCATATGATTATTTTTACTTTGTTATTTAATATTTCAAGGGATTTACGGTTTATAGACATATTTCAAACATCAAAATAATAACGCATTTGAAATACTGAAATTTTTATTATAATAACTTCAACATGGATTACAAGTTTCAATGATCCCAAGTGCAAGATGAAAATACAATCTAAAATTCTGAGAAAAAGAACTGATGGAGATCAATCTGTACGCTGGCGCTTCCCTGTGATCCTGGAAATCTGAGCCCTCAACCTCTGGTTTTCTTCCACATGTCTGATGGCAACCTCCTTCCAATCATATGAATCAGGAAGCGAGTAATCAGCACTTGTTTGAGGCTTAGGAGAAAATAAATCCCCTTGCCTCTCCATAGACTCCACCGCTCGACTCTCAAGGATCTCAATCAAATCGTCTCTCTTCTTCAAGTCTTCTTTATAGAAACTCTCTAAAGTCTGGAGCTTGTTCTTCCAAGCATCCCTTTCCTGTTGCATCCTGACCAAAGCGAGTTGCAGCTCTTCTAGATCATCTAATAAGGGAGGAGTTGTCTTCACAAATAGATCAGGCATGGGTGTCTCTCGAGTATACGACATCTTTAGCTGAATAGCTCTCAATCGAATCCATTAGAGATATGGCTCCAAAGAAACAATACCCCTAGGTCCCAAATCCTTCCTACTCTTCTTATGAATGTGACGTCAGGCCTTCGCAATCTGCTTCCTAGCTTCCCTATGGTCTTCTCCTTCCTTCAGAAAGAAACTACTCAAATGAATACTATTCGGTTTATCCCTCATTGGATAACCAAGATGTCGCTGTGCAAGAACAGGGTTATAGTTAATTCCTCCCTTTGTACCAAGAAGCGGTACATTGGGGAAACTACCACAACTGTCAATAATCTCCACATCCTGGTAAGCTCGATGATACCAATAAATATCCGAGTGAGTAAGTGCCATGATCTTAGGAGCCCAACGGGGTTCCTTCTTGACATCCCAAAAAGCATCAGACTGAGGCATATGAGAAATGAACCACCGTTACAACAGAGGCGTGCAACAGATAATCATTCCCCCATGATAAGAATTCCAAAGATGAACAGAGTAATAAGCATCACCCAACAGTGTAGGAACTGGGTTTCCAATCATGAAAATCCTGATAGCGTTAATGTCGACAAACTTGTCCACATTAGGAAATAAGAACAATCCGTAAGCAAGTAGAGCAAAGATGGCCTCAAAAGCAATTGTACTCTTCATTCTGGCAAAGTAACGAGCTTTCTCCAATAAGAATTGAGTTGGTAATCCTCTAATCCCTTCTTTAGTAGTCATACGGGCTTCCACCTCAGACCTCCCCAGATGAATCAAAGCAGCAATCTCATGTGGTTTTAGCTCACCCTCTAAACCAGTAAAAGGAACACAATCGGTAACAAGTAAATCTAATAGATAAGAATACTCCTCCAGTGTAGGCATCAACTGATAATCGGGAAAAGTAAAGCAGTGATACATCGGATCATAGAACTGGACCAAGGTCGAGAGAATACCCTCCTTCATCTTCAGTTTCATGAGAGGAATAATGGATCCATACTTCTTCCGAAAGTCTGTAGAACACTCGATCTCTGGAATTAGACTGACCAACTCATCTATCTTGGGATCCTTGAAACTGTATTTCCCGGTCTTTCTCTTTCCAGAATCCATGGTTAAAAGCACCTGAGATATTTACAAATAGTCAATCTTTAAATCCCTTGAAATATTATTTTCTTCAAAAGATACTTATGAGTGCATGGATGCATGATGCAACAATCACACACAAGATCACACATATAGGGTTTATAGGTTCAACGTCACGAGTATGAGGTCGAATATACTACCCATAAGGTGTTGGTCTAAAAAGTTATCACCTGCCGAACAAGGTTCTAGAGGTTCCTAGATTCTACATCCTTCCTTCGGATATTACCAACTTCTCAATTAACTCGGTAATTAGTAATATTCTCAAGAAAGACTCGTCCGAGCGTAGTATCGCGTGACAACTATTTCCGGATTACTCCGTCATAGCTTCCACACTACACCTAAAAAGCCAAAATGGGTTTGGTATTCTACGATCCTCAGTTTCAGCAGGCTCCCAGGTCGAAAGCAACACGTCTTCCAGATTACTCGGTAAATGACACTACAATCAAAGGGGCCTCCAATGAGTGGGGGATCTCATGCCTCCTTTTTTGGGATTACTCCCTCAAATTAAACATGACTATACTGCCTGTCCTATCTTAAAGTTTGCCCAAGTCCGGGTATAGGACTTATGAGTAATCACCAAGCACCCTGAAAACCAGGAAAATCCAAACAAACATATATATAAAATATAACACATAAACAACAATAGCACATATACAGATATAAACAAAGATAGGCTCAACCCACTTAGGGATGGACCAGCAAGAGGTCAATCTTGATTCCCCAGTGAAGTCGCCATTTTTATGTAGCGGTAGAAATGTTCAAGACTAAGCCATTGGATTGACTATACTTTATACAAATCAAAAATAAAAATCGGCACCGCGCTTTATTGTTTCCAAAGGAATGGGAAAAGAGTGAGTAACCCAAAAGAGGGGGAAAGATTCAAGGTAATGGGGTTGGTTATGCAAAGGGAAGGTATTAGCACCCTAAACATCTACGTACTCGCAGGAACCTCTTTGTAAAATATGTATATTTTGGCTATAAAATATGTTGTATATAAAATGGATGGTGGAGGTGAGAAAAGAAATATATTTTTTTATGATTTTTGCACCTGCCGCGGTTGCGAACCTTTAGTGCCTACGTACCACCTTTCGTGCAATAGGGGATCATGGTACACGTAGTTCCTCTTTTAAAAATTTAAAACACAAGTGTGTTGGTTAATTTTATGAGATAAGACATCATCGTCATTGTCCATGTGGAAAACATACTTACTACCCACAATCATGAGAAACGAGAATTTGCATCATCTCAAAGTGGAGGATATGGCTTGGATTTTAAAATCAACAATGCCTCACTCAACACCCAAGTGGAAAATATCTCACTTCACTACATATGGTAGAAGTATAGTTGTTTGCATCACTATAAGGATTGACAAGAGTCTAATCTTTTGAGAAAAGTTTAAAGATAAAAGCCAAAGTGGCAAAATGGTTTGGAATGATATTGATTGACTTTTAGTCTTCTCACAAAAAATGTCAATATATTATTAAATTGATTGAAGTTTATTTATGAAAATATTTTGAAAGTGCATGGACATAAGTCCAAGTTTATTATGAAAGTGTTTCAAGTTTAGAAATAAGAAGAGTTTTCAAAAGGAGGGAGAAGATTTTTGAAATTAAAGAAGAGGGGAGGAGAAGAAAAGACTATCCTAAAGCATAAGGTAAAAGCTACGGATAAGAATCATCTAACCAACAAGAAGCCAATACTTGACATTATGTGTCAGGATAGTATTCCCATTCTTTGGATTGAAACCAAGCAAGTAAAGATACTAGACCTCTTGAGAGAACCAAACTTCAAGTGTATTAAGTCTTCACAAAAATTGGGCAGAGTAACGGTTGTATGCGGGTGAATTCCAGATTACAAACCAAGAGTGTAATCATAATAACCTGCACACAAAACAAACAAACAACCCAATATCTTGAGGTAAACCTCAAGAACTCCAGACAAAATATCAATTAAGGTCCAAGGTCTCCAACATAGGCCAAGGTTTCTAATCCTAAGTCCAAGAAGTCTAACACTCCACCATGCCAAGGATAGTAACCAAATAGTCCAAGTATCATTAAAGATTTTTATGGTTTATGTTGATAATTAAGTATCTTCAAAAAGAAAAGAAAAGCAAAAGTGAGCAAAATAAAAATGACATAAAATTAAATTCTCAAGTGAGCAAAGATGAAAATAGCATGAAATGTAAATGCTAAAGTAAAGAGTACATAAAGCATAAAAAATAAAAGCATAAAGTAAAGAGCATAAAATAAAGTCAATTGTTAGACATTAGTGGTTAGTTGGATGACCATCTTGAAACTTGCATTTGGAACTCATTAGAGGATTGGTAGAACCAAAGCCTCTACACAACAAGTTGCATTTGCTTTTTGTCAAGTATATCATCCATTTAATAAATTCTCAAGGCAACATTTAATGATCAATGATGTTTAAGTGATCCGCTTTGACCAAAATTGATGAAGATCCATTAGAGGATTGGTAGAACCAAAGCCTCCATACAATGAGTCTCAAGGTTATTGGATCAAAGGGATCAAATTAACATACTTGGGCTTGAAAACATAGGTTTGGGCCACGAATGATCATTTATTCAAATCGGGACAAAATTTAGAGCTATGTTAAGCAATTGTAAGTGGACTTATGTAGAAGTCACACCTATTTTGAGGCCGGTCAATAGCAATCTATGTACTTCATGTTTTGATAAATGATATAGAGATCATCACCCCTTAACATGTAGCACAATTATAAGCTAATTGGGATGGGGAATGATAAGCTAATTTGGATCACTACCTTAAATTTCTTTCATCTTTAAATTCAATCACTCATCTAGATGGATTAAAGCACTAAACATATCATCAATCCAAAGCACCAAGAATGAATTAAATAATTCACTCTTTGATAGATTTGAATTGATGAATGTTTACCCAACTTCATCTACACCACAAATCCCATTGAATTTAAAGAGAAATTGGACATTTAAAATTGTAATCCAAATTATCCATCGAAGAGAGTGAGCAGAAAAAAATATTTGAGTCAAAACAGCCCCAAAATAAGGCAGAAAAAGTATTTTTGGCACTGTTATAATCGATTGTGCTTAGACAGCAATCAATTGCATCAGTGCAATTTTTTTCAAATCAATTTTCAGTGATAATCGATTGCAATGTTACAACAATTGATTGCCACCTGTTAAAATCAGTAGAAAACAACATTTCAAGGATCAAATTCTTGTTCCAACTTTTCATCAAACACCTTATGATCATGGATCCAATTGAGCATGAAAATTCCATCAAATTATGAGAAAATAGCACTAATAGAATCATAAAACAGTGCTCAATGAATCAAAACCAGAAATCCACAAGAGATCACATTGTGAAAGATGATGATCCAACTTACTAAAGGTAGAATTAGAGAATTATCAAACAACTTCCAGAATTTGCTTCAATTCAACCACAAGAATCGATTACCAAAGCTTGGATGTAGAGAATTGATGAAGAAAAAGTGTTTGGATGAAGGTTTATCTCAAAGATTAGTAAGCTCAAATGCAAAGCTTACTATCCTTTTTTTTTTTAAATGGAGCTTTGAGTGAATTTGGTAGATGGAGAGAATTGAGAGATTTTTTAGCAAAATGAGTTTGGCTATCAAAAGCTTCCGATTTGAATGAAATGAAGTCTCTATTAATATAGTTTAGGATTAGGATTAGTGGTAATTTGGTAATTGATTCTTGGAGCCAAAAATTGAATTAATGATATAATTTTCAAATTATGCAGAAAAATTGGAGCAAAAAAGATGTCAGTTTTGAAATTGCTGGCTTTTTTCAAAAATCACGTGTGTTTTGCTGCTATGAGTCGACACAAGAGTCGTATGCGTCGATACATTCTAGTTGTATAACACAGCATGAGTCGACGCAAGCTTCTATGGATCGATACAAGTTGCCTTTTCAACTCAATACAGAATCAATCAATTTGCATGAGTCAATGCAAGCTTCTATAGGTTGATACAAGCTGCTATTTCAACACAATACATAATCAATCAATTTGCATGAGTTGACACATAACATTTATGTGTCATCACATGCTAGTTATACAAAATAGGATGAGTCGACACAAGCCTCTATGGGTCGATGCAAGCTGCTTTTGTCAGCACATTACAGAATTGATTGTCTTGCATGGGTCGATACATAACACGTATGTGTCGACACATACTAAAATTGTTTGATTTTTGAAGGCTAAAAATACACTTTTTTCAAAGATTGTACACAATACACTCTATGCAATCGATTGCACTATGGGAGCAATCGATTGTACAGGAAAATAAAAATGAAAAATTTTAATTATTATTATTTTTTGCAAATAGAGATTTTAGGGAAATAATACTGGAAAAACTTTATTTGTCGGATGCTTTGACTCGGTACCTATAAAACACAAATATGAAAAGGCAAAGACGAATATCTTTTGTATTTTGGTTAGAGGTTAATTACCAACACATATACAAAATACACAACTAAAGGTGCTTGGAGATTCCTCAAGAGAAAACTTAAAGACAGGAGATAGAAAAGAGGAAGAACCAACCCTAATGTGATTTTGTTATGATCAAGTTGACATGATATGATAAGGGAATCTTAGGGGGGAAAATTGGGGTACAACACCTTTGACCGGATATTTCAACTTTTGATGTAGTGTGGAAGTTACCACACCTGCCCCATGGATCTATAGGCGTCCAAGCAGGCATGAATAAGCAGGACGGATATCCATCACATAGAGTGTTAAGGTGAAAACTTGAGACTGGACCTTGATAGGGAGAACAACTTCTCCATGAACCATCCGCTTAGAACCATCGAAAGCCCTTACTACAATGTCGCTTGGTTTCAACATCAGTCCATCATAGTTTAGCCTGTCCAAATCTCCTTTAGGTAAGACATTGAGAGAAGATCCAATATCCACTAATGCATGTGCCAAGGTAGTGCCCTTGCATTTTATGGAAATGTAGAGAGCTTTGTTATAATTCTTCCCCATTGGGGTTAAATCTGCATTAGAGAACCCTAAACCATTGTCGACAGTAAAGCTTGCTACACAGTTTTCAAATTGGTCGACCGTAGTTTCTTGAGGGACATGTGACTTTTTCAGGAGTTTTATCAGTGCTTGAGCATGTGTCTCATAGCACAGCAATAAAGACAACATAGAAATCTTCGAGGGTGTTTGCTCCAATTGTTCCACTATCTTGTAATCACTTTTTCTGATAATTTTCAAGATCTCCTCCATATCTTGGGTAGATGGGTCCTCAATAGTAATGTCTTTTATGGGCGCCTCCATCTTGGCAGGATCTATCATTTTTTCCTTGTCCCTAACATCAGTACTAGGTTTGTTAACAATAATGCGAACAGGTGTAGTTATGGTGGTAGGAGGTGAAATATTAGGAGAGAAAATTCTCACTGTTCTAGTCACCTTGTTAGACTCAGCAATGTTGGTAATATCAGCAGTCTTGTCTTCATCAATCCAGGAGTCTTATCTAATACAATGGTAGTATACTTTAGCACCATAATTCTAAGGTACTCCCTTATCAGAAGAATAAGAGACTGGCCCCGGTGTGGTAATTATCAATGGAGCTATCTTAGGTTCATTGGAAATCCTAATGGGACCTTTTGAAGTGATCCTAATAGGTTTGTTGGAGATAGTAATGATGGACACATATTTAAATTCTTGAGATACACATTGGGTCAAACCTTTCACAGATGGAGTTTTTTCAAATAGAATCTCATGGCTATCCATCAGGTGTTGGACACCTTTATTAAGCCATTCACAACGAGTAGTTTGTATAGCACAGCAACAACAGTCTTTAAGGCAACCAGGGAATACCCCGACTTTCAACAAATTCTCTTTGACAGTCTTCAAAGGAGTGGTTAAATCATTGACAGAGGAAACAAAATAGGCATCTTCAATAGCATTGACACCCTTACCATGATTTGGCATAGGTGTGATGATTACATTGGGAGTTAGCGGAGGGTCGAATTCAATTGTCTTGTTATCAATTAGGTCTTGAATTTTATTTTTCAATGCCCAGGAGTTGTTTGTATCATGGTCGGGGCTATTTGAGTGGTAAGCACACTTCATATTCGGATTGTATTTTGGAGAAGTGGTATTGGGGTTTCGATGAGGTTCCTGGAAGGTTACCAAATCCTCTTTCACTATATGTTGAAGAGTTTGTGATAATGGTATGTTGATTTTGGTAAATTTCCTTCTTGGGGCATCTGGTCTCTGTTGGTTATTTTGTTGACGCGGATGTTAAGTTGGAGTTGGATTGGAGATCAAAACTACCCCTACTGAATGATGACGGTCAGTCTTAGCATGGTTTCTTGACCCATACACATCATTAGTCTCTTTTTTACCCATAAATAGTTTTTTCACAACATTTGAGGTAGAGGCCATGGGTATCTTCCCGCTTTTAATTCCGCTTTCTACCCTCTCGCCAGTTAAGATCAATTCAGTAAACCCGGATGATGAGCTCCCAATCAGCAAGTTGAAAATGGTCCAGTCAATGTTCCCATAAACATATCTACCAATTCTCTATCAATTAAAGATGGTTGCACCCTGCCAACCAAGTATCTCCACTTTTGAGCGTATTCTTTGAAGCCCTCATTGGAACCCATGGTTATCCCTTGTAATTGTACCCTAGTTGGTGTAAGATCAGTGTTATATTGATATTGGCGGTGTGATACGGTGGGAGAACTGACTGTGAGTTTTGCATTTGTATTCGCACTTGTTCGGTTGAGCAAGAGTCGCCACCGACTTTTTATTTTATCCTAAAGGAAAGGTTGAAAAAGCACAACAAAAACCTTTTGAGATATTTCGTGGGTTCGGGGGGTAGATTATAAAGAGGGAAGGTATTAGCACCCTTTTCATCCATGGTTATCCATGGGCTCTTAGTTACTTGGTTTTTTAGATCACTTGCCTTGATTTTCGATTGCTTGAAAATGGTGTGTATGTGTGTGTGTTTTTGAAAATGTTTTGGAAGAAGATGCCTTGTCTTAGGCTACCCTTGTAACAATTCTTTACTCGAATGTTTTACAAAGGTGTGTATCTTTTCGAAAAGATGTTTCAAAGTGTTTTTGAGAGTTTGTTTTGAAAGTGTTTGTGGAATGTAGTTTTTGAAAAGAAGGCAAGTGTTTTTGCAAGTTAATCTCAAGTAACTAAGAGTTTTGTCTACCCTATTGTACTCAAAGGTTTTCTCTATGTTTTCAACCCTTTTTAACAATTTTGTTCCAACATTGCATTTGGTGGACAATCTTGCGTTTAGGATATCTAACGGGACGGGCGCGGGTCATCGTATGGACCATGAATGCAATGATGCCAAGTGTCTTTGGCAATTTGCTTTGAAGGGACTATGATCATTCCATTTAGGCAACATTCGAAAGCGTCATCGAGGGACTTATGATCATTTGAATTTGTTTTGCCAAAGATACTCGACGTGCAAGCATGGCCCATTTTGGAAGGCAACATGCGGGATTACCCTAGAGGGTGCAAGTGTGATTGTGTATTGATTTCATGTATTTGTCTTGTATTAGGTTATCTAGCATTTGGTTTTATGTACATGCAAACCCTAGGTCTAACCATGGTATAATTGAAAGCGGTAAATTGCAAGAATTTAAAGTCTACGCTATTACAAATAGTATCCGAGAGTGGGGGTACAAATTTACGAATGGGGATGAGACTTAGGAATGTAGTGTCCAATAGATTACAACCAAATCGAATTTGCGACCAAATGTAAATGTAACATATATACAAAATAAGCAAAGGTATAATGTATCAAGTATAAGTACATTGTGTAAGTGTACGTGTATGTATATTTGTATATGTAATTATTTACAGATGCGACAATGTGAATTAATGCGTATTATCTAAGTATTATGGCATTTCAGAAAGGGGCGAGGCCCAAGTTTTACACAAAAACGTTTTAGGGTTTTTGATTGTTGTGTTCATTTGAAACGCGTAGGGTTTGTGAGCAGCGGCGGCGTTCGTCTTCTATCCTCTTCGTCTTCGTTCAACTTTGCTAGGAACCTGACTCTCCCCTTTGCCCAGCCATCAGCGCCTCCGCCTCCTTCGCCCTTCCTTCTTCCTTGGGTCATTCACGTTAGGTACGGAAATTTGTTTTCAGTCTCGTTCAGAATTTCTTTTCGTCTTGCATGCTATGGTTTCACATTTATTTGATTTTGTTTATTGATTTACGCGAGGTTTTGAAGAAAGGATGAAAAAAGATTCTACCTTTGCGAAGGAGGAGGAAGGAGGCACTTGGAGGCTTGACGAGCGGAGGGGTTCCGCGATGAGAGCTTGGCGCTAGCTTGTCAAGGATATCTGGTACTCTTTGTCTCACTCTTGGTTTGATGATGACCTTAAACTGAAAACCCCTTTTTTTTCTTCTTCTTCCTATCGCCCTGTTTACATGCCTCTGTACGCTTTTGTTATCTCTCTTCTTCGTCTCTGAGTTGCCTTGTTGCTTACTTCTGTTGCCTACTTCGCTCGTATACTTATGTTGCTTGCTCAATATACTGTACTGATGCTGATATGCTTTGAATGTTTTGATACCTTGAATGCTTGGTTATTCTGAGATACCTTTGCCTTTGAACGTATGCTTCTGAAGGTTAATTTTTTTATGCCCAGTGATGAAGAAATTCGGAGGGTCTTCGTTGCCTTTGAATGCTAGTTAGGGTTTAAGCTTATTTGGAACCTTTGGGTTTTGAAAAGCTTAGGGGTTATTGGCCTATGATGAAGCTTTTTTCTGAGTTCACTTCTTTCCTCTTCTCTGTTGCGTGCCTTGCCTTATTGTTTGTTTATGGCCCAATGATGAGTACTCCTATGAGGGTTCTGTGGTTTGGCTTTGGATGCTTTATATAATTTTGTTTAGGCTTTGGGTTGGGCAAGTTTTGGACGTATGTTGAGCTATGTTTGTGTGCTTGAAGGCTTCAGGCAGATTGGGTCTTTTTCTGAACTGGTTTATGCAGTATCTTTGTGGGTTTTGACAGTTGGTTATATCTTTGGATGGCAAGGCCTTTTTTTTTGGTTTGAAACTGGGTGAGTATTGGGTTTATCTTGAGTTGAATGTTTGGATGTATTTTTTTTATTAGGCTTGAAGCTGGACAGGTTTTAGCTTGTTTATGCTTGGACTTGGTTTGAGCTGAATGGTACAGGTACAGGTTTGAAACTGGAGGGGTGTTCTGAACTGGTTATTGTGAACTGTTTTTGAGGTTTGAATGTTATTGCTGGTTATGAGCTTAGGCAGGTTTAATGCTTAGGTGGTTTTACTGGTTTTCTGGTTTAACACAGGTTGGTGTTTTGTGGTTTTTGAATGGCTTTGTGTTTAAGGCCTTTTGGTTTGATATGCCCTCCTCTCTTTGATATCTTTTTCTGTTTTATATATCCTACTGTTTTATTGACCAAAACTTTATATTTTCTTTCCCCCTATTATCCACTGTGCTATTGCAGTTTGTTGTATATTTCCTTGCCTAAAGCCTCAAAGCCAGTAAGCCTAAACACTTCTTCTTTCTTCTCTCTCTCCAGTACACTTTTAGGCATTTAAAATAATGTTTGTACTGTACTTTTATTCTGAAAGGGCCATTTTGTTGGGAAATGATGAAATAGTTTGCTTGCATATCATGCTTCCTCTGCATATTTGTCCCTTCTTCCAGATTTTGTGCTTTGTATCTTTTCAAATCTTCTTCTTTGATAGCTTGGGTAGCCTTGTGACATTTTGACAGCAAGTTTGAATTTTTCAGTTTGGACTTCTAGTTTGGTTTGAACTTGTGCAGTGCTGTTTGAGATTTGAACTATGCATTTTGGACAATTTTTGAATTGTGCAATTTTGACCTTTGTGCATTCAATTTTAGCAAATAAATATCCGTCCCTCTCTGTGAACCGGGAGAAATCCCGTGATTTGCAGAGAGGGTTAACTGATCCCAATCAGTGGCCCTTAATGATGAATTTTATATCTGTCTCTTTATTTATTTATCTGCTATTTGACTTTTCTTCTTTTCTTTTGCAGATGAATAATTGAATGGAGAGGGGTACTAAATGAAGAATGAAGAATTGGAGACTTAGAAAAAATAGGATAGTTTCATTTTTTTTTATTTAAATTTAAATTAATGTAAAATCATTGTTGTAAATAAATTGTAAACAATAATTGTACGAATAATTTAAAAATAAATAAAAGTTTTTATTATCCAATTAATTCTATTTCCTCCTTTTTCAATTATTTACTTATTATTTATAGTTCTTTAAATTAAAATAACTGAAAATTAAATTCTAGATGTTTAATCTTTAGAATAATAAATAATCAACTAAACATTGATTCCACGTTGATCAAAACAATGAACTTGGCGCTTCCATCATCCAAAGCAAAGCACAGTCAAATGCAATAACTGATCAGACGCATTCCCTTCTTACTGATTTCTTACCAAACACTGTAAATCCAAACTGAATGTATCCTTTGACTGATTCAAACAAACAAATGTGAATTCAAACCAAATGCCTTCCTTTACTGATTAAATCAAACAATGCGTATTCAAACCAAATCCCGGGACAAACTTGCAAAGCACCGTAGAATTAAATCTTTCTGAAGAACCGCGCACGAAAACCCTAATTCCTGATTAAAGAATGTTCGCCTGATCAAAGTTGAGCCAAAGTCAACCAAAACCCTAAGCCAACTGTGTGAAACATTCCAGAGCCCTGAAAAATCAATAAAACCTTAATTGCGTCTGACTGACGAGAAAAGTCCGTTTGACCGATTCTTGAGCCAGTTTGAAAAAATCAGGAAACGCCTGAAGCTGCGATTTCTTGTGGAAAAATGCGAGGGCAAATTTTGGGGTACAACAGGCGGTAAAAATCAGCGGCCAAATCCTCCCAAGTATGAAAGTTCATCCCTTCCAATTGGTAAAACCACTCCAACTGCGTCCCAGATAGACTCTCTTGGAAAAAGTGCACCCATAGCTTTTTATCGGCAGTATACGGCTAAGTTTTGAGGACATAAGATCTTAAATGAAGCTTTGGACAAGAAACCCTGTCATATTTGGCAAAGACTGATATCTTGAATTTGAAGGGAATGACTACCCCAGGTACCAAACCCAAGTCTTTAAAGTCCAAGCCGGGAACAACTTGGATCTCCACAGCTTTTAGTCTATCTTCTAGTTGCTTATACTTGTCATTGGCCGGTGGATATTGCTCATCAGAATAATCCTCATCTTCATAGATTTGATTGTTTCCACCCCTAGCACGGGTGCTCCTAGCGTCTTCATCTTGATTTTCATCCTCTTCGGAGGAATCTTCTTCAATTTGGACTTGTTTGGAGGGACCTTTAAACCTCTTCCCCATGTTGATTATAGATTTCTTCTTTGTCTTCTTCTTCATAACAAGAAGAGCCATCATTTCTTGCTGCCCTTTTGCTAAATTGAGCAGAGTTTCTTGAAATTGAGAGTGTTGATTTTGCAAGTCCTTGATTGTTTTCTCGAGATCCATCTTTATACTGAAATAAATAGTAAAAGGATGAGGAAACATGTGTCGGAAAATCTGCTTATGATATGATGCATGTTATGCGAATACAATGTTTTCAAGGATTTAAAGAAATTTAAATTTGCTAGACAAAGAGAAGGTAACAAACATTAATTGCATTAATAAAGATAGGAATTACAAATGCCTCTCGGGCTTACAATGGAAGAAACAAGAACAAAATAAACTCCTAAAATAAATAAATACTCAAGTTCCCCATGGGCGCATCCTCTTAGGTGCAATATAGGCATTCAAATTTCGCTCTTCATGAAGTTGCCTCGTAAGCTCCAAAACCTTCTTCTCTCTTGCGAAGAATTGTGCTTAAAAGGTGTCTCGTTCCCCTTTGAGTTGAATCCATAATCTTTGCAATTCCTCGAAGTCGGTATGCATTTCAGAATGAAGAAGAGTGTAAGGGGTGTATCCCTCAGCAACGGGCTCCATAATCACAGATAGGATGGCGGGGTAAGGCATCATGAGACTTTGAGCACGAGTTTATACCCACTTGAGGTAAGGCTCAAGAGGGATGGAATTTTTATGCCCCAAAGTCTTGCTATCCACTTTGTTTACCATTCTTCAAGCTCGTATGAACCTTTGACGATAGCCTTGGATGTCGCTCTCGTAGTCGAATATCAAACCTTGGATGAGCGCATCATGGGGACCATCTCTTCGTGCATACCCAAACTATCGTAATGCAAAAGAAGGGTTATAAGTGATACCTTCCCTAATTCCCAAGAGTGGGACATTAGGAAATTCCCCACAACGGTCAATGATGGTAATATCCTCCAAAGATCGAGAACACCAATGGATATTTGAGTGCGAGAGTGACATCATCCTTTGAGACCGTATCAAGCCTTGCTCATTCTTCAATGTTGATCGAGGTAGGTGTGAAATACACCATCTAGACAACAATGGAATGCAACACAAAAGAGTACCCATTTTCTTCATGGTGCGAGTGTGGAAACAATGTAGGATGTCTCCAAGTAAAGTAGGTACGGGATTATGAGAGAGAAAAACCTTGATGGCATTCACATCTATGAGTTGGTCCGGATTGGGAAATAGAACCAAACCATAGATTAGAAGGGCCAAGACATCCTCAAAATCTTGGAAATCCATATCTTCCCAAAACAAACAAGCCTTTTCCAACAAAAACTTGGCTAATAAACCCTTAACTCCACTTCTTGTCTCCCAATTTGTCATAATGTTAGATCTCTTCAAATGCAAGGCTTTGGCAATAACTTCTGGCTTTGGAGTTTCCTCTAAACCGGTGAATGGTATTTGATTAAGCACATGCACTCCTAGCAATTGAGATAATTCTTCTAATGTAGGCACCAATTGGTAGTCGGGAAATATGAAGCAATGATGCATAGGATCAAAGAATTGGAAAAGTACACACATCATTTCTTCTTGGAAGTTTGATGTATCCAAGTTGAGAAGTCGACCATATTTCTTGGTGAAGGGACAATCTCCATGAACTCTTGATGCTAACTCTTGAAGTTGAGGATGCACTTTCACGAAGTTGACTCGGATGGTATTCCTACAAGTGGAAGCCATGTCCTACAAAACAAAACAAAAATAAATTCCTAAATCCTTGAAATGGTTAGTGAGCATGCTTATGATGTTATGATGTTTATGATGTCATGAATAATAATCACAAACAAAGCACACAAATACCTTAGGTTTAGGCTTGCGTGGGTTTCATATGTAAGTACCCTCTTGAAGTTTAGTTGGTTCAACCTATCCTAGAAAGTAAACGGGTTCTAGGGAATCTCAATATCACCGATCTTTCTTCATTGGGCATTGTTTTAGCACAATCAATCTTTTCTTGCAGCCAAAATATCCCAAAAGTTTGATCTCAATGAGCGTAGTATCGAGTATCAACCAATCTTCAGCTTTGCACCAAAGTCTACTATCTCACTACTTCTTAATGGCTAAGTTGTTCAATTAAAGGTTCTACGATCAGTTAGTGCTTTATGACACTGCTCAACGGCTCCGTATTCTCCTTGATTCAACATAATGGATATCAGTACCAACAAATGTGTCACACTAACGTAGCTATTACTTCAATCGTATCGGTCTATGCCGTATAGTTTCCATGATCTATTGCTACTTAACTAATGATGTTCCCAGATCTGGGTGGAGGATCTATACAAGAAACCCAAACATAGGCCCAAAATGTAAAGCAAACAAGTAAAACAAATGAAATCATTTAAATGTGATCTAGTCTCTAAGGTAGCCCCACTATTAAGAAAATTCTCAAGCAGAGACGCCAATTCTATAATACGGTGGGAGAACTGACTTGGGTGTTTTGTGTTATATCGCAATTGTTGCGGATAGCAAGAGTCGCCACCGACTTTTCTTTTATCCAATAAAGGAAAGGGTGAAAAGAAAAGGAAAGACCTTTTGAGAAATTTCTTGAGTTCGGGGGGTAGGTTATGAAAAGGGAAGGTGTTAGCACCCTTTTCATCCGTAGTTATCTATGGGCTCTTAGTTGCTAGCTCACTTTGAAATTCTTTGTTTTAAATGTGTTTGTGATAGTTTTGAAAGTATTTTTGAAAGTGCCTTTGTTTAGGAGAACTTTGCAATGATTCTCGTCTCTATAAGAATGTATACAAAGTGTTGACTTTTGAAAATATTTCATGGAAAAGTGTTGGTGTGTTTGAAAGATGTTATTTTGAAAAATAGTTGTGAGCAAGAAACTACAAGCGTTCTACCTACTCAAAAAGTCTTTGTTCATTTCCTCATCCTTTAGATATTGCTATCTTACCACTTATTTGATAAGAAACCCTACCATTGGATGTTAAGGGACATGCATGGGTCATCGCACAGCCATAGAAGGCAACATTGTATGATACCTTAGCAATTTGTCATAAGGGACTAAGATCATTTATGAAGGAAACATCGAAGGGTCGTCGAGGGACTACGATCTTGTAATCGAGGGTGTTTGCTAAAGTATCCCACGTTCGAGGGACATGGTTGTTTATTTGAAGGCAACAAGTGTGGGTTAACCCTAGAGGTGCAAGTGTGCAAAGTGTTTTGATTACATGCATTTTATCTTTGAGATTAGGTTTTTCTACTTGTTAATTTTTATATCTTGTCATACAAACCCTAATTACTAGTATTTATATTGAAAGCAATAAATTACGGAAATGTAAAATTTACGCTATTACAACACTTTAGGGGATGGGGTACAAGTTTATGAATGGGGATGAGAGAAATAAACCCTAAATTACTATTACAAATTTTGACAACAAATACATAATCACAAAAATAATATAAAATAGTGAATAAATGGGCAAAGATGGGAAGAAGGGCTAAGTATAAACCTTAACAAAGTTCTAAATATTTTAAGAAAGAAAATGTTTTTGCTTGTCTTTTGTATGAGAAAAGAGTTTTGAAAGTTGAAAGAAATTAGAAGTTAAACCTAATTTTTATTTTATTAACAAAGTAAAATAAAAGTATGATAAAATTAATTAATTTTATTATGAAAATAAATTAATTAATTTAAACCTAAGGTATCCTAAGTATTTTTTGGAGTTTTATTTAGGAAAATATTTTAATGTAAAAATAACAAACCCTAATTAATTAATTTACAAAACTAATTAATAAAATAAAGTGTGGTTAAATTAAATTAATTTTTATTTATAAAAATAAATTAACTAATTTAAAACCTAAGTCTATTTTTTTATGATTTTAATTACTTAAAATAAAAATGATTAAAGAAAACAAATAAATTAAAATAAGAACAAAGAAAATTAAATGGGCCAGTATGTAAACAAGCAAAAAGAGGGTGAGAAGTTACAAAATCCCAGGCCCAAAGATAACGACCCAGGCGCTGGAATGATCCAGTGGGGAGGCTTATTGAAGGTTCACCATGAGGGTGTTGGATGCGCTGGATCTAACTTTGGATGAGATCAGATGGTTGAGGAATGAGGTGCATCATGCGTGCAATGGCTTGACTTGCACATAATCTGTAAAAATAAAACAAGAAAAAGCAAAAGGGTACCACTGGGGCTCGAACCCAGGTCCCAAGGGTTAACATGCACGCGCTTTACCACTGGGGTGGCTATACATCCATTTATTAAATTGAATCCATAAATATATAAAATAAAACAAGTCCTAAGAGGACTTCATCTCATTCCTTGCCCCATGGCTGAAACACCATTTTTGAATTTCATATCTCACTCATTTCTCAATGAAATTAAAAAATGTAAACATGAAACTTATATATTTTTTCACCACAAATCCAACCATATAACTTATGTAAGCTAAAAGTCAAAGATGAAGATTAATTTTGTTGGCCCTAAATTGAAACCTAATTTTTTTCCAGAAATTTCAAATCTAAAATTCTCTACAAACAGTCAATATAAATGAAAACTATGGACATAGTTAGCTTTAGAGCAATGATATCTACATTTTTACTTCATAATGTATGCACAAAGGATGCTTGTATCAAGATATTGAAGTTATAAAATTTACCTCTTGAAGATGGATTCGTGTATGGAGTTTTAGCAAGCTTTGAGGTGCTCTAAGAATCTGTTTAGCTTACCTGGACCTCCTTGAGTGTATTCCAACTCCTACTTTACTTTGAAAATCCATGAATCTCCCTACTCAAGTCAACCTGTAAGCTTGATGTTTGAAAATGGTGAATGATGAAAATGAGATTACAGAAATGTAACAAGTGTTGGGATGGCTTTGTTATGATGTATGAAGAGTGTATGGATGATTAGATTTGAAAACGCATGAGTGGTTTTTGATTTGGGGGTTTACAGCTCAAAACTATCAAGTTACGGCCAATTCTGGATTACAGAAGTTGTGGGGGGGTTTAGGGTGCTTGAGCTCATGCCTTTCCTTGAAAATAACTTGTGTATCTATAAGCAAAAGGTTAGATATGTTTTGCACAAGGGATTTCTGAGTTATAGGGTTATGGCTAGGTTGCTTGATTTTGAAGAAAAGTGAGAAATGTGGTGTTAAGGTAGAAGGTACAAGCATGTAGAGTGGTTAGGCACTTTAAACATGTTTTCTTCTAATCATTTATCTTGAGTGTGGACAGAGATGACAAGTTATGAGCTAAAGGAGAGTTGACCTTTGCAAAAGCAATGCTTTATCAAAATGGAAATGGTAACTTTGTGCCATAAATGGAAAATCAACTTGGACAAAGCTTCAAACACTTGGATAATGACTCCAACAGTTGTGTAAACATTTAATTATTGAGTGATTATCAAGTTTGACTCCTGAAAAGCAAGATTTATGCAGCATGGTTTGAGATTTGCTCAAGTGTTCATCAAGAAAATGACCTATAATTCAAGTTTATGAGGTCATCTTCATCTCTTCGAAACTTCTAGCTCAAGCATGATCTCTTAAGATTCTTGGAAATTTTGGAAATCTTTAAACATCCTCTACAACTTTCATGTTGGCCATTTTGACAAAATCATCTTGGAACTTGGTGAAAATTAGCCAAGAAGTTAGGTCAAAAATCTTCCTAAACTAGGTCAAATTTTTTATGTGTTTTAAGAAAAAGTGCATGAATTCATGAATTTATAACTCAAGATCCAAGAATTTCTAGGAATTGATAAGTAAATCTAATTTTTGGATCTCATCAAGATCTACAACTTTTATGTTGAAAGTTTTCCTTGAATCATTTTGCATCATGGTGAAAAAATGTCATGAAGTTATGAAATTAACATGTCTTGAAAAGTTTGACTTTTCAAAATGACTTTTGACTTTCTTGATTTCTTGATGATCAAGATTCTTATTTTTTAATTTCTTGATGAAATGTGATCTTTGAAACTCAAATTTGATCAAAAAGTCAAAGTTTGACTTTTTGGTACACAAATGTCTTTTCATCAGTTGACTGAATTTCAACCATCAATTAATTGATCTTGAGAAATGTTTTGAGCCATGAAATTAGGTCAACAATTTGTATTTGAATCCTTGAGATTGTGCTTCAAGCCATTAGATCATGTATTAGGTCAAAAGTCCTTGATCAGTCAAATACAACTAAAACCCTAATTTTGACCATTTTGCCCTTTTGGTGAATTGAGCATTTTTCTTGGGGAATTATGATCCAAACTTGATAAATTGACACATATGACTTAAAAATGTTGATATGGTCAAAAATATTAAAGTTTGACTGTAGGTTGACCATAATTGACTTTTTACCCAATATAGTTGATTTTAGGTCATCTGGCTAATTGACTGAGCAATTTTGAGCTGCAAGATTTGAAACTTGACATGAGCATTCTTGAGGGTATAAAATGATCCATGAAAGTCATTTTAGGAATTAGAAGTCCAATTATCCTTGTGAAAATTCAAACCCTAATTTGAGGCAGTCGTGTTGAGGAGATGGCTTGACCTAGTCAATACTTGTGCAAGCTTGAACCATTGAAGATCTTTGTGAGAAATGTCTTGAGAAAAGAGAGGGAAAATTTTGGGGTACAACAATGATGCTTTTGATATGCGACATGTAATGGGTGTTGTACAGCGATCCCATGCGTAACCATTACCGTGCACCCTCAGTTAACATTAAATCTCTGCCCTTAGATTGGGATGAATGCTTTAGATCATTGTGTACCCACTATAACACATAAGTCCATCCCCACCATATCTAAACGCGTCCATATTAGTTCTAGGCCTCTTATTCAATTTTAGGCTCAAGCCAATTACTATTCAAACCCCCTATTTTACTACTCAAGAATAATGTACACCCCCTGCGCGTTAATGGGTCTAGTACAAATTCTGGACTTGGGCCCCTCCTTTCCATGCCTCATATTTTACTACCCTGTTGTAAAACGTATCCCCCAACCATTTGGACTCAGAATTTATTTTAGTCCAAATGTATTTTCTAGTACACCCCGAGATTTTAGTCTTGCACCCCTTTTAATTAATTAATTAATTAATATAATTCTTTCAATATTTTCATTTAGTTTATTTTTCTTTTCTTTATTTAATATTTATTTAATTATCATATACCATATTCTTTAGCATTTGCATTAAATATAATTTTTGCATACTTATTAAATAATTATTAATTTTTTTATTAAAAATAGTTAACATATTTTTAATAATTAGAAAAAAATAGTTATTTATTAATTAAAAAAATTCTAAAAAATACTAACCCTGATTTTTATAATTGCATTAAACATTTTTTTCTCATTCAAATTTATTTTCTCATGTTGCATAACACCTCTAAAATAGCTAACCAACCAAATACTAACCCTTTTTCTACTAACATAATTAAATTAAGATATTTTCAAAAAGGATTGTGGACATATCTTTCATATTAACTATGAACTACGTCTACGATTCCTCTATTTTCAAATCTAAATTTGGTTCAAGGATTAATTCAAAATATTGTCACAATCCAAAAAAAACTAACCAAACACTTCAAACTACAAATTAGGACTTTAATTCCTCATCAGAGGATACGTAGGCATGCAGCTTAAAAACCGAGGCGAGTTCCCCTAATTAAAAAACTAAAACCCCTTTTTTCTCAAATATATTAATGACCATTAAAACCCTATCATACCCTTTTAACCTAAACCTTGGGACTTCCTTGAGAACAAGGTAGATGAAGGGTGCCTAGCACCTTCCCTTCGTCTAAAGTGAATCAAGAACTTAGAATCTCTGTATCAATTTAGGGTTATTCCATTATTCACCCGTCATTAGGACAAAAAGTAGTGGTGGTGACTCGTTATTTTTTTCCAATTACAACAAAATGCAGTAAAAGAGGCATACAAGTTTGAATATGATACAAAGTTAGACAAAGGGTGCCTAGTACATGGCCTACTTGGCTTCCTAAAGGCTATGGGAACATTAAGATCATTATATTGTTTCTTAAGTTCTATAGGAACATCAAGGTCGGTATATATAGAATTAGGATTAAGAAGAGATTTACATGTCTGAGTCAGTTGACTTTCACTCGGTTCATATTCTTGGTTGAGCTGAGGAATAAGGTCTTCTACTACTTGATCATTGTTTCTTCTAACATAAATTTTTCCTTTCCAAATTGGATTTCCTTCCTAAAATCTTTTTTTTTTGTTTCATTATAAGGATCTTTATCTAGTGCATTTTGATTAATTTCAGAAAAAAACATTTGTTTGATCTTTGTTTTGATTTGTTGCCTCAGATTCTGATTGATCCTTACTCATGGAAGGAGTAGGTTCATCTAATTTTTTTCAAGACATTTTCTTTAGGTGCAGATGTACATGGAACAAAATTATGTGATATATACACGTCTTCTGAGATGATTAAATTTTCAAACAATTCAGGAGAATCTTCATTTGTTCCCCCCCCCCCTGAATATGATCATTACTGAAAAAAGGTTTGTTTTAAAAAAAAAGTAACATCCATTGTTACAAATATTTTCTTTGTATTAGGATCAAAACATTTATAACCTTTTTGAGAAGATAAATACACAATAAAAACACATTTGATTGCACGGGGTTCAAGTTTACCAAGATACTTGTGTTCGTGAACAAAAGTTATGCATCCAAATATTTTAAGTGGTAAATCAGATAGAACTGAAGCAATTGGAAAATATTTCAAGAAACTTTGCAAAGGAGTTTGAAATTTCAAAACATGGGATGGTGTAATAAGGTGGGAGAACTGACTTGGGGGTTTTGTGTTTTATCGCAATTGTTGCAGATAGCAAGAGTCGCCACCGACTTTTCTTTTATCCAAAAAAGGAAAGGGTGAAAAGAACATGAAAGACCTTTTGAGATATTTTCTTGAGTTCGGGGGGTACATTATGAAAAGGGAAGGTGTTACCATCCTTTTCATCCGTAGTTATCTACGGGCTCTTAGTTGCTAGCTCACTTTAAAATGCTTTATTTGAAATGTGTTTGTGATTGGTTTTGAAAGTATTTTTGAAAAGTGCCTTTGTTTAGGCGAACTTTGTAATGATTCTCGTCCCTATAATAATGCATACAAAGTGTTTACTTTTGAAAATATTTCATTTGAAAGTGTTTTTGAAAGTGCCTTTGCTTAGGAGGACTTTGTAATGATTCTCGTCTCTATAAGAATGCATACAAAGTGTTAACTTTTAAAAATATTTCATTTGAAAGTATTAGTGTGTTTTGAAAGATGTTTTGAAGATGATTGTGAGCAAGCAACTACGAGCGCTCTACCTACTCAAAAAGTATTAGTTCTTTTCCTCCTGCTTTAGATGTTTCTATCTTACCATTGATTGGTAAGAAGCCATATCATTGGATATGAAGGGATGGGCGTGGGTCATTGTATAGTCATAGAAGGCAAAATTGTAGGATATCTTAGCAATTTTTCGTAAGGGACTAAGATAGTTTACGAAGGCAACATCGAAGGGTTATCGAGGGACTACGATCTTGTATTTGAGGGTCTTTGCTAAAGCATCTCACGTTTGAGGGACATGACTATTTTTATCCGAGGCAACAAGTGTGGGTTACCCTAGAGGTGTGAGTGTGCAAAGTGTTTTGCTTTCATGCATTTTTATCTTGAATTAGGGTTATCTAGTTGTTGATTTTAAATCTTTCCATACAAACCCTAATTACTAGCAATTATATTGAAAGCGATAAATTGCACAAACTTAAAGTCCTGCGCTATTACATCATTTAGGGGATGGGGATACAAATTTATAAATGGGGAATGAAAGTAAATAAATCCTAATTACTATTACAACCATATTGAATAATGAATAACAATACAAATATGTAAAGATAATGTAAAAAAAAAGTAAAACTGTTTTTTAAAAAAAATTATGTATTGACACATGAGCTTATGCATTGATACGAAAAATTTTATGCATTGGCTCATATCTGTTTCATATTGGCTCATATCTGTTTTGTATTGGCTCGTATCTGTTTTGTATTGGCTCATATCTGTTTCGTATTGGCTCATATTTGTTTTGTATCGGCTCATATATGTTTTGTATCGACACATACACTTATGCATTGATACATATCATTTCTTGCTCCTGGAAAATGAAAATTAACTCTGTATGAGTCGACGTATTCGCATTTCATATCGACTCATACAATAGTTCATATTGATGTATAATGGTATGTGTCGGCTCATAACCTGTTTTGGATATAATATATGTGAACTCATAGTGTTTCGTATCGACTCATACTGCTGTTTTTTGCCTCTAACATTGTTCTGCTGCATATATGAGTCAATTCTCAACACATGGTCAGAGAAAATGAAAAGAAAGCATATGGTTAGCTTCAAGGGAAATAATATTTACATTTTATCTTCACAAATGGACCACTAATGATGCTTGTATGAAGAGTCCAAAGTTAAGAAAACTTACCTTGAAACTAAAATTTGTGCTTTGAGTTTGAGTTGTTGTATTGTCTTGGAGAAGTCAAGTTGGAGGTGGTTGTTTTTGAGTTTGGAAAATAGTGATATTACAGAAGTTGTTCTTAAGTTTGAACAATTTCTATATGATGTATGTGGAGTGTTTGGATGGTTTGTTTGGACATAACTTGCAAGATGTGAGAGGTTCAAAGACTTGGACTTCAAAGCTCAAGAGTGGAGGTTTTATGGACAGTTATGGCTTTTTGAGAGTATGAGATTTTGAGGGCTTGTCTACACAACAAAAACTTATGGCCCTTTAGCTTGCAAATGTCCTCTCTATTTATAAAGAAGGTTTGAGAGGATGAGAGAGTTTGTTTCATAAGCTGTCAAAATTTTGGTTTGGTTGAGATGAAACAACCAAGTTATGTGAAATTTGATGTCCCGATGCATGGTACAAAAGGGATATGAAGTGGCTAGGAGCTTTTTAGGCATGTTGCTTCTTGCTTTGACATTGTTTATACAGGAAAAAACAGTTGAGAGGCTCAAGGAGAGCTAACTTTATATAAATCATGCTTTATGTGAATGGCAATGGTGCCTTTGTGCCATAAATGGAATAATGCAATGGATAATACTTGAATCACTTGGATAATGGTTCAATCAATTGTGTAAACATATCTGATTATGGATATATTTGTAAGTCAAAAGGTCTGCAAAGCAAGATTATGCAGCATGGCATAAGGATTTTGTTATATGTTCTTCAACAAAATGACTTACAATTCAAGAATGGATGCCAAACTTCAGACCCTTGAATCTCCTAGCTCAAGTATGATAAATTCAAGTTCTTGGATGTTTTGGAAAGCTTGAAACATCCTCTATAACTTTCATGTTGGCCATTTTGACAAAATTATCTTAGAACTATGTGAAAAAATTCCAAGAAGTTGGGATAAAATCCTGACCAAAATCTGTTGAAAATTTCTCTAAGTGTTAGATGAAAATATCATGACGTCAGGAATTTATAACTAAAAATCCAAGCACGTCTAGGGCTGGATCAGTAAATCAAAGTTATAGATCTCATCAAGATCTACAACTTTTATGTTTAAAGTTTTCTTTGAATCATCTTGCATCTTGGTGAAAGATCAGCATGAAGTTATGAAATTATCATGTATGAAAACACTTAGAAAAATTTCTAAGTCTTGAAAAGTTTGACTTTTCAAATTGACTTTTGACTTTCTTGATTTCTTAATGATCAGGCTTGATATTCTTGAATGTCTTGATGAATTTTGATCTTTGAAACTTAATGTTGACCATAAAGTCAAAGTTTGACTTTTGGTGTATTAGTTGACTTTTTCATTAGTTGACCAAATTTCATCTATCAATCCAATGATCTTAAGAAATGTTTTGAGCCATGAAATTGTGTCAAAATGATGTCCTTTAATCCTTGATATCATTTTTCAAACCAATAAGTCATGTATTAAGTCAAAAGTCAAGAATCAATCATTCTCAGTCAAAACCCTAATTTGTGGTCTTAGTGTTTCAGAGATGGTTGGACCTAGTCCACACTTGTACAAGCTTGAGCTATTGAAGATCTTGTGAAAAATTTCTTAAGAAAAGAGAGGGCAAAATTTGGGGTACAACAACTTCCCCTGTTCAATCTTCTTAAACCTCAAGAGTTAGATTGGCGGGTCCTCCATTCGTGACTTGAAGGTGGAAGATGATTGAACACTAGAGTGTCCGGAAATTTGAACTTGATGATGTGTTACTTGATTATGTTAGGAATGGGCTTAAAGATGCCATTTGGAGAAGTGATAAATAATTTGTCAGAGATGGGCTTATAGATGCCATCCAAAGTGACTGTTGATTGAGATTGGAAGAAGCATCTGAATAAATATTTGGTCGATTTATACTGAAACAACAGGTATACGAAGTATCACAATAAAACTTTGGTCGATTGAATCTGAATGATATGCTGGAATGGACCCGTGTTAAGCCGTGTCCGGAAATGTATTAGAAGGAACCTGTGATGAGCCCGTGTGAAGCTGCATTTGGGAATATATGAGAAGGAGCCTGGGTAGGGCTGCTTCGGGATGAGTCCGTGTGAAATTGCATTTGGAAATATATGAGAAGGAGCCTGGGTATGGCTTCTTCTGGATGAGTCTGTGTGAAACTGCATATGGAAATATATGAGAAGGAGCCTGGGTAGGGCTGCTTTGGGATGAGTCCGTGTGAAACTGCATCTAGAAATATATGAGAAGGAGCCTAGGTAGGGCTGCTTTGGGATGAGTCTGTGTGAAATTGCATATGGAAATTCATGAGAAGAAGCCTGTGTAAGATCACTTCATGATGAGCCCGTGTGAAGCTGCATCTAGAAATTTGAAAGAACCCGTGTAAGATTACTTCATGATGAGCCCGTGCGAAGCTGCATCTGGAAATTGGAAGGAATCCATGTAAGATTGCTTCCTGATGAGCCCGTGTGAAGCTGCGTCTGGAAATTGGGTGGAACCCGTGTAAGATTTCTTCATGGTGAGCCCGTGTGAAGCTGCATCTGGAAATTGGAAGGAACTCGTGTAAGATTTCTTTATGATGAGCCTGTGTGAAGCTGTATCTGGAAATTGGAAGGAAGCCGTGTAAGATTTCTTCATGATGAGCCCGTGTGAAGTTGCATCTGGAAATTGGAAGGAACTCGTATAAGATTGCTTCAGCTGGTTGTGTAGATAGTTTCTCGGTCTTGTTTCAGAAACTAATCTTGGACCTGTTGAAAATTGTTGATGATAATTATCTATTGATTGATCTTTCCTGAAAAGGTAAAGAGTTAGTTGTATGAAATGCATTGCGTAATGATGTTCTCAAAATAAATGGGATTGTGCTATATGCGTTTCGTATGCACATGTTATGATGTATGAACGTGAAATGTTATTGAAGTGCATCTTTGTCTAGGAAAATAAATCCCTGACTACTGCTGGGGAGTTTTGGGGAGCTAAATCCTGGACTATTGCTGGAGATGAAGAGTATGTGTATCTTCAACCTTGTTTAGAATGCTTCTGCTGGGGATTCTTGTTTGCTGTTTGAGGAAACTCTGCGGGGAATGTTAATTTCTGTTTGGGGAATAGAGTTCAGGAGTTTTAGTTGTCCATTGCTCTACTTGGGAGTTACTTCTTCACTGGGGAGAATAAAAGTTAGTTATTATCTGGTTGAAATCCAGGATTCGCGGCAAGTTGTTGGGGAAGATGAAATTAACTATTATCTGGTCAGATTCCGGGCTTTGCAGAAAATTAAAGTTAAACTGTTATCTGGTCAGATTTCAGGCTTCGCAGCAACTTAGATGAAATTAATTGTTATCTGGTCGGATTCCAGGCTTCGCAGAAAATTGAAGTTAAACTGTTATCTGGTCGGATTCCAGGCTTCGCAGAAACTTAGATGAAATTAACTGTTATCTGGTCGGATTCCAGGCTTCCTAGAAAATTGAAGTTAAACTGTTATCTACTCGGATTCCAGGCTTTGCAGCAACTTAGATAAAATTAACTGTTATTTGTTCGAATTCCAGGCTTCGCAAAAAATTGAAGTTAAATTGTTATCTGGTCGAATTCCAGGCTTTGCATCAACTTTCTGGAGATAGTATCAACTTCGCTGGGGAAAAGGAATTTTGTCAGTTGATCTGTAGTAGTGTGAGGAATAAACTCAAACTGGGGAGATTGTAATCTGTTGGGGAAATAAACCCTGTTGAGGAAAGTATCTTGATGATCTTACTGGAGAAATGAATTCGTCTGGGGAAGAAATTTTTACAAGGTTTCTTTTCCAGTTTTGGAAGACTAAACTCGGCTGGGGAATATCAGAATAAATCCAAGCCTTGATTGTATCTGAGGATGTATTGAATGAGTATTAGAATGACATCCATATCTAGATCGTATCTGAACTGTATCTACAGGAGAGTCTGGAATAAATGTCAGAATAACTATGTATTTAGATTGTATCTGCATTATATCTAGAAGATGATAAACTGCCAGTAATTTCCATCTGCTTGGGAACTGGCATGATATGTGCGTTCATTGGGAGAAGATCAAACTCCTCTATCTGCTGGTGAGTTTGACTATGTCATCGGCTAGAGGATGCCCCACTTTTTTTTTAAATATGTTTCTGTGCTTGTCGGGGATAACCTTGTGGGGGATTGTACCCTTATCCATGAAGATTATTCTGCGGGGATAACCTTATAGAGGTGGCTCTGGAGAATTCACCGGGCATCACCTTATGAAAGGGACTTTGTAGGGATTTTTCATTGTCCATAGTAGTACTTCCAGAAAAATGTTTGCTTGGTCATACGTGACCCTTTACTGGAATTCATATTATTATAAAACCCTTTTATTTTCTAAAAATGCATTTTTAAAACTTCAAGAAAAACATAAGCTTTGCATTGTTTGAATACCGCTGTTTGCATATGTCCTAATTGTTTGACAACGGAGAAGTTCTCACGGCGAATATCCGCTCAGGATTTATAGTAAGCCTTACAGGAGTCAGGATACCTTTTGTAACAGTATGCTTTTGAACTAACCCATGCTTTAATTATGACTTTTAAAGGGTTGTAGCATGGCCTGGTTCACGGTTCATGAAACAAAGGATAAGGCTCAAATTTTATTTGTACCCAACCCAATCTCCATGATGTTCTTCATTCATATGCTCAGTTAATTATGAGTTTTGGTTCCAATAGAGTTTGGAATTATAAAATTTATCCTTTGATGATGGTTTAGAGACCAAAAGTTCATTTGAGAAGGAAGTCATTGTGACATTTTTCTTTTGTTGAGGATTTGTAGTAACCTCTTTTTGACCTTATTATCCCTAATTTTTGCCTGAACTATTTTGAGATTACAGTCAGTGGGATGCCCTAGTTTTTCTTAAGTCTCCTTCATAGGTTTTGACTTAGCGGGCTTTTCTTTTGAGAGATAATGACAGCCTATTTTAATGACTACGGGGAAACCATTACCTTCTTTTAATTTAGAAGAGAATCTTCGACATTATTTGTCGTGTTTGAAGATAGAGCTTGAATTTGAATGTGTATTTGAATTAACTGAGAAAACTACCCTGCCCCAGGTTATGATTAAAGGTTTCAATTTGTGTAAAAAAGAAAACTCATACTTCTTAAGCTCAAAGGGGTTGACTAGGGATTATCTTCCTTATAACTCCATTATTTAGGATTTGAAGCAACGCATGTACATCGTCATCAAGGTCTATTCGAAAGCATATTGTATAAGGATATGGTATTGTTTTTGTCATCCTCCCTCTAAGGCTTATGGCTTATAATCGAGAGTTGAATATTATACAAAAAAGGAGTAAAAGCATAATTTGACTATAGTGAAAACGAATGGATTAACTCGAGACAAACATATGCAATGCATTAATGAAACAAAGTTTGACATAATAGATAAGTGTTCGAACAAACAAAATAAACTACAATTGAAAATTCAAGATGAACTGGACGCTCTCAATGATTTGGCATGTGAGCAGTGATCATGTTGGGAGTCTCAGGAGGGCCGAATTCAATCTCCTTGGCGTCAATCATATTTTGAATATTGTATTTCAGTGCCATACAATCGTTAGTATCATGCCCAGGACTTCTATAATGATAGGCACATCTTGCATCCGGATTGTAGTTAGGAGAAGAAGTTTTGGGGTTTGGATAAGGTTCTATCAATGTAATCAGATTCATCCTCAACACATGTTGTAATGCCTGAGACAGTGGTATGTTGATTTTGGTAAACTGTCTCTTGGGCTCGTCTTGCCTTCGCTGATTTCCCCATTGTTATTGTCGTACTGATGCAGGATTAGAGATCAGAACTGCCCCAACATATTGGTCTTGGTTATTCTTGTTACATACCCTTCTGGCCGTACACATCATTGGACTCTTTCTTCCCATTGTATGGCTTCTTCTAAGTATCGAAAAATGCAGCCACTTGGATCTTTCCGCTTCTGATTCCATTTACAACTCGTTCCCCAGTTAGAATCATCTCAGTGAACCCGACCAAAGAGCTTCCATTTAGGTGATTGAAGAAAGGTCCTATCAAAGTTCCCATAAAGATATCAACTAGCTCCCTATCGGTTAGGGGTGGCTGCACCCTTCCATCCAGGTCTCTCCACTTTTGGGCATATTCTTTGAAGCCCTCATTGGAACCCATGGCCATTCCTTGCAATTGCACTCTAGTTGGCGCCAGATCAGCATTGTATTGATATTGACGGTAGAAGGCGGTGGCCAAGTCCTCTCAGGTATGGATGTTGGAACCTTCTAACTGGTAAAACCACTCCAATTGAGTCCCAGACATACTTTCTTGAAAAAAAATGCACCCACAACTTCTTATCAATGGTATGCGGTTGAATTTTACGGACGTAACATATAAAGTGAAGCTTTGGGCACGAGACACCATCGTACTTGGAAAAAACTGGAATCTTGAACTTTTGGGGGATCGCTACCCTATGAACCAAACCTAAATCACCAAAATCTAGGCCAGGCACAACTTGAATTTCCATAGCCTTCAATTTGTCTTCCAGTTGCTTATACTTGTCTTTAGTCGGTGGATATTGTTCGTCAAAATAGTCCTCGTCCTCAGATATTGGATTGTTACCACCCCTAGCACGAGTGCTTCTTGCATCTTCATCCTGATTCTCATCCTCCTCAAAGGAGTCTTCTACCACATGAACTTGTTGGATGGGGCCCTTGAATCTCTTCCCCATGTTGATCACGACCTTCTTCTTGGTCTTTTTCTTTGTTACCAGAAATGCCATCAGTTCTTGCTGCCTCTTTGCTAAGTTAAGCAAAGTTTCTTGAAACTGAGTGTTTTGTGTCTACAAGTCCTTCACAGTCTGTTCGAGATCCATCTTGTACTAAAATAAACAGTATAAAGACGAGGAAACCTGTGTCGAAGACATGCTTATTTTATGATGCATGTAATGTGAATGCAAATGTTTTCAAGGACCTCGCGGGGTAAACACAAGAAAATGTCAGAAGTTGAACTTTGATTACAATTTTGAAGAGCTTCATATCGTTGAATTCCCTTCTATGAGAATCAAGCTCACCATGTCAAATGGGTTAACTCATTTTGATCTTTGGCAGCATTTGGTTAGAGGAAAATAAATCCTCTTTCCCCTTGATAGATGTTTGGTTCAATATAACCCTGCATCACAAACCCTTCAGATCCTTGAAATGGTTATTGAAAAATGTTATGGTATGTTGTCATGGCGTTATGTGCAAGTAAACATATACAAGCAAAAGCAGACAAGTCCTTAAGTTTAGGCTTGCATGAGGTTTCATAGGTAAGTACCCTCTTGAAGTTTAGTTGGTTCAACCTATCCTAGAAATTAATCGGGTTCTAGAGAATCTCAATATCATTGATCTTTCTTCATCAGGAATTATTTCAGTGCAAGCCTCTTTATTGGAAACCAAAATATCCCGAAAGTATAATCTCAATAAGCGTAGTATCGAGTATCAACCAAGTTTGGACTGCACCAAAGTCAACTACCTCACTACTTCCTAATGGCCAAGTTGTTCAATTAAAGGTTCTAAGGTCAGTTAGTGCTTCATGATACCACACAGCGGCCCCGTATTCTCCTTGATTGGACTCAAGGGCTACCGGTACCAAAAAATGTGTCATACTAACGTAGCAATCGCTTCAACCATGTCGGTATACCATGCACAGTCTCTACGATCTATTGCTACTTACCTAATAATGTTCCCTGATCCGGATAGAGGATCAATACAAAACACAAACAAGGACCCAAAATGTAAAGCAAACAAGTCAAACAAATGAAATCTTTTTAAAAGTGATCTAGTCTCTAAGGTAACCCCACTTTTAAGTCATACATTCCCCAATAGAGTCACCAGTTCTGTAATACGGTGGGAAAAATGACTTGGGTGTTTTTTGTTTTATCGCAATTGTTGAGAATAGCAAGAGTCGCCACCGACTTTTATTTTATCCAATAAAGGAAATGGTGAAAAGAACAGGAAAGACCTTTTGAGATATTTTCTTTAGTTCGGGGGGTAGGTTATGAAAAGGGAAGGTGTTACCACCCTTTTCATCTGTAGTTATCTACGGGCTCTTAGTTTCTAGCTCACTTTAAAATGCTTTGTTTGAAATGTGTTTGTGATTGGTTTTGAAAGTATTTTTGAAAAGTGCCTTCATTTAGGTGAACTTTGTAATGATTCTCGTCTCTATAAGAATGCATACTAAGTGTTAACTTTTGAAAATATTTCATTTTAAAGTGTTTTTGAAAGTGCCTTTGCTTAGGCAAACTTTGTAATGATTCTCGTCTCTATAATAATGCATACAAAGTGTTGAATTTTAAAAATATTTCATTTGAAAATGTTGGTGTGTTTTGAAAAATATTCCAACTATGAGCATTCTACCTACTAAAAAAGTCTTAGTTCTTTTCCTCCTCCTTTAGATGTTTCTATCTTACCATTGATTTGTAAGAAGCCCTATCATTGGATATGAAGGGACGGGTGTGGGTCATCGTATAATCATAGAAGGAAACATTGTAGGATATCTTAGCAATTTGTCGTAAGGGACTAAGATAGTTTACAAAGGCAACATCGAAGGGTCATCGAGGGACTACGATCTTGTATTTGAGGGTCTTTGCTAAAGTATCCCACGTTCGAGGGACATGACTATTTTTATCCAAGGCAACAAGTGTGGGTTACCCTAGAGGTGCGAATGTGCAAAGTGTTTTGTTTCCATGCATTTTTGTCTTGAATTAGGGTTATCTAGTTGTTGATTTTAAGTCTTTCCATACAAACCCTAATTACTAGCAATTATATTGAAAGTGATAAATTGCAGAAATTTAAAGTCCTATGTTATTACATCATTTAGGGGATGGGGATACAAATTTAGAAATGGGGAATGAAAGTAAATAAATCCTAATTACTATTACAACCATATTGAATAATGAATAACAATACAAATATGTAAAGATAATGTAAAAAAAAATGAAAATTGTTTTTTTTTTTATAAAAATTTATGTATTGACACATGAGCTTATGCATTGATAATAAAAAAATTTATGCATTAGCTCATATCTGTTTCATATTGGCTCATATATATTTTGTATTGGCTCATATATGTTTCGTATTGGCTCATATATGTTTCGTATTGGCTCATATATGTTTCGTATCGGCTCATATCTATTTTGTATCGACACATACACTTATGCATCGACACATATCATTTCTTGCTCCTGGAAAATGAAAATTAACTCAGTATGAGTTGACGCATTTGCATTTCGTATCGACTTATACAGCAGTTCATATAGATGCATAATGGTTTGCATCGGCTTATAACTTCTTTTGGACATAATATGTGTCAACTCATAGTGTTTTGTATCAACTCATACTGTTGTTTTTTGCCTCTAACATTGTTTTGTTGCATATATGAGTCAATTCTCAACACATGGTCAGAGAAAATGAAAAGCAAGCATATGGTTAACTTCAAGGGAAATAATATTTACATTTTATATTCAAAAATGGACCACTAATGATGCTTGTATGAAGAGTCCAAAGTTAAGAAAACTTACATTGAAACTGAAATTTGTGCTTTGAGTTTGAGTTGTTATATTGTCTTCGAAAATTCAAGTTGGAGGTGGTTGTTTTTGAGTTTGGAAAATAGTGATATTACAGAAGTTGTTCTTGAGTTTGAACAACTTCTATATGATGTATGTGGAGTGTTTGGACGGTTTGTTTGGACAGAACTTGCAAGGTGTAAGAGGTTCAAAGACTTTGACTTCAAAGCTCAAGAGTGGAGGTTTTGTGGACAGTTATGGCTTTTTTAGAGTATGAGATTTTGAGGGCTTGTCTACACAACAAAAAGTTATGACCCTTTAGCTTGAAAATGGCCTCTCTATTTATAGAGAAGGTTTGAGAGGATGGGAGAGTTTGTTTCACGAGCTGTCAAAATTCTAGTTTGGTTGAGATGAAACAACCAAGTTATGTGAAATTTGATGTCCCAGTGCATGGTACAAAAGGGATCTAAAGTGGCTAGGAGCTTTTTAGGCATGTTGCTTCTTGTTTTGACATTGTGTGTGCAGAAAAAACAGTTTAGAGGCTCAAGGAGAGCTGACTTTGTATAAAGCATACTTTATGTGAATGGCAATGGTGCCTTTGTGCCATTAATGGAATGATGCAATGGACAATACTTGAATCACTTGGATAATGGTTCAATAAATTGTGTAAACATCTGATTATGGATAGATTTACAAGTCAAAAGGCCTGCAAAGCAAGATTATGCAGCATGGCATAAGGATTTTGTTATATGTTCTTCAACAAAATGACTTACAATTCAAGAATGGATGTCCAACTTCAGGCCCTTGAATCTCCTAGCTCAAGTATGATAAATTCATGCTCTTGGAAAGCTTAAAACATACTCTATAACTTTCAATTTGGCCATTTTGACAAAATTATCTTGGAACTTTATGAAAAAATGCCAAGAAGTTGGGATAAAATCCTGATCAAAATCTGTTGAAAATTTGAGTGTTAGATGAAAATGTCACAACGTCAGGAATTTATAACTCAAAATCCAAGAACTTCTAGGACTGGATCAGAAATGCAAAGTTATAGATCTCATCAAGATCTACAACTTTCATATTGAAAGTTTTCTTTGAATCATCTTGCATCTTGGTGAAAGATTGGCATGAAGTCATGAAATTATCATGTACGAAAACACTTAGAAAAAAATTCTAAGTCTTGAAAAGTTTGAATTTTCAAATTGACTTTTGTCTTTCTTGATTTCTTGATGATCAAGCTTGATATTCTTGAATGTATTGATGAATTTTGATCTTTGAAACTTAATGTTGACCAAAAAGTCAAAGTTTGACTTTTGGTGTATCAGTTGACCAAATTTCATCTATCAATCCAATGATCATGAGAAATGTTTTGAGCCATAAATTTAGGTTAAATGATGTTCTTTAATCCTTGATATCATGTTTCAAACCAATAAGTTATGTATTAAGTCAAAAGTCAAGAATCAGTCATTCTCAGTCAAAACCCTAATTTGTGGTCTCAGTGTTTCAAAGATGGCTGGACCTAGTCCACACTTGTACAAGCTTAAGCTATTGAAGATCTTGTGAAAAATGACTTGAGAAAAGAGATGGAAAGTTTTGGGGTACAACAGCTGGCATACGGTTTATTAAATGTGCAGCTGTCAAGACAGCTTCTCCTTATAAATATTTAGGGACATTGGTAAAGAAGAGTAGTGCTCGTGCAATTTCAAGAAGGTGCTGATTTTTCCTCTATGAAATTCCATTTTGTTGGGGTGAGTTAACACATGAACTTTTTTGCACAATTCCATTTTCAAGAAAAAAATGTCCAACAATTTTATGTAAAAATTCAGTACCATTGTCAGTTCTAAACGCTTATATTTGGGTGTTAAACTGTGTCTGCACCAATTTACAAAAGTTTTGAATTATTTGGCCTACCTTAGATTTTTCTTTCAACAAGTATACCCAAAAAAGTCTAGTTTGATCATATGTGGAAGTAATTAACCTTTTTTTATTAGATAAAGTACTTGTTCAATTAGGCCCCCAAACTTTACTATGAATCATTGAAAAAGGTTTTAAAGGTTTATAAGATTGAATTGGAAAAGAACTTCGATGATGTTTAGCAAACTCACAAACCTCACATTGAAGTGAAGAAATGTCTTGTTCAACAAAAAGTTTAGGAATGAACTTAAATATTTAAAACTAGGGTGGCCTAACCTTAAATGCCACAACATAATGTCATCCTTATTATTTGAAACAAAAAAGGATTTAACAGAAGAAAAGATTATTGGTCCAAATTGATGTTTGGTTTTTGGTTCATCTTCTAAGTAGTAGAGTCCACCACTTTCCTCAGTAGTGCCAATCACCCTCCCCGAGATCAAATCCTGAAATACACAATGAGTATCAAAGAAATGAGCTTGACAGTTTTTATTTGTGGTTAGCTTACTGATAGATAATAAGTTGCAAGACAAATTTGGGACATGTAACACATCTTGGATGGTTTTTAAGGGAGACAAAACAATAGAACCTTTTCCTTCCACGACTGAAAGAGAGCCATCAGCTATTTTAATTTTGGAATTTCCTACACATGGTTTATATGAAGAAAATAAATTGGATTCACTGGTCATATGATCAGTGGCTCTAGAATCAATGATCCATGTACAATTAGGAATGATACTAAGATGGGCTGATTTTGGTAATTTACCTTTATGGGCTATGGAGCACGAAGATGTTTGAGACTCGGGGAGTTTGTATATTTGGTCTATTGTTCCTTAGTGAATGGAAATGCATTTGGGAAAGCTTGTGGCTCTTGATTAGAAGCTGCTTGAAGTGCACAACCCTCACCCTTCTTTTTCCAATTAGGAGGCTTTCCATGAATTTTCCAACAAGTCTCACGTGTGTGATAATAACGTTCGCAGTGATCACACAAGATTTTACCATTTTTCTTACCATATTTCTTGTTGTCTTTATTGAAGTTGCTTATGACGAGGGCAGAACCATCAGTTGCTGAGTTTGACTTTTCCACCATTACTCTTTGTCTAGCCTCCTCCCTTCTGATTTCTGAAAAAGTTTCTCGGATAGTTGGTAGAAGATTATTTCGGAGAATTATACCTCTTATTTCATTGAGTTCCTTGTTGAGACAAACAAGAAAAATAAATACACAGTCGTTCTCATGCGTCTTAATAAACTGAACAGTGTCTTCAGTATACCTCCAGTTATAATCATAGAACTAATCCAACTATTACCAAAGGGCCATAAATTCATTATAGTAAGTAGTGACACTCATGTCATTATTCTTTAAATTCCATAACTTTTATTTTAGATCATAAATTTGAGAGAAACTTTTAGTATCAGAGTAAGACAGTTTTACAACATCCCAAACATCTTTTGTTGTAGGCAGATACATGTATGTTTTTCTCATACCTACCTCCATAGTATTAATAATCCAAGCAATAATAGAAGAGTTTTCAGATTTCTAAAACATGTAATTAGGATGTGTTGTTGCAGGCACCGGAACATCACCTGTAAGAAAACCCAACTTCCCTTTGCCTTCTAGAATAAGTCGAACAGTTTGGGACCATTCAGCGTAGTTTGAGTCATCCAGTTTCTAAACATTAACCTGAAGAGAGTTATTTTGACCTCTACCTCCTAGGTTACTGTAACCACCTTCAAATGGGTAACAATAACCGGATCCAAAAAAGGTTGTTGTTGGGATCACCTCTGCCATAACCGAATCAACAGTTAAAATTATTGTTTGTCATGAAACTGGTCATTTCTGAAATGGTAAATCCACTTCCTCTGCCAAAATTGTTGGTGCCGCCAGAATTGACGTTGGCGCTGCCGCCTCCACGACCTCCGGGAGGAGATGGTGTTGGGTGGGGTCCACCATAGTTTAGATCGGTCAGGTCGGATAAAAGAACAGGTCATTAGAGAAATCTTTACAGTATCACCCTAGCCCTAACAGAGCTCATGATACCATGTAGAAAAGCATATGGGTGATAATTGCTCTTTTATTATAAAGGAAAGAAGGACTCCTTTTATAGGAGAGAAAATATAAAGTCAACTCCTTTATTTTAGTAGTGATATAATGACTCTTAAAAGTAATATAATGACTCTTAAATAAGAAAATAAATAATACTAAATAAGACATATTTCAAAGAAACATAATGACATCCATCATCATTTCATTAGAGGGGGCTTGTTAAAGAAAAGGTTATTACCCTATATCACATATCAACATAAAACCAACTTGCTGACATATATACCAAGGCATTAGAGTCTACTCAGTTTGAAAAATTAAGAAAGACCATAGGTTTGTATTTTGTTGAGAATCTCTAGAAATTAATGCTGAAATGGAATGTGGTTGTTGTGTCATTCTTTTGTCTCTCATAACCATCATGTCCAAGGCACGTGCACTAGATTTTATCTTGACCATTAGTATTCCTAATATGAATGTTATTTAAATTAACTTATACTCTTACATTATGCGTTTCAAGTCTCTCCAATAAGCATTCATATTCTCATAACTTCTCTCTACTCTCATTTCCCTAAACCTAAGCAAATCCTCTCATCTTCCTCTCAGAAAGTGTGAAATCATGGTTGGAACAAGGAAAGGAGCAAATACCTCTAGCAAATAAAATAAAACAATGAATAAATCCAAGAAGCCTACTATGGAAGACAAGCTGGTGATCAACATGCACTGTGTTAAAATTAAAGGAGTAGTTCTAGGAGGTAAGGCTGATGGTCCGACTGGAGGTCCTCCCACCATGGAACCATCAAAAGAGGTTAGAAAGAAGAAACTGAAGAAGGTTGGTGATCACACTTCAAGGGTTCTATTAACCATATTGGATCTTACATGACAAGGAAAATATGATGAAAGTAAAGTCTTTAAGTTCAACGATGTTCCTAGTAACCAGACTAACCCTGCAGATCAACCAGCAAAAGAGGTTCTTGATGTTGCTCCGCTTCAAATAATCATTCCAGACACAATTCAATGTAAGTTTTATAAAGCCAAATCCTCTAAAAATGTTATTGAAGATATGTCGGAGAATGTTGTTGACGTTTCCAAAACTAACACAAGACTCAAGATGTTCATTCTAAAAACCTAACCCAAAACCTAGATTCTCTTCATGCATGTGATAAACCTCCTATGGAAGATAACATATTGAAAATATGTTTAGTAAAAACGTTAGGAACCTCTTCCATTGGTGTTCCAGTTGTAGAAACCTTTATTAATGACATTCTTAATGATAAACATGTGGAGACTGAGGACTCTAGAGATGAAAAGTCTCTGGAAATTCAAGATGAAGTTGTTGAAAATGATGTCAACATTAATATTGACATCCATCATAATGATGTTGAATAATTTGTAGAAATAAATCCTGATAATGAAAATGGTAGTAAAGAATCTAGTGAGAAGACAGTCGTTGAAGAAGTGGAGAAAGAACCACTGGAAAAAGAGACTAAAACTGAAATGGATGTCCTCACAGAGGAAGAATTTTAAAAGGCTACTGCTGATGTAACCTAGTTAACTAATATGAGAAATCAAGATGTTGTTAATGATGTACCAGACAATTAGTCTGATATGTTAGGGACAAATTCTCCAACTCAGAAGGAAGATGGGTTCGTAACCCCTTAAAATCCTGTGGCACATAATGTTGAGAACATTGTGAGAAGAAACTTTGATGATATGTTGATGAAAATTAAGACCCTTTTTGTGAGAATGTTGAGGTTCATACAGATGAAGCCTATGTTAATCGTGTTAATAACAATACTAAAAAGACGAGGTTTGTAAAGAAAACCAAAATATAAGGCATATAAGAAGAAAGATACATGTAAGCCTAAGAATACTCATTCTGAGAAGGTATCTACTTATTTCGAGTAAAAGAAGACAACCAAAATGAAAGAAGTGTCTGGTAAGAAGAAGAAAGTTGTAGCAACCAGTGATAAGTTTGAAGGAAATAAGAAAACAACTCCTAAAAGAAAAATTGCTCCTATGGTGGGAGATGTTGAAGAAGATGTGGAAGATAATATGGATAATATTAAGGAACCCCCTCTGAAGAAGAATAATAAATTTTTTGGTGAAAAGAAGTTTCCCACAAATGTCCATATTTCTCCCTTGGACAACGTTTCTTTCCATTTTGAAGAGAGTATTCTGAAGTGGAAGTATGTGTATCACAAGAGGATAGCCCGAGAGGGAATTGTCTAAGGAAAATATGAAGAGATTTGTTGGAGGATGCTCAAATCATGAAAACATTGACAAGCCTTAGCCCCTACTATCCTAAACTTGTTAATGAGTTTATTGTTAATATTCCCAAAGACTTGAACAACGCTGGAATTAGAGATTACATAAAGGTGCATGTTCGAGGATGTTGTATCAGATTTTCTCCTACAATAATAATTGAGTACTTGGGAAGAAGCAAAATGATCAAGGATGCCAAGTTTCCTCCCTTGAAGATCATATCTCAAGAAATCATTAGTAGGGTTTATAAAGATTGTCCAAGTAAAGGCTTCCTTCCTACTACAATTTTGAGTGTGAAATATTCTATTATGAGAGTCTCCAACTAGGCTTCTACTAATCACAGTTCAGGTATTACTCCCTCTTTTTCTAGGTTGGTTTATCAAATAGGAACTAGGGATGCCTTTGATTTTGGTGAGTATGTGTTTGAACAAATCCTAAAGCAAGCTGAGTCCTTTGTTGTGAAATTACCCATTATGTTTCCATCCTATATATTTGGTGTTCTTATTAACCAAAAACCTAACATTTTGAGTAGTGAGGATGTTGCTGGTGTTAGTTCAAGTCCATTAAATTTTAGTTATCGTATGTTTGTTGGAAGTCATGTTTTAGACATCTCTCTTCCCAAGATTCAACACTTTGATATGATTGCTGAAGTAAAACTACTTGAGGTTCCCTTGCTATCTGGTACTGCCACCAGTCATGTTTTGTTGGAGTTAATGTAGGTTTACAAGTCATTACAGGAAGTTATTCTTACCTCCACAGCCAAAAAGACCAAGGTGGATGACTTGATCAAAATGATGAGTCCCAAAGGAGCTGAAGCATCCACATTTGATTAGCATAATTTTATAGGCAACATGTGAAACCAGATGCCATGATATTATGTTGAAATATCATGTCTCTATGAGCTCAAACCAAAAGGAAAGATGTGGAAAAATGTGTTCTACACATTGAGGAACATTCTCCTTTATTAAGAATTCAGACTACACTGAGTAAATATCGCACCAAATGAAGATTATTTCCTTTATTATTTGTTTATTTTATGCACTTTTTGAAATATGGAAAGATTTCTCAAATGAATAATTTTCAAGATTTAAAAAGAACAAATCAGATTGGTGGAGATTTACTATATCAAATATTACAAATCAAATTAATGGAGATTAATGTATTGCGCTTTTTAGATTTGCTTCATCCACATAAAATGTTCAAAACCCTAACAGGCCATGCAACTGAATTCTATTCTATTTAAGGATGAGTTATCCATGTAAAAAGACTTAGACCTTAAGACAACAAGCAATGTGTAGTTAGTTTACTAAGTCTTTTGTTTTTATTGTTTGCTTGTGTTATTAAACTCTATTCCCAAGTGTCATTCCTATATAGAGGAATAAAGTTGATTTTGAGTTGTAATTGGGTTCATCAGTCATACTATATTGTAATTGTCCAAACACTTGGGAAAATGCTTGAGAGAAAGTGAGAGGGGTCTCATATTTGTAGGGGAAATTCCGAGAAGAGAGTCATTCCACATGAGGGGGAGCATTGTGACTCACACTTGAGAGGGAGTGTTGAGAATCAAGTGTGAGGAAGAAGTCCCACATTGATTATAAAAAGGGAAGATTGAGCACTTATAAGTGAGAGAACTCACTCATCTAAAACCTTAAGGTGATAGATGAGTGGGTTCTCTCACTTATAAGTGCTCAATCTTGCGTTTTTATAATCAATGTGGGACTTATTCCTCACACTTGATTCTCAACACTCCCCCTCAAGTGTGAGTCACAATGCCCCCCCTCGTGTGGAATGACTCTCTTCCACATACACTTGTACCACCGCTTGATACAAGTAAGCCGGTCCCTATCTCGAAACCAAAGGCTCATGATACCACTGTAGGGGCAATTCCGAGGAGAGAGCATTTTACTTGGGACACACCTTTATGAGAGACACACCACTTGTCCATCTAAAACCTTAAGGTGATAGATGAGTGGGTTCTCTCACTTATAAGTGCTCAATCTTCCCTTTTTATAATCAATGTGGGACTTCTTCCTCACACTTGATTCTCAACAATATTCATGGGGAGTCCTAAAAAACATTCACGGGTAGTATTAAGAAAAAAGACTTTGAACTAGAAGGGTTCAACTAAGACAAATTTCTACTTTTACAATTAAGAGTGGATTTCCTTTCTTGGGTTAATACCCTCCAGACGTAGGTGAATTTACACCAAACCGCGTTATCAATTCCTTGTTTCCTTTTACTTTACTCATATTTTATTTGTTACTATTTTAATCTTGTCATAAACATTCTTCCACACATTGTGTCTGACATCTTTCCAGTAGAAGCAAAAAAATTCAAATTACATTAAAATGTTACTTTAATCAATGTCATGTATCCTGCTAGTAGGGGTGGAAATAGGTTAGACTAGGCTAGGCTTTATAAGGCTTGAGCCTGGCCTAAGATAAACTTACAAGGCCTGAGTCTGGCCTATGGCCTACTATAGGCTCATTTCTGACCTAGCCTTTTTAAAAGTCTGGCCCGACCTGAAAGCCTATTTAAAACCTTGTTTCTCATTAAAGTTTTCAATAAATCCATACTAGTTAAGAAGCCTTATAAGTCGACCTATATATGCATATATAAGTCGACATATTTAGCATTTTTTTTCTAATATATATATATATATATATATATATATATATATATATATATATATATATATATATATATATATATATATATATATATATATATATATATATATATATATATATATATATATATATATATATATATATAGTAAATCTCACGCCAGATGAAGATTTATTTCCTTTATTATTTGTTTATTTTATGCATTTATTGAAATAAGGAAAGATTTCTCAAATGAATAATTTTCAAGATTTAAAAAGAACAAATAAGATTGATGGAGATTTACTATATCAAATATTACAAATCAAATTAATGGAGATTAATGTATTGCGCTTTTTGAATTTGTTTCATCCACATGAAATGTTCAAAACCCTAACGGGCCATGCAACTGAATTGTATTCTATTTAAGGAGTTATCCATGTAAAAATACTTAGACCTTAAGACAACAAGCAATGTGTATTTAGTTTTCTAAGTATTTTGTTTTTATTGATTGTTTGTGTTGTGAAACTCTATTCCCCAGTGTCATTCCTATATAGAGGAATAAAGTTAATTTTGAGTTGTAATTGGGTTCATCAGTCATACTATATTGTAATTGTCCAAACACTTGGGAAAATGCTTGAGAAAAAGTGAGAGGGGTATCATATTCTGGGGGAGTCCTAAATAGAAATTCATTGGTAGTATTAAGAAAAAAAGGTTTTGAACTAGAAGGGTTTAACTAAGACCAATTTCTACTTTTACAGTTAAAAGTGGATTTCCTTTATTGGGTTAATGCACTCCAAACGTAGATGAATTTGCACCAAACTGCGTTATCAATTTCTTGTATCCTTTTACTTTACTCACATTTTATTTGTTACTGTTTTAATCTTCTCATAAACATTCTTCCACACATTGTGTCTGGCATTTTTCCAGTAGAAGCAAAAAAATTCAAATTACATTAAAATGTTACTTTAAGCAATGTCGTGTATCCTGCTAGTAGGGGTGGAAATAGGCTAGGCTTTATAAGGCCTGAGTATGGCCTAAGATAAACTTACAAGGCCTGAGTCTGGCCTATGGCTTACTATATGCTTATTTTTTTAGCCTAACCTGGCCTTTTTAAAAGTCTGGCCTGACCTGAAAGCCTATTTAAAAGTCTGTTTCTCATTAAGGTTTTCAATAAATCCATATTAGTTAAGAAGCCTTATAGGTCGACCTATATATGCATATATAGGTCGACATATTTAGCATTTTTTTCTAATATATATATATATATATATATATATATATATATATATATATATATATATATATATATATATTTCAACCTATTTTTAATATATACAAAAAAATAGGTCGGCCTATAAGGCCTCATAGACTTTTTTAATAGCCTAAGTCTGACCTATTTAATTAAATAGGCTTTTAAAAAAACCCAAGCCTGACCTTTTTAGTAAATAAGCCTGATCTGGTCTGACCTCAAATAGGCTAGGCCATAGGTCCCTGTAGACCTGTCTAGCCTATTCTCACCCCTACCTGCTAGCTGCCATGTCTTGATTTTTGTCGCAACATTCATCTTATTATAAAAAAATTTAATGTATTTTCGCCATATGTAGTCATCCACCATCTCTAAATCACTAGAAAACCAAAGATAAACAACGTGGGTGTAGATGGTGCTATATTAATTAAAATGGTTGAGTCCACCAGAAATAGTAGATACGCCTTAATTGAAAATTGAATGTGCACGTGAGCATCTACATCAATGACATCATCCTCTATAACACTCACAAATAACATGTGTTTGATAAACTCATCTTTGAAGAAGTTGAATCGTGCATGACCTATTATGATCTTTTCAACTTCATAAAGGGCTTTCTCCGGGTTTGTGCGAAGTAGCTCGACCAACAACACCACTCATTTATCTTTGGTAATAGTAGTATGACGAATGAGTTGTTAGTGGATGATGAAATACAAAAGTCATGACATGGCATTAAGTGTCATTATCATCCCAATGACCTATCATGTGCCAGAAAAATAATGAGATTAATTAGAAGAATACATAAAGCAAGAAGTAAACATAATACAATACATTTGAGATGTAAGATACCTTTCCCTACCAAATATCTCTGATCACGTGTTTCCCATAATAACACAATATTGATGTGTTATACGAACCTCTTGGATATACCTTTGACTAAATCGCCTGCATCTTAAGAAATTATGCCTCATGTGTGTCCACCTCAGGCTCTTGGTCCTCAGGGTAAGGTTATAACCTAAACGGTTCAACTCTATCAATGTGTATCTTTCATAAGCTGGCTAAAAATTTCAATACAATAAAGTTACCATCGATATTTATTTGTTCCAAAAGGAACGAGAAACCATCGAGTAAAATCCGCTAAACAAATGGTCATCGCAACCAAGAAAAGGGTATGAAAGTCGGTTATGTAAGGGGAAGGTATTAACACCCCTCACATCTATCGTACTCGATGGGAACAATTTAGCTCGTGTGTATTTAAGTGTTTAGTGTGATACTTACAATCTTATTAAAGAAAGAAGAGAAAATAAAGGGTTTGTTTTTTGATTATTTTGAGTTCGCCAAGATAACTTGTGCCTATGTACTCCCTCGTGCAATGGGAAAGTCAGAACTCCGTAGTTCTTCTTGAAAAGAAAAGATTGTTTGTTGGTTGATTTTAAAGAGAAGAGTGCACAAGGGAACAAAAAGTTTGAATGAGGTTGAGTTGCTTTTATAAGACACGAGTGTTTGAAATACTAAAGGAAGTTCCTTGTACACGAACACTTAGGGCGGGATAAAGTAGGTACCCTATCCCTCCCATTTAGTCTTTTGTTTATTTTGAAAGAGTGAGGCAACTTTAAGTCTAACCCCTTAACAGTAGGTGAAAAATGAATATCAAAAGACATTCCTTGTATTCGACGCTCACGAGAGAGATGGGTCATGTTTCCCCCTCCCTTTCTGTTATTGAATTAGAATTAAATTCATTTTATTTAAGGATATTTTAGTCGGGTCATGATTAATCAATATAAGTCACATGACTTATCCTTGATTAACCTCGAGAGAATAGGCATGTGCTTACCCCTGCTATGAAACCCTTATTTATTCGAGAAAAGAGTTTTGAAAAATCACTCGACATTGAATCGAGATTTGGAACTTTGATTATGAAAGTGTTTTAAGGCTTGGTATATGAATTGAGAGTGTATAATCAGGTTACGATTAACCAGGGGCTATAATTGATTAACCTCATGAGAATAGGTAAATCTAACCCCAACCATGAGACCCTTTTGCATGGAACACTTGGTATATGGGCCGAAGTGATTGATTCAGATTATGATTAATCAAAGCAAACACATGATTTAATTAACCTTATGGAAATAACCATACTTATCCCCAACTATGAGACCCTTTTGGAAGCTTGGTATATGGACCAAGATGTATGAGTTGGATTTCATTAAGTTGGGTGTAAAGTAAACAATTCTGAATAATTCATGAAAATAAATCATACAAGCTTATACAAGGTGACTCACACAAAATAATAAAGCAAATAGAATTGTGTAAGTGCATGCGCGATATAAATTTAATCAATTAATTAAAAGACGGTTGAACTAGATAATTAGGTTAGGAAAAATTAATTAGATAAACTAATCAATTTCAAATAATCTAATTAAAACGTAATTTAATCAATCAATCAAGTCTTCAATTGTAAACCTAAGAAAAAGTGTGGTGTGTGTACTATGTGTGACCGTTGCGACACTTAAAAATTTTGTCGACTCAAGGTAGAAAAATAGTTCATGATTAAGTATTAGTTTGAAAACGTTTGATTTGTGCATAATGATAACAAAAACAAATAAGCAAACAAAAATAAAATACTAGTTATTACAACTTTTAGAGAGAGTGAGATACATATTTTATGAATGGGAATGACTAAAAAAGATAAATTACTAAAGTCCTAAAACTAATTAACCACACAATACAACCTCAAATCAAATTAAATAATTATTTAAATTAAATAATTTCATTTAATAAAATTATTATTTAACTACATATATTATTTTTCATTTTTTATTTATTTTTTAACTAAAGCAATAAATGAAATAAAATATCAATAGAATAAATCAATAAAGGAAAAATGTAAAGGAAAAGAAGATTGAGTCTGGAAGGAGTAATATGAGGGGTGTGAATTGCATTGAGAGTCTAGGCTTAAGAGAGGATCTGCCTTATCCCGTAGGCGTGTCCCTAAGAAGGTTCACCATGGTCTTTCAACTCTAGTATGTTTGATGGTCATCTCAAAGCTGTAGAGTGAGGGTGCACGATAGGCTACAGAGGGACGCTTGCATAGGTGATGATGTAGTTTGCACTTTTTCTTGTAAATTTGAAACAATAGTTCTCACAACCTTGCCGGAATAAATCAGAACTTTGCAACTTAAACAAACACAATGAACCTGTGTCTTGTTCGAGACATCTTTCAAAAGCAATCCAAATGAGAACTTAACTTGCACTTTCAATTCACAAATTAGAACATCCAAATCAAAGAATGAAAATCATGTTGAACCCGAAAGATTTCCCAAGAATTAACCACAAAATTCCTCATCAATCTTTACCATGAATCAAGTAACAAAATGATGTCCTCTTGAGAATACCAATAAAGCCAAAATTTCCTTCCTCTTTTAAAAGACAAAATCAAAATGCAAATCACAAGTAAACGCCTAATAAACTTATTCTCCGAGATCAAATCAACAAATTGAAACATGAACAAATAGAATCTTGACCTGATAGTCTCACATAATGTAGATGAATCCATGACTTTATATAATAATGAATGATTAATGAGAATGCATGCAATTTGAATCAAAGATTATAAGCCAGATAGGAAATGAATGAATATGAGAGAAATTTTAAGGTACGACAGTATCTTTCACACACGCTCCAGTCTAGTAGGTTATATTTGTTTCCTTTGTTGCAGATCTCTAACATTTTACGCTCTAGCCTAGTAGGTTATCTTTGTTTCCTTTGTTGCGGATCTCTAATATTTTATTTCTATCTATTACTAATAAAAAAACTAATCAGACAATTTAACAAGAAATTAACATAAATATAAAAACATACCATGTATTTTCATGGATCAAATTATAAAATTTGAAGACATATCTGAAATGTGTCTGAAATCTACGATCTAGAATCAAATATGTAACATGTCCGAATTCTAAAATTTTGACAGTGTTAGTAATTAAAAAAAATTGCATATAAATCATGTGATCAAGCAAGAATGTACTATTACCTTGTTTCATAATCGAAAGACCATGGTTGTTTTGAACCAAATTTATTTAAAATGCGATAATATTTAATAATTGAGAAAACAAAGTTTGATGAAGTAATGGAAAGAATGAAAATAAAAACTTTTTTTTATCACTAAAAAATAAAAACTATTTGACTAAAGGGAGTTAAATCTTATTGGAAAAATCACAAACTCTCGATTAATCAGAGAAAAAGTCTTAAAAAAAGTCTATATAAAGTAATATTCGTAAATCAGTTTTGCAAAAATAAGTTAAATTAAACTCTAATAAATTTAAATAATAATTTTTATTAAGTTTAAGGTTTTCTAAAATGTTCAGAAAAAAAGATTTTCCCTATTTTTAAACGTAATTAAAAAACATGTTTGCATTTTCAATTCACAACTGGCCACCAATGAACCTAAAAAGTTGATCATTGCAAATAGCCGCACCAACTCGATAGCTACTCTTCAACTAAAACAAAGAAGAAGAAAAACTACATTATGCTATATAGCTTTTAAAAAATCACCAAACTATTCTGTTCGGACATCAAAAAAATAAAGCATGCTTGTCAATGATTAAATTCCTTTTAACTAGAATTTCTACATCAACCAAAAAACAACAGCAATAATTAAAGTTTTGATTAAACATGGCTAGTATCATGTAATAACTTACGATGCAAGCTACCGAAGCAAAACCAAACAAAACTACGATTGCTCTGCCTTAACCACCTCATTCATTCCCCTCTCATATAGGTATATGTAGTGAGCATTTTATTATAATTAGGTTAATGGTAGTTTAATTAATTTATATTTTATTATATATTATTTTTTTTGTAATTTTATTTTCGTATATTATGTTATTCATGTTATTGTCATCTTAATCTCTTTCTCCTTTTTCTATTTTGTTGATCCTTCTTGAAGTATTTGTTGCTTCGACTAAGTTCCCATAAACAGAAATTTAGGATGCGTTTGTTTTGAATTTTTAATGATAAGTTCTATTAGGAAAAAAATCGATAAATCGCTAAATTACTTTCAACATGTCTTGTGAATGTAATATCTTCTAATATATATTTTGAATAATGTCAAAAATAGGAAATATAGAGTATTTATATATTAGACGGTATCTCTTTATGTCTAAGTTGCATTCTCATCTTAGGACATTAAGGATCGAATCAAAAACTTTTGAGTATGTTAAGAACTTCAAAAATATATATTTTTGTGAAAAATCATGTTTGGAGTTGATTCACCCGTGGTAGGAGTCGACTCCCTCTGAAGAATTTTTGAAAAAAACTCTCGGGTCAGCGTGAGTCGATACACAAGGTCCTTGGAGTCAATACACAACTGAAGGAGTCGACTCCCTCGAGTTGTAGGTCGACTCCTACTTAAAGCATTTTTAAAATTGAATCTCTCGTCCAAAGGAGTCTATACATAACACGAAGGATTCGACTCCCACGTGTGTGTATCGACTCATACTGAAGTTGTTTTTCAAAAATTTCTTTGTCCAAAAGGAGTCGACTCTTAGGTGTTGTACCAAAAAATTTGCCCTCTTCATTTTAAACCTAATTGGCTTATATTTCATTACCATATGCATATATACATGTCATTGGATCTATACTCATGTGATCAAGGAATTTTATCGGCATCAAACTCTGAGACAAGTGTTTTACCAAGCGGTACAACAAAAATAGAAATTTAAGGTTTTCCGTGTTTTAATGTGCTCCACATAATTTCCAAGTTATTCAAGCAATTGCCAAGCAAGTCTTCATCAAAGTTCTCATGTATTTCAATGCACTCTGAATTGAGGAAGAATTAGGTGTTTCGATGAATTTGAGGCAGTGTGAACCAGAAACAACGTTTTTGCTGGTTTGAGCATTGAAATTCACAACTTGCCACCAGAGTAATGTTTCGAACTGATTCCTCAGACATTGGAACCATCTCGGTATTCTCTTTATTTCACCTGTTCAGGCCAGAAGTCAATTATGCTCAGAAAGTCTCAGAATAATTTGTTTTCTCTGAAGTAGTATTTGGATTTAATGACTAGTTATTTGTTCACCGAGTGTTTGGGAATTCGTAATTTTCATCCGATTAGGTATTTTCAGTGGATTCCTTGAGCATTCAGACTGTATTGATTCTCTTATCATTTCTTATGTTCAGATCAAAAACTAATTGTGTGAAGAAAATCTCTTGGAATTTTAATTCTTTGAAGACGGTATATTGAATTTATTTGTTGGTCTGTCGTCGCGCGGATAATTAAAAATTCGTATCTTCTGATTGAAATACTGTTTTGAGGCGATTATGGAGGCGTTAAAACCGACTTAATGTATTATCCAAATCTCGTGTTCAGACCGAAAGCTAATTCTTTGATGAAGACTTTCGAACACACGATTCTTATGGAAGTGATACAATGGAAAATAATGAAAATACTGTGTTGAACCGTAACTTTGCAGACATTAAAAAATTCATAACTTTTGATTGGAATACCGTTTTGGAGCGGTTATTATGGAAATAATTTCATCTTGATGTCCTCTTCAACTCTCGTGTTCGTATCGAAATCTAGTTCTTTGAGGAAGGTCCCTGGAATTACGGATTACCAGAGAAATAATTGTGCTGAACCAGAATTGTAATTTACCGTTTCTCGATATTGTAAAATTTGTAGCTCCTTCGATTTTTATCGTATCGAGACGGTTATTTCGGCATAATTTCATAAATAATGTCAGCTACATATTTTCTTCAGGTTCCAAATTCAAATTTTGATCAGAGCATTATCGTTCAAGGCGTTCTTTCCGGACTGAACAATGAAATTAATTGAGAAAAAGTTGTTTTGATTCATTCTGATATGCATCAGTGTAACTTCAAAAATGCATAACTTGCTCATCGTTTATCCGATTGAGCCTTTTCTTTTTGTGTTGCGTCAAAAATTTCATCATCTAAAATCTTGATTCAGGTCCCAAATCAGTATCTTGCTCCGAGAGGCGTGTTTTAGCCACTTAAGCTCGAAATAAGCTGAAAAATCCATTTTTATAATTTGAAATTTGAGGTCTCGTCACTTAAAGTTATAGAACTCATTCAATTTTTATCGTATCGTGTCTGTTCTTTTGTTGTTGACCGCGGGTCTTGATTTCACGCCGATTATTATGAGGATTGAGCTTTGTATCAAGTATGCATAAAAAAAGCCGAAAAAAGCAAGCCAAACACCACTTTGGAGCCAATTATACATATTTGAATTTCAAATTTTATAGAGGACTCTCATAATCTCATTTTCCCTCTTCACTCTCGTTTTCTATTCTCTCAAACTCTCTCAATACAACAACACAAAAATCTCATAGAAGAAAATTCTCTCACTCCCTCCAAGAAGAAATCGCGGCCTCTCTTTCCCACACCACCACCGTTGCTCCGGAGCCGCCTCCCTCCGGTGATCCACCCTCCGTTTGTGGCCTTCTCCTCTGTCGCATACTCCATCCATTCACGGTAGCTCCGATTGGACACTCATTCCCTTCTCACTTCGCTATCGCAAGCATCATCATTAACATTATTCATCTTCCAATTTTCTACAAATTCTCTTAGGTAACATTACTTGATTCTCACAATTTTGTTGAATACTTGAGTAATTTGATTTTGTTTATGTGAATTGTGCATGGATTGATGAAGTAGATTAGTTTAGATCTAGAATTCTTGACATAGAATTTGTAATATTCTAGTGCATATTATGCATTTGTGATAATGTCTATGTGAATTTGTGATGTAGATTTTGACATAGATTTGTAGACATAATCTTTGCACATTAGGTGTATGTAGAAATTCCTTATAGAATTGTATTGCTAATTCTTGACATAATAACTAATTCTTGATATTATGTTAATCTTTCGACAAAGAGTTAATTGTAATTGTTTGTGTTGATGTTAGATTCTTGATATTGTGAACAAATATGGAATGATCCGGAATTGATTGAGTCTTGACCTTAACTATGTTGTGCTTAAATGCTAATTTTCTAGAATTGTGATTACTAACTTGTGTTGTGTTTGTTCTATGCTATTCACCTCAATGTGCATACTCTTGTTTACTAATTCTTAGTACTAATATTCAAGTCTTGTTTACTAATACTTAGTGTTAAATTTTAGTTTTGCTCACTTACTTTAACATTTTTATAACATGTAATATTGTAATTGTGTGAACGTGCATACACTCATACTCATACTAACATTTGTTTATTTATGAGGTGTAACATCTTCCATTTGAATCAAGACACATTACCAATTTCTTTTGATACATGAAAACTTTAGATAAGTGAAAAATGTCACAATTATTGAATTTTTTCTAACACTTGACATAATCTCATTTTTGAGCTAATTTCCTAACCATGGTGAGTTTTTACACTTATGATTAGTCGAACTTGACTTTCTCCATGATTTCTAAGTTATTGCTATACTTTATTTTCAGTTTTAGATACTTTTTTCCCGCCTTTCGCTACTGTCAGTTGACGAAATTGACCTAAAAGTCCCACTTCCAAATGAAATTAGTTCAAACCGAGCACTTCCAAATGAAATTAGTTCAAACCGAGTTCATTTTTGAGTCTGTTGACACGTTTGTAATCAACCATGTGATTTTCATTTAATTTCCGATCGATAACTTTTGACGCCTATTTTCTGATTTTGTGGTTTTTGATACCGATTGACATGTACCTTATGCTTTGACTTTTACTTAACTTATATTCATGTTTCCTTGGTTATTTGCATACCATTTCACTTATGTTTGCTTGCTTCAGATTCATTCCATGAACAATTTGTGATTTGACATAGCCAATTTTACCATTTGGTGCCATCAATTGATTTTCACATTATGAGCCGATGATGTAATTGTTGGTTGCTTTCTTGTTTTCACTAAGTTGTTTGTTGAGTTTGTACAAGGATTACCATAAGGGATTTCGACAACGCTTACTTGCTCTATATTCCATTTTATTTGTGGGATACCGCATTTCTCATGTGTCAACATCTTAGTACTTTGCTTTATGTATGGGGTACCACTCTTCACATGTTGCTATCTTTTATCCCTCAGTTATGAGGCGTATACTTGTATATTGTGTATTATCTGGATTGTTGGTTTTCTTACAGGATACTTGTTCAGTTGTGTCTGACACACACCACTTATGTTGCTTAGCTTGTTTGTCTCAATTGATATGACCCCTTGGCTAAAGCTCCCCCTTATCTCTTGCCTTGATTCATTATATCTTTGTTAGGCATTTTGGCTTGAGTTAGCGTGTGTTATTCATGACATATGTGTGCTCTTAGGTTTTCATCCTTGTAGATGTCATGTTCCCTTAGGTTTTGAACCTTTGTATGTTCCCTTAGGACCACTCGACTAGGGTATCTTTCGAGCTAGACATTAGTATAGGTATCCATGCATGCTAACGTAGGTAGAGATTTCCCCTTTTCATCCCTGACCATAGGGCCATCATTGTATGATAATATTAGGGATTAGATTTAGGGTAGTCCCCTTTAGTTGGTTTTCTTTCTTTTGCATCCTTAAGTCTAAAACCTGTTTCTTGGCAAATGCATAAAACATCTAACAACTATCAAATCCTCTTTCAAGGTAAAAAACACCAACTAACTCAAACCTTTTTTCCGCCTTCGGGCTTTGCATCAAAACTAATCGACTTTTCAAAAAGAACATGTTAATTCAATTTTGTGCTAACAGGTGAATCTCCAAAGATCGAGTTGCGGTAGAAGGCAGAATTAATATTGTTCATTAAAAAAATGCACAACAAACCAAAACATGTGATATGAACTACTGCACTCTGATTCCTTAAAAGGGATACGTAGGTGTCTGGTCACAGAGCTCATCCGAGCAAAACTTTGTAAACATTTCCTTCTTTTCCCCTTGTTTTCTTTTGCATGCATTCCCTCTTTGCATTTTCTTTTTAGCCCTTAAGCATTAGATTTGAACACACCCTTTAATCAGAATAACAAGAGTGGATAACATAGAGTACTACGAGCGTGTGGGGTGCTAATAACTTCCCCTTGCGTAACATACTCTCTTACCCGATCTCTCGGTCTTTTGATCGTAATTTAACCCTTCTCAGGTTTAGTCGATGTTTACCTTTCCTTTCCCGTGGGATAAAAAACATTTGATGGCGACTTCATTGATTTCATTTCGATGATTTATTCTGCCGGTTGTTTCAGCTGGAGACTTCACTGGGGATAGATGATTAATTGTTGGTCCATCCCGGAGTCACTCCTAGCTCTTGTTTTCTTTTCTTTGGGTGTTTATTTATATGATTTATGGCTTGTTCATTTTATACATATTTATCTGAGCATATGTTTGAATTGCATTTTATTGCTTTCCATATTGGTTATTTGTTATGCTGGATTTTGGTTTTCCATGTTGGGTGGGTGTTACTATTAAGGTAAAAGGCACAGTACCCAGGCTAGAGTGTACTATCTAGGAAACCTAGGAATAGAGTAAAACATGACAACTATTGGTCGAAGGTCCTACCAACATGTTCATGTCTTCTATGCTAAGATGAAATTCAAATGGGGTGTTATCATCATCCACGTTTGTGGCTTGATGATAGTGCTTCTAGGCAGACCCGTGATTTTGAGTTACCATTGACCTACCCCAACCTAGTCTTTATCCGTGAGTGGGGAGGGAATATTCTTTACAGGTACAGATGGTGACTTTGTTCTGATGGTGACTTTGTTTTGTTGGTGATCATGTTCAATTGGTGACTTGGTTTTCTATGGTTTATGTTTCGAACTATTGATCTTGGTATTCTCGGAACATCCAGTGACATCACAGTGGATTTCCGATGTTGGAAACTTTGATTCCATGAGTATCTCATTTGTATCATAGCATATTTACTTTTTACAAAAGGAATGAGTAAAAAAATTTATGCATCAAAAAGAGTTAACACACATGTTCTTTCCATTTCCAAGGAGTCGCGCTTGCGAGCCTTATGACGTGTCTGTCCATCTCTTACTGGATCAAAATCAAAATTAAAAAAAAGCATGCGAGTTCCTTGAAAATGATTGAATATGACATTGCATCCACTCATTCACCTCATGCGTCTTCATGCATCCATAACAGGTACTCAAAGTGGATAATTTTTATTCAGGCTTGATATTCTTTTTAGAACTGCAAATCTTGACTTCTCACCACACCGTGATTCGAAAAAGCCTTGGAACAAATTCATGGGGAATTGGATGATTTGAAGGATTAGATGGGGCTATGTATGGCGGGCATGCAAGCAATAGCCCGTGGTCAGAAATCCTTAAGGGAGAAATAACCAGTTGAAGACTCAGTTGAGTCGCGTATGGAAGTTCTGAAGACAGTGTCAGCAAAGGAAAGTGATCATGTATACGTTGTTGCAACAAGAGTTGTAATTCATCCCCATTATATTGGACATTTTTCAAATCATGAGATACTTTGTGGGTATCATCCAAAACTTTGTATTCCCGGATTTTCTTGCTAGCAACTAGTTTCAGGTATCCAAGTGAATCCATAGGACAAAGCTTATCAGCAGAGACGGAAGAAACCTGAGAATCATGTTGATTTAATCTCAATTCCTCACATCCAATTACTTTTTCATCTATTGGAAATTCAATTGGTAAAGCTGTATTCTTTGGGTGCTCCTCCCGCAAACCTCTTTTCTAATTTCGATGCAAATGCTAGATGTGTCTCCTATTCTGGGGCACCTAGTTATGTTATTGAAAACTGCAAGAGGTTGAAGTATAAAGTATGGCACTTGGTTGGCTCCTTTTCCAAAGTCCATTCCATGGTCGACAAATCATTCCAGACTCTTTCTCATCAGTTGAGTGCTTCTTCTGTGTAGTAGAAGATGGGGTGATGCTTCTGTGATGAAGAAGAATAAGATATCGAGTTCTTGGGCATTTGCTATTGTGTAGAAGAAAAACACCTCAAAGGTCGAATTCTACATTCAGAGTTTTATTTTCTTCTGTGTAGTAGAAGATTATTTGTTACAATTTCTGAATATTGCTTCTGTGTAGTAGAAGATGGAGATTCTTTTGTGAAGAAGGAGATTCCTCGAAATTCAGTTGCTAAAACTTCTCTTTTGTGAAGTAGGTGATGGAGTTTGTTTTTCTTCTGTGTAGTAGAAGATCCTTTGTTACATTTTCTGAATATTTCTTTTGTGTAGTAGAAGATGGTTGACATTTCTTTTCTATGGTAGAAGATACTTTGTAATGCAGTTTATGCAAATTCTCTTGATAAAGCATTCATCACATCTTTTGAGGGAATCCGATGTGATTACCATGCTGGTGCACATGGATATTCAACTGAAGGTTTTAAACTATTAAAATATGAAGTGTAAGTCTTGCTTAGTTTAAAGGTCATCAATTTTATACCAGTCGGTCAGATTTGAAGTCTTCTTTGACTCAGTGAATGTCAAGACTACCAGAGTATCTTCTGAAGCAACAAGTCCATACGGAGACTCTTCTCCTCAACATGGAAATTTAAAATTACATTTGCATTCTCATTTATAATCTTTCTTGTTTGGTTCAGTACTTTCTTGTATGCAAAACTTGATTATTTTTTAATACTAATCATAATACATTGAATATGTTTCTCTTGAACAAATCCTTTTGTATTCACTCTTAAATATTTTTTTTTTTTTGCTTTTGATACTCAACTCTTGTGAACAAAGAAAAAACCTCTGGAGGGAGGATGATGAGAAATATACCAAAAATCTTAAATGGTATTCTTTTGAGTAAAACCCTGCTAACAATGTACATGCATTGTTTCAAATTCCTAAACGCCAGAGATATAAGGGAGATAAACCCTTGTCAACCCCTTTGAGCCTTGAAGTAGGAGTTTCTTTTCTTGTTAGAAAAAACCATCACATTTAACCTGAGGCAAGGTATATTTCAGTTAATATGATTGAGCATTCAAATCTCATAAGGAGTGAGCATCCGAGGATCACCACACCTTATCCCTCACGCATCAAGAGTATGCATATAAGGATTAACCATAATGGTTATCCTTCACTCGCCAGGAAGATCAAAGATGGTGATACAATAATGGCTATCTCTCATCTATCAAGGACACAGACAGTTATAATCACTTACAACAAATAGAAGACGACATGAAGCTCAACAACTTGTTCAAAAGGAAAGAAAGAAAGCCCACCGAGTCAGAAAAAAGAGGGTAAAAAAATGACTTAGGCAGGGAAGTAGCAAAGTAATGAAAAGGGGACAATTAAATTTATTGAGTAAGAACAAAGTCATGTGATGATAAACCAAAAGGATGAGAAAGTGAGTGACTTCATATCCAAAAAACCTCATTTGACTCCTCAACCATTCCAAACTTCTCTTGAGAGATTAGTGCTCATATCGAGTTAACTGAATGTAGGAATGGAGAACATCATGGAGAATGGGTGGGAACTAAATAACTTTGAGCCTTAAATCCTATTTTCTAAAAGTGTGAACTAAGCCATGTTACAACCCTTAAAATTCCTAACTGAAGCACATGTTAATGCAAAAGAAAAACTGTAACGAGAGTACGGTAATCTGAATCCTAGGAGGCTTGCTAAAACTTTCGAGTTGGTATCACTCCATCATTTTACTTTCTTTGCACAAGAAAAATTTGATGTTTCGAAATCTTTTCAATAAAAAGTTTTTAAACTTCAAGACAAACATGAGCGTTACGTTAGAATTATCATTCTTAGAATAAACATTCTTTGCATGTGAATAAGTGCTTAAACATCAAGTGAGCTTGCATAATGAGCGTCAGGTGGAAGTTTGATTATCTCGAGGGAGAAATTTCTCCAAGATATCATTGAAAGGTAAGTCATTTTTTAGAATGATCTTAATCTGGGGTAGACCTTATATTGACTTTGTTGAGTAAAAGAATACCAATTTGAGAAATAATCTGAAGCAGATTGCAAAATATGATTACCCAGAGTCTCTATTGAGAAGTGGTGCATTACTTCCAGTTGGTCCCGAGGGACATATTTCTTCAAGTACCCGAAAAGATAATGAAGTTGTTCAAGTTGAGAAGCACAGTTGTGTACCAACCCACTTTCAAGACGTAAGTCAATTACCCTGAGGAGGTGTTGTCTTCAAAACTCTGTGAGTTTCTCATTTCTTTGTGAGCATGGGGCGAGGAAATGATTTGTCGAGACTCTGTTAAGCAGGAGAAGGATATTTCAATGGTAGTAATCCGTTGAGTAGAAACAAAGGTATATCACAGTTTGACTACCCTAAGGGGCACATAGAGCATGTTGAGTACTCCGTTGAGTAAGTGTTCAGCCAATTTAAGGCATTCAGGTTGGGATTTGATCCCTCAAAGTGCAGTCAAATTGGGGCAGTTATGTCGATATTTGACAAATCTCTTTGAGAATCCGTTGACTAGAGGATAATCTTTTCAGAATCTGAAGATGCATGGGCATTCACTCAAGCATGGTTGAAACCGCTTCTAACACTGGTCAGTCAGGGGCAGTGTTCTGAAGTTCATAACACTAAGGTAGATTATCTTTACGGTACAGATCTCATGAAGTCCTCTCGAGGCAATTTTCTTCAAAGGCCCTACAGACTGAGGCAATAAATTATGTAGGGGAATTTTCTCCTCTTCAAGGGTTGATCAGATTAATTCCAGGCATGGGCTAAACAATTTGTGAATTTGAAAAGCATGTCGGGAAGCCAGTATCATTATCCTCGGTTCATTAGAGACTTAAGTCCATTTATTGATGTTCCTTCATCAGAAGTCAGGATCATTATCTCTAATTGAAGTGTGGATTGTTATCCTCAGTAGGATACGAGCAGGAATGCAAAGAGCATGTGAGTTTATTACCCATAAAAGGTTTGTGATGGAGATGTTGTTTCCTAGGAGGACTTGTTTCCCCAGTAAAGGATCTGTTGTTACTTGACAAAGTTCTGTGTGCTAAGGGGTTTCTCTTCAGAAATCTTTATTCCCCGGCGAAGCATTCCTCATTTCTCTATAGGAGGAGAATGGATCCTCTCCCCAGAAATTTAGGAGTTGTTTAAAGTCAAGATGATTTCTTCTCAATAGACTGAAATTTATTTTTGCAGTATCCTCTCCAAAGTCCAATTTTCAGTGGTATTCCTCCTCGGAGTTGACATGATGAAGTTGCAATCTTGCAACACAATTTTTATCCAGTGGTCGATAGTTCAAAATGTTTATTCCTTAATAGATATTTTCACTCCACACATGGGGCATGTTGTTGTAATTTCATTTGTTGCAGGCATTGTTGGTCTTTTGTGACAAGAAGGGTACCGGTAAATGGGCAAAGAAAGGCCTGGTTGTGACCAACATGAGTTTCCTATTAGAAGGGATTTTTTTTCTCATAACTGAATCATGTATCCCAAGTGAAGATGTACTCTCATCCGAGTATAATTCCTTTTCTCAGTGCAGTCTGTTTTTTTCTAAGTTTCTCGTAAGAATCTTTCTATTTACCAACCAGAGGTTCTTGATATTCTCCCCTTGAAGTTGACATTATGCAGCTTCCTTATTGAGGTTGGCACTTGTTCTCCCCATGAAGTATGCATTCTTCTCCTCAATGAAGTTTGCACCCTTCCTCCCCGGTGCGGTATGACCCATATCAGGTTTGCTTGAAGAGATTCCTGATTATCTATGGGAGATTCCAGTTTATATCCTCATGAGGACGACCATTATCCCCAATGAAGTGATTTCCTCTCCCCAGTACAAATTTTTTGTCGGCATGAATCTTGCAGAGATGGATACACTTAGTGTAATGGGTATTATTTATGTTACTATCTAAAGCTTTTGGCTCCCCAGTGTAAGAGGTAGCTTTTTCGTCCCAATCAAAGTCAAATTTCGAGGACCTTTTGGATTAACTAGCCTATTATTCCCCAGTGCAGCAAGTTGTGTTTCCATAGTAATTGTCTTCTCTCCTCAGTGGGGTATGCATAGGAGTGCCAATCATAACTCTTTTTATCCCTGGTGGTAGAAGATTTTATTGAGATATCCCCGGTGGAGTTTCTGTCCCAAGATGCTTGTTTCTTCCCCAAGTGAAGATTTTTACTCCAACGATGTTATCCCCAACATGGTCTGAGTAGAATTCTTTTTATTTAAGAATTTTTATGATCTCCAGTAGAAGTCATCTTCGACAAGAAATTTTACGATAGAAAGTTTCCATCCCCAGCGAAGTTCTCATTATCCTAACAGAAGGCAAAGGAATATGTTCCCCAGGAAGTTGGGAGTTTGATCTGTTGGTGTAAGCCCTAGAGGCCAATACTTTTGGTACTTGTATCGAATTATTTATTAATAATAAAAGGCATTTCTTTATTATGTTTGCTTTCCAAAATAATAAAGTCCCTAGAATGGTTTATTGGTTTAATGAAATGTTAAGTGTGACTTAATCATGAGATCCCATTAAACATAAGAAACTATTCTTAAAGTATCCGTAGTCAAGCTTTAATGTGAAGTGGGATAACATTAAAGCATTAAGATTATTATGAAGATAGATTGATGATCATATCTCATGGATCATAGATAAGGAGTTATCAAGTCTTGACATAGGTATGAATATTAGGAGTAATATTTATACTGGATTGACCCGTTATGAGAATACTACATAGAATGTTATGCAAAGTGTCATAAGTTATTCTCATGATGATAATGGTGTATACCACCCTTCGACCTGAAACCACTATGGACCCTAGATGTAGAGTCAAGTACTTTATTGCTGATCAAACGTCATCCATAACTGGATGACTATAAAGATGGTTGATGGGTACTTCACAAAGCATGCTAAGGGACATGAGTGACCTAGATGGAATTTGCTCATCCTGCATAACAGGATAAATGTCTAAGGGCCCAATATTGAACTGGACAAGGGTGACACAATGTATGCCTTGTGTTCAATATAGACATGAGGGCAAAAGGGTAATTGTACAACACAAATATTATCACAGAAAAGGTTTGGTCAGATCACATAACATTTTCGTGACTTGGGTAACAGTGATGTGTTGCTAGATACCGCTCACTGTTTATTATATTAAATGTGTAATTTAATATAATTGCCAACGTCGCGAAAACCTACAGGGTCACACACATAAGGACAGGTTGATGAGAGATAGAATAAATAAGGAACACCGTAAGGTACGGTGCACTTAAGTGTAATACGGAAAGTGGTAAGGTACCACGTGGATAAGTGATATATGGTACATCATAAGGTATGATGTCCATAAGCTTAATTGGGATTTTAGCTTATAGCCTTAATTGGGCTTTTAGCTTGTAGCCCACACGAGTGATTCTATAAATAGATCCCTTGTGATGAAGTTTTTTCACTTGATGCATTTTCGTTTTTGACTCTCTCTCTCACTCAAGGTTTCCGTTCGTGATCAGCTAGCACTGTGACCAGAAGCGATCTGTTCGTGTGGACTGAGTAGAGGCGTTGTTCTTCATCAACGCTCGTGATCACGACATCAAAGGTCTGAATCGCCACAAGAGGTAAAACTTTCTATCACTGACCATGCTCATTCGTAAGGATCTCTAAAGGAAAATTTTATATTCCGCTGCGTTTTGATCGCAATTTTCCTTCATGATCAGAGTCAAGATTTTCTCTGAACTGCAATTTATTTTTGCAGTATTCTCCTCAGGAAGTTACTTCCCTAATGATATCGATATTTATAAGTTAATGGTTCCAAATCTTGATTTCCTATTGAAGTTCAGATTTATTATTTTCTACAGAGGATCAGATATGCAAGGATAATCGTTCGGAAGTCTCTTGTCTTCCCAGCAGTCGATTATTGCCGTGTTTTCACAAGTTCATCGCTAAACATGCATCATTACATTTCATCTACCAAAAAAGAAGAATAAAAATTCAAACATACATAGGTATAGGCCAATTATGTTTACCTGTATTAACCAGATTGTTATGTGCTCAGATTTGAATTACGTCTGTAATAAGCCTAGGGTGATCCTTTCATATTTTCCCAGTGGAGTCTCTTTGATTTAACACTAGTGGGTCTTTGGTGCTTTCCATTTCCATAGTGAGTCATGGTTTTTTTCCTTTCCCTGGCAAGCCTTTGGGTATTTTACCCATGTTTGCTTTGCCGTTAGAGTGCGAATAAGAGTCAGTGTATAACCTTTCTTATTTATCAAGTATTTGAGTATCCATACTTGGTGTGTGGTAATTCAGATAATTGGCACTCTTGAAGAATTACACCCCGCCTTTGTCCCAGGGGATATTATGGTTTTGCGCCTTTGCAACCTCTTAAAGTCCAGTGTGTGTTGGAAATCTTTGTCTAGAGTCATGCGGTCGGTCTCTTTTCCAGTTGTGATTTCGCTTTCGATTGGCGTTGTATTCGGGTTCAATACAAATATGAACCCCAAGTAAGTCCTTTCCCCAAGAGTTTACCCGGCTGGTCTTCTTATCTTGGAAGGTTCTCCTGTGTTCAAGTGTCCTTTGTTAGAGTCAACTTCGGTCAGTCTCTTTCTTATATGTGTCTAACTTTGACCAGACATGTATACTTTATCCCCAATAAGTTTGCCTTTGATCGGTATTCTTTCTCAAGGAATCTATCTTTGGTTAATATTCCTTGTTGGAGTCTTCTTCGTTAAATCTCTTCCTTATTTGTATGTGTCTAATTTTACCTGGCGTATACCAATTATCTTTTATGTCCGCTACTAACTCCGGACATGCATATTTGATATTCCTGATAGAGTCCTTTCTTCCGGTCTCCTTCGTATATGTTCGCTACCAACTCCAAACATATATTCGTGATATCTTTTTAAAGAGTCCTTTCCTCCGGTCTCTTTCTTGTTATATGTTTTCTACCAATGCCGAACATATATTCTTGATATCCTCGATAGAGTCCTTTCATCTGATATTTGTCGCATATGTTCTTTCCTCCGAGCACGTGGTTATGGTATCTTGTTTAAAGGATCCTTTCTTTCAATCTCTTTATTGTTATATGTTTGCTACCAGCTCCAGACATGTAGTATTTATATCTTTGGTTATATATCCTTTCTTCCGTATGTATATTCCTAATATTCTTGAGTTAGAGTCTTTTCCTCTGGCCTCTCTCCTTGTATATGTCCTTTCCTCCGGACGTATATTCCCGATATCTCCGACATAGTCTTTTCATCTGGCCTCTTTCATATGTGCTCGCTACTAACTATGAGCATATAGTTGTGATATATTTGGTTAGAGTCCTTTCCTCTGGCCTCTCTCCTATTTTATGTCTGCTACCAAATCCAGGCATGTATACGTGATATCTTGGTTAGAATCCTTTCTTCTGGTTTCTTTCTTATGTGTCTGCTACCAAATCCAGACATGTTGATATCCTTGTTAGAGCATTCTTCGGTATGTCTCTTTTGTATATGTCCAGTACCAACTATGGGCATGTACATTCGATGTCTCCTTCGTATATGTCCTTTCCTCCGGATGTGTACTCATGATATCTTTGGTTAGAGTCTTTTCCTCTGGTCTCCTTCCTGTCGTATGTTTGCTACCAAATCCAAAAATATATTTGGTATCTTTGATAGAGTCCTTTCCCCCGGTCTCTTTCTTATCGTATGTTTCCTACCAGCTTCGAACATATGTCTGTGATACCCTCATAAGAGTCCTTTCATCTGGTCTCTTTCTTGTGTCTGCTACCAGCTCCGAGCATGTCCATTTGATATCTTTCGTATGTGTCCTTTCCTTCGGACATATATCGTTGGTATCTTTGATAGGGCTTTCTTCGGCTAGTCTTTGTCGTCTGTGTTTGCTACCAGCTCCGAACACATGTTCCTTGATATCAAATATCTCTTTTGTGTGTCTAACCTTGACCTGACATACATCTATCCTTGATAACCACTAGCCATAAAAAGCAAAAAAATATATAGTAAACAAAAAAATAAACAATATCTGACCGGGCTTCAGAGTGCAAATTTTACGGTTCTATTAAATATTCAATTCTCTTCCACCCTGATTGTTCGAAAGGCTTGTGCCAATCTCACCCTCTGGTTAAAGAAGATTGAATTGGGGAAGCTGTTGTACCAAAAAATTTACCCTCTTAATTCTAATTGACTTATATTTCATTACCATATGCATACATACATGTCATTAAATCTATACTCATGGGATCAAGGCATTTTATCAGCATCAAGCTCTAAGGCAAGTGTTTTACCAAGCGGTACAACTAAAATAGAAATTCAAGGTATTCCGCATTTTAATGCACTCTGCACATATTCCAAGTTATCCAAGTAATTGCAAAGTAAGTCTTCATCAAAGTTCTCATGTATTTCAATTCACTCTGAATTGTGGAAGAACTGGGTGTTTCGATTAATTTGAGGTAGTGTGAACCAGAAACAACATTTTTGCTGGTTTGAGCTTAGAAATTCGCAACTTGCCACATAGTATTGTTTCGAGCTGATTCCTCAGGCATTGGAACCATCTTGTATTTTCTTTATTTCATTTGTTCATGCCAGAAGTCAATTATGCGTAGAAAGTCTCTGAATAATTTGTTTTCTCTGAAGCAGTATTTGAATTTAATGAATGGTGATCTGTTCACCGAGTGTTTGGAAATTCGTAACTTTCATCCTATTTAGTATTTTCAGTGGATTCCTCGAGCATTGAGACTGTATTGATTCTCTTATCATTTCTCATGTTCAGGTCAAAAGCTAATTGTGTGAAGAAAGTCTCCTGAAATTTAATTCTTTGAAGACGGTATACTGAATTTATTTGCTGGTCTGTTGTCGCGCAGATAATCAAAAATTCGTATCTTCTGATTGGAATACTATTTTGGGGCGATTCTAGAGGTGTTAAAATCATCTTAAAATATTATCCAACTCTCGTGTTTGGACTAAAAGCTAATTCTTTGAGGAAGGCTTCCGAATACGCGATTCTTCTAGAAGTGATACAGTGGAAAATAATGAAAATATTATGCTGAACCGTAAATTTGGGAATATTCAAAAATTTGTAACTTTTGACTGGAATATTATTTTGGAGTGGTTCTTGCGGAAAAAATTCCGTCTTGATGTCCTCTTCAACTCTCGTGTTCGGACCGAAAGTTAATTCTTTGAGGAAGGTCCCCGGAATTACAGATTACTAGAGAAATAATTATGCTGAACCAGAATTGTAATTTACCATTTCTCGATATTGTAAAATTCGTAGCTCCTTCGATTTTATCGTAGCGAGAGGGTTCTTTCTACATAATTTCACAAATGATGATAGCTACAAGTTTGCTTTAGATTCCAAATTCAAATTTTGATCGTATCATTGTCGTTTAAGGCGTTCTTTTCGGACTAAACAATGAAATTAGTTGAGAAAAAGTTGTTTTGATTCATTCTTCTATGCATCAGTGCAACTTCAAAAATTCATAACTTCCTCATCGTTTATCTGATTGAGCATGTTCTTTTAGCATTGCGTCACAAATTTCATCGTCTAAAATTTCGATCAGGTCCCAAATCTGTATCTTGCTCCGAGAAGCACATTTTGGTCACGTAAGCTCGAAATAAGATGAAAAATCCACTTTTATAATTTCCGATTCGAGGTCTCGTCACTTAAAATTATCGAACTCACTCAATTTTTATCATATCGCGTCTGTTATTTTTGTTTTGCGTCACACATTTCATTGTAGATGATTTTTTTGTTGACCACATGTTTTGATTTTGCACAAATTATTATGAGGATTGGGTTTTGCATCAAGTATGCATAAAAAATGCCGAAAAAAGCAAGCCAAACACCACTTTGGAGTCAAGCTATATATATTTGAATTTCAAATTTTCATAGGAGACTCTACTAATCTCATTTTCCATCTTCACTCTCATTTTATATTCTCAAACTCTCTCACATTCTCTCAACACAACAACACAAAAATAAAAGAGAACAAAATTCTCTCTCTCCCTCCAAGAAGAACTCGCGGCCTCTTTCTTCCGCACCGCCGCCATCGCTCCGGCGCCTCCTCCTGTAACACCTGTAATTTAATTAATTATTTAATTAAATTATTTTTGGGTTATTTGTGAAGTTGTGTTATGATGATAAATGTTGTGTTGTGATTAGTTGGATTTAATTATTCTATTAAGTTGTGGAATAATATTAGAATAATAATATTGTTTGATGTGGATTTATTTTTAAGGATTAGAAGTAGTAGAAAGGGGGTGCAGGAGTTTTAAGCCCATTTAGACATAACGAGAATTATAGAGTTATTATATTAGTTATTTAGAGTTAATAAGGAAAAAGAAGTAGCAGTAAGAAGAAAAGAAAATAAGGGTTGGAAGAGAGAAAGAGAACGTGAAAGTTGCAAAAAAGAAGGAAAAGAGGCCGAACGAAATTCAATCGGAAAAGTTGTAGAGCAACCTCAATCTAAGGTAAGGTTGGGGTTCTGACTCTATAATAGGGTTTATGATGAGTAGTATGTGGGATTGGATTTGAAAAGTTATTTTGTTTATGATTGAAATATATGTATATTGTTGTTTGATGAGGACCAATGATTTAGAGATGAATAATGATGCCCTAATGCTGTATAATTGATGTAGAAATATAAGATTATTATAATTGATGATTACCTATGATTAGAGGATGTTTTTAGGGACTAAGGCAGGGAAATCAATGGAAACACAGTGAAATCGCAGAAAATATTCATAACAGATCAGTATGAGTCGACCTCAAAGACCATGCGTCGACACATGTAGGAATTAAGACTCAGGATGAGTCGATACATGCAGTGTTGCAGACTCAGTATGAGTCGTCCCAAGAGGATTACGCGTCGACTCATGCAGGATTTCAATCAAGTACGCGTTGACTCAAAGAAGTATGCGTCGACTCATGCAGTCCAAATTTTGACAGATTCTTCCAAAGGCTATAACATGAGTTTCTGGACTCCGTTTGAGGTGCCGTTTGAAGCGTTGGATAGCTAACGCGATGAACTTCATTCTTAAGGATTAAAATGAAGGATAAGAAGAATAATCCTAGTACCCAAATTAGGATTAGAGTTAGTTTCCCGCGTTAATTGCTATGTTGATTTTGTGAAGTATGATGAGGATAAGACGATCTTAGATTATCGCTTGGTTCATGACAGTAAGATTTATAATGATAATGATGTAGTATTACAGAATAATAATATGTAGATGTTTGGTAATTAGAGATAAGCCTTATATGATTAATTAATTATAGGCATTATCATGTTGTAGGCCTATGGCCAACATTGAGGGATTGTTGATCTGCCGTTGTATTGTTGTTATGGATGAGTTGCTGTGAATTATTATGATGAATTGTGTTGATGAATTATATTGATAAATTATGTTGATGAATTAGGTTGATGAATGATGTTGAGATGCCTCTAATAATTGGAAGCTATTAAGATGTAGGCTTTCTTGCCAACGATGATGTTGTGTTGAGATGTTGTTAATTATGGTTATTGTTACTACATTCATGATTGTGTCGCATACATTTCATATCAAGATGGAGCTGATGCTCGTTGAGATGGCCTACATTGGACAATATTAAGATGAAGGCTTATGCCTTGTTGATGCCTCTATTTATTGGAAATTATTTTGATATGGGAGTTCTACTCCAATGGTACCACATGCATTTGCATAGTATTGAGTCGAATTTTATGATTTCATAAAGAAGTTGTGTATGGATGCGGTAAATGTGTATATTGTTGGTATTCTATTGAGATTATTGTTGTTTATGAGATGTGAAGTAGTGTTATTATATGAGCTGATCTAACACATTATTTATCATACATTTTATTATATTGTTAGATATCTCACCCCTTCTATTTGAATGTTACCCTTATGTTGGTAACGTGCAGGTAATCCAGAGTGAAGGTGGTTTACCTTCAGTAGTTCGAGTCGGTGTCATTACTCCGATACATAACACTCGGGGGGATGAACACTTGTTGCTTTTAATTATTGATTATTTCAGTTGTTGGACTTTAATTTGATTGTTGCTAAGTATGTGTTATTTTGAAGTTGCTGTAATGTTGGACAAAGATGTTATTATGATTCCGCTGCGTAGATGTTCAAGTTGTTGAATTAAGAGATTAAATTATTTTGTTGATGGTTCATCCGAAGTTTTAAAGTGTTATGTATTCACGTTGAATGCAATGTGTTTTTAAGTTGAATTTGTGGCATCCTGATTCAGTTGTATGAATTTTAAAACTCTGATTTACAATTATAATTTCTGGGTAGAATTGGGGTGTTACAAAGTTGGTATCAGAGTAAAGGTTGGTCCGTCTGACCAAGTTGTTAAGTCGTAGTTGTCTAACAATTGAGTATTGTTAATTTGAGTTCTATCTGCTTTTTATGTTGTAGTGATAAGTTAAGATGGCTGGAAGGAATGACGCTGCACTTGCTGTTGCTTTAGAAGCAATGGCACATGCGATGGTGAATCATCCGAATGCTGACGGGAATGCGGGATCTCGTAGTTTGGCGACTTTCCAGAGAGAGAATCCGCCTACCTTCAAGGGCAAGTATGATCCTGACGGAGCATTGGATTGGCTGAAAGAGATAGAGAGAAACTTCCATGTGATGGACTGCACTCCAACATAGAAGGTTCGATATGGTACTCATATTCTAGAAGTCGAAGCTGATGACTGGTGGCTAGAGACATGTCAGAGGTTGGAAGCTGCAGGTGAAAATGTCACTTGGGTTGTGTTCCATAGGGAGTTTCTGAGGAAGTATTTTCCTGAATACGTTCGTGGTAAGAAGGAGATTGAATTCCTTGAGCTGAAGCAAGGGAGTATGTCGGTTGTTGAGTATGCTGCAAAGTTTGCTGAGTTGGCTAAGTTTTATCCACACTACAGTGAGGCAGATGCTGAGTTTTCGAAGTGCATCAAATTTGAGAACGGGTTGCACCCAAAGATCAAGAAGGCAGTTGGATACCAGAAGATCTGTGTCTTTGCTGATTTGATTGATAGTGTTAGAATCTATGAAGAGGATAATAATGCTCATTACAAGATTATCAGTGAGAAGAGGGGTAAGCACCAATAGAATCGTGGTCAGCCTTATGATGCCCCAGCTGGTAAAGGTAAACAGAAAGCTGCTCAAAGTCAGAAGACTAGTGGGGGAGATGCTCCTGCTGGTGTGGTTTGTTTTAAATGTGGAAAATCTGGACATAAGAGTAATCTGTGTACTACTGAGGTAAAGAGGTGTTTCTGTTGTGGTAAGACTGGACATGTTCTATATGAGTGCAAGCATAAGGAGGTGATTTGTTTCAATTGTAGTGAAGAAGGGCACATTGGTAGTCAGTGTCAGAAACCAAAGAGGACGCAGACAAGTGGTAAAGTGTTCTCTTTGGTTAAGGATCAGGCAGCTGCTGAGGACAGACTTATCAGAGGTACATGTTTCATTAATAGTACTCCTTTAATTACTATTATTGATACAGATGCTACTCATTGCTTTATTGTTGCTGATTATGTTGAAATATTGAGTCTCATGTTGTATTCTATGAATGGAGAAATGGTCGTTGACACTCCAGCCAAGGGGTCGGTGACTACTTCTTTTGTGTGTTTAAAGTGTCCTTTGTCGATTTTTGACAGAGACTTTGTTGTTGATTTGGTTTGTTTGGCGTTAAGAGGGTTGGATTTGATTTTGGGTATGAACTGGTTAGAGCATAACTATGTTCATATTAACTGTTATGACAAGTCTGTGAGGTTTTATACTCCTGAAGAAGAGGAAAATAGTTTGTTGTCTTCTAGACAATTGAGGAAGTTGATTCAAGAAGAAGTATAGATGTTCTCATTGATGGTGTCACTATCTGTTGAGAATCAAGCTATAATTGAGGAATTGCAAGTGGTGCATGAATTTCCTGAAGTTTTCCCTGATGAAATTCCTGATGTACCGCCATAGAGGGAAGTTGAATTTGCTATTGATCTTGTACCTGGTACCAGACCTGTGTCTATGGCACCATACATGATGTTTGCATCTGAATTGTCAGATTTAAAGAAGCAATTGGAGGAGTTACTTGAAAAGAAGTTTGTAAGACCAAGTGTATCATTGTGGGGAGCTCCAGTGTTGTTAGTAAAGAAGAAAGATGGGAGTATGAGGCTTTGTGTTGATTATAGACAGTTGAATAAAGTGACGATTAAGAACAAGTATCCACTTCCAAGAATAGATGACTTAATGCACCAATTGGTGGATGCTCATGTGTTCAGTAAGATTGATTTGAGGTCGGGTTACCATCAGATTAAAGTGAAGGATGAATATATCCAGAAGACGGCTTTCAGAATGCGATATGGACATTATGAGTATTCGGTGATTCCTTTCAGTGTTACTAATGCGCCGGGAGTATTCATGGAATACATGAATCGTATCTTTCATACTTATTTGGATAGGTTTGTAGTGGTGTTCATTGATGACATTTTGATTTACTCTAAGTCAGAAGAAGAGCATGCAGAACACTTAAGAGTAGTATTGCAAGTTTTGAAAGAGAAGAAGTTGTATGCAAAGCTGTCCAAGTGTGAGTTCTGGTTAAAGGAGGTTAGCTTTATTGGTCATGTGATCTCAGGTAGTGGCATTGTTGTAGATCCATCAAAGGTTGATGTTGTGTTGCAATGGGAAACTCTGAAGTCAGCTACTGAGATTAGGAGCTTTTTGGGATTAGCTGGTTACTATTGAAGGTTTATTGAAGGTTTTTCTAAGTTGGCACTTCCATTGACTAAGTTGACTTGTAAAGGTAGAGCTTTTATGTGGGATGTTCAGTGCGAAGAAAGTTTTGCAGAGTTGAAGAAGAGATTACCATCGGCTCCAATTTTGACATTACCTAATCCAGGAGAGTCTTTCATGGTATGTTGTGATGCTTCGAAGATGGGTTTAGGAGGTGTGCTTATGCAGAATGATAAGGTAGTTGCTTATGCGTCAAGGCAGTTGAGGACTCATGAAAAGAACTATCCTACGCATGATTTAGAGCTTGCTGCAGTTGTTTTTGTGTTGAAGATTTGGAGGCATTATCTTTATGGTTCTAGATTTGAAGTGTTTAGTGACCATAAAAGCTTAAAGTATTTATTTGATCAGAAGGAGATGAATATGAGACAACGGAGATGGTTGGAATTGTTAAAGGATTATGATTTCGGTTTAAATTATCATCCAGGAAAAGTGAATGTGGTAGCTGATGCGTTGAGTCGAAATACTTTACATATGTCAGCAATGATGGTTAAAGAGTTGGAATTAATTGAGCAGTTCAGGGATATGAGCTTAGTATGCAAGGTGACACTGCAAAGTGATATGTTGGGTATGTTGAAGATTAATAGTGAATTTCTAGGCAGTATCAGAGAAGCTCAGAAGTTGGATGTGAAATTGGTAGATTTGATTGTTGGGATTGATCGGTCTGAGAATAATGATTTTAAGTTAGATGCGCAAGGTGTGTTGAGATTTCATAACCGGATTTGTATTCCTGATGATGCAGAGATGAAGAAAGTGATACTTAAAGAGAGTCATAGAAGTAAGCTGAGTATTCATCCAGGAGCTACAAAGATGTATCAAGATTTGAAAGGCTTGTTTTGGTGGTCTGGGATAAAGAGTGATGTGGCTCGGTTTGTGTATACATGTTTGACTTATCAGAAGTCAAAAGTTGAACATCAGAAGCCTGCAGGGTTAATGCAACCGTTAGAAGTTCCAGAATGGAAATGGGATAGCATTTCAATGGACTTTGTGACGGGGTTACCTAATACTTTAAGAGGACATGATTCAATTTGGGTGATTGTTGATAGGCTTACGAAGTCAGCTCATTTTATTCCTATTAACATCAGTTTTCCAGTGTCGAATTTGGCTGAGATTTACACTAGTGTAATTGTGAAGCTACATGGTGTCCCTTTGTGCATTGTTTCGAGTAGAGATCCGAGGTTTACTTCTGATTTTTGGAAGAGTTTACAAAAAGCGTTGGGTTCTAAGTTGAGGTTGAGCTCGGCGTATCATCCTCAGACAGATGGTCAGACTGAACGGACTATTCAATCGTTGGAAGATTTATTGAGGGCATGTGTTCTTGAGCAGGGAGGTTCGTAGGATACTTGCCTTCCGTTGATAAAGTTCACTTATAATAACAGTTACCATTCTAGTATTGGATGGAACCTTTTAAAGCGTTGTATGGTCGAAGATGTAGAACTCCTTTATGTTGGCATGAATCTAGAGAAAGTGTAGTACTTGGACCTGAACTTGTTCGTGAGACTACTGAGAAGGTGAAGTTGATTCGAGAAAAGATGAAAGCTTCCCAAAGTAGACAGAAGAGTTATCATGACAAGTGAAGGAAAGATTTAGAATTTCAAGCGGGCGACCATGTTTTTTTGAGAGTTACACTTGTGACTGGTGTTGGGCGAGCATTAAAGTCTAAGAAGCTCACTTCTCGTTTTATTGGTCTATATCAGATTTCTGAGAGAGTGGGGAATGTTGCTTATAGAGTGGCTTTACCGCCTAAACTTTCGAATTCGCATGATGGGTTTCATGTGTCACAACTCTGGAAGTATATTTCAGATCCATCTCATGTGATTCATATGGATGATGTGCAAGTATGGGATAACCTTACTATGGAGACGATGCCTGTACGGATCGCGGATCGTGAAATAAAGACTCTGAGGGGCAAAGAGATTGCTCTGGTTAATGTGGTTTGGCTAGGAGCCGTCGGAGAAAGCATGACTTGGGAGTTAGAAAGTAAGATGCGGGACTCCTATCCTGAGTTGTTTGATTAAGGTAAATTTTTGAGGACTAAAATATTCTAAGTGGGGGAGAGTTGTAACGCCCGTAATTTATTTAATTATTTAATTAAATTATTTTTGGGTTATCTGTGAAGTTGTGTTATGATGATAGATGTTGTGTTGTGATTAGTTGGATTTAATTATTCTATTAAGTTGTGGAATAATATTAGAATAATAATATTGTTTGATGTGGGCTTATTTTTAAGGATTAGAAGTAATATAAAGGGGGTGTAGGAGTTTTAAGCCCATTTAGACATAATGAGAATTATAGGGTTATTATATTAGTTAGAGTTAATAAGGAAAAAGAAGTAGCAGTAAGAAGAAAAGAAGATAAGGGTTGGAAGAGAGAAAGAGAACGTGAAAGTTGTAGAAAAGAAGGAAAAGAGGCAGAATGAAATTCAATCGAAAAAGTTGTAGAGCAACTTTCAATCTAAGTTAAGGATGGAGTTCTGACTCTATAATAGGGTTTATGATGAGTAGTATGTGGGATTGGATTTGAAAAGTTGTTTTGTTTATGATTGAAATATATGTATATTGTTGTTTGATGAGGATCAATGATTTAGAGATGAATAATGATGCCCTAATGATGTATAATTGATGTAGAAATATAGGATTATTATAATTGATGATTACTTATGATTAGAGGATGTTTTTAGGGCCTAAGGCATGGAAATCGCAGCGAAAACACAGTGAAATCGCATAAAATATTCATGACAGATCAATATGAGTCGACCTCAAAGACCATGCGTCGACACATGCAGGAATTAAGACTCAGGATGAGTCAATACATAGGATCATGAATCGATACATGTTGTGTTACAGACTCGGTATGAGTCGACACAAGAGGATTACGCATCGACTCATGCAGGATTTCAACCCAGTACGCGTCGACTCAAAGAAGTATGCGTTGACTCATGCAGTCTAAATTTTGACATATTCTTCCAAAGGCTGTAACTTGAGTTTCCGGACTCCGTTTGAGATGTCGTTTGAAGTGTTGGATAGCTAACGAGATGAACTTCATTCTTAAGGATTAAAATGAAGGATACGAATAATAATCCTAGTACCAAAATTAGGATTAGAGTTAGCTTCATGCGTTAATCGCTATGATGATTTTGTGAAGTATGATGAGGATAAGATGATCTTAGATTATCGCTTGGTTCATGACAATAAGATTTATAATGATAATGATGTAGTATTACAAAATAATAATACGTAGAGGTTTGGTAATTAAATATAAGCCTTAGATAATTAATTAATTAATTAGAGGCATTATCATGTTGTAGGCCTATGGCCAACATTGAGAGATTGTCGATCTGCCGTTATATTGTTGTTATGGCTGAGTTGCTGTGAATTATGTTGATGAATTATGTTGATGAATTATGTTGATGAATTGTGTTGATAAATTATGTTGATGAATTAGGTTGATGAATGATGTTGATGAATGATGTTGATATGCCTTTAATAATTTGCAGCTATTAAGATGTAGGCTTTCTGGCCAACGATGATGTTGTGTTGAAATGTTTTTAATCGTGGTTGTTGTTACTACATTCATGATTGTGTCGCATACATTGCATATCAAGATGGAGCTGATGCTCGTTAAGATGGCTTGTATTGGAGAATATTAAGATGAAGGCTTATTCCTTGTTGATGCCTCTATTTATTGGCAATTATTTTGAGATGGGAGTTCTGCTCCAATGGTACCACATGCATTTGCATAGTATTGAGTCGCATTTTATGATTGCATTAAAGAAGTTGTGCATTGATGCGGTAAATGTGTATATTGTTGGTATTCTGTTGCGATTATTGTTGTTTATGAGATGTGAAGTGGTGTTATTATATGAGCTGATCTAACATATATTTATCATACATTTTATTATATTGTTAGATATCTCACCCCCTCTGTTTTAATGTTACCCTTATGTTGGTAACGTGCAGGTAATCCAGAGTGAAGGTGGTTTACCTTCAGTAGTTCGAGTCAGTGTCATTGCTATGATACGTAACACTCGGGGGGATGAACACTTGTTGCTTTTAATTATTGATTATATCAGTTGTTGGACTTTAATTTGATTGTTGCTAAGTATGTGTTATTTTGAAGTTGCTGTAATGTTGGACAAAGATGTTATTATGATTCCGCTGTGTAGATGTTCAAGTTGTTGAATTAAGAGATTAAATTATTTTGCTGATGGTTCATACGAAGTTTTAAAGTTTTATGTATCCACGTTGAATGCAATATGTTTTCAAGTTGAATTTGTGGCATCCTGATTCAGTTGTATGAATTTTAAAACCCTGATTTACAATTATAATTGCTGGATTGAATTGGGGTGTTACACCTCCCTCCGCTGATCTTCCCTCCATCTGCGACCTTCTCCTCTGTCGCATACTCCCTCCGTTCGCGGTAGCTCCGATCGGACACTCCTTCCCTTCTCTCTTCGCTATCACAAGCATCATTATCAACACCATTCAACTTCCAATTTTCTACAAATTCTCTTAGGTAAGTTTACTTGATTCTCATAATTTTGTTGAATACTTGAGTAATTTGATTTTGTTTATGTGAATTGAACATGAATTGATGAAATAGATTAATTTAGATCTAGAATTCTTGACATAGAATTTGTAATATTTTAGTGCATATTATGTGTTTGTGATAATGTCCATGTGAATTTGTGATGTAGATTTTGACATAGATTTGTAGACATAACCTTTACACATTAGGTGTATGTAGAAATTGCACATAGAATTGTATTGTTAATTCTTGACATAATAACTAATTCTTGATGTTGTGCTAATCTCTTGATATTGTGAACAAATATGGATAGATCCGGAATTGATTGAGTCTTGAGCTTAATTGTGTTGTGCCTAAATGCTAATTTTTGAAATCATGATTTCTAACTTATGTTGTGTTTGTTCTATGCTATTCACCTCAATGTGCATACTCTTGCTTACTAATTCCTAGTACTAATATTCAAGTCTTGCTTACTAATACTTAGTGTTAAATTTAAGTTTTGCTCACTTACTTTAACATTTCCATAACATGTAATATTGTAATTGTGTGAACGTGCATACACTCATACTAACATTTATTTATCCATGAGGTGTAATATCTTCCATTTGACTCAAGACACATTACCGACCTCTTTTGATACATAAAAAGTTGAGATAAGTGGAAAATATCATAATTATTGAACTTTTTCTAACACTTGACATAATCTCATTTTTGAGCTAATTTCCTAACCATGGTGAGTTTTTACACTTATGATTAGTGGAACTTGACTTTCCCTACGATTCCGGAGCTATTGGTGTACTTTATTTGCAGTTTTAGATACTTTTTCCGCCTTTCGCTACTGCCAACCGACTAAATTGACCTAAAAGTCTCGCTTCCAGGCGGAATTAATTCAAACCAAGTTCGTTTTTGAGTCTGTTGACTCGTTTTCCATCAACAATGTGATTTTCATTTAATTCCGGGTCGAAAAATTTTGACGCCTATTTCCCGATTTTGCGATTTTTGATACTGATTGGCATGTACCTTGTGCTTTTACTTTTAATTAACTTATATTCATGTTTCCTTGGTTATTTGTATGCCATTGCACTTATGTCTGCTTGCTTCAGGTTCATTCCATGAACACTTTATGATTTGACATAGTCAATTTTACCATTTGGTGCCATCACTTGATTTTCACATTATGAGCCGATGATGTAATTGCCAGTTGCTTTCTTATTATCACTAACTTGTTTGTTGAGTTTGTACAAGGATTACCATAAGAAATTTAGATGACGCTTACTTGCTCGGTATTCCACTTTATTTGTGGGATACCACATTTCTCATGTGTCGACATCTCGGTACTCCGCTTTATGTGTGAGGTACCACTCTTCGCATGTTGCTATATTTTATCCCTCAGTTATGAGGTGTATACTTATATATTATGTATTGTCTGGATCGTTGGTTTTCTTGCAGGATACTTGTTTAGTCGTGTCTGACACACACCACTTATGTTGCTTTGGTGCTTCGACGCATATTCTGACTTTGTTTGTTGTTTATGCTAGCTCGTTTGAGGTTCTCTGGGTTTCTTGCTACTGTTAGTTTAGTGACATGCTTTTGTTTGATTGATAGTCTGATTTATTTCCTTTATCTCTCGCGCTTTTTACCGCATTTTACAGTTTCCTGATGCCATGAGAAGTGGGATATAGATGTATGACGGGGACTTCCATTGCTGATCATGTCAAGAACCCATCTAGTTTACTTAAAGACCTATTTAAGGCAATTCCACATTTGTGTGCTAATTGTGTTTGTGGCTTGTTTAAAGGCCTACCTCGAAGTAGGCGTTTTTGCTGTGTGTTTACATTTGTCCCTAAAGACCTCAAAAAGAGGCGCCCATTTTCATTCCCCTTGATAAGTCCTCAAAGAAGGAGGGCAGAAAAGAGTTTGCAATCAATCCTCGCACATTCTAGTTTGTATCATCCTTAGCGCGTGACACACCACGATGCTTTTGAGTGTGCTGCTCTTATTATCGAGTCGGTCAGATGAAAAAGAGATTTTTAATTGATTCCCCATACTTTATCTTGAGCCCACGTTTGTCGACATTGACGCTCCATGTTTATCACTTTTTCCCCTTACTCTTCTTGCCTAGTAATATGATACCATGGTATAGACGCTTATATTCCCCATAGTTAGCTTGTTTTCCTTGGTTGATATGACCTCTTGGCTAAAGCTCCCCATTATCTCATGCCTCGATTCATGATATCTTGGTTATGTATTTTGGCTTGAGTTAGCGTGTACTACTCATGAAATTTGTATGCTCTCTTGAGCTTGTTGATTGCTTGTCTACTTTTCATCCTTGTATATGACATGTTCCCTTAGGTTTTGAACCTTTGTATGTTACCTTAGGATCACTCAATTAGGGTAGATTTTAAGCTAGACATTAGGATAGGTATCCATGCATGCTAACGTAGGTAGAGATTTTCCCTTTTCATCCTCGACCATAGGACCATCATTGTATGATAACATTATGGATTAGATTTAGGGTAGTTTCCTTTAGTTGTTTTTCTTTCTTTTGCATCCTCAAGACTAAAACATTTTTCTTGGCAAATGCATAAAACATCTAACAACTATCAAATCCTCTTTCAAGGTAAAAAAACACCAACCAACTCAAACCCTTTTTTCCGCCTCTGGGCTTTGCATCAAAACTAATCGACTTTTCAAAAAGAATATGTTAATTCACTTCTGTGCTGACGCTTGAATCTCCAAAGTTGAGTTGCGATAGAAGACAAAATTAATATTGTTCATTAAAAACACACAACAAATCAAAATATGTGAGCCGAACTACTGCGCTCTGATTCCTTAAAAGGGATACGTAGGCATCTGGTCATGAGGCTCAGCCGAGAGAAACTTTATAAATATTTCCTTCTTTTCCCCATGCTTTCTTTTGCATGCATTCCCTCTTTGCATTTTCTTTTTAGCTCTTAAGCATTATATTTGAACACACCCTTTGATTAAAAGAACAAGAGTGGATACCATAGAGTACTACATGCGTGTGGGGTGCTAATACCTTCTCCTCGTGTAACAGACTCCCTTACCTGATCTCTCGGTCGTTTGGTCGTGATTTCATCCTTCTCAGATTTAGTCGATGTTTACCTTTTCCTTCCAGTGGGATAACAAAATATTCGATGGCGACTTCATTAATTTCATCTCGATGATTTGTTCTGTCACTTGTTTCACCAGGTTGTATGGGTCGACTTCCTTTCCCTTTGAAGTCTACTATCTCTTCATATGGGTCGGCTCCAATTGATCCAAGTGTCAAATTTTGTAATTTTGTAACCTAATTTTTTTTCACGTACACACGCACACATACACACACACACATACACACACACACACACACACACACACACATATATATATATATATATATATATATATATATATATATATATATATATATATATATATATATATATATATATATATATATATATATATAGTCACTAGTACAAAATGCACAAACAACAACGTCCAATTCACGACGGTTCTTCCAACACCGTGGTGACATCTCTAAACCCACGACGCTAACATTTCATTTTATTTTTTTATTAAAAATTGTTAACATATAATAATAGTTGTATCCATAACCGTAGTTATAGAATCCTGACTTTTTTTGGTTCGAAGCTCAGTGCCTTCAAATATATTATTCATTTAATATTAAGGCGTGTCTTTTCTATTTTATTTATTTATATATATAAAATAAAGGGTTACGATCATAGTTGGAAACTTCAACCATTGTGAGTATATTTATATATAAGCAAATTAACTTTCATTCTTTCATAGTAGCGATGTATCTATCACATCAAAACCCTAGAACCCATTTTTTCTCTTCTTCATCATCGTTAGCATTCCTATTCTACAGTACAACCTTCAATCTTGTTATTCTTACATAAAGATATTCTTCTTTTTCCTGATTCTCTCGTTTTCGTGTATGTTGTTGTTATGTTTCACTTGGTTTTCCTACGAATTTCTTCTTGTTAGATAGTTTATGGCTCTTTTATTATTGTATGTTATTCCATGTTGTTATTTCATGTTGTGTTGTTGACAAATAAGTTTGCGGTTTCATATGTTGATAATTTTCATGGTGTTTGTAGGACTTAAGAAAAGTGAATGAAGAAACAACAATAATAACAAACTTCCTCTAGTTTTATAAGGTATGAAAATAAATATAAGAAGTATGAAGCTATCGTGTTAACTTCACCCACCTTATATGTATTTTTTCCATACCTTCACAAACTAGATGAACCTCATATGGTGATGATGATGGTGGTAGCAAGTGTATAGTATGAGTTGATAAATGGTTTTTTATGTGAAGCTAGCAAGTATTTATGGTTTTTTACTTATCACTTAAAACTTTAAGAAATGGTTAGTTGTTCAGTTCTCCCAATCCATGATGTTTTTGTTGATAAATATTGTTAGTGAGTTTGTTATATCATATGAGATTGCTTGTTTGACTAACTCCTTATTGAACTTGTACTTACTTAAAAATATTTTTAAGATGATAATTTAAAAAATTAAGTTATTCTTGAAAACCATAATTCCCTATTTAGCATATAGACTTTCATTCAATGCCACAAATTCTTCAAAATAATGTTCATAAATCGATATCAGTCTAGATCTTTCACATAAAACTTATGTTTGAAAAATAAAATAAAAAAGAAGAGAAAATCAAATTTTATGTAAAAGACTCATTATGACATCTATTTATCAACATTACTTTGAAGAATTTGGGATTGAATCAAATACTATAGCCTAAAAGAGGAAATCATGATTTAAAGAATGCTTGTATTTCGAAAAATATTGAATCTTTTAAGTTGTTTTTCAAAAATAACTTATTTTTTCTGATTATTGTTTCAAAAATCTATTTGAATGGTTATATCATGGTACTTAACACCGGACCGACCGACTCAACCGATTCAACCATGAACCGAATCCGCGTCCGGTCCATCTGACCCTAAAAACCGCTTAACAAAAGAACCGGGTATAAACCATAAAACCGGATGTAAAATTGAAAAAGCCGGTGAACCGGCGGTTTGACCGATTTTGCATATTAGATCTTGAAATGCTTTTGCTTCAGAAACCATTGAAAAAGAAAAAGAAAACATTTAAAATATTTGTCTTCCTTCTATGTTCAATTACTGTAGAAGTTGGATTTCAGAGAAAGAGGAAAAGAAATATATTGCTCTGATGTTGAGCTGCTGGAAAGAAGGTTTCTCCGAACAAAAGGATACTAGCGTTATTATATTCAAAAGATTATTATATTCATATGATATTTTGGGCCAACCCCATATTAAGAAAAACAACAAAAAATAATTGATTATATTGGTGTTTCTTAGAAGTATTTTTGGATCGGTTTATAAACTTAAAATAATGAAATAAACAAATAAAAAAAGATTAAAAATGAAATATATTATTTATAATAAGAATGGAAATTGTTAATGAAATTATTTTAAACTATTGTATGTGATTTTACATATGTTTAATTATTATCGATTCGACTCCGATTAAATCTTTAAACCCTAAACCTTTAAGTATATTGGTTTATTATCCGGTCCGGTTTTAATTATCTTTGGTTGTATATGGTTAATGAGGGACAGAGAAAAACAAACAATCCTATATTTTATAATAAACTCTTACATATACCAAAACGGTTGAAATATTTAACCGTAGTGAAATGCTAATTTTTATGCGCTTTAATTTTGGTTGTAGATAGTTATCGAACCCGTGCCACTATAATTGTTACAACAGTTATTTACATCAACCGTTATGATAGACATTTTACCACAACGATTACTTGACCGTGATTATAAGTGTTTTCCAACCATTGTTAAATGGGTTTTCCGTAGTAGTGAGTCATTCATGCATCATTTCTAAAATCCGAAATCACAAATATACAAAGTATTTCTCATCATCTTCATCCTCTCTCTATGCGTACACACAATAAATTACACATAATCATTCTTTGTGGGGTGTCATCTAGAGATACCTTGATAACGTCCATTTAGGATTCAGTGTAATCGATTGGGTTGAGAACTCTTTGGGAGTTTCAAATAAGAAAATCAAGTTGGGGGTTCCCTTCAAGATCATTGGTGATTTGAAGGTTTTAGACAAGATTATGCAATTTGGATTCAGCCGAGTGAAAGCTTCAAAGAGTAGTGGGTTCGTTCGAAAGAATAATGGTAACCAGAGGATTACTTTGGTAAATCTTGGGTCACAATATGTTTGCAATTTGGATTCATTCTAGTGAAGTCTTTGAAGAGCGGGGAATCTTGCAAAGGCGTAATGGTATACGTAGGATCAAATTGGAAGTATCAGGTTCACTTGATCGAGCTCAAGATCAAGGAAAGAGAAGAAGATAAGATCAATAACATACTCAGGATTTGGATTGTTGGATTGCTACTTGTTCTCTTATAATCAACATTTTGCAAAGGTTAATTTTCACTATCTCAATTCTGGGTGGAATTAGGGGCAGGCATATCCATAGCGAGGCCGGTTGGAGAACTGCCTAAACAAATACTTGTATCACTCTCTTTCTCTCTTACTTTCTCTTTTACGTTTACTTGCAAATTCTGAAAAGTTAATTTGTGCAATTAATACATTTATATAAACATGTTTAATATCATAAACTGTTTTGTTGAGTTGATTACAATCTTTGTGATTGTAGTTGGATTTGCATATCAACAAAACCAAAGAAAAATATTCTTTGAATCGATTGCATACCAAGTGTTCGAAAAGTTGTCTTAGTTAATTTTTGTCAATTATTTAATTAGAAATTTATTGCTATAGTGTGGTTTATTCAAAATTGGTTTGCAAGAAATATATTGCTTTTTTTTCCTCATCATACGCAAACTCATCCTATCGGTTTAACGCATATCCAGTTTTTTCGATAACGGTTAAGATAGATGATTTTCGTTCCGGGTTTGTTTATGTGTGCCATAGTTAAAACCTTTTAAAATATAATTTTAATTAGAAATTTTCATTTGCAATATATTTCACCCCCTCTAGTTCGTATACTATCGTCTAACATGTCTTCTTCTACTTTTGTGTGCATGAAAAACAAGATTGAGTTATATAGGACTTTGATTGATTCTTTCAGTATTTATTCTATTACTGATCCTTGATCATGGATACCTTCTCTCTCTCAATTTAGATTTCTTGTTTATTTGGTTTGTTTTTTGTTTGATTATGTTTGGTTTGATTTTTTTAGTTAGTTTGGTTTTGTTCTTTTGTTTGGTTGATCCCATCGCTGTCAACTCTTCTATTTGATTGCTCATATTCCTATTGATTCATTTATTTGGTTACTCATTTCTTCATTGATTCTTTTGTTTGGTTACTCATATCCTTATTGGTTCTTCTATTTGGCCTCTCTCTCTCTCTCTCTCTCTCTCTCTCTCTCTCTCTCTCTCTCTCTCTCTCTCTCTCTCTCTCTTATATATATATATTAGTTCCCATATTTGATTACTCCTCTCTATATTGGTTATTCTGTTTGATTTAGTTTGTTTTGGTATGTTTGGATTAATTTGGATTGATTCTGTTTGGTTTGATTTAGTTTGGATTGAATTGGATTGGTTCGATTTGAACTTGTTTGATCCAGTTTGATTTAGTTTGTTTCAGTATATTTCGTTCAAATTGATTTGGTTTATTTTAAATTGATTTGGTTTGATTTGAATTGTTGGTTTGGTTTGTTCCCTCTCTTTGAATGCTCCTCCTCAGTTGGTTTCTCTCTTTGCTTCTTCAATTTTTGTTTCTTCTTTATTTGGTTGTTGCTTCTCTCTATGATGATTCTTTTTATTGATTTCTCTTTCTGCTGGTTATGAGATTAGTTAGTTTGGTTTGATCACTTATTCTTAAGATTAATTTGTAACAAGCTTTAACTTGAAGGGAAATGTTAGATACTTAGCTTTATATTGTTTATTATTGAGTGTGTTTTTATTTTTGTGTGACAAACTCTCAATGATTCATGTTAATGATTTTGAGGATGAGATCCAAATATATTTAACTTGGTATCAGATTTGGGTCAAAGACTGCAATGTAGGCATTTGACCTAGACTCAAGCTAGACATGATAGAAGATGTTGAATATGTAATTTTGTTGTTGGTCTTTGTTTCAAATCTAACATTTCTTAGGTTCCCGGGTTGTTGAATGTATAAATATGTGAGTGCAACCTCACCCTTTGAGATAACTTTTAGGGTGAGATCCTCTGATATTTTGGACCAAACTATAGTGTCAGCTTCTTGACTCGACAAAGATTAAGCATGTTGTCAAAATTTGTTCACATGTTGATGTCAAAGTGTAAGGTTTGTTAGCATGTCTAATTGGACCTATTTGCATAGCCTAATTATTTAAGTTAGCTTGTAGCTTAATTTATCTTAGTAGTCTTTAAATAGACCAGTTATCTCAAGTTGTTGAGAGAGGTTGATTGTTGTTATTCACTTGTAATATGTAAATCCTTATTGAGTAAGTGAATAGAAAAACAGTTACAACTAATCCTAATTTTCTTCTTCTTCTTCTTCTTCTTCTCTCTTATCTCTCTCTTCGGTAAAACATAATAGGATTTCTTATGTTTGTTCAAGAAACTAAATTTTTCTTATAGTTTTAGTTTGTTCTTGACGGTACTCTGTTACAACAAACTGGTGCGGTGAGCATGGAGAAGAAGATGTCGCCAATAAAGTATGAGATTAAGAAATTCACCGGTGTGAATAATTTTGGTATGTGGTGCTTGAAGATGCAAGCCCTACTGGTTCAGCAGGGTTTGCTGGAAGCGCTAAAGGGAGCCACATCCATGGATGTTGTGCTAACAGAGAAGGAGAAAACTACGATGGTATAGAAATCCCATGGTGCCATCGTATTGAGCCTCGGTGATAAGATTCTTCGGCAGGTGTCGTAGGAGAAGACAGAGGTGCGTGTATGGTCGAAACTCAAAAGTTCGTACATGACCAAATCATTGGTCAATTGCCTCTACCTGAAGCAAGATCTATATTCATTCAAGATTAGTGAAGATAAAGACTTGGCTTAGCAGTTGGATATATTTAACAAGCTGATTCTTAATCTTGAAAATATCGATGTCAAGATCGACGATGAAGATCAAGCGTTATTGTTGTTATTGTGTGTTTTACCCTGTTCTCATGCTCACTTCAAAGAAACTCTCTTGTATCGAAGAGATTCTTCGACCTTTAAAGAATTTCAATCCGCCTTGTACTCAAAGAAAGAGAGGAAGGAGCATAAACCATCGTCTGTTGGTGAAGGTTTTCCTGTTAAGGGAAAATTATCAAAGAAAGATGGTAAGTTTAAAAAGAAGATGGGTAAAGGTCAACAAAAATCTTATGGTGGTGATACTTATGCAATTAGGTGTTATCACTGTAAAAAGGAGGGTCACACACAAAAAGTGTTCCCTAATCGATAAAATAATCATGGTATGAAATGCAATGGTAATGCAGCCGTTGTGCAAGATGATTTTGAACCATATGAGTTTTTTGTAGTTTCTAGCAGAAATTCTTGCAAGGAATGAATTATAAATTCATATTGCACTTGGCACATGACTCCAGACAAAGATGTGTTCGAGGAATTTTGTGATCAAGATAGTGGATGAGTACTGTTGGGAAATAATAAAGCCTACAAAATTGAAAGAATTAAATCTGTGAGATTCAAGTTCCATGGTGAGTCAATAAAGCTATTGAATGGTGTCAGGTATAAACCTGATCAGAAGAGAAACTTTATTTCTCTTGGTGAATTCGATAATAAAGGATATGTTTTCAAAGGAGAGAAAGGTATCCTAAGGGTAATAAAGGGGTCGAAGGAAGTCTTGAGATGCATCAAAAGGCAAGGCATGTATACCCTTGAGGTTGAGGATGTAAGTGGTTTAGCAGATGTAGTATCCACAAAACTCGTATTGAAATTAAGCTATGGCACAAGAGACTTGGCCATGTCAGTGAAAGATTCCTGGTCGAATTGTAGATACAAAATTTGGTATGTGGTGACAAGGTCGAAAATTTGGAGTTTTGTGAACCTCGTGTATTTGGTAAATCATGTAGCGTGAAGTTTAACAAAGGTAAAAAAGAACACATGGATCCCTTGATTATATTCGTGTTGATCTTCGGGGGTCTGCAAGGTGTCATTCACGTTCAGGTACAAAGTATTTTCTATCCATAGTTGATGATTATTCCATAAAGTTATGGGTATTTATTCAGAAAGCTGTGGATGAAACTTTTGAATTTTTCAAAAGTTGGAAGACTCTGGTTGAAAACCAAACTGGCAAGAAAGTCAAAAGGTTGAGGACATACAATGTTTTGAATTTTACAATGAGGTGCTCGACAACTATAATGTTATGTATGGTATTGCAAGGCACATAACTATTACAAGTACTCCTAAACAAAATGGTTTAGCTGAAAGGTTTAATCGAACCATTTTGGAAAGAGTTAGACGCATGTTGGTTAGTGCTAGATTGAAGAAGGTGTTTTGGGATGAGGATATTTAGATAGCAGTATATTTGATAAATAAATGTCTCTCAACTGCCTTGGAGATGAAGACACCTAAAGAAGTATGGTCAGGACATCCACCTAATTTTGACAGACTTAGAGTATTTGGTTGTGTAGCCTATGCTCACATTAGGTAAGACAAGGTCGAACCTAGAGCTCTGAGGTGCATGTTCATGGGGTACCCTAAAGGAGTCAAATCTTATAGGATGTGGTTCCTAGATCTAGGTCATAGGAGGTGTATCACAAGTTGAGATATAGTTTTGAATGAAGCTGAAATAGCGTTCAAGGAAACTGATGATCACTACGCCATATAAGGGAATAAACAACACTTTTTTTTTGCCATAGATAGTGTTTTAAAGCGCTGCCTATTCATGCACTGCTGTAAGTAAAGATAGTGCTTTTTGTCAATGTAAAAGCGATGCATAATATAGCCTTTAGGCAGCCCTTTATTCCATAAGCGCTCTCTAAAGGCCCCTACAGGCAGCACTTTTTACATTAGAAATGCTTTCTAATGCATCCATTTAGACAACGCTTTTAAAGTGATGTGTAATGTATATTTTTGTTCACTTTTTTTTTCTTTCTGTTTTGCACATCGCTTTCTTTAAAAGCGCTCTCTAAAGTCCCCTTTAGGCAACACTTTTTATTTTAGATGCATTTTCTAATGCAACCCTTTAGGCAGCGATTTCTTTAAAAGTGCTTTCTATTCCCCACTATAGGTAGTGTTTTTTTTGTTTAAAGCGCTGTCTAATGTTCACGAATTTCTTAATTTTTATACAACTTATATTTTAAGCGCTCTCTACAAATAATCACTTAAAATAAGCGATGTCTTTCAAATTTTCACCAGATTTCATAAATTTGCAGCTTCAATCCAATAAATATGCACCAAATTTGCATATTTATATATATAACTTTAATCCAATAATTTATATATACATAAATTTGATACAACTTGAAATATATATATATATATATATATATATATATATATATATATATATATATATATATATATATATATATATATATATATATATATATATATATATATATATATATATATATATATATATATATATATATATATATATATATATATATATATATATATATATATATATATATATATATATATATATATATATATATATATATATATATATATATATATATATATATATATATATATATATATATATATATATATATAGTTAAATCTGTTAGTTTTTGTTATATGTTGTAACCCAAAATTTGCCCTCCCATTTTCTTCAAGGCATTCTTCTAAGATTCTCAAATACTCAAGGATTCTCAAGAGTTGATCAGACAAACTCACCTCCTAAGCAATGTGCCTCCAACTAGGGTTTGGTTTTTCTCAAGGATGTTTGTGTTTCAAGGGTCTCAAATGACTTTCATGGTTCATTATAGGCCCTAAAGAATGCTTATGTCAAGTTTTAAGCCTTGCATCACAAGTTTGCTCAGTCAATTGCTCAGATGACTAAAAATCAACTGTATTGGACAAAAAACCAAATGTGGTCAATACACAATCAAACTTCAATATTTTTGGTCAACATTAACATTTTGAAGTGATATTCATCATTTGGTCAAGGGTTGATCATGATTCCTCAAGGAAACCCCTTAAATCATCAGAGGTCAAAATATGCCCAAATTAGGGTTTTGACTAAGGATAACTGATCATTAACTTTTGACCTAGTGCATGACCTAATAGCTTGAAGCATGATCTTAAGGACTCAAATACAAAACCTTGACCTAATTATATGGCTCAAGATACTTCAAAGATGCAAGTGTTTGATAGTTGAAAATTTGAATCAAATGATGAAAAGTCAACAGTCACTCAAAAGTCAAACTTTGTCTTTTTGGTCAACATTGGAAATCAAAAGTCAAGAATCACCAAGACATTAAAAATTATCAAACTTGATCATCAAGATTCAAGAAAGTCAACAAAATTCAAAAAATCAAGGTTTTCAAACACTTAGAAAAATTTCAAGTGTTTTATACCTAAAAAACCCTAACTTCACAAGCAAGTTTCCTCAAGATACAAGCTGATTCAAGGAAAACTTTCAACATGAAGTGTAGAGATTGATGAATTCTACAACTTTGTTAATGTGGGATGAACCTCAAAAAATGCTTGGATTAAAAGATATAAGCTCATATAGTTATGATGTTTTTTGTCCAACACTTAGAAATTTTTTTACAAGTTTTGATCAGATTTTTGTCCCAACTTCATGGCCATTTTCACCAAGTTCCCATTTGATTTAGCCAAAGTGGTCAACATGAAAGTTGTAGATAACGTTTTGAAGCTTTACGAAATGTCTAAGAACACAATTTTATCATGCTTGAGCTAGGAGATTCGAAGGCATGAAGTTGGGCATCCATTCTTGAAATACAAGTCATTTTTGTGATGAACATAAGATCAAATCTTCAAGCCATGCTGCATAATATCACTTTACAGGCTTCTAACTTCCAAATCAATCCATAATCAGAAGATTACACAAACTTTTGAGCTATGATCCAAGTGATTAAAGCTTTGTCCAAGCTTACTTGCCATTTAAGGGAGAAAGGTCACATTGTCATTTTGATAAAGTGACTTTATACACAATGTCAACTCTCCTTGAGCCCATACATTGTTTCTTATGATTTCAAAATATCTCAGCACCAAGAAGCAACCATCTACATCCTATCAACCACCCTACTATGCACTGGAACAATGTTTCTCCAAGTTACTTCAAAACCAAGCTCCAAAACCATAACATGCTATCTTGAAATTCTAGTTACTTCAAGCCCTCAAACCTTTTCTCTATAAATAGAGAGGTTATTTGCAAGCTAACACACAAATACACAACCTCAAAAACCTCTTAAAATCAGAAGCTACATATAAAACTCCATTTGTTGCAACTTCTGACCCTGAACACCAAACACCCAATCCACTCGTGTGTTTTCACTCTAAATCATTTACAAAGTTTCTATAACTCATATGGAACTCATCCAAAGACCCGTTTCATCATTGTAACACCATCTTCATCATCTTCCAAACTCAAAATAGAGTTGTGCAACTTGACTTGGTTGGAGTGATTCAACCACTCTCAACACCAAGTGAGCATCCAAACAGCTTCCTCAGGGACCAAGCAAGCTCACCAAATCATCATTTAACCTCTAGAAGTCGTGTAAGGAGCATTCAGATTTCGTATCAAGAGGTAAGTTTTCCAAACTTTGAAATATTTGTACAAGCATCATTTGCATTATTTTCTAAAGCAAAAATGTAGATATCAATACCCTGAAACTAACCATGTCCTTAGTTTTCATTTATGTTAACTGTGTGATGAGAATTTTGAAATTGAAGCTTCTGAAAAAATTAGGTTTCAATTTCGTACCAAACAAAATTCATCTAACCTTTTATCTTTAGCTTTTGAAAGTTACATGGTTGAATTCGTGATGAAAAATCAAGCAACTTTTATGTTTACATTTTTAAAAATGATTGAGAAATGGAAGAGTTTAAAAGTTAAAAATGGTGATGTTGATGTCTGGCGCAAGGAAGATGAAGAAGTGGGCATTTCAAATATTTGAAAACGAGTTTATAATATATTTATTGGTGGTTGTTTCATAATCGGTTGAAACAGCCACCCCCGTGGTAAAGGAAACGCGCGCTAATGTAAGAGACCTGGGTTCGAGCCTCAGTGGTACCCTTTTATTTTTCACATTATTTGTTCTTGCAGATTCAATACAACAATTTCAAAACGCGCATGGTGCACCTCTCTTCATCACCATCAAATCCTCCTTGGATCATCTTCATCTAAATCAAGCGCTCCTGGCCATGCTCCCCACGCTATGCCCTTAAGGGATGGTCCACACTGAATCTAATGCAGGTTCTGGGCTTTGTCAAATTGGGCTCAACAATTGATTCTTCTCACCCCATTTTTACTTGTTCAAATGCATGCCCATTCTAAACACTTTTTCATTTTATTTTCTATTTAAATAAAAAAATTGTTGTTGGGCCTAACACATTTTTTTCTTTCCATACCCCCATTTTCTTTTACCAACACAAGCCCAACATTTTTATTTTCTTTTTATTTTAATTAACTATTTTTTTCTTTTTCTAAATCATTATTTTATTTAATTAAGAAAAAACTATAAAAATAAAAATTAGATTTAGGTTTTTAATCAATTAATTTAATTTTTGACAAGTAAAAACTAATTTAATCACACCTTATTTTCTTGTAAATAATTAATTTGTAAATAAAATCAAAATTAGGTCTAACTTCTTATTTAATCATTTTAAATATTTTCTAAACAAAAAACAAATAAGTATTTTCCTAAATGCTTAGAAATATTTTAGGATTTTTTAAAACATCCTCCCTCTTTTCTATCCCCTCCCATTTACTTTTTTACCTTATTTTTTGATTATGTAACTGTCAAAAGTTTGTAATAGATAATTAGGATTTATTGCTTTTCTCCCCCATTCATAAATTTGTACCCCCACTTCCGAAGCGTTGTAATAGCGTAGGACATTTAATTTCCGCAATTTACCACTTTCCTTATTACTGTTAGTAATTAGGGTTTGTACAGCAAGATAAATAACAAACATTAGAAAACCTAATCTCAAGACAAATAACTGAAATCAAAAGACTTTGCACACCCACACCTCTAGGGTTACCCCTCACTTGTTGCCTCAGATGAAAACCGTCATGTCCCTCGAATATGAGATGCTTTAGCATAAACCCTCGGTTAAAATATTTTAGTCCCTCGATGACCCTTCGATGCTGCCTTCGGTAAACGATCTTAGTCCCTTACGACAAATTGCTAAAACATCCTACAAGTTGCCTTCTATGATTGTACGATGACCCATGCCTGCCCCTCGCATCCAACGATAGGGTTTCCTACAAACTAATGGTAAGATAGCACTGTCTAAAGGAGGAGGAAAAGAATAAAGACTTTTTTGAGTAGGTAGATCACTCGTAATCGCTTGCTCACAAACTAAAACAATTTCCACACCTCACACTTTCAAAACAAACTACTTTCAAAATGCTTTATAAACACTTTTGAGGACTGATACAAGGGTTATTCTAAAGCGAATTGCCTTACATTGGCATTTCCAAAACATCTTTCCAAACACTCCCTTTCAACAAATATTTTCAAAACAAACATTTTATATACTTTCTCAATGATACGAGAATCATTACAAAATTTTTGTACTTAGACATTTTCAAAATATTTGCAAACACAAACACAAAGCATTTTAAAAAGTGATCAAGTAATTAAGAGTCTGTAGATAACTACGGATGAAAAGGGTGCTAACACCTTCCATTTTCATAACCTACCCCCCGAACTCAAAAAATTCTCAAAGGTCTTTCCTGTTCTTTTCACCATTTCCTTTATTGGATAAAAGAAAAGTCGTCGGTGACTCTTGTTATCCGTAATATTTGTGATAAAATGCAAAAACCAAAAGTCAGTTCTCCCACCGTATTATAGAACTGGCAACTCTGCTAGGGAATTTAAAACTAAAAGTGGGGTTACCTTAAGAGCTAGTTCACCTTTATTGCTTTACTTGTTTGCCTTGTTTGCTTTATATTTCGGGATATGCTTGGGTTTATTTCTTGTATAGATCCTATACTTGGATCTGGGGAATTTTAGGTAAGTAGCAATAGATTGTGAAGACTGTACAACATAGACCGATATTGTTGAAGCGATGACTATGTTAGTGTGACACATTTATTGGTACCGGTGTCTCTTGAGTTAAGTCAAGAAGAATACGGGGCCGCTGTGTGGTGTTATAAACTACTAGATGGCCGTAGAACCTTAGTTGACACAACTTAGCCATTAGAAAGTAGTGAGATAGTTGGATTTGGTGCAGACTGAAGTTGATTGATACTCGATACTACACTAATTGAGATCAGACTCATGGGATATTTCAGTTGCAGTTCAGATGCTTGTGCTGAAATAATGCCTAAGAGAAAGATCAATGATATTGAGATTCCTAGAACTCAGTTACTTCTTTTAGGACATGTTGATCCAACTAAAGCTTCAAGAGGGTACTTACCTATAAACTCCATGCAAGCTTAAACCTAAGGCCTTATGTGTTTTGTTTGTGTATGATTAATTGTTCGAACATGACATCATAACATAATGACATCATACCATATCATTTTAACTAACCATTTCAAGGGCCTAGGGATTTATCTTTGTTCTGTTTTGTAGATTATGGCCTCCACTCGTAGACACACTATTTGGGTCAACTTTGTAAGAGTGCCTCCTAAACTTAAAGAGTTAGTCTCAATGGTTCCCGAAAGTTCTCCATTCATCAAAAGGCATGGTCGACTACTCAATTTGGTTACCTCGAGTTTTGAAGAAGACATGATGAGTGTTCTATTCCAGTTCTTTGACCCTGCACATCACTGATTTACCTTTCCCGATTATCAGTCGGTGCCCATAATGGAGGAGTTCTCTCAATTTCTAGGAGTACATGTTCTCAATCAAATACCTTTCACCGGTTTAGAGAAAGATACACAACCTGAATAAATTGCAGTAGCCTTACATCTAAAGCGGTCAGACATTGTATCAAATTGGGAAACAAGAAGTGAAGTCAAGGATTTTCTTGCTAAATGTCTATTAGAGAAGGCTCAACTATTTCTGGATTCTATGAGTTTTCAAGCTTTCGAGTAGATCTTGGCTCTTCTAATCTATGGGCTAGTAATGTTCCCTAACCCAGACCAACTCATAGATGTGAACGCTGTCAAAATTTTCCTCACTCGTAACCCCATGCCTACTTTTCTCAGAGACATTTTGCATTCTCTTCATAGTCGTACTATAAGGAAACGAGGGACTCTTACGTGTTGCATACCTCTGCTATCAAGGTGGTTTATTTTGCACCTTCCCCGATCAGAATTGAAGAATGAACAAGGTTTGAGGTGGTCTTAAAGGATGATGTCGCTCTCTCATCCAGATATCTATTGGTGCTCTCGATCTCTGGAAGATGTTACCATCATTAACCGCCGCGTGGAGTTCCCTAATGTTCCACTCCTTGGCATTAGGGGAGGTATTACTTACAATCCTTCTCTGGCTCTACGGCAATTTGGTTTTGCTCGAAGAGATGGTCCTCATGACGCACTTATCCAGGGTATTATGTTCGACTACGAGAACGATTTTCAAGGTTTTCGTCAAAGGTTTGTACGAGCTTGGGGCATGGTAAATAAGATTGATAGCAAGAATTTAGGACAAAATAATTCTATCCCTTTGGATCCCTATCTCAAATGGGTACGAGTTCGTGCTCAAAACCTCATGATGCCATATCCCGCTGTCTTACTAGTAATTATGGAGCCTGTTGCCAAAGGGGATATTCCTTATACCATTCTCCATCCAGACATGCCTACTGACCTCGAAGAATTGAAGAAGTCCTAGGTTCAACTCAAGGAAGAATGAGACACCTTTAAAACTCAATTTTATGCAAGCGAGAAGAAAGTGTTGGAGCTCACAAAGCAACTTTACAAGGAGCAGAGGCTTAATGCATACATTGATACGAAGAGGAAGCGTCTGTGGGAGACTTAAATCTTAGGTTTTATAGGTTCATATCATTATCTTTTTGAGACCCTTTTGCTTTTCATTGTAAGCCCAAGAGGCAATTGTAATTTTGAATTTATTAATGCAATCTTTGTTTCTGTTTCCTTTTTGGCTAGTAAATTTAAATCTCCCGAGGTCCTTGAAAACATTGCATCCACATATCATGCATCATTTCATAAGCAGGTTTTCTGATACAGGTTTCCTCATCTATTTACTGTTTATTTCAGTATAAGATGGCCCTCGAACAAACCATCAAAGATCTACAAAATTAACATGTACAATTTCAAGAGACTCTCCTGATCCTAGCCAAAGGGAAACAAGAGATGATGGCGCTCCTCACCATGAAAAAGAAGACTAAGAAGCCGGCTGTCATCCTCAACATAGGGAGAATTTTCAAAGGTCCTACCCTACTGGCTCAAGCAGATGATGTTTCCTCTGAGGAAGACGACAATCAAGAAGAGGATGTTAGAAGCACCAGGGATAGAGGTGGAAATAATCAGATTTCTGAGGATGAAGACTACTCCGACGAGCAGTACCATCCTGCAGATGACATATACAAGTAGTTGGAAAACCGACTCAAAGCTGTGGAAATTCAAAAAGTGCCTGGATTGGACTTTGGAGATTTAGGTTTGATCCCAGGGGTAGTCATCCCCCATAAGTTCAAGGTCCCTGTATTTGCTAAATATGATGGGGTCTCTTGTCCCAAACTCCATTTGAGGTCTTATGTTCGAAAAATACAACCCCATACTGCTGACTGGAAGTTATGGGTCCATTTCTTTCAAAAAAGGTTGTCCGGTACTCAACTTGAATGGTTCTATCAACTTTAAGGAACCAATATTCACACATGGGAAGACTTAGGTGCTGCTTTCTACGAGCAGTATCAATATAATGCTAACATGGCACCGACCCGTGTACAGTTGCAAAACATATCCATGAGTTCAAATGAAGGGTTCAAGGAATATGCCCAAAAATGGAGGGACCTAGCTGGAAGGGTGCAACCTCCTTTGACTGACCGGGAATTGGTGGGTATGTTCATGGGCACTCTGACAGGTCCATTTTTCAATTTATTGATTGGGAGTTATTCATCAGGGTTTACTGAGCTAATTCTGAATGGCGAACGAGTTGAAAGTAATATCAAGAGTGGGAAGATTCCAATGGCTACATCTTCTAATGCTGTGAAGAAAACCTTCGTTGGTAAAAAAGAAACCAATGTTGTTTATGACCAGATGAGTTGTAGTAAGAATGATCATCATCAGTATGTAGGGGCAGTGTTAATCTCTAATCCAACACCTGTTCAACCACAACAATAGGGAAATCAGCGTAGGTCAGACGCACTAAGAAGGCATTTCACCAGGATTAGTATTCCATTGTCCCAAGCATTACAACATCTGTTTAAAGCAGACTTGATAACACCGCGGGATCCTCCTCCTAATCCCAACAAATCCTCTCCAAAATACAACCCAAATGCAAAGTGTGCCTATCATTTAAATAATCCTGGGCATGACACCAACAATTGTTGGGCTTTGAAAAACAAAATCCAAGATATGATTGATGTAAAAGAAATTGAATTTGATCTTCCCGAGACCCCTAATGTGATTACTGCGCCCATGCCCAGTTATGGTAAAAGTGTTAATGCTATTGACGATGTTTCCTATGTGTCCACCATAAGTGACTTGACCAATCCCTTGATGATCGTTAAGAAAAATTTGCTGCGAGCCGGTTTATTTCCGGGTTGTCTTGAAAATTCTTACAATTGTGCGTTCTAAACTAATGGTTGTATGTGGCTGAAGAAGGGTATTTAACGCTTGATTGATAGCCATGAAATTCTATTCGAGAAGACTCCGTGCATGAAAAGTTTTCACGAATGTATATCTCAAGAGCTGAGACTTTAAGATGTTTCTATAATCACACTTTTCAATAATCCTGTAAGGACCACCTCTAGAGGTCCTATAAGGATTCCTGCCGAGCGAGGGTGGCTCCCTTGATCATCACTACACCGAGGCCAATCCCTTATTCCTCTGACAAGGCTGTTCCCCGGAACTATGGAGTAGAAGTTTATTACCATGGTGTTAGGAAAGAGCCATGGATTACTGAAGATGAAGATTCTAAAGTTACCAATCTCAATGTCGAAAATATTGTCGGAACTAGTAAAGTTACCCGAACGGGGAGGATTTTCTCCCCGGAGATCTCTCCTCCAAAAACTATCACAATACCTGTTCATATTCCTGCTGCTGGGTCTACTGCTGATGCCCGGGGAAAAGAGAAAGTGACTGAGCCTACTCAGACGGAGGCACCCTCAAAAGATGTTACACTTTAAGACTCCTCTAACAAGAGATGGAAGAAATATTGAAGATCATTCGTAAAAGTGACTACAAAATAGTTGAACAGCTGGGGTAGACACCCTCCAAAATATCCATGTTGTCCTTATTATCGTGCTTCGAAGCCCATGCTCAAGCTTTGTTGAAATTTTTGAATAATTCTCATGTACCACAAGAGACCTCTTCTGATCAGTTTGAGAATTATGTTGCAAGCCTAACAACTGATAATGGTTTAGGATTTTCTGATGCTGACTTAACTCTGGTAGGAAAAAATCATAACAAGGCCCTGCACGTCTCTATTGAGTGTAGGGGAACTACTTTGGAGCATGTGTTAGTAGATATAGGATCCTCCCTGAATGTGTTACCTAAAGGTGCTCTGGATAGACTGGACAATGAAGAGTTGGTTCTGAAAACTAGGGACATTGTGGTAAGAGCCTTTGATGGGTCAAAAATAATGTTGAACGGAGAGGTTGATCTTCCAATCAAGGTGTGATCTCAGGTCTTCAACCCTACCTTCTATGTAATGGATATTCGCCCGACCTATTCCTGTTTGCTCGGACGCCCCTAGATTCATGGGGCAGGCGCTATTACCTCTACTTTACATCAAAAATTGAAGTATATGGTGAAAGGGAAGATCGTTACAGTTTGTGGAGAAGAAGAATATATGGTCAGCCATTTGAATTCTTTCAAATATATTGAAATGTATGGTGAATTCATTGAAACTCCCTGCCAGACATTTGAAGTAATCCCTCCAATGATTTCTGTTTGTTGTACCCCAAAATTTTCTCTCTATTTTTCTCAAAGCATTCTTTCAAGGCTCTTCAAGTAGTCAAGACACTCAAGGGTTGACTAGTCAAGATGCTCCTCCTAAGTCAAAGGCCCACAACTAGGGTTTGGAGTTGCTCAAGGAAATTTGGTTTTCAAAAGTATCAAGTGGCTTCCATGGTTCTTCATAGGTCCCCAACAAGGTTCATGCCAAGTTTCAAGCATTGCATCACTAGTTTGCTCAGTCAATGGCTGAAATGTTTGAAAATCAACTGTATTGGTCAAAAAGTAAATTGTGGTCAACATACAGTCAAACTTCAATATTTTTGGTCAACATCAACATTTTAAAGTGATATTCATCATTTTATCAAGGGTTGATCACGATTCCTCAAGGAAAGTCCTCAGATCATCAAAAGTCAAGAATGACCAAATTAGGGTTTCTTTAGGAGAAGTCAACTGAATTTTGACCAGGAATAACTTTCACATGCTTCACCAACTATTCCCCAACCAAAGTCCATTTTGAAGAAAAATTCAATTCTCTATAACTTTGTTTTTATTCTTAAGTCCAAAAAATGCTTCATTTGGAAGATATGATCTCATACATTATAGGTCATTTTCAAAAGTCAACAAAAGACACTTTTTATCAAGGCAACTTACATCAAGATAATATCTTCAAAATAAAAAATGATCAACATAGAGATTGTATAGGACATCTTTAGATTTCCAAAAAGTCCAAGATCATATTCAAAAGAGGAAAATTGAGCAAGTTATGATTTGCACAAGTTGGGGAATTTTGAAGAAATTCATGAAGTACAAGTTGAGAAAAATTGCTATTTTGGACCAATAAGCCTACTTTTTGGATCTTCAAACATGTCCATAATACCTTAGAGGACCTCTAAGTCCATTTTTGCATGGTCTTGATTTTTATTTATATTTATCTTGATTTTATTTAATTTAAAATCAAATAAATTAAATAAAAATAGAAGAAATAATGGGCTAAGGCATTTGGGCTTGACTTGGCCAATTATGAAGCCCATATTTCGTGCAAGACACATAAAGAATGTCCAGGTTCATGCCCCAAATAGAAATGACTAGAATACAACATAAATGGAAAATTTTCAAATTTTTGATTTTTGGTTTTAAGGCCATGGTTAAGACTTGATTCTTTCCATGTTGGTCTACTCTTCTCTTCCCTCTATAAATATAATGCATTGCAAGCCTAAAAGGACACATTCCACTGCCTAAAGAAAGCTCCCACAAACTTGACAAAAAAATCTCAAAAGTTGTCAAATTCGAAAATCAATCTTCCTGTCTCTCTCAAGCCAAACAGAAGCTTCATTCATTCCCCCGAGGTCCCCAGGAGTTGGATCAGGCTCATAGTCAAGCTAAATCGTGCCCATAACACTCACCTCCAAGTGCACCAGTTGGTAAAGCTTTCGTGAATCCAAACTCATTACTAATGCAATATAAATGAATTATATATACATACATGTGTTCATACTAATGTTTGTGACTGTTTAGGACCATTACATTTGAGGTTTGGCGCGAGGATGCAGATTTGCCATTGTTAGGGCAAAACTTCAGCTGAGATCTGTTTTTAATGATACATGCCATTTCAGACTAAACCAGTACCATGGTTGGATTCGTAGCATACGAATTAGAGGGGGGGGGGGGGGGGTAGCTTGAATCTGGGACTTCGATTTTGCTTGTTTTTACAGATTCAGATTTTATGTGATCGGAGAGGATGACCAAAGGTCAACTCCGGAATCCCTGAATTCCGTTGACCCCGGTCAAGGCTGGCGTGGACAACAGACACATCCTAATTGGTCCATTTAAATTCATATAACACGTGCGTTTTGAATTTCAAAGATGTGATTAACTTTATTTTATATTGTTATTGTTTCATTGTGCATAACGAATAAATGGGTTAGCCCAGTGGTAGAGATAGTGTACGTAAGGAACATTCATGTACAAGGGCAGGGGTTGGATCCCTGCCTCTTGCATATTATTTTTATAACATTTGCTTTCAAATCCAATGTTGTACAGATCCAACACGTGCACATTGCATTCCAGATCCTGGCCATCAAACATCCATAAATATAGATCTAACGCCTCAGATATGCATTACCACCATGCATCTCTCCAAACTGGATGTACAGGATCCTTGGCAAATGCCCGGGCTTTGATTTTTTTTGGGCCTGGAATATTTTCTGATTTCCACCCCCCCTGATTTGTTTTGTAGCCTGACCCATTGTTATTATTATTTTTATTTTGTTTTGTTTAACCTAATTCATTTTCTTTTTTTTTAAATTAATTAATTTCAAAATCATAAAAATCATAAAATCAAAATCACAAAAATAATTAGACTTAGATTTTATTAATTAAAATTAATTTTAATTATTTTTTTAATAATATTTTTTCTTAATTAATGAAGTTAATTAGAATTAGGGGGTTTCTTCAATTTAATTTAACTTTTTTCTAAGGAAAAAATACAAAAAAAACAACAAAAATATTTCTTTTCTTACCATTTAGAAATTTTTAGGGCTTTCTCTTCTCCGCGTATTTACTTATTTTATTCGCATTATTATTATAAATTTTGTAACCGCGCATGGGATGTAATAGACTTTAACTAGGACCCTTTTTACTTTTTCTTTCCCCCATATTTTGGTTTGTAATTCCCCCCATCCCGAAGCATTGTAATGGCGTATATTCATTTTCCGCACTTTATTTTCTGTACATATATATATATATATATATATATATATATATATATATATATATATATATATATATATATATATATATTTAACTACTAGATGTATGCTTAGGATTGCATGATAAGATATGAAAACAAACGGTAGAAAACCTAAATGTTTAAAGATAAATAACTAAAACACAACATACTCGCACACGCACCTCTAAGGTACCTCCACTTGTTGCCTTCAGAAAAATAGTCACGTCTCTCGAACGTAAGAGATTTTAGCAGTCACCCTTTGGTTATAAGATCATAAGTCCCTCGATGACCCTTTCGACGTTACCTCGGTATATGATCTTAAAATCTTAGGGTAATTGTTAAAGTATCTTACGAGTTTCCTTCGTGACTGTACGATGGCCCTCGCCTGTCCCTCAAAACATCCAACAATGGGGCTACCTACTGACTAATAGTAGGATAGCACTGTCTAAAGGAAAAGAGGAAAAGAACAAAGACCGTTTGAGTAGGTAAACCTCTTATAGTTGCTTGCTCATAAAAACAAACAAAACAAAATTTTCACATACACAAACTCTTTTTCCAAATATTTTCAAAGACAAAAACACTTTGTATACGTTCTCAACGAAACGAGAAACATTACAAAGTTCGCCGCACTAAGGCGTCTTTTCAAAAATATTTTCAAAACACACAAACACAAAGCATTTTCAAAGTGAGCTATCAACTAAGAGCCCGTAGATAACTACGGATGGAAAGGGTGCTAACACCTTCCCTTTCCATAACCTACCCCCCAAACTCAAAATCTTTAAAAAGTTCTTTCCTATTCTTTTCGCCCTTTCCTTTGTTGGATAAAAGAAAAGTCAGTGGCGACTCTTTCTAAACGCAATAGTTGCGATAAAATGTAAAACCAGTAAAGTCAGTTCTCCCACCGTATTACACAGTTACTAAAGCTACTCTTGATACTCCTAAGATTACCAAGGACACACCAAGAATGGCTTCTCTGAAGGATACTAGGGCTGTGGTAGAAGAAGGCGGTTGTACTGTTCGGGATCAGCTTCCTGATATCCCCTACAAATCTACAAGTTTGGTTTAGGCTTTACTGCAGATTGTCAAAGAGATGTTCGTCGCGCTCAGATAGAAGACCTCCATTGTGTATCAGCAACAATGGAGTAAATGCAATAGAAGACACTGATAGTGACGGTGACCTGGACATCTGGATATTCCCTACCGTTGGTGATGGATTCAACAACTGGAAGGCTAAAGACTTTGTATCAATCTCCTTCAGTCAGGAGTAATTGCTATTTCTATTTTTTATTTAAGAAGTTTGGTTATGTAATTTCTTTTAAAACAATGAATTTAAACCTTGTGTCTTGCCTGGGGCACAATGGTCCATTTGTTAAGGGTTGTCATTTCATATGTCATATTTTCATTTAATAAAAACATTGGACATTTTGCATTCAAATTTTGCACTCTCTATCTTTCTTTTACTTTATTACACTTTCAAATAGCTATGTGTTCTTACACACACCCACACACTACATTTCAGATCTCCATCCACTCTGGATCTCGTTGATAATGATCCTGCTATTACCGCTTATGATTTTGAAAATTTGATCTACCAAGCCGAGGATGAAGGTGAGGAAGATTGTGAAATACCTGGGAGCTTACCATACTCCTAATACAAGAAGAAAATTCTATCCAACCACATGAAGAACCGGTCGAAGTGGTAAACTTAGGTTCTGAGGCAGATAAGAAAAAAGTCAGGATTGGCACTAACCTAGAGGAAAGTGTCAAGATCAGATTGATTTAGATGTTGCACGACTATGTTAAGGTATTTTCTTGGTCATACAAGAACATGCCAGGGCTCGATACTGATATTTGGTTCACCATCTACCGATGAAAAAGGGTTGTTCTTCGATTAAGTAGAAGGTTCATCGCATGCATCCTGAAATGTCAGAGAAAATCAAGGCTGGGGTTATGAAAAAATTCAATGTAGGTTTCTTAGCAATGACGTCATATCCTCAATGGGTTGCGAATGTTGTTTCGGTACCAACGAAAGATGGAAAGGTACGTATGTGTGTAGATTATAAGGATCTGAACAGGGAAAGCCCCAAAGACGACTTCCCACTTACAGATATTGATGTCCTGGTTGACAACACCGCTCAACACAAGGTATTCTCTTTCATGGATGGTTTCTCGAGTTATAATCAGATCAAGATGGTGCCTGAAGACATGGAGAAAACTACTTTTGTTACACATGGGACACTTTCTGTTACAAGATTATGCCTTTTGGATTGAAGAACGTCGGGGAAACCTATCAATGTGCTATGGTAGCTTTGTTCCATGACATGATCCATCACGAGATAAAGGTCTATGTCGACGACATGATAGCCAGGTCACAAATTGAGGAAGAACATCTTGATCATCTACACAAGTTATTTGAAAGGCTGAAGAAGTACAAACTACGACTGAAACCAAACAAATGCACCTTTGGGTTGAGGTCTAGAAAACTCCTAGGTTTTGTCGTTAGTGGTAAAGGTATTGAATTTGATCCTACAAAAGTTAAAGCTATTCAAGAAATGTCGGCTCCCCATACTGAGAAGGACATCATAGGTTTCTTAGGACGGCTGAATTACATTGCCCGATTTATTTCTTATTTGACTGCTACCTGTGAGCCAATCTTCAAGCTAGTGAAGAAAGATCAAGTAGTAAAATGGAACGACGACTATCAAATAGCCTTTGATGAAATCAAGGAGTACTTACAAGAACCTCCAATTCTGATGCTACCAGTTGAAGTAAGGCCTCTAATCATGTACCTAATAGTGCTAGAGAACTCAATGGGGTGTGTGATGGGGCAACATGACGAGTCTGGTTGAAAAGAGCATGCAATATACTACCTTAGCAAAAAGTTTACCTACTGTGAAACAAGATATTCACTACTCGAGAAAACTTGATGCGCTTTGGCATAAGCTGCTCGCCAAATAAGACAGTATATGTTGACTCATACTACTCTATTGATCTCTAAAATGGATCCCATCAAGTACATATTCGAGAAGACATCTCTCTCTAGAAGAATAGCCTGATGGAAAATGAACTTAACGGAATACGACATTCAGTACACAACTCAAAAGGCAATCAAAGGAAGTGTACTATCATATCATTTTGCATATTAAGCTGTAGACGACTACCAATCTATGAACTTCGTATTCCCGAATGAGAACATCATGCTAATTATAGGTTGTGAAGAACCTGGACAGTATGAATGACCTGAGAAAGGATCCCAATGGACTATAGTTTTTGATGGAGCTTCTGACGCACTTAGAAACAAAATTAGTGTTGTAATCATCTCTCCTCAAGGTTTCCATACACCCTTCACCGCAAGAATTTTCATTGACTGCACCAACAATATGGCTGAGTACGAAGCGTGCATCATGGGCCTTAAGGCTGCTATTGACCTGAGAATCAAATTCCTGAGCATATATGGGGATTCAGCCTTGGTAATCAGTCAGGTCAAGGGAGAATGGGATACGAAGCATCTGAATCTTATGCCTTACCGAGAACATGTACTAACCCTGATTTCGTACTTTGAGGAGATTACTTTTGAGCATATTCCAAGAGAAGAGAACCAATTGGAGGATGCATTACCTACCATGTCATCTATGTTTAAAGTAAGATGGGACAACGAGGCTCCCAGAATTACCATTAAGAGGCTAGATGAACCTGCACACTGCCACAAAGTTGACACTGACGGAGTAGAAGAGAAACCTTGGTTTCATAAAGTGAAAAGATATCTTGAGGCTCAAGAGTACCCTGAGGGAGCATCTATCAATGACAAGAAATTTCTATGGAGGTTCTCGGCTAAGTTCTTCCTGAGCAATGGAATTTTGTACAGGCACAACCACGATTCAAATCTGCTTCGTTGTATGGACAAGAAAGAGGCGGAGAATATTATGGAGGATATGCATGAGGGCATCTTTGGTACTTATTCCAGTGGACATACTATGGCTAAGAAAATCTTGAGAGCAGGTTACTATTGGTCGACTATGGAAACCGACTGTCACCATCACTCGAGAACTTGTCATAAATGCCAGATCTATGCTGATAAGGTTCATGTGCCTCCAGTTCCTTTGAACATCATGAATGCTCCATGGCCATTCGCAATGTGGGGCATTGATATGATAGGAGAAATCAAGCCTACTGTCTATAACGAATATCACTTCATTCTCGTCGCCATTGACTATTCATAAAATGGGATGAAACGGCCTCATTTTCCTCTATTACCAAGAATGTTGTGGCCCGTTTCATCAAGCATAACCTTATATGTCGGTATGGCATCTCCGAGAGAATCATCATAGGCAATGGTACAAACCTCAACAACACCATGATCACTAAACTATGCACGCACTTCAAGATCAAACACCACAACTCTTCTCCATATCGACCAAAGATGAATGGCGCAGTGGAAGCCGCTAACAAGAATATTAAGAAGATCATACAAAAGATGGTTATGAATTACAAAGATTGGCACAAGATGTTACCATTTTCTCTTCACAGCTATCGCACTTCAGCACGAACATCAACTGGGACAACCCATTCTCTCTGGTCTATGGCATGGAAGCTGTCCTACCTGTTGAAGCTCAAATTCCTTCTCTGAGAATTATGAAAGATGAAGACTTAGACGAAGACGAGTGGATTCAGACCAAGCTAGACCAGTCGAATTTGATTGACGAGAAAAGACTTGCGGCTGTCTGTCACATTCAGATGTATCATAAACATATGATCAGGGCATTCAACAAGAAGATCAAGCATCAAGTATATCAGGCTGGTGATTTGGTAATAAAGTGCATCATTCTACCGCAAGGTGATCCCAGGGGAAAATGGACTCCCACCTATGAAGGGCCATTTGTTGTCAAGAAAGTATTTTTGGGAGGTGCTATGATACTAACCACCATGGATGGTGAAGACTTCCCACACCCTGTGAACGCGGACATAGTCAAAAGATACTACGTATAAAAACGACCCTCTAGGTTGAATGGCCTAGGAAAAAATAAGGGCATCCCGTCGAACCAAAAAGGCTCGGGCAAAAATTAAGGATATATAAAAGATTGTGCACCCGACAAGTTGAAAACCTGAAAAGGCGGCTTGGGCAAAAAAGGGTATCCTGGTGGTCTGAAAAAACCGAAAGGCGGTCCAGGAAAAAGTTAGGGATTAAAGCGTACGACTATGTCCCGTTGGATCACTTACAGTCAGCTTTATTACCAAAGTCAAAAGTTCAAATGGTACAGACCAGTTCAATCAACTTCTTCCGATAGCAAGGGATGAGACGTTCGAAGACATAGGGTCAATAGCAGAGGTTGAACCCAACAAGATCATTTCCATGTAGCTATATATTTTGTTTTGTCTTTTTACTCTTTTCATTTCACGACAATTTCCTCTTACTAGGATTTATGTCTCTTTGTACGAAATTTCCTATTTATAGGCAAACTATCAATACAAATACACTCTAAAATTCAAACTTTTTGTTTTTTCCATTTTGTTTGCAAAAAACGTCCAATGGCTAAAATTGAATGAACATGTGCATAGGAACATGATTAACTGTTAAAAAATATATGCATAAGAGCAGGGATAAGCATTTACTCAAGACTATAGGAGTTGGGACGACATTCAAGCTGTCCATAAATCCCCACAAAGTCACTTCCATGAGATTATCTCTGCAGAGTAATCCTCATAAATTCATCTTCTATGAAGAAACATTCCCCACAATTTCCTTAGTAGTTCGCTCCAATGGATAAGAGAATATGATCTTTTTCTGGCAATATCACCCATCTACGGAGTTCCAATCAGTACACTTCATGGAAGTTCTCTTCCCCAGCTGATTTATTCCTCCAAAACTACAAAAACTTCCTGCAAATTTCTTCTCTCTAACGGAGTTTGTTTCCTCAGTAGAGTATTTCTCTGTCAACGGAGTTTATTTTCCCAACAGGGTTTATTTCCCCAACATGGTTTATTTCCCCAACAAATTACTGTCTCCCCAGCCCGAGTCTATTCCTTAGATGAATACGAATCGCCGACAAAATTCCTCTCCCTAGTGAAGTGGCCACTGTCCCTCAGAGAGTCGCTATGAAACCTAGAACCAGACCAAATATCAGTCAACTTTATCCTCCCTAGACGAGTTAGAAGGTTATCCATCTCTTTTATCCCCAGTCAGGGTTTATAAGAATTATTCTCCCCAGACGAGTAAGAAGGTTATCCATATCTTTTATCCCCAGTCAGGGTATATGAGAATTGAATTCCCCAGTAGAGCGGTGAACAACTAACATTCCTAAACTCTTCTCCCCAAGCAGAAATCAACACTCCCCGGCAGAGTTTTCCTCAAACAGAAAACAGGAATCCCCAACGGAAGACTTCTAGACAAGATTGAAGATACACATACTCTTCACCCCTAACAACAGTCAAGGTTATTTTCCCAGACAAAATATTGCACGAGTTTACAAATACACTTCGCAACATTCCACATTCATACATCATAGAATATGCATACGAAACACATATAGCAATGTCTCGTTTATTTTGAAAACATCATCATGCAATGCATTTCATACATAATGACATTGCATACATCTAACTCTTTAACTTTGCACGAAAGATCAGTCAACTGACGAATATCATCAACAATTCTCAAATAGGTAAGATATTAATTCTCGAAACAAAACG